>CAXKWD010000009.1:18667060-19352060 GCA_964059195.1 Ectobius pallidus | reverse complement strand
AAACACTTTGAGAACATATTTAACTAGTGAGTCTATGGCATCTATGGTAGACAGTTTTTTTCCTAAAACCATACTGTGATTCATCAAGTATACCATAGTTTGTAAAATAAGCAGATAACTGTCTAAAAATTATAGTTTCAATGATTTTCGAAACGGCTGGAACTATCGAGATTGGTCTATAACTTGATGGAATGTCCTTTTCCCCTTTTTTATAAATCGGAATTACTTTGGATACTTTAAGTTCGTCCGGAAAATAACCCTCTGAAATGCATTTATTTATAGAGTATGTTAGAGGATAAGCAATACAGTCTACCACTCTTTTCAGTAGATTACATGATATATCATATACGTCTTGACTGTCTGATGATTTAAAGTTTCTAACAATACTTAAGACTAACTCACATGATACCTCCGCAAAAGTAAATGCTGTATGAGGTGTATGACTTACAAAAAATTGACCTGAAAGATCTAGTGCATTAATATTAGCCTTTGCAATAGAATTGCCGATCTCTTAAACAGAAGAAATGAAAAAATCATTAAACTTTTTTGGAGAGATGTTAATTTTCTCCCTTCTTGAGTCCTTGGCAATACTATTTATTAAATCCCATGCAGTTTTGCACCTATTAGTAGCTGTTTCAATACTATTACAGTTATGTGCCTTTTTGGCTTCAGATATAGCTTCTTTATAATTATTCCTACACTTGACATAGGCTAATTTAGCATTGACAGTCTTATGTATATTATATATGCCTCGTAATAACATAACATTATTTTTCATTTTCTCTAAACTAGGAGAGTACCACGAATTAGATTTTCTTGCCACCTTTTTTTTAAAACCGTTATCTACTATTTTACATTTCCTTACTGGAATACTTTCATTAAACAATTTTAAGAACACTTTAAAAAAACCTTTCAACTATTACCTTGGCCATTAAGTCATTTTCTAAAAGAGAAGGCGAGTCATGAAAGCATTGATCAAACCAGTTCATACTAATGAGAGCATTTTTTAGTTTTCCAAGATTATCGTCACTTACAGGCCTGGTAGTCACTTTTGATATAGGCCTCTTAAATGTAGAGGTAGCGGTTTTGAGAGTAAGTACTCTAACATGACCATCAGGTCCTGAATGAAGTTCAACAACCCTGGCTAAAGGCCACAATAAAGGGGGAGAATTATCTACAACAAGAATGACTAGGTCATTTATCTTTATGTCTGGTTTCTCAATTTGCCACTTCTGCCTTTGCTGCAGAGTGTTCAAATATTCTTTTGTCCATCGATCCCAGAGGATTTGGTTAATCTTTTCACACAGCTGGTAGCGTGACAGTCGGGAGTCAGGGATAGCTTGCAGAGAAGGGGTAGGAACAGCATTGAGAGGAGCACCTATGAGAAAATGTTCTGGTGTGAGCGCAGAGAAATCATCAACATCACTACTCATTGGAGTGAGTGGTCTACTGTTTATAATGGATACCACTTTGCACAACACTGTATAACACTCTTCGTATGTGAACACTGTATTACGCATAGTCTTGTATAACAGGGTTTTCATACTACGGTTGCTTCTCTCTACTAGACCTGCCATATTTGAGGCTCTGGGCGGCAAAAAATGAAAGTCTATACCCAAGCCTGAGGTACACTGCACTATCTCTTGCTGCACTTGTTCCAACTGAAACATGCTGTGTAACTGTTTGAGTTCATTGTCAGCTCCAACGAAATTTCTACCATTGTCCAGGTATAGATGTGCTGGAAGTCCTCTCCTGGAAGTAAATCTTTGGAGTGATGCAATGAATGCTTCAGAACTGGCTGAAGTCACTAAATCAATGTGTACTGCTTTCGTAACTAAGCAGACGTACATAGCTACATAAGCTTTGTAAGTTATCTTAGATCTGCCTGAAGTGGCCTTTAAAGTAAGCGGGCCTACAAATTCGACTGCAGTGCATTCAAAAGCTCTTCTTATTGTTACTCTAGGATCGGGAAGGTTTCCCATAATATGGTTTGAAGTGGTAGGATGATGTCTGAAACATACATAGCATCCTTTGAGTGCTGATTTTACGGTTTGGATTCCTTTGATGGGCCAATATTTTTGTCTTAGTGTATACAATAGGCCTTGTGATCCTTCATGAAGATTTTTCAAATGAAGATCACGAATGATAAGTGCTGTTTCTGAGTTTGAGCAGAATTTAGTCAAGTTGAAACCACCTGTGGCAAGTAGCTTAGTTAGTTGGTCTGCTGCATGTATGGCTTCATCTTCTGTTTGAAAAGTTGCCAGCAAGTCATCAACATAGAAATTGTTAGTTAGGATGTTTGCTGCTTGAGGAAATTTGTTACTTTCATCTTGAGCTAATTGGTTGAGAACTCTTGTTGCAGCATATGCTGAATTAGCCTGGCCATAAGTTACTGTGGTCAGGTGGTACAATTTTACTGGTTCACTCTTGTTGCTGCGCCAGAAAATTCTTTGAAAACTTCTGTGTTGAGGTTGTATAAGTACCATTCTGTACATTTTTTCAATGTCAGCACTTGAGACATAAGGGTGACATTTGAATCTAAGTAGTGTTGTATAGAGGTCTGGCTGAACACATGGGCCTTTGTACAGTATGTCGTTCAGTGATACACCAGTGGATGTTTTGTAGGATGCATTGAAAACTACTCTTAGCTTTGTAGTGCTTGAGTCTTCCTTTGTCACATATTGGTGAGGGATGTAGTATGCATTTGGGCCATCAGCATGGTAGTCCTGTGTGACTGGTTCCATGTGTCCCAACTGTTGATACTGATTCATAAAGTCAACATATTGTTGGTAGATGGTTGGCTGTCTGATAAGTCTGTTTTCTACAGTATAGAAGCGTTTGAGGGATCCAGCTCGGGATGCACCTAAGTTGCTAGTTGGTTTCTTGAATGGTAAAGTTACCATGTACCTGCCTGTGTCAGTTCTGGTAATGGTTTTCTGGAAGAACTGTTCACATTCTTCATCTTCTTGTGAACGTATTGGCACTTCATTTTCTTCTATCTCCCAAAACTTTTGCATATGTTTGTGGATTTGCTCAGTGATGGTTAGGTGACATCTTACTGTTTGTTTTCTTTGTCTTCCCTGGCTGATTTGTCCAGAAAGAATCCAACCCAGTCTTGTTTCTCTGAGTAACGTCTTGTATCTTTGAGTTCTGCCAATTGTGAGGTTATTGCCAGTGATTAGGTTCCAAAATATGTCTGCTCCAAGAAGTGCATCTATGGTTCCTGGTAGATGAAATGCATCATCAGCTAGTATGATGCCATCTGGTATGTGTAGGTTAGTGATGTCAATGGGTGCACTTGGCAATTTGTTCTATAACTAGGCATTGCAAATTACGGTGGTAGCCTTGTCCATGAGCGTCCCTGATTTGCATATCAGCAGTTTCATAAATGTTTGAAGTATGAAGGTTTACTCCTGTTACTGCTACTGAGGTTTGATTGGTGCTTAACTGAAGCTTATGACACAGTTCTTTTGTGATGAACGTGTGTTGCTCCTGAATCTAAGAGTGCTCTTGCTTTGTGGAGCTTGCCATTTCTAGCCTTGATTAAGATTTGAGCTGTGGCGAGAAATGTATGAATACTGGTATCTGAATAGAATAGAGTAGAATAGGATAGATTTATTAGTCCGACGGAACATATTCATGTTTTGGGACACGTCAAAATGGTTACAATTAGAATATAACAGAATGTTACAACAGCTTGGGATAGTAATATACAGACTTTACAAAGTGTACAGGCTGCTTGTGCATTATTGGCAAATGCAGTTCCTGATGTACCTGGTGTGGGTCTATCAGTTTGTTCTGTTTTGGCATTTTGGTTTCTGCCGCTTTGATGCTGTGGCGTTTGTTGCCTTAAGTTGTTGTTATTCGTTTGCCTGTCTTGATGCAATGAAGTGTGATGTCTGGCATTGCACTTAAAGCAAGATCTGGATGTACAGTCATTGTGTCTATGGCCTGTCTTGAGACAATTGCTGCAAATATTATTGTTTGCTACAACATTCCATTTTTGTTGGTTAGGAAGGTTGACAAACTTTTGACATCTGAACAGTGGGTGCTCTGCTTTGCAGAGAATACAAGTAGTAGAAGTACTGGCTAGAAATGTTCTAGGATAGCTATGTCCCATGACAGATGGTCCATAAGTGGCTTGTTTGGTTTTGAAGGCTTGTTCCTTAGGCGTGGCTTGAAGTGCCTGGCCTCTTCTTTGAAGAAAAGTACAAATGTCATCAAATGTGTCCAAATCATTGGATGAGCTTTCAAGATTCCATGCTTTTGATGTAGCAGGATCAAGTTTTGAGGCTAAGATGTGGACCAATATGTATTCCCATCTCATCTCAGGTTGGGTTATGCATTCTATGGATCTAACCTGACGTTTGAAGTGGTCAAGCAAGTCCATGAGAGCTTTGGAGGATTCACGAGTGAGCTTGTGGTGATCCAGCAAAGAGCAAAGCAAATGTTGTATTATAACTTTGTTGTTATGATACCTTTCGTTAAGTAGCTTCCATGCCGTTTGATAATTGTCTGCAGTGAGGGGCAGTGTGTCAATGAGCTTAGCTGCTGAACCTTTGACTGCAAGCCTCAAATAGTGAAATTTTTGCACTCTAGGCAGTGAATTATTGTCATGTACTAATGAGATAAACATTTCTCTGAATGGCAACCAGTCTTGGTAATGACCATCAAAGTTGGGCAAATCTATGTTTGGTAAGTTGACTTTGGGCATGTTGGCAGTAGCTTGAGGTGGAGCTTGATTTTCAGTCTGATTGAAGTTAGGTTGTATGAAAATGGCTTCATACTGTCTGATGAGTTTGAGTGCTAGGCCTATAGCTGAATAATATTTAGTTTCAAAGTCCTGTCGTTCACGTTCAGTTTCAGGATCACAATCTAGAAGTTCCAATTTAGTCTGGTATTCATCAAATTCACTGTAGAGAGATTCCTCACGGGTTAAACGACACTTAACCTCGTCTATATTGTCATCAGTCACTGCAATGTCTTCAATGTATTGTTTAAACCTGGTGAGTCTACCTTTTATGATGGCACGTTTTTGCGTGTAGTGTTTCACTTGACTTGCTTGAGAAGTTAATTCGTTATCAGGCATGGTGTTCACTGGGAGGGCAGTGAATTATAGGAACTGTCACGTACCTTACAAATTGCTGAGTTGTGGCTGACTGTCCAGAAGCTTCGTAGTATATTCCGCCTCTGTTCAGTTGCTCCACTAGTGGTAGTGCATACAATGTCCTTGCTTCGGATTGTTTGCTGAAAACCATACAATTGAATTAGTATAATACAATAACAAGATGTTGAGGGTAGAAGTGTAGGTGGACCAGGAAATATTAGATCCAGGTTCGGTTACCCTAGTAGCACAGATCGTTGGGCCAATGTTGGGGAATGATCGCCATGTTTCGTTGGTCAACGGTTAGGAATGTCCGTCGGGGTTCGGTTGCCAAGAAGCGTTTTATCCAACCAACTGCCAACTGTAGCCAACCAATATACAACAAAATCCCAACAGTTGAGAGACATCTATTAGGTAATGGTGGAACTACTACGCAGCGCAGCGCAGAGACATCTGGCGGAAATACTAGAAGCACACAAAATTTAATTTTTTATTTTCCCTTTCATCCCTTTTCTCCTCTTTTCCCTATTAACTACCTTCTCTCCTTCACCCTACCTACCTATTCCTATCGTATAAAATTCGCACCTATGGGGATTCGATCTCGGAACCGCTAGCGTTATAGTCTATCGCTTTAACCACTACGCTATTAGTGATGGTTGAAATAAAAATCGAGAATCCTCTAGCCTATTTACTACAGAGATGTGTAATACATGATAAATAGTAAGAAGGATATACATCTCGTATTTTGAATATTTGATGTGAATATATGATAACGTTATTTTCAGAGAACAAATAAAGAGCCCTAATATTAATAGAAGTAAAAACACCATTCGGATTCTTCAACATATCAAGATGGCGAATAACTGTTGTATCTTCATGTCTTCGTGATCAAGTTTCTGTTCTGTGTTCGTGATGACCCGAACTACGCCGGAAATTGCCGAAGACTAGCAGGAAGAGGTGGAGCGAAGTAAATTTTTATCATGTAACGCGCACAAAGAGCTCGAATAATTAATGAATTAAAACTGTTTTATTTTATAGGAAATGAAAATTTAACGCTTATAATGTTATTTCAACACTTTTTAATTTTAACATAAATGCGATCACATTACAACGAGATTTATTGTTGGGCCAGCAATCATAACCCCAACGGTAGGAACGGTAGGAAGAGCCCTCGTTGGGCCAACGTCATAACCCCAACGGTAGGACTAGCGCATGATGCAACGGAAACGTAACGTGGGCTAACCGAGGAAATTACAACGAACGTTTTCCCAACATATCCCAACCATGCCAACCAAATCCCTCCGTTAGGCCAACGAAGTGTGCTACTAGGGGAGGTCCAAGAAATATGGAATCCAATGGAATAGAATCACAGGAATGTCTTGGAAAGCTGAAGTATAATCCGGCACATGAAATACAATCCAGGCACATGGAGAATCAAGAAATATTGGATTCCAGGTGCAGTGGATCAAGAAATATCCAGGCCCGATGAGGACCAAGAAATATGTAGGGAGTTGGGCAAGGTAGGAGTCTAGGATCCCTAACATATAATTAAATAAATTTCTCCTACTAAAAATGTTCCTTCTGGTAGCTGGTCGAGCAGTGGTTAACATGAAATAATAGTATAATAATTCAAACAACAGAGTTAACAATTTATTTGTATATAAATCCAAGTTGAATACAATATAGTTACAGTATTGGTCCAGGTTTGGTTAGGACCAAGAAATATGTCCAAGACTTCAGAAAATTATAAATTCTTTCAAAGTTGAGAGCTCTTCACATTCGAGCTATTACAATGGGAAATGCGAATCCTGCACAAAGTGCCAAATGATTCGGTAATTATACAAGCTGCCAAGTTGTGGTCAGGTTAGGATTTAACCTTAATGTTTTACATTGTACTTAACTTTTGATTTGTAGAGAGTATGTAGGTTGTCCTGGACTCGTTTGAAAGAATTAATAAATGCCTAAGATCCCATCGGTGAGATTATGTAGAATGCTGAAGTTGCTGCTGGAGGCTGTGGGTAAAAGCCTTCTTTGCCTTAGAAGTCCAGGTCTAGAAGTTCTGGTAGACTACATCTTCTGCGTTGTGTAGAGTAGTACCATGAAGTCTCGGTACTGGGAATAAGGCTAAGGTGCTTGCCTTAGTGAAGTTCGATGAAGAATGAAAAGAGTCAAACAGGTTAGCCTACGTACCCCCTCTAAAATTACATTCGAGCCCTTTCAGTTTCTCGATCGAAGTAGCGTAGAAGCTTCTCGAGACTTCTATCTTGAAATACGGTGAATGTACAATATCTTCGTATTTCAAAAGATCTGTAAAACTAAGAAAAACTATTTAGCAAATTGTTTTATAATTAATGTTTATGAGTGTCTGTAAACATTTCAAAACATTGCTAAGCTTTTGAGATATCGATATAAACATCGATCGACTCATTGAATGTTTGGTTACTAATGTTTAAGAAGTATGTTAAAAAACAAATGTATAGAAAGGAAAATGCACAATGTGAATAGGTTAACATTTCTCCTGAAATGTTACAATAATATTCAAGTACATAGCCTATGGAATTTTTTCTCAAGACATTTGAAATTTCAGAAATCTTTCTAAAAAAACTACGGTATTAAGAAAAGAGGTGCACATTTATAATTCAGAAAGAGAGAAGAGGTTGCCATGAGCCTAGCACAAAAAGATCAGACAAGAGAACAAAGACAAGGAACCACATAAAGAGTTTTCCTGCTCTTCCTTCTCATTACAAGAGGAAAGAGTGTACTCCAGATTATTTACCTACCAATATGAATATTATGTAGTTAATGCACAACTTGTATCAGGAACAAAGCCTTGCTGAGGGAAAGATGGCAGAAAAATAATTTGGTTGTATTGGCAGATATTCACAACATAATTTAATCTCAAATTTCATGGGATATGTGTGATAAGTGTTTAAAATTTTCATATACTTCTCCAAAATAAAAGGGAGACGAAGATTAAAAAAAAAAAAGACAGAAAGGGCATATTAAAAAGAAAGAAATGGAGAGGGATTTTAAGAACTTGGAGAAGGAAAGTGCACGAGAAAACGAATTTGTGCTGGCTAATTTGACTTGCAAGCTGTGCTCTACCCTAAAGTGAATGCAAAGTCAGTGTTCTATAAAAGAGTTCTGTTTATAATTTCACATTTCTCAATGTGAGAGAAAACAAAACTGATTATTACATGTGGGACAAGGCACAAGCGCCCAGCTTATGATATAGTCCTCATACTTAAGCAAAGAAAATAAAAATGATCTTATGCTTGTTTTCCTTACTGGATATCACTGATAAACATTCTGATTGTTTATTTACCAGTAATTGTGCTGATGAAACGTTATAAATACAGCTGTGGTAATATCTGTTGATGCATAAGACTGCAAGACAGTCATACGTTAAATAGCAATAGCCACCAAATTAAGGATCAGACGAACGTAACTACATGCATAATTTCAAAAAATATGTTAGTGATAATAGTAGAAGATGTTAGTGATTAGAATATGTAATGTCTAACAGAAAACAACAATAAATGAAATATACTTCTTATTTACAGCAAAATATTTTGCAAAAAAAATATTACTAGGCCAAAACCTTTAAATCAATTTATCTCAAAACACTGTTTTTGTAGTTACGTCTCTCTGATCCTAAATGGGCGTAATAATGTATTGACCTGTCTGATATCATTAACATGATAATTGTAAGGATGAAATACATAAACAAATATATTTGATGAAGTGTACAGGTTATGACGCTCACTACAAATAGGTATATTCATATCCTTAAAACAAAACAAAAATAATAATAAAAGTAAATAAACAATAGGCTTACTGGAAACATTTTTATTTTAATTGAACACATAGACCTCATAGTATCTTTTATTTTCTATATAAATTTTGGAGAATACAGAATAATAGGCCTATTATTTACTAGTTTTCTTATAAATAGAAAATCTTCCAGCATCAAATCACTAATGACATCTTTTGCCAGAAATTTTGCTGATGGTCATTTGATATGAGTTAAGGTTAGGGAATATTAATATACATCTATGGACACTAAAGTTAATCAGGAACAGAAAACAAAATTCAAGACTTTCACTTTCAGCATGCCAGTTCAAATCCCCTATGGTTTGTTTTTATTACTGACAATATTACACCAATAATGGATACATTCCAAGATACCAGTATCACATTCCAAATAAAAACCATTCATGTTACAATCAACGTTCAGTCAACAGAACTAGTCCTACATGAATCTGTTATAATGGACTATAGACCATGAGCAAAAGGACTTAAAAGGGGACAAAATTATAAATTAACATTATTAATAAACTATTCAGGGCAAAGAAAAGCAGTCTAAGAAAATTCTTACTATGTTCCCAAGAATATTGCTGCTCACTTGTAAGAAATATGACTTTGAGATGAAGAATTATCACACTACAAATCTTCATCTCCTGTATGAGTAGCATGTCGTCTTTTCTAACATTACACAGCAATCCTTTATCTCATGTACGAAGAGCTGGTGTTTAGTTAGACTAATTTTGTGAGCAAATCCTTCAGAACAGACATCACACGAGAATCTTTTCGTCTTTTCTAACATTACACAGCAATCCTTTATCTCATGTATGAAGAGCTGGTGTTGAATAAGACTATTTTTTTTAGCAAATCCTTTGGAACAGACATCACACGAGAATCTTTTATCTCTAGTATGAATAGGCATATGTGTTTTGAGATGGCTTTTTCGAGCAAATCTTTTTGAACAGACATCACACGAGAATCTTTTATCTCCGGTATGAATAAGCATATGTGTTCTTAGATTGCTTTTGTGAGCAAATGTTTTTGAACACACATCACACGATAATTTTTTATCTCCGGTGTGAATAGGTATATGTCTTTTGAGATGGTTGCTTTGAGCAAAAGTTTTTGAACAGACATCACACGAGAATCTTTTATCTCCGGTATGAATAAGCATATGTGTTCTTAGACTGCTTTTTCGAGCAAATGTTTTTGAACAGACATCACACGAGAAAGCTTTTACTCCCGTATGAATAATCACATGCCTTTTAAGATTACTTTTACAACTAAATGCTTTCGAACAGATATCACATGAGAAACCTTTAACTCCAGCATGAATACCAGTAATATGTCTTTTGAGTTGAAATTTAAGCCTAAATGCTTTGGAACAGACATCACAAGAGAATCCTTTATGCCTTGCATGAATAAGCTGGTGTTTAATAAGATCGGCCCTTCGAACAAATGCTTTCAAACATACATCACATGAAACTCCATGACGTCCTGTATGAGTAACCATATGTAATATAAGGTTACCTTTTTGAATAAATGATTTGGAACAGACATCACACGAAAATGCTTTAACTCCTGTATGAATAAACTGGTGTCTATTGAGATCAGCTTTTCGGGCAAATCTTCTGGAACAGACATCACATGAGAATTCTTTAACTCCTGTATGAATAAGCTTGTGTGTATTGAGGTTAAATCTTCGAGTACATGTTTTGGAACAGACATCACATGAAAATCCTTTTTCTGTACGAGTAAGCTGGTGTCTATTGTGATTACTTCCTTCATCACAAGGAAAACCTTCCTCTTCTGCTTGCGCAAGCAAATTAGTTCCAACAGGAAATTTCTGAGATTGTCTCTGTGGACTTAATTCATTTGAATACGGTTTTTTATGAGTAAGCATTTGCTGATTTCCTTCACAGGATACCTTGGGAATTTTTTGGAACGAAACCGATCTGTTTAACATGTGAACAGTCTTGGACTTTGCAAAGATATTGCAGTCTGGTGAGCAATTCTCATTTTTAGTCTGAACGTCTTTTAGATTGGATATTACAGGTTTAGGCTCACCCTTTGGTTTAGTATCAGTAATGTCGTGCTTTACGCATTTCGGCAAGAAGTCACAACTATCTTGCTTTATTTCAGTTTCCTCATAACACTTAGGCTCACGTTTTGGTTTACTACCAGTAAGTTCTTGCTTTAGACATTTCAGTGAGAAGCCAGAAATCTCTTTCTTCATTTCAGTTTTCTTGTTAGATTTACACTCGGTTTTTTGTTTACTATCAGGAAGTACGTGCTTCGTGCATTTCGGCGAGAAGTCACAACTATCTTCTTTTATTTCAGTTTGCTCATAACACTCAGGCTCACGTTTTGGTTTAGTACCAATAAGTTCTTGCTTTAGACATTTTTCCGAGAAGTCAGAAATCTCTCGCTTTAATTCAGTTTTCTTATTAGGTTTAATATCAGGAAATTCGTGCTTTACACATTTCGGCGAGAAGTCAGAAAATATATCTTGCTTCACTTTACATCCTTCAGATTCTGATTTCACCACATGCTCCATTATGTATGGTGGACATATAGATCAGACCCGATCAGAATCTTGAGTTAGGTACGGTATAGTTCACAATCTGTATAACCTAATCACTGTCTATTGGGTCCCCAAATCCGTTTTTATGTTGAAGACTCGAGTTTGGCGTTTAAGCGAAGTAGGACATATAACGAAGTCCCTTGAGTCGTAAACGGCTTATATTTTAAAAATTCAATGGGAATTGAAGCATTCGCAAGTTGCACATCCGGATTATTTAATAATATAATGAGGAAATGCGCACGATGTATGTAGATGTAGAAGTAGATATCTCGTCCTGAAGATCCTGTGTTGAGCGGGGCTCAAGGATATAGAACACGTCAGATCAAAAAATACATGCATGTTATAACAATAATATAGGCCTACAGAAACTGCAAGCTACAAAATTTATCCAAGCTGGAAATATTCCTCCAAATTGTAGAAGGTGTCAGTTATTAAAAATTCCTTGACAGCTGTTTTGAAAGGTTTGCTCTTTCTTGGAATACATAATAATTTAATGTTGTTTGGAAGATTGTTATATATCTGTACTGCAGAATAATAAGCACCCTTCTGAAAGAGTTTTAACGAGTTATTTGGTCTGTGTAGATCATTCATGTTTCTGGTAGTACGTCCGTGTACACTAAAATTAGTTTGAAATTTATCAATATTATTCACTACATAACACATAACAGAGTATATATACTCCCCTGTAAGAGTGAGGACTTTTAATTTTTCAAATAGCGGTTTACAAGATTCCTTTTTTTTCTTTCCACATATTATTCTTATTGCCCGCTTTTGTAATCTAAATATTTTCTCCCTATGGGAAGAGTTGCCCCAGAATATGATCCCGTACCTCATTACCGAGTGAAAATATGCAAAATATACCATAAGTAATGCATCGTGTTTTAATATATTATTCAAAATTCTTAAAGCAAAGCACGCTGAACTCAGTTTTGGGCTTATCATTTCTATGTGTGTCTTCCAGTCAAGATTTTGGTCAATCTGTTATGGTTAATGTGTATTTTGAATGATAGTAAGAGTGCACTCAGTATTGTTTCATTTACGGTATTCTTTTAACGAGATAGATATGTTTTTGCACTTTGTTGTGTAATATTTATCTCAATACAATACAGTACACGCAATCACTGTCGGGTGTACGATAATATTTTGCTTGGCATATTTATCTTGAAAGCAAAACAAATTAGTAGAAACATCCAATTACCTGACTCTATATCGAAATTTTGTTTGGCTTTTGTTAATGATATCAGAAACAATACTAGACTGGACAACCACTATAATGATAACATACAATTAAATAGTGGAAATGAAATCATCAGTGATATTCATCTACTGACAATGATATTATAAAAATAGCATAACAAAAGCTAACAAATCATAGAAGTAATAGCAAAATAAAATTCTTAGGCCTACAAATTGTCCAAAATCTTGACTGTAAGACACACATTGAAATGGTAAGTCCAAAACTGAGTTCAGAGTTTTTCCCTTTAAGAATATTGAATGATATATTACAACAGGATACCTTACTCATGGTATATTATTCTAATAAAATCAATGGTTCAATCAATAAACCTAAGTCTACTTGGTCAATTATTAATGATCTGATAAACAAGAGTGATAGGAGTTCTACTCCAAACATTGACCTAGACGCTGAAAATTTTAATTCTTATTTTATTGACAAAGTACATGACATTGTCAACAACATACCAAGTGATTTAGATCCAATGAATCTCATGAACAACTTATCCAAGCCTCAGATCAGTTTCCTATTTAAACATGTAAGTGTTGAAGATGTTTACTCTGTCATACTAAATTTAAGTAATAGTTCATGTCTTGATATATATGGCTTAAACTCTAAAATCTTGAAATTAGCATCTGTGTATATTTGTGAACCTGTTACCCATATATTTAACAACTGCATTGAGAAGGGGTACTTTCCCAATACTTTTAAAGTTGTCAAAGTTATCCCTGTTCATAAGAAAGGGAGTAAATCCGATTATGGAAACTATAGGCCTATAAGTATAATACCAGTGCTATCAAAGGTCTTTGAAATATTACTAAACAAACAAATAACCATGTATTTTGAAAGCAACTCTATATTTACACCCTCACAATATGGATTTAGAATGGGACATAGTACTATTGAAGCTGTACTTGCATTTATTAAAAAATGTTTTGAAGGCATCGAGAAGGGTGATCATGTTGTAAGCCATTTTTTTGATCTATCCAAGGCTTTTGATACAGTTTCCCATGACATATTAATTCATAAACTTGTTTATTATGGTTTCAGCGAATCTAGCTTAGAACTTATGCGTTCATATTTGAGTAATAGGTATCAATCTGTTCTCTTTAATGATAATGTATCAGATTATAAGCTGGTAGAGTATGGTGTACCTCAAGGCTCTGTCATGGGTCCTGTCCTTTTTATAATATATATTAACGATCTTCCCTCTACAGTACGGGAGAACTGTCTCACTACCTATCTTTTTGCTGATGATATAGCACTTGTATCATGTGACAGAAATGACTCTATCTGTATTGACAATGCTTCTTCTGACATTACTAAATGGTGTGATGCTAATAACCTAAGTCTTAATGCTAGTAAGACTGTTGAATTGACAATTAATCTTCAACGCTCCAATAGCCTACTAAGGAATCCTGTAAGATTTTTAGGATTATATATCCAAACTAATTTGGAGTGGAACTCTCACATTGACTATGTTGCCAAGAAAATAAGTAGAGGTATATTTATGTTGAGAGTACTAACTCATAACATAGATGCTAAGTCACTCTTACTAGTGTATCATGCCCATATACTCAGCCATCTCAGTTATGGAGTCCTATTGTGGGGAGGACATCCTTATGCCAACAAAATATTCATCTTGCAAAAAAGAGCAATAAGAATTATCTCTAGAGCATCGCCTACAACATCCTGCAAACCACTCTTTACAGAACTTAATATACTTACATTGCCATCAGTGTTTGTTTTGAGCTGTCTTCTCTATATAAAAAAGAATGCACACTTGTATAATAAATGCTCTACTATCCATAGCTACTCTACCAGAAACAATGAAAACTTATATATAAATAAATGTAAATTCAGCACCACCCAGAAAAGTTTTGAATATGTTGCCCTCAGACTATTTAATTCATTGCCAAACAAAATTAAGGAGTTATCATATGTTCCATTTAAAAGGCCAATTAAATCTAACCTGTTGTCAAATACCCTGTACAGTGTCAAGGACTTCAATGACATTATCTGGTGAAATGTGTACTTGTATATTTTATCTCATTTGTGTTTATTGTTATTGTTATTTTATCTCATTTGTGTTTATTGTTATTGCTAATACATTGTACAATGTCTGTGGCAAATAAATCTAATCTAATCTAATCTATTTTGCATGTTTTCACTCTGTAATGAGATACGGAATCATATTCTGGAGCAACTCTTCCAATGCCCCCCCTAGAAGCCGCATCACCTTGAAGAGGTGGGGGGGGGGCTTGTGTGTGTCAGCGACCCTGTGGGCTGTACTGGAGGTGCTTGTCACCGGCAGAGTCTCTCATGCCAGGGAGGCCACAGGTTAGACACCAGACGAAGAAGCGGCTTAACATAGGAAAAACCATCCCACACAGGGACACCCAGTAGGTGACCTGGCCGGGATTCTCCCAGTTGGAGACCCGGTACAACGAAAAGGGCTCTGGTCACCTAAGCTAAGGTGGGAGGCATCGTGCCGAGAGCTGAGTGGCACTGGGGTGAAAGACAGTGTCTCTAACGATCCCCTCAGGGCACCAGGTGACACCCTGTTGTATGTAACCTTGCACGTGTATGGGGCTCTGCACGTGTTGACTTCTATTCCCCATTACTCGTGGGACTAATATGGAACCAAATGAATTAAAAAAAGTAATAAAACAGAAGAGGGCAGGGACTCTAAGCAGAACCTGTCCGAAAATATATCAACTCAGGGAGCTGGCAGTTCCAGCAAACCTGACGATAAATCTGCTGAACACAGGGACTCTGAGAAGAACCTGTCAGATCACAGGGACTCGGAGAAAGACCTGCGACAAACTACTCAACCTCAGGCAGCTGGTACCTACAGCATACTTAACGACAGAGACGTAGGCCAGATGGCATCTGGAATCAACCGGTTGCACCTGCAAAAGAAGCTATCAGGGGCAGCCAGAAGGAAACTAAAAAGGAAACAGGAGGATGCTCAATCTAGCACCGGGGGTTCAAAACAACCAGGTCAGGAAAGACATACCTACTATACGCCAAACAAGTCTGGGTCAGTCAAAAGAACCAGACCGATGAATGATACGCCACCTGATGTCAGGCCATACCAGAAAAGACCCAGGGACCAAATGGAACCTGGGGTCACTTACAGGGAGGCACTGACATCACATAAGATGGCAATCGTTAAGGACAATTGCCCTGAGGCTAAACTCTTGGAAGAGGAAGTTAAACTTATTTTGGGAGAGATTCTGAGGGCGGTGGACGGGATCGCTGAAGGCGCACCAGCTCCGCGGCTCAGAACTTACACTCTCCAAGAAGGTGCCATCATATATTATTGTGATGACGAATTTAGTGCCAACTGGGTAAGGACCACACTCAATGAGAAGAATCTTGGGGACGGTCTGACACTTAAGGTTATTGAGGCCAGGGACTTGCCCAGACCTGTCAAGGTGGCCTTCAGGACTCGGGATGTCATGACCGAGGACGCGAATGTGCTGCTGAGACGGTTGAAGGCTCTCAACAAAGGCCTCAATACAGAGCACTGGAAGGTGCTAAACAGACAGGCTGACTCCACGGGACAGAGGCTTACACTACTTGTGGACCAGGATTCAGCTAAAGTCATCAAGGATGCCAACATGGGGGCATATACGGGACTAGATTGGGGTCTTTTTAAGATCCTGGCTGATCCAAATAAGAACAAAGGAGCAGAAGGCGACAAGGAGGACAAGGCAACTGAGGGAGCCGAGGCCACGGTGACCGCACCGGAGGCCATGGAGACTCAGGGAGCTGGTGCCAACTAAGGTAAGAAATCATTCTCTTTCCCTTTCTGTATTGTTTGCTATGGAGGAACTGTCACTAATACAGATAAATCTACACCACAGCAAGGCTGCATCTGCTGCCTTATGCAGGAAACTAGCAGTAGAAAACATTGATATAGCTCTTATACAGGAACCTTGGGTTTACAAGGGTCAGATAAGAGGACTTAACTGTGCCAATGGCACAATCTTCAGTTCAGGTAGTACAGGGGATACAAGAACCTGCATCTACATGAAAAAATGTGTCAAGGCTATCCCTATTATACGATTTTGTTCCAGGGATGTAACGACCATTGAAATGACCATGAGGGTACAGGGAGACAGCAGGCCACTCTTGTTGGCCTCTGCATACCTACCCTATGAAGAAGAGGATCCGCTATCTGCCATCATGAAGGACCTCATTCACTATGCAAAGACATCAGGAAAGGAGCTCATACTCGGATGTGATGCCAATGCACACCACACTATTTGGGGGAGCACAGGCATCAACAGAAGAGGAGAGCTACTTTCAGAATACCTGGTAAGTACCAACCTAGATATTCTGAACAGAGGCAATGAACCTACCTTTGTTATATCAACCAGGAAGGAGGTCATTGACATTACACTTGGAACCACTCTCATTGGGAGGTTGGTAAACAACTGGCATGTATCATCTGACGTATCTGTGTCAGATCATAGATATATTAAGTTTAAGATAGGGTCGCAGGGCTTTGAACCAGTGACATACAGAAACCCTAAAGACATTAATTGGCCTTCATACCAAAAAGACCTTTTAGGACTTACACAGGGCATATCAAAGAACATTCGTTCGGTGGTAGATTTGGAGCTGGCTGTTGACCAGCTGCAACAGGCCATTCTCCTATCTTACACCACAAATTGCAAAGCTAAGGTTGCTTCCACATCAAGGAGTGTACCTTGGTGGTCTAAGGAACTTAGCGAACTTAGACACAGCTGCAGGAGACTCTTCAACCTGGCTAAAGTAACGGGGGATTGGGATAGATATAAGACCGAACTTACCCGATACAATTTTCAAATAAGGAAGGCTAAGAGAACTTCATGGAGGGAGTACTGCAGGACCATTGAAGATGTTTCCAGTGGTGCTAGACTCGTGAAGGCTCTAGTTAAAGGTAACACGCATCAGCTAGGTACTATTAAACTAGCTGATGGCAGGTATACAATGACTGGAAAAGAAACTCTAAAAGCAATGTATGAGGTTCATTTTCCAGGGTCACGGGAGATTGAGGAACTGCACTGCGGATGGGGGCAACCAAACCTGGAGTCAAATATTAAGACAGACAGGGAGGATTGGCAACTGACGCAGGCAATATTCAATCAAACCGGAATCAAATGGGCCATCAGCTCATTTGAACCTTATAAATCAGCAGGGCCAGATGGACTGATACCTGTTTTACTACAGCAAGGGATTGACTCAATAGCATCCCTGCTATGCTACATATTTAGAGCCAGTCTAGCTTTTGGGCACATACCTACGGCCTGGAAGCAGGTAAGAGTGGCCTATATACCTAAGCCTGGGCGTCCCAATTACTTTGATGCCAAGGCCTACCGACCAATTTGCCTATCATCTTTCCTGCTGAAGGCAATGGAGAAACTTGTTGATGGGTAGATTAGGGAATGCGTGCTGAGGGATTATCCTCTTCACAAATACCAATGTGCCTACCAACCAGGCAGATCTACTGAAACTGCTCTTCACTATGTTGTAACCAACCTGGAGAAGGCACTTTATGATAAGGAGATTGCTCTAGGAGCTTTTCTGGACATTGAGGGCGCTTTTGATAGAACCTCTGTCAAGGCCATCATCCATTCGGCGAAGGAACATGGTATTCCAAGCACTGTTCTTCGGTGGATACAATGCATGCTGGAGGACAGGAGCAATATATCGACGATATGCGGAGAGACCATTCATGTCCTCACATCAAGGGGATGTCCTCAGGGAGGCGTTCTATCGCCCCTGTTGTGGAACCTTGTTGTGGATGGACTGATTAGGGATCTCAATAATAATGGCTATTTCACGGTGGGCTACGCTGATGACATAGCAATTATAATTAAAGGGAAATTCCCCGGTACGGTTTCCGAAGTGCTACAAGTGGCACTAGGAAAAGTAGAGAGCTGGTGCAACAGATGTGAACTGTCTGTGAATCCAAGCAAAATGAAAATTGTACCATTTACCAGACGCCGGGATCTGGGGAACTTAAGGGAACCCAGACTCGGGGGGCGGGTAGTGCAATTCTGCAATGAGGTTAAATACCTTGGAGTTATTCTAGACAAGTGATTAACTTGGAAAAGGCAAGCAGACGCATGTATCGATAAGGCTTAGGCCTACAGGGCCTTTTGGACATGCAGGACAATGCTTGGCATAAAGTGGGGACTAAGACCTAAGCTGGTATATTTATTTATTTATTTATTTACGTCCTACGTGATCAATATACATTGATATGGGACAGTGGAGATCGAGATACTCGACCCAGTACAAATTAGAATAATACAATAATCTACAAATAATACAGAGATCTAGAACTAGTACACCTAATAATACAATTATCTACAGATAGTACACATAATACATATTTCAAAAAGCAAAACTTTAGATATTTAATTAATGAGTCTCTGAAGGAGTTGTGAGTGTGACTTATTGAGTAGTGCGGACATGATTGCAGTATTCCTCAATACTATAAAAACATGCATTATTAAAAAACGTTTTCAGTGATTTCTTGAATTTATTTGTGCAATGTATGTTTTTCAAATGGTGAGGTAGTTTGTTGAATAGGTTGATTCCAGTGTAAATTACTCCTTTCTGGAATAAGGATGTACTATGAGAAGGTATAGATAGGTTGGTTTTGTGTCTAGTATTGTGATTATGGATTGCTTCGATTTTTTTAAAGTCCTCCATGTGTTTTTTGACATGTAGCAGAAGTTCATACATGTAAAGAGATGGCAGAGGCATGATATGTAAATCCTGAAATATTGGTCTGCACGTATCATTTCTGTTTGCTCCGATTATTGTTCTAACGATTCTCTTTTGTAGTCTAAAGACTGATTTACTGTAGGTGCTGTTTCCCCAAAATATGATTCCGTATCTTAATATGCTGTGAACATGCGCAAAGTAGAGGGTCTTGACTGTGGGTAAGTTTGTGAATTTTTTAATGTGGAACATTGCGTAGGTAAATTTTCCTAACTCTCTATTAATTTCTTCGATGTGGGGTTTCCATGTCAAGTGTTCATCTACAGTAATGCCTAAAAATTTTGCGGATGATGTATAATTGATGGAATTTTCAAATGTAATGATAGGCTTGGGTGGATTGTTATTTCTTTTGTGGTGGAAGGAAATAGCTGCTGATTTACTTTCATTTAAAATGAGGCCATTTGTTCTAAACCAATCTATTAATTGTTGTGCCACCGTATCTATTTTGCATTTAAGCTGATGTTCATTTTTACCTCCAACCAAAATGTTAGTATCATCTGCAAAGAGTGTGGTGAGTTCTGAATCGTTGTTTAAAGGTAGATCATTAATAAATAATATAAAGAGAAAAGGGGCAAGAATTGAGCCTTGTGGGACTCCATATTGAATTTGCTTTTTTTCCGAAGTGTATTTTTCTAGTGTTAGATTTGTTTTGTTGAAATGGGTGATTTCGACGACTTGAAAGCGATTAGATAGGTAAGAATTGAACCAGCTTAATGCTGTTCCTCTTACACCATAGTTTTCTAATTTATTTAGTAGTAAATCATGGCTTATTATGTCGAAAGCTTTAGATAAGTCGAGGAATAGACCAATGCAGCTGTGGCCGGAGTCGAGAGTGTATCTGACATATTCGATAAATTTGTATACTGCGGATTCGATTGATTTTCCTTTAGTGAAGCCATGTTGATGTTCTGATATTATTTCACAGTGGGACATGAAGGACTCTATTCTATTTAGCATTACTCTTTCTAGGATTTTGGAGATGGGTGATAGAAGGGATATTGGACGATAGTTTTCCAGCATATCTTTAGGGCCTTTTTTGTATATGGGTTTAATGATTGCCGTCTTCAGTATATCTGGGAATTGACCTGTCGAGAGTGATAGGTTGGCTAAGTGGCATAAGGGATCCACAAGATATTTGCTACATGATTTTATTAAGGAGGGAGGGATTCCATCTGTACCTAACGAGTTTTTCCTAGCTAGGTTTTTGATAATGGTAATTATTTCGCTTTTTTCTGCAGGGTATAAGAATATTGTTTTATCGTTTAGATTAAAGTTGAGTTTAGCAAGAGGGGCTATAGGTTTTAGGGATTGGTTGTGTAAAGTTTGTTTGGCTATGGTGCAATAATGATCATTGAAGGCTGTAGCTAGTACTGTAGGATTGGAAACTTGACTCTTAAAGGCTTCAAATAATGTGGATTGTTTGGGGTCAGTACTGCCTTTACTGAGAGATATTTCTTTTTTAATTACATCCCACATTGCTTTGGATTTGTTGCTAGCTTTATTTATATAGTTATCATTGTACTTCTTTTTTGCTGCTACTAATACTTTATTGTATATTTTTTTGTATTTCTTGGTGTACAGGGTTATATTAGGGTCAAGGGATGTTTTTGAGATTTTTGATAGCTGCTTTAATTTTTTGCTAGAAGTTTTAATACCAGGCGTTATCCAGGAATTCTTGTGTTGGTGTATTTTAACCTTCGTGATGGGAGATGCGATGTCCATTTGGTGTTTTAAAATATTTAAGAAATCTTCGCATGCATAGTTAGCTGATTCATGCTGGTAGATGCTTTCCCATGATTCTTTTTCTAGGAGTATGTTCAAGTAGTCCATGCTTTTTTTGTTAAGTTTCCTGGCATATTTGTATTTAATTGGTGGTGGAGTTGTACTTTGAGAGACTTTTGTGTGCGAGTTATATGTATCTATTAATTGAGCGAGGTGATCGGAGTATCCCGGGTCAAAAACTTGCACTACACATTCTGAGTCTGGCCTGTTGATGAGACATTGATCTATTATGGACTGTGAGTGAGGGGTTAATCTAGTGGGCTCATTGACTAATGCTATGAGGTTATGAATTAGCATAAGTTCAGTTAGTTCTGGTTTAATATTTTTGGAGAAGTCAATGTTTAGGTCACCGATTAAATATATTGTTTTATTGTCGTGGTAGTGATGTAAGATAGTGTCTAATCTCTCTATGCAAATGTCAATGTTACTGTCTGGGGAACGATAAAGGCATATAATAACTGTTTTAAGGGTTGGTATTTCAATTATGGATGATTCGAAGTGTTGCTCCAGATTAAGATGGCTGAAGCATTCCACTTTTTTAACATTAACACTGGATCTATATCACAATGGTCAGACCCATTATTACCTATGCTGCTTTTGTTTGGTGGCCTAGGACTCAACTGAAGTTATGCAAGGATCAGCTTTGCAAGCTACAGAGACTGGCCTGCATTGGCATAACAGGGGCTTTTAGGACTACTCCTACACTGCCATGGAAGTCCTATTGGACCTGCCCCCTCTTCATATCTGGGTAGAAGCGGAGGCGCGAGCTGGTCTTTATTGACTTCGGTGTAATGGCATTGAAAATTTGGAATTGCAATGCTTCGGTCACATGCAATTCTCTGGGGACAAAGGTCTGGACCAATTTATGACTATGGGATCAGACAAATTGATACCTAAGAAATTGAGTGAAAAGAAATTCACTATAGCATATCCAGAACGTAGTGAATGGGACAAAGGAATTGAAACCGGGATTCAAAGTGGACCTACATGGTACACTGACGGATCCAAAACTAAAGAAGGCACTGGGGCAGGACTATATGGTTGTGGTAAAGAACTTTCATACAGCCTTGGCTTGCATGCGACTGTGTTTCAAGCAGAAGTTTATGCCATCATGGCAAGTGCATGGGAAAGTATTAGTAAGGGCTACAAGCATACACACATTACTATACTTTCTGACAGCCAAGCAGCCTTAAAGGCTCTTGAGGCAAAGGAAATAAGGTCTAAACTAGTCCTCGAGTGCAGGGAGTCCCTAATGACACTGGCTGAACACAATGCAGTTACACTGATGTGGGTGCCAGGACATAGGGGATTCCATGGCAATGAGAGGGCTGACGATTTGGCCAAAAAGGGGGCAGCTCTGCCCTTTGTGGGACCTGAGCCCTGCCTGGGACT
Source organism: Ectobius pallidus (assembly GCA_964059195.1). Lineage (NCBI taxonomy): Eukaryota > Metazoa > Arthropoda > Insecta > Blattodea > Ectobiidae > Ectobius > Ectobius pallidus. Next base: position 19,329,374 of record CAXKWD010000009.1, on the reverse strand, counting down.
GCCCTATGGTTCTATCCGAGGAGCGGTTCGGGAGTGGGTTAACAGGAAACACAACAAACATTGGGTAGCTGTGACAGGTCACAGACACTCTAAGATGACTATCAAAGAAGTCATCAAAGGCAGGACCAGAGAACTGCTTAAGATGGATAGATTCCTACTCAGCTGGGTTGTGGGATTTATGACTGGACACTGTCGGCTGCTGGGACACCTTTATAAGGTTGGCACAGCAGACGACACGATGTGCAGAAGATGTCGCAAAGAGGAAGAATCTGCTCTTCATCTTCTGTGTGATTGTGAAATACTTGCGGCCATTAGGCCCAAGCATTTCAACTACTGGTTCATGCCAGCGGATGAACTGTCTAAGGTCTCAATCAAGAAGCTGGCACTCTTTATCAAAGAGTCTGGTCTTCTAAGGGACTAAAGCTAGGGGCGCACAATAGATCAGCAATGGTAGCGGTGCATAGGGCAAATTGCCCACCCTATCTGAAACTAAAAAAAAAACTCTTCCAATAGGGAGAAAATAATTAGATTACAAAAACGTGTAATAAGAATAATATGTGGAAAGAAAAAAAGATAATCTTTAAACCGCTATTTGAAAAATTGAAAGTCTTCACTCTCACAAGGGAATATATTGGCCCTATACTAGTAATGTATTATATGGTAGATAATACAGATAAATTTCGAACCAATTACAGTGTACATGGACGTACTAAATAAGCTTGAATCACTGATAGATTATCTAAAAAAGGATGACATCCCCATAATAATCTGTGGTGACCTAAACATAAATCTGCTAGATTGCTCCCTCTCTAAAACCGACCTAATCCAACTTCTTCAAACTTTCAACCTTTCAGCCCTGATTTATGCTCCCACTCGCATTACCCATCACTCTCAAACTTGTATTGATCAAATAATATTAGACAAAGATGTATTCTCCTCTTCGTGCTTTATTACTGATCTTGGCCTATCTGACCATAATGCAGTCTTCCTGAAATTCTCTTTAAATTCTGCAATGATCCAGGATGCTAGCAGTACTAATGACAAAATAATCTCATGGAAATGGTTTTTCTCTCCTGAAAATAAAAATTATTTTAATTTCTTACTGTCCAATGAATCTTGGTTAGACACACTCAATAATTTAAGTGCTGAAGAAAAGGCTATTAATTTGACTAATTCTATCACCCATTACCTCAACATTGCCTTTCCCTTACTTAAAATCCATACAACTTTTAATAGATGTTACCACGATAAAAAGTGGCTCTCAAAGGGTATAATCACGTCCTGCTGGAGGAAGAGATTGCTCTGGCGACTCAGTAAGACCATTTCCGATCCATCTTTCCGAAACTATGTAAATGAATACTCTAAGATTCTAAAAAAGGTAATTCTACAAGCAAAAAAACTGCCATTTCAAATAAAATTAATGCGGCTTCGAACAAGAGTAAAGCCATTTGGGACATCTTTAAAAAAGAAATCCAACACAAGGATAACAATCGTGAACACATCAAATTGAGTTTGAATAACGATATTATTGAAAACCCCCTTGTCATCGCTAACACTTTTAACTCATATTTTGTGAATATCGCCTCAAACCGTAATTCAAATAATAGTCCTCCTACCGTAGTTACTAAGGACAAAACAGTCAACAATACTATCTTTCTGAGTCCTGTTAGCTCGGAAGAAATAAGTATAATCATTTGTGGTTTCAAGAACAAAATCTCTTCAGGACCTGATAGCATCCCAATGTCTTTAATAAAGCAAAGTCCCTATTTACTAGACCCAATAACTGACCTTGTCAACACTTCTTTATCAACTGGTTATTTCCCTGATGTGTTTAAGAAAGCGAGAGTAGTCCCTGTATTCAAGAAGGGAAAGAAAGACAATATAGAAAATTATAGACCTATCTCTCTCCTATCAGCTATATCAAAAATTCTTGAAAAAGCCATGTTGAATAGAGTAATGACCTTCCTAAATAAACATGAAGTATTATCCCATTCACAATTTGGCTTTAGAAAAAATAAGTCTATCAATGATGCACTTTACGCCTTTTCTGAACACCTCCTCTCGGCTCTTGATAATAAAAATCCCACAATTGGTATCTTCCTCGACCAAACTAAAGCATTTGATGTAGTAAACCACAGCATCCTCCTTGAAAAATTGAATAATTATGGTACTGGTATTAGAGGAACTGCAAATGCCTGGTTTTCCTCTTATTTGAGTAATAGACGGCAAATGGTCCAAATCGACTCCCAGAATTCAGACCTTCTGCAGGTGAAATGCAGTGTCCCTCAAGGATCCTTGTTGGGCCCACTACTTTTCCTTATTTACATCAACGACCTCCCGGCTTATCTACCGCTCTCCAAGAACATTCTTTATGCTGACGACACCAACATCCTAATTTCTGATATAGACAGCGCTCAGCTTCAAGCTAAAGCTAATAAAACAATGGAAAATCTCCTGGTTTGGCTAAACTACAAAAGACTGCACCTCAATATTTCCAAAACTAATTACATAAATTTTTGCCCTTTCTCCCTAGCAAACTTACAAATTATGTTTAATAATGTTTGCTTAAAAGATGTTGTTTCCTCTAAATTCCTGGGTATTTGGGTTGACTCCAAGTCATCCTGGAACACACATATCTCCCACCTTGCTGAAAAAGTATGTAAAATCACTTATGCTTTGAGAATTTTAAGTAGATTCCGTAATATTGAACTGCTCCGTACTCTTTATTTCGGCAAAATCAACTCTGTAATTTCCTACGGCATCCCTTTCTGGGGAACCTCTCCCAATCTAACTCGGATATTTAAACTCCAGAAGAGGATTATCAAAATTATGATGCATGTTTCCAACCATACGCATACCAACCCTCTTTTCAAAAAATTAAATATTCTTCCTGTCCCTTGCATCTTCATTGTAGAGACTGTCTGCTTCATACATTCAAACAAACCGAAATTTCCAAAGAACTCCCATCACCATAACCACGACACGCGAGGAATTAATGATTTTCACCTCACATCCCACCGAACCTCCAGAAGTTTAAAAATCATCAATCATACGGGTCTAATTCTATACAATAAGCACACCAGACTAAAACTTTTCAAAACCAAAGTGAGAAATCTTCTTATGGAGCATGTTTTCTATGGTACTCAAGATTTCATCTCTGCCAATTTACAGACTCTATAAATTTATTTTTACTGGATAATAATTTATGGAGTAATTTGGAGCTGCGTGATTTCTCCTGATTTCTCCTCATTCTCTTTTCCTCTCCATACCTAAAAGTCAAAATTGAATCACAAGTAAAATTCTAAATCTCAGTGTCTTATTGTACTCTGTATTATTTTGTTCTAATCTCTGCATTTTGTATGAGTGTGTACTGTATGTATAGGTATGTTTTGTTTAATATTTTTTTAGTTCTTAAGTATGACGAAGCCTTTGGATTCTTGTAATCCCTAATGGTGAATAAATATTATTATTATTATTATTATTATTATTATTATTATTATTATTATTATTATTATACAACTAGAGACATGAATGATTTACATACAATAGTTAATTCATTAAAACCTTTTGAAAAGGGTGCTTATTATTCTGCAATACAAATTCACAATATGCTTCCAAGAAACTTTAAGTTATTGCGTGTTAAAAGCAAATACAAATCTTTCAAAAGATCTTTCAAGGAATTCTTAATAACTCACACCTTGTACAATATGAATGAAAATTTCCAACTGGAATAGGTATGACAGCTTACAGTTTTGTAAATTGTTCCTATAACATGTATGTTAATGCTGATCTGATGTGTTCTATATCCTTGAGCCTCGCTCAACATAGGATCTACAGAACGAGATATCTACATCTATAAGCCTACCTACGATTGTTAACATTACACTACTTTCACTGGATGATATTGTAACAAGGGCACGTCGGGGTTCAAAATCAGAACACCGAGTTTAAAATTGAAGGATGGAGGATTCTTTATTTCCAGCAACACAATGGTCAGTACAGCCAGAAAACTCCTTGAATGTTCTCCAACTCACTCTTCTGTCCGGTTCTCACTGCCACGTCACAGCACTGTCCCAGTCCAATCCAGATCAGCTCACCAGCTCTTCCGTTCACTAGTTCCTCCGTTCAACCTTCTCTCCGGTCACTAGTTCCCCGTTGACTAGGTCTTCCGCTCGCGGGTCCCTCCGTTGACTAGTCCCTCCGGTCACTGGCTCTTCAGCTTCCCAAGTCCTCAGCTGCGCTGATCGGTCCACTCCGTCCAGGGTCTCAGCTCCTCAAGTCACACTTACTTGAGGTCGCGCTAATCAGTGCTCTCCGTCCAGTTCACACTCTGACGCTGACTCTCTCCCGCTGTTACTGACTGTTACGGACTGACTGTTCTCCCATTGACTGGCTCATCACTCCTCGCGGACTGACTCCCTCTGACTGGCCGTTGCTGTCTCTGACTGACTGTCTCTCTGGCTCTTCACGGACTGTCTCTCCTCGACTGCTCGCACTCCTTATATAGCCTTAACAAATATTCCAGAGCCGACGTCTCGAGAGTTCTGCCCGCGTGGAATCTGGAATGTGCGCTGCGCTGCGCGGGCACACCCCTTAGCGCGAGCTCCTCCCTACAGGCCTTCCCCCACGAAGCGTGGCCCAATCGCTACTCGCCGCTGACACGCCCACTAGCGCTCGTGCCCACTGGCGCTCGCCTGCCGCCCGTCCACTAGAAGGGCCGCGATGTTTCTAGACCCCGTCGTTCTTGTTCTTTCTGGGCGGCTCCTTTTTCTATCAGTTTCTAGGCGAGTCTTCCCTGGGCTTTGTGACAATATTTTAGATTTTGTGGGTAGACTTAGATTAGATTAGATTAGATTAGATTTATTAGTCCATCGGAGCATATTCATGCTATGGGACACGTCAAAACAGTTACAATATGAATATAACAATTACAATAAGAATATAACAAGAAAGGTTACAACAGTTTGAGATAGCAACAAACAGAAATTACAAAAGTGCTTAGAGTCTACACCTAATATTAATACAACATTTTAATATTTACATATTCCTAAGTTGTAATCTACCAAGGTGATTGAGTTATTCTGTTTTTCAACGATAGGAGCAATAATGTACTAAATATTAATGGCAATAACAATGTTAATATTAAATTAATTTAGTTCTAAAATAATGCAACAATATTGAATGATTGTAATGAGAGACTAAGATTAAATTCAATAATGTTCAAGATATTTAACCAGAATAATTCAGCACCTGGCTAACAAATACATGGAAGTCTATAGTATATCCACAAGTCAACACTGTGCTCTATACGAGGCCGTATTGGTCCATTCGTTTCACACTATCATCACTACTTAATTAATTTCAAACTTTCACTTTCACCTTGAGCCCCCTAGACGCTACCTGGTGAGCAGTCAGTGTTCTCTCTGTAATAAAAAAAAAAATTCATCCAATGAATAAAAACAATGATCCTGCAGAAATGAACTAACTTGTTTTTTGAATTTAATTGGAGCAGATATCTCTTTTATGTTCTGGGGTAATGCATTATATAATTTGAGACCAGTATATATGAAACTCTTTTCATAAAGACTAGTGCTGTGTGGAATGGAAGACAAATTATTCCTATTCCTTGTGTTGTGCGAGTGCACACTTGAATTCTTTTGGAACGCATTTAGGTTGCATTTTACATAAGTAAGTGTCTCTAAGATGTAAATACTAGGTAAGGGTAAAATCCTTAATTCTTTGAAAAAATTTCTGCAGCTTGTTTGCTTATTTGCTCCCATGATTATTCGCAATGCCCTCTTCTGAAGTTTAAATATAAAGATGCTGTTAGATGAGTTTCCCCAAAAAATTATACCGTATGTTATAATTCATTTAATACATTCATTTACAGCTGTTTAGTTTATACAAAAAAACACCTGACAAAACAAACTGAATGCAAGCAGGTTCATAATTATAGCACGAGATCCAATCACTGTATCTATAGATCACAGAGTAGGCTAACCAAGACGTTACATTCCTACAACACAATTGGCATCATGCTATTTAATAAGTTACCACCCGCTGCTCATAATGTTGACATAGAGAGATTTAAAAAGGTAATGAACTTATGGCTACTAACTCACCCTATGTATGAGTTAAGGGAGGTTTTTGATGCTAATCTGGATGATCTATTATTCTAACCATGTGATTTTTATGCATATTATTGTACTGACCATGTCCATTGCATCAATGCATACGGACAATAAAAGAATCTGAATCTGAATCTGAATGAAAATGGGCATAATAAAGGGTACGAGCAGAGTTTCGGTTTGATATTCTTTCTATTGACCGCAGGGCAAAGCATGTTTTGCTCAATTTTTTTGATAGTATGTCTATATGTTTATGCCAGTTCAGATATTGATCTACCCAAACACCTAGAAATTTGGTTTCATTTACGTAACTAATTGAACTATCCTGGTATGGGATTCTGGGAAAATCCACATTTTTGCTGTGAACTAGTTTAAAAGGGATTGCTACAGTTTTTTCTCTGTTAACAATTAGTCTATTTGTATCAAACCACTTAATTAATTTATCTATTGACTCTTTTATGTTTTGTTCTGTGGCAGCGATGTCCTCTCCTGTTACTAAGATGCTCGTATCATCAGCAAATAGAGTTGACTTTATATGAGTGGAGTGAATTTTTAGGTCATTAATATAAAGTAGAAACAAAACTGGTCCAAGAATAGACCCTTGTGGGATGCCATATTTTATGCTTTTTTCACTAGACAGTTTATTGCATATTATATTCTTTTCTTTATCTATGTATGTGATTTCGACTACTTGTGTATGATGTTGTAGATAAGATTTGAACCAATTTAAGCCTATTCCACGTATGCCATACCCTTCTAGTTTTCCAAATAGTATTCCGTGGTCTATTACATCGAATGCTTTTGATAAATCTAGAAACAATCCTATATTTACTTCTTTTCTGTCAAGTGAATCATATAGCCTACATTTTTAAGAAAATTTAATATTGCTGTGTTTGTAGATTTTCCTTTACAAAACCCATGTTGAGTGTCTGTTAGAATATCATATTTCCTCATGCATGCTGTCAGCCTGGAGTTCATAATTTTCTCCAGTATTTTTGAGGAACTGGACAGTAAGGATACTGGCCTATAATTTTCTACTTCTTCTTCTGATCCTTTTTTATATAGTGGCTTAACCTTTGCAGTTTTTAATGCATCAGGAAAAATACCTGTGCTAAGGGATAAATTTGCTATCCAGCATAATGGCTGGACGATATGTTCATAACATTTTTTAATTACATGATCCGAAACTTCATCTAACCCCGATGATTTTTTATTATTTAATTTCCTAATAATAGAAGTAATTTCATCTACTGTTACTGGTTCCAGATATATATTACTACTTTGTCTTGTGTGGGTGCCTAGACCACCTGTTTGTTTTGGCAGATTGCTATTTAAGAGGTTGTGTGCTACATTTGCATAGTAATTATTGAATAACTCTGATATTTCTTTAGGATCTGTTATGGAGTTCCCATTCTTATTTATTTTGTAGTTCCTAATGGATTCTCCTTCTTTACCTATTTCCTTTTTAATAACATTCCACATTGCTTTTGATTTGTTACTTGAATGCATTATATATTTGTCATTATGTAGTTTTCTAGCTTCATTTATCACTTTATTGTATATTTTCTTATATTGTTTATAATATTCTTTAAAATATTCTGGTATGTTTCCCCCTTCCTTTATAATGCTATTAATGTACTTCAGTCTCTTGCTAGATACCTTTATATCCATGCATTCTTTTCTTTCCTTATTTTGGTTTGGATTTTAGGTATTGCAGTTTGATAGTAGTATTGAAAAGTGTCTAGGAAATTTTTACAGGCTAATTCAACTGATGATTGCTTATATATATTTTCCCAAGATTCTTTGCTCAGCAAGTAACAGAGATACTTAAGGTTATTTGTGGTACAAGGCCTATTTAACCTATACAAGGTTTCTGTTTTCTTCCCTTTCCTATCCTCCCAATCCTTCGAATGAATTGCAACCACTTGGGCAAAGTGATCAGAAAATCTCTATACTGTACTTCCAAATGGGCACGTTTTTAAAGTCATCGATTGATTCCACCGGTGCCATCGGTCTTTCACCAGGGCGTTTGTAAAGTCAACGGACAATCCACCGGGAAAGCATCAGGCCGTTCATAAACTCACCGGTGAAAGTCCGGTGGAAGTCAGCGATTGCAACCAGACTCACCGAACTTAAAGTACGATGCTTCTTAGATGACAAACATGGCGGAGCAGCGAAGCAGACGACACTTGCCACTAGCATTAATACATTGAGTTTTATTTTCGTGCGAAAGCTAACGAACTGCTCTTCATCAGAGTCAATTAAAAACAAACACAGTTCCTAGACTTTATATAAATTTAGTACACGTGAAAGAAAACCTACAACAATTCACACAACGCTTTTATATACACGAACACAGAACTTGAAACAATTTGAAATTAGATTTGCCGTCATTCAGATTAAATAAATGTGTTGACAGTCATTTATATAAGCAATATACATTTTATAATAATTTGCCCTTTCTGCTGTTGAAGTGCCTACTAAAAAATTTAAGAAAGTCCTAAAAAGCTGGCTCATATCAAAAGCATTTTATACTGTAATGTAAATGACTTCCTAAACATGGAATGGACATACAATTTTAATTAGGTCAGATTAATATTTATAAGTATATGGTATTTTAATTGATCACATATTATAATATAATTTATTGTTTAATTTACTTTTAGTTTTAAGGGTCTTTGATGCAATTGTAAATAGTTAAGTAGGCCTATCATCTTAAAACTTATTTTATTTCTTTTGTGTAACATTGTAAGTTGTATGTATCCTTTTTCCCCCTGATTGAATGGAAGATAAGGCCTTAACTCTGCCAGGTAGAATAAAACATTATTGTAAACTGACAGCACAGGCTATCCATAATGAGGTCAGGTACCGCATTTAACTATGCAATATTTTATGGATTTTAATATGCTCAAAATATTATTTATGAGAATGGTAGCACTCAGTTATTAGTTCCCTGCCCATCATATATTATTATTTCCATTTCTAGCAAATCCATGATACAATAATTATTATACAATTCGAATATTCCCGCTGGAATCCATCAACCCGTTCGTAAATTCAACGACTCATCAGATGAAAAAACTGGCGGATGACGTTCATCGTACATTCACCGGACTTTCACCGCACTTTTCCACCGGTGGATTTACTGGTGACTTTAAAAACGTGCCCAATGTGTGTGTTTAATACAACCTGATCGATGGCTGTACATGACCCATTTGCTACTCTGGTTGGAGAATCTACTACAGCCTGTAATCAATGGGAGTTCAGCATTGTTTGCAATTGCACGTTTCCATTTCCATTTAGAAAATCAATGTTTAAGTCACCAATAATAACTAATCTTTTGCATTTTTCCTGTATTGAACTGATTGTGTTATCTAATTTTTCGGTAATACCGGAGTTGACGGGTCCCTGTACGCAGCAAGCCATGTTGCCTTCACTCTGGCAGCGCTCCGTAAGGACAAGTCCAACCACCGCCGCCGCCAAATTCGAATGTGTTATATTCAGAATCCACAACGCCGATTTTGAGTGGTTAAAGATTTAATATTAAAAATAGCGCAAAAGCCCGTTCTTCTCACAGGTGCTCCCGGGTGATAGTTTAAATTGGCGTAGGGACTAGTACTTAAAGGTTTAATATTAAAACGTCCGCAAGAGCCCGTTCTATTCACAGGTGACAGTTAAATAACCCCGTTCTGCTCGCAGGTGAGGGATTAAGTTTGCATAGGGACTAATTAAAGCGAGCGAATGAGCCCGTTCTACTCACAGGTGACACTTAAATAACCCCGTTCTGCTCGCGGGTGATAATTTAAATTGGCGTAGAGACTAGCACTTAAAGGTTTATTATTAAAACGACCGCAAGAGCCCGTTCTATTCACAGGTGACAGTTAAATAACCCCGTTCTGCTCGCGGGTGACACATTAAGATTGCATAGGGACTAGTAGTTAAAGTTTAATATTAAAACGAGTGAAAGAGCCCGTTCTACTCACAGGTTACACTTACATAACCCCGTTCTGCTCGCGGGTGATAGTTTAAATTGGCGTAGGGACTAGTACTTAAAGGTTTAATATTAAAACGAGCGCAAGAGCCCGTTCTATTCACAGGTGACACTTAAATAACACCGTTCTGTTCACGGGTCACTCTATATATTTTTATTATTTCCTAGCCGGTGGTCCTGGTGTTATAAAATCTGCACACGGCTTTTTCTACTCGGTATATTTTTACCATTTTTAACTAACTCATATTTCTTTCTGCAGAGCAAAGAATGAATGAACGTATTATGTATTTTTCTTTGTGAACATCTCGTTTGTTGCCATAACTTGTACAAAGCCTACAGCATATTTTACCGACTTCTTGCATGTACCTAATAAGCCTATTCAGATTTTTAGGATATTTTGTTTGTTTAAAATTATCGTACGTAATAATAAAGGTTCTTACCCTGACTTTACGACATGGAAATCACACCGATTAAAGAAAAATTCATTATATGGAGGGAAATTTTTTATCCGACTTGAGTTATATCTGTTCCTTATAATTCGACCCTTCTGAACACGAATATAACAGTAATATTAACCAGTTCCTTCCGTACTTCGAGAAAATTCCGATTTTCCATTAGTGTGACCCAGTCAACGCAGAAAGAGTATGGACGATTAGAAAGAAAAATTCATTCCATCGGGGAAAATTTTTTTCCCGACACGAGTTACATGTTTCATCTATAATCCGACCCATCTGATCTCGAATATATCAATAATAATAACCATTTCCTTCCGTGCTTCGAGAAAATTGAGATTTTCCATTAATGTTAGACATTTCTCGCAGAAGAAGGAGGAACAATTCAAAGAAAAAATTAATTATATGGAGGGAAATTTTTTCTCCGACTTGAGTTATATCTGTTCCTTATAACTCGTCCCTTCTGAACACGAATATAACAATAATAATAACCAGTTCCTTCCGCACTTCGAGAAAAACCGATTTTCCAATACCGTCACACAGTTCACACAAGAAAAGTAGGACCGTTTCAAAACAAAAATTCATTACATGGAGGGGAAATTTTTTTCCGACCTAAATTACATATGTTATCTATAATTCGACCCTTCTGAACACGAAAATAAGATTAATAATAACCAGTTCCTTCCGCACTTCGAGAAAAAACCTATTTTCCAATACCGTCACACAGTTTACACAAGAAAAGTAGGACCGTTTCAAAACAAAAATTCATTACATGGAGGGGAAATTTTTTTCCGACCTAAATTACATGTGTTATCTATAATTCGACCCTTCTGAACACGAATATAACAATAATAATAACCAGTTCTATCCGCACTTCGAGAAAAAACCGATTTTCCATTACCGTCACACGGTTTACACAAGAAAAGTAGGACCGTTTCAAAACGAAAATTCATTACATGGAGGGGAAATTTTTTTCCGACCTACGTTACATGTTTCATCTATAATCCGACCCTTCTGAACACGAATATAACGATAATAATAACCAGTTCTATCCGCACTTCGAGAAAAAATCGATTTTCCATTACCGTCACACAGTTTACGCAGAAGAAGTAGGACCATTTCAAAACAAAAATTCATTACATGGAGGACATTTTTTTTCCCGTCATGGGTTATATGTGTTATCTATAAATCGACCCTTCTGAACACGAATATAACAATAATAATAACCAGTTCTATCCGCACTTCGAGAAAAAAAAGATTTTCCATTACCGTCACACAGTTTACGCAGAAGAAGTAGGACCATTTCAAAACAATCTCTGCGACACTAATGGAAAATGGGAATTTTCTCGGAGTGCGGCAGGAACTGGTTATTATTATTGTTATATTCGTGTTCAGAATGGTCGATTTATAGATAACACATATAGTCCAGTCAAATTATCACAAAAAAAGTCATGTGGATGCAAAATTTAGGGTAGAGCTAATTTTTTTATATGATGTCTGGGATGGTTTTGAGAGTAATTTCTGACATTTTGCCAACAAAATTTTTTGCCGCCGGAGCCGCCATCTTGAAAAAACTTCAAAATTTTCTATTTTATTTCTGTTTTTGCCCATTATCTGCCAAAATATGCACCTGACAAAATGTTTTATTATCTATCCTAAAAGTGGACTAAATTTGCCACAGTTTGAGATCAAATTGAGTTTTCTACCATGAATAGTTTCGGAAATACAGCTCTCCGAATTTCAGCAACATTTTGCAGAAAATAAAAAAATCTGAACTTTCAACTAGTTTTTGCTCGCTATCTTCTAAATGACCAAACCATCAGTAAAATTTCGAAGGATAACTTTTAAAGTAGAGTAAATTTGCAACAAGTTGAGTATTTAATGTTTTCATACCTATTATAGGTCACCAGATACAGAGGTATCTACAACTCCTCACATTTCAGAAAACTTATCGAAGGTAGGAAAGTCTAGTTTTGCCTAGGATATTCTAAATGGCGTTTATCAGTAAAAAGCCTGTGTTGTCTTATAGTTAAGGTTTACATTGTAATTAACAACCAAAACAGTATTTCCAAGAATTTATATTGATAAAAGACTAAAAAAAACAATGTAAAAAGAAAATAATAAGAAAAGTACAGGTACAGCAGTTTGATTTGGAAAGAACGGCGTTTTATTTTAGAAGAACACTTTTGCAGTGTCCTCTGAAAAAAAATTACTTCCTATAGCAGATACAGTTCTCCGAAAATGGAAACATGTTATCGGAGGAATGGCGCTAAGAGGCTCTTTGTCACTGCTCCGCATACCGTTCTCTCCGGATACATCTGTTTTAATGTGTTTGAACCAGGCAACCTTAGGCATTTTGAAATATTTGCAGACACATTATGACTCAAAGGTTTCAGTTATCTTCGATGGTTATCCTTCAGACGCTAATCAAACAAGCACAAAGAATTGTGAGACTCCGACGGGCTACGAGTCCATCTCCTGATGTCGTCTTTGATAGAACTACTGTTTTGAAAAGCTCACAAGAAACTTTTCTCACCAATGAAAACAACAAGAGGCGCTTCGTAGAATTGGAAAAAGCTGGAATAGGCTGTTAAAGATGCAGATGTCTTGTTAGCACTGCCTTCTCAAAAGCATCTCAATACGACACTGTCTTTGTAGTTGGGGAGGACATAGACCTTATTTCCTCACTGCATTACCATCCCCTCATATAAAGAATACATATATCTCCAAAAGTACGGAAGAGGCAAAGCTGCAGACATCTTCTAATCAAGGCAGTCATTTCGCCACAGCTTCTCCAACATGCTGCTGTTCATCCATGCTTTCAGTGGTTGTGACACAACATCTGCAGTTTTTGGCCACGGGAAAACCCACTTCTGTTCGCCGATTTTGAAACATCCTGAACTAGAAGAGGAGGCTAATGTATTTCTGAACCCTCAAGCTACATCAGGAGAAGTGGCTGAAGTGGGCCAACATTTTTTGGTTCACTTATATGGAGGAGACCCTGCTACACAAACACTTGACGAACTTCGGCACGGAATATTTGTAAAAGCTGCAGGAAGAATGAAATTTAACTCAGCGAGGCTGCCCAAAACAGTGATGCAGTTCAACTTCATGCCATGCGAACATACCACTAAGTTCAGGCATGACTCGGTGAATAAAAAGACCCTTTGAAGTGGGGCTGGGTGAACACACCAAGGGGCCTCGTTCCCCTTAAAGCCAAGAAGGAGCCAGCTCCAGAATCAATTCTGAAAAGTATTTCCGGTACCTCCAAGAAGGGGTGTTTAAACACTTGTGGGTGTAGTAAAGCTGGATTGAAGTGCACAATCATATGTAAAACATTGCAATGGGCAGTCGTGTGACAACATACTAATAGTCCTGTCCTCTGACAGTGAGGATGACGACACTCCTGATGAGCCACTTAATTAATTTTCGGATGAAGACGCTGAAGAGAACTTTATCAACACTGGCGAGATTGTGAACATCACGGACGAAATAGCAGACGTCAACTGCTGAAGACTATGGACAACAAGTTATTCAATGCAATGTTTCACCAGAACTCGAGCTAAATAAATCTTTTTGTATATAAATGAATGTTCTGTGCCGTTATTGCTCCTAACTTGTACGCACATGTAATTATTCAATCGTTGAAGTAGATATATTTTTAAACCTCTGTATTTTGTGACCTGTAAAAGGTAGCATAAGTTTAAAGTACTCGACAAGTTTCAAATTACCTCTAGTTTAAGTTTCCATATGGAGTTTTACTATAGGTTTGGTCATTTAGAAGATAGCAAGCAAAAACTAGTTGAAAGTTCAGATTTTTTAATTTTTTGCAAAATGTTGCTGAAATTCGGAGAGCTGTATTTCCGAAACTATTCATGGTAGAAAACTCAATTTGATCTCAAAATGTAGCAAATTTAGTCTTCTTTTAGGATACATGATAAAAAATTTTTGTCAGGTGCGTGTTTTGGCAGATAATGGGCAAAAACAGAAATAAAATCGAAGATTTTGAAGTTTTTTCAAGATGGCGGCTTCGGCGGCAAAAAATTTTGTTGGCAAAATGTCAGAAATTACTCTCAAAACCATCCCAGACATCATATAAAAAAATTAGCTCTACCCTAAATTTTGCATCCATTCATGACAATTTGATTGGACTAATATAAGCCATAGCGGAAAAAAATTTTCCTCCATGTAATTAATTTTTATTTGTATCGTCCATGCTCTTATTGCGTAAACTGTGTGACGGTAATGGAAAATCGATTTTTTCTCGAAGTGCGGAAAGAACTGGTTATTATTATCGTTATATTCGTGTTCAGAAGGGTCGGATTATAGATGAAACATGTAATGTAGGTCGGAAAAAAATTTTCCCTCCATGTAATGAATTTTTGTTTTGAAACGGTCCTACTTTTCTTGTGTAAACTGTGTGACGGTAATGGAAAATCGGTTTTTTCTCGAAGTGCGGATAGAACTGGTTATTATTATTGTTATATTCGTGTTTAGAAGGGTCGAATTATAGATAACACATGTAATTTAGGTCGGAAAAAAATTTCCCCTCCATGTAATGAATTTTTGTTATGAAATGGTCCTACTTTTCTTGTGTAAACTGTGTGACGGTATTGGAAAATCGGTTTTTTCTCGAAATACGGAAGGAACTGGTTATTATTATTGTTATATTCGTGTTCAGAAGGGTCAGATTATAGATATCACATGCAAGTTAGGTCGGAAAAAAATTTCCCCTCCATGTAATGAATTTTTGTTATGAAATGGTCCTACTTTTCTTGTGTAAACTGTGTGACGGTATTGGAAAATCGGGTTTTTCTCGAAGTGCGGAAGGAACTGGTTATTATTATTGTTATATTCGTGTTCAGAAGTGTCGGATTTTAGATGAAACATGTAATGTAGGTCGGAAAAAAATTTCCCCCCCATGTAATGAATTTTTGTTTTGAAACGGTCCTACTTTTCTTGTGTAAACTGTGTGACGGTATTGGAAAATTTGTTTTTTTTTTTCTCGAAGTGCGGAAGGAACTGGTTATTATTATTGTTATATTCGTATTCAGAAGGGTCCGATTATAGATATCACATGTAATTTAGGTCGGAAAAAAATTTCCCCTCCATGTAATGAATTTTTGTTTTGAAACGGTCCTACTTTTCTTGTGTAAACTGTGTGACGGTAATGGAAAATCAGGTTTTTCTCGAAGTGCGGATAGAACTGGTTATTATTATTGTTATATTCGTGTTCAGAAGGGTCGAATTATAAAGAACAGATATAACTCAAGTCGGAGAAAAAATTTCCCTCCATATAATGAATTTTTTCTTTGAATTGTTCCTCCTTCTTCTGCGAGAAATGTCTAACATTAATGGAAAATCTCAATTTTCTCGAAGCGCGGAAGGAAATGGTTATTATTATTGATATATTCTAGATCAAATGGATCGGATTATAGATGAAACATGTAACTCGTGTCGGGAAAAAATGTTTCCTCCATGGAATGAATTTTTCTTTCTAATCGTCCATACTCTTTCTGCGTTGACTGGGTCACACTAATGGAAAATCGGAATTTTCTCGAAGTGCGGATAGAACTGGTTATTATTATTGTTATATTCGTGTTCAGAAGGGTCGAATTATAAGGAACAGATATAACTCAAGTCGGATAAAAAATTTCCCTCCATATAATGAATTTTTCTTAAATCGGTGTGATTTCCATGTCGTAAAGTCAGGGTAAGAACCTTTATTATTACGTACGATAATTTTAAACAAACAAAATATCCGAAAAATCTGAATAGGCTTATTAGGTACATGCAAGATGTCGGTAAAATATGCTGTAGGCTTTGTACAAGTTATGGCAACAAACGAGATGTTCACAAAGAAAAATACATAATACGTTCATTCATTCTTTGCTCTGCAGAAAGAAATATGAGTTAGTTAAAAATGGTAAAAAATATACCGAGTAGAAAAAGCCGTGTGCAGATTTCATAACACCAGGACCACCGACTAGGAAATAATAAAAATATATACAGAGTGACCCGTGAGCAGAACGGGGTTATGTAAGTGTCACCTGTGAATAGAACGGGCTCTTGCACTCGTTTTAATATTAAACCTTTAAGTACTAGTCCCTACGCCAATTTAAACTATCACCCGCGAGCAGAACGGGGTTATGTAAGTGTAACCTGTGAGTAGAACGGGCTCTTTCACTCGATTTAATATTAAACTTTAACTACTAGTCCCCATGCAAACTTAATCTGTCACCCGCGAGCAGAACGGGGTTATTTAACTGTCACCTGTGAATAGAACGGGCTCTTGCGGTCGTTTTAATATTAAACCTTTAAGTACTAGTCCCTACGCCAATTTAAACTATCACCCGGGAGCACCTGTGAGAAGAACGGGCTTTTGTGCTATTTTTAATATTAAATCTTTAACCACTCAAAATCGGCGTTGTGGATTCTGAATATAACACATTCGAATTTGGCGGCGGCGGTGGTTGGACTTGTCCTTACGGAGCGCTGCCAGAGTGAAGGCAACATGGCTTGCTGCGTACAGGGACCCGTCAACTCCGGTATTACCAATTTTTCTATTAATATCTGTATGTCACTACTTGGGGATCTATAAATAGAGATTATAATTGTTTTCAGGTCAAATAATTCTACTACACTGGTCTCGAAATGCTCCTCAACATTTAAGGTTTTGAATTTTGGTAGCTCTTTGGCTTTTATGTTGTTTTTAACATAAATACAGGAACCCCCACCTTTTTTTTCTGTTCTGCAGAATTTAGAAATTAATGAGAAGTCTGGAAAGTTAAAGAAATCTGTTTCATGTTCTTTTAGCCAATGTTCAGAGATGCACAATATATCTAAATCTTTAAGTTGGTGAGCTAACATAACCTCAATGTTAATTTTCTTATTTCTTAGGCTCTGAACATTCTAATGAAATACTTTTAAGGGCTTACATATCCCCAATAGACTTAATAATAAAAAAATCCGCCGGTTGGTATGAACTGTCATCATATTTGTTTAAAAAAGTGTAAACATGAACTAGCCTACCCACTATTACACTTGATAAATTGCATACTGGAAGAAGGCATATTTCCTGAAATATTAAAATTATCCATTGTAAAACCACTCCACAAGAAAGGCAGGAAAGACGCTGCCAAAACTTTAGACAGGTTGCCCTAATCTCAGTTTTTAGTAAATCAAGATGCTGGATGTGGCATGTTATTGTTTAGTTTGTGGAAAAGAAATTGATCAGTTTCAAGAGGTGATTAGATGTGAACATGAATGTAAAGAACTGTTCCATGTTGAGTGTAGCAAGGTATTCAAAGGGAAATATGTTTCCAATGGTAAGAATAAAGGTAAAAGATGGATCTGTCGAAGAAAGGATTGTGAGGTTAGAAATCATAGTGGAGTCAGCTTAATAAGTATGATTTCTGAATTAAAGACTGAGTTTTCATCTAAACTGGATGATATTATTGCTGAAAACCGCAATCTAAAGTTACAGATAATTGAAGTATTGAAAGAGAATAAAGAAATGAAAGATTCTATGCAGTTCTTTAATGCAGAATTTGAAGCAATGAAGAAGGAGATGAAAATATTGGTTGAAGGACAAATGGACGAAAGCAAAGGAATCAAAGAAGGAGTTGAAGAACTGAAGCAGTATTCGAGAAGGAATAATATAGAGATTCATGGCATACCAGAAGCTCCTAGCGAAGACATTTATGTAACAATAGGAAACCTAGGAAAAGCTTTGAATGTTAGTTTGGATAAAAGTCATATAGATGTCGCGCACAGACTTCTAAGCCACAAACCAGAGATGCCAAGGCCTTTAGTAGTCAAGTTTTCCAACAGATGGAAGAAAGATGAAGTAATGCACGCAAAGAAATCCCATAAGGATCTTTAATCGAAGGATCTCGGTGTCGAAGGTGTAAGTAGAAAGATCTATATTAATGATCATCTAACGCCGAAAAATAAAGTTTGTCTGGACTTGTGACTGTAAGATTTTCGTTCGTGAATCAGAAAATTCACAAATCACAACAATCAGAAATGAAATGGACATAAACAAACTGAAATAACTTCATGTAGGCTAAACGGTAATAAATTATTTAGCACTGTAATGGCTATAAAAAACCCATTGTTTGAAGACGAGGAATTAAATTATGATTTTGTACATCAATTTAAACAACATTAAGAACAGTTCCAGGACAGCATTACAATTCTATGCTTAAATGTTAGAAGTCTACGAAATAAGCTAGAAGAAATTGAAATTTTAGTTTCTGATCTTGGTAACTTGGACGTTCTCATCCTTAGTGAGTCATGGCTATCTCATTCAGAGAGTAAATATTATAATTTAAATAACTTTACAGCATATCATTCTCATAGGCCAACTAAAATTGGAGGGGGGATAGCAATATTTGTACGTAATAACTGGAAATCAAAATTTATTAGTGCGATTGAAACTGATGAACATAACATCTTAGCAATACAAATTAATCAAAACAATGTAAAATTCACCATTGTTGGTAACTACAATGCAAATGTGAACAATACACCCATTTTTTACAGTCTTTTGAGAAAATATTATGTTCTTTATGTAAGGATACATTAGTTGTAGCTGGGGATTTCAACATAAATATTCTGGACAACAAAACTCCACATTCAAGAGATTATAAATTACTTTATGAGTCCTATGGACTATTGTGCTGTAACGTTAAATATCCTACAAGACTTTC
Source organism: Ectobius pallidus (assembly GCA_964059195.1). Taxonomy (NCBI): domain Eukaryota; kingdom Metazoa; phylum Arthropoda; class Insecta; order Blattodea; family Ectobiidae; genus Ectobius; species Ectobius pallidus. The sequence continues at coordinate 19,310,089 of CAXKWD010000009.1, read as the reverse complement.
AGAAAATTCTAACACATTAATAGATAATTTTCTTGTCAACCAGCATTGTTACAAATACAATGTAAATAATATTAAGTCAGCCATAAGTGATCATAATATCTTGATTCTAAAAATCGAAATTACTTGCCTAAAAAACAAGGTAAACAATAATATTCAAAATGCAAATAATAATAATTTAATGGACAGTAATGTAAACAGCCCTATAACATCAATAGATTATAATAAACTTAACCGATATTTTACTGATGAATTATTTCTTCCGAAAGGAGACATTGATTTTTGCTATGATAAGTTATTAGATTACATAGAACGAGGAATTAAACAATTTTCAAGAAATTATGATAAAAATCAAATACATAAAACGAGATATAAATCTAATGCACCTTGGATTAATGACAATTTGCTTTTATTGATCCAAAGAAGAGATATTTTACATGCATACAAGAAAAGATTTCCTCAAAACAAATTCATTTTATATGAATTTAATAAATTAAGAAATACTATTACCACAGAGAAGAGAAAATTAAAAGCAAAGTATTATGAAAATATGTTACAGTCTGCATCTGGAAATATCTCATTGTTCTGGAAAAAAATAAAAGGCATCCTAACGAATTTAATAACTAATGGTTCTATAAATCATGGAAATATTGATAAATTGATGTTAGATGGGACAGAGATAAACAACACTGATATTCCCAAAGAGCTTAATAATTATTTTGTGAATGTAGGCCCAAAACTTGCACAGACTTCAGTAAAAAAGAATATAGATACTAACCAACAATCTATTGATATAGGTATAAGAAATTCACTTTATTTAACACCTGTAACTCCACATGACGTTGAAAAGCATATTGACAGTTTAAAAAACAAAATAAATGCAAGAAAGGATGGAATAACAAACATATTTCTAAAGAAAACTAAAAAATCACTAAAATATGCCATTTCAGAACTCATGAATTATTCCTTCCTGAAGGGAGCTGTTCCAAAAAAATGCAAAATTGCCAGGGTTGTTCCCATCTTTAAGGGTGGAGATAGTTCAGATCCAGGAAATTACCGTCCAATCTCAATTTTACCAGCCCTATCAAAAATCTTAGAGAAAATGTATGAAGGAAAGATTAAATAATTTTCTAGAAAAGAACAAAATCCTGTATAAATACCAATATGGGTTTCGGAAAACTTCATCAACCTTATGTGCTGCAGTAGATATAATAGCCCAAATTGTAACAAATTTTCTTCAGGACTATTTATTGACTTAAAGAAGGCATTTGATACTGTAGATCATGAATTACTTTTGAAAAAACTTGAATGTTTTGGAATAAGAGGTATAGTGTTAGACTGGTTCAAAAGTTACCTAAAAGAACGCACACAATATACTTCAGTAAATGGATTGGACAGCAATTCTCAAGTAATAATTTGCGGAGTCCCACAGGGCTCTATATTAAGACCCATCCTTTTCCTAATATATGTAAATGATATTCAGACCTTACCTTTACATGGCATACCTTCACTTTTTGCTGATGATACTAGTATTTTTTATGTTAGTGAAACAGTTGATGGATTATTATCATATATGCATGAAGATCTCAAAATTCTAACAAAATGGTTAAGTCAAAATAAATTATCATTAAATACCCAAAAGACAGCATACATGGTCTTTCATAAGCCAAACACACACTTAGGTATTTCTAAACAGTTAGTAAATGACAATAAGCACATAAAGCGAGTATCGGATACTCAATTTTTAGGCCTAACTATAGACCAACATTTAAATTGGAAAGGACACATCAACAATATATGTAGGAAAATTTCTCCAGTTATAGGGATATTCAGGCGAATAAGGGGAATATTGTCAACTTCTGGCTTGAGATCCTTATATTACTCACTAATACAGTCTCACATAACTTACATGTTATTTATCTGGGGTCGTTTTCATAAAACGGATCTTCAACCATTAAGAGTACTTCAGAATAGAGCAATCAGAATTTTACTAGGTGCACATTATTTGACACCAACTCACATTCTTTATGAACAATCGAAAATCTTGCCGTTTGACACCTTAGTTAAAGTAAATGCCATTACATAGACCTATATGCACAGAGTAGTACATGGTAACATCCACAGTAATTTTCCAATAGAATATAACAAAGACATTCATAACTATGAAACAAGGCAAAAACAGAACATATACCTCACACATTCTTCAACTGTACAAATGGGACAAAGTGGACAAGGGGATTAAATTCATCAAAACATATAATGAATTATCACAAGAAAAAAGAATATCTTAAATTATAACAAATTTAAATCACAAATAAAACTCTTTTTAAAATCTAAGATTAATTAAGTTCTTTGATATAGTAATAAATAGATACTGTATATTGATCACTATTAGACTATGTAACTATGTTTCCCTTCATCATCTATCATTTCACTTCACTCTTAAAATCAAGTCATTTTGTTTTATGTTCCTATAATCTGTACTTTCTGTACCTCTTGTATATAATGCACCTCTTGTATATTTATAAGTTACTTGTAATTGAAAATTTATGTACCACAATGCATGTCATCTATATTAATAAAAGGAAGTGTCTGTCTGTCTGTCCGCGATACCCAGCGAAACCTACTGAACGCAGAGATCTGAAATTTTAAACATAGATGGACTAAAGGGTCGGACAGTGCACCTCGAAGCTGGAATTTTAATTTTAGCATTCCTTCGCGAGTTATGAGTGAAAAACGGGCAGAAAACGTGCATTTTTTGCGTTTTCGAAGCATCAGTTTTCAGTAATACATCTCAATGTCAAATCAATTACAGCTGGCTTTGGCTATTTTTGTCAAACCTTGGAAATGAAACTTTCACGATCGCTTGAATGTTGTAGCTCACGCTGGTCGCTTCATTTGTTTTTAATGTCAAGGCACGCATACATATGAAATTTTCAACCTAATCCCGAAGACGATTATTATTATTATTATTATTATTATTATTATTATAAGTGGGATAATCAATATAGGCCTAAATATGGTCAAACGTTGTTCGATTTGGACGAAACTAATTATACAGGGGATTTCTGGGCCAAGGACCTCGAATCTGAGGTCGCTTTTACCAGGCGACGCTATCTAATTGTGGTATGTAGTCCACGTGATTTAGGTGTTAATAAATATAATGATTTAACTATTATGCTCTTAATTTTTAATATTTGAAATAATTATCACGGGAGATCGCTTGATTTTGTAAGTCCATCCTGGACGATTCATTTGTTTAGAATATCAAGGTCCGCAGACATATGTAATTTTCAACCTATACGGAAGAGAGATAATCAATTAGGCCTAAATATGGTCAGACATTGTTCGATTTGGACGAAACTCACTATGCAGGGGTTTTCTGGGCCAGGGAACTCGAATCGGAGGTCGCTTTTACCAGGCGACGCTATCTAATCGTGGTATGTAGACCACGTGGTTTAGGTGTTAATAAATATAATGATTTAACTATTATGCTCTTCATTTTTAATTTTTGAAATAATTATCGCGGGGTAAGCCGCGGGCACATGCTATCTTATATAATAATAAAAGGACGTGTTTGTCTGTCTGTCCGCGATGCCCATCGAAATCTACTGATTGCAGAGATCTGAAATTTTAAACATAGATGCACTGAAAGGTGGGCAAATGCACCTCGAAGCCAAACTTTTAATTTTAGCTTTCGTTCGCGAGTTATGAGTGAAAAACTGGCAGAACATGTGATTTTAGCGCTGTCGAAGCATCAGATTTCGGTAATACATTTCAATGTCAAATCAATTGCAGTTGGCTTTAGCTATTTTTGTCATGCCGTGGAAATAAAAGCATCGCGATCACTTGAATGTTGTAAGCCCACGCTGGTCGATTCATTTGTTTAGAATGCCAAGGCCCGTAGACATATGAAATTTTCAACCTACACGGAAGAGAGATAATCAACATAGACCTAAATATGGTTAAACATCGTTCAATTTGGACGAAACTCACTATACAGGGATTTTCTGGGCCAAGGAACTCGAATCTGATATCGCTTTACCAGGCGACGCTATCTAATCGTGGTATGTAATTCACGTGATTTAAGTGTTAATAAATATAATGATTTAGCTATTATGCTCTTAATTTTTAATGTTTGAAATAATTATCGCGGGCGAAGCCGCGGGCCCATGCTAGTGTTGTATATAGCCCCTCGTTGGGGTTTTCTTACAATAAAAAAATAACTGGTAAAAATAATTATATTATCACACCTGACAAATTGCATGAATCAATGAACATACCGGGGGACTTTCAGAGTAGTTTGCTTTTGTCGGTGACGTCATGGATGGGATGGAAGAGTTAGTGGATGGGTTAACTTTGTGACGTCATGGATGGAATGGAAGGGTTCGAAGGCGGTTATGACCGTTACGTTTAAACCGTTGGCGCTTTTTTTACCATTAAATCATTTTTGGCGTCTTTTTTTTGTGATAAGCCCTTTTGGCGGTTATAAACACCTGGTCCTAATGCCCATCCGGTCAAGATAAGGTCATCCGGTTAAGATAAGTCCGACATGCATGGATGGTAGGGGTTAAGACCTTTTGCCTATTATTATCCCACGGTCGTGTATCCGGTCAAGATAAGACCCGTTATGCATTATTATAAGGGGTTACTTGTGATAATCCTTTAACCCCGCCTCGCATGAGGAGGTCCTGCACTGTGTTCAAATCTCGACAAGTCGACACAAGTTATATTCCCACATTTCGGCGGTAAGTTTAAAAAATAACGGTTATTATGCACGCCATTACTAGGCCACACCCTTGGCACCCATTATATCTCGTTCTTATAACGCATGCGCACCAACAGTTTTTACAATCTCGGCGGTTCGTTTAAAAATAGAGTACCTTAGCGCCAGATGTTCCAGCGGGTACATCTCCAACTAGCACTTTTTGGTTATCAATTAAAATTCGTTTTTTTTTTATTTTAACATTGGGTTTATTTTATAATGTATTTCGCTATTACCATTTTAAATATGATTCCGCATCGAGTATATTTACGAGAAATCGATACCATGATTAATTTTATCGATTGATTGGTATTTCATCCCCCCAACCAGATTGACCGAGAGCACTAAGGCGCCAGACTTAAGTTTGGTCACCATCATGCAATCTTGATCTCATATGGTTTATAGAGGTCGTCGAATGCTGCACTAGGTTGCTTCTACACATCATGCCTGGGAGGGGTTGAAATAAGAAGAAACATAAATTACATAAGATTGTACTGACTTGACGGAAAATTTTATTTCTCATTCTCATGTTACCATACAAACGTTTTGGGGTTGAGAAATGCAATATCACTTTCATACTTTCCTCCCCTAAAACCCGAGACATAATATACTGCGAGTATAGGAGTCAAATTGTTACATCCCATGCTTAGGGCCTATGATAAATCTCAACTAATACAAAGCCTACAGCTATGGATAACGTATCAACGGAAAGGCTTATTTACAGACTTCTGATATAGCATACTCACACACTTAAGTTGTTCCTACAATACGACCTCTTATTCTACATCAATATGTGAAGTGAGAAAATATTTCTTATGCCGAGGGTAGAGAAAGTTATGTGACTGCATCACAATCTGCTTTATTTTCATGGATTTTATACTTCATGAATTATTTTTACAAATGTATTACATCGATAGCATCAAAATTCGTTAAAGTCCAATATTACGTAGTGTCCAAAGCCCCATATGAACTGTGTAAACAATAAACTGTTGTCCTGACAACTGAATGGGATTTCATTTTTTTAGTATAATATTCTCACAAATTATATAATTTTCAAAGGAAGGAGTGATTTTCTTCAATTTTAATGTTGACCGCGTTACTTCCCGGGCTTAACTGGGTAGGTATGCAAAATTTCGTGTAAATTGGAAAAGAAATGTAGATTTAAATAGGGAACAAACATTCGAGTTTATATATTTGAAATTAATATCGGAGTATGGTGATCAATTAGCTAATTTCCGCAAGTAATTCTATTCTTAAGTTATTTTTCTAACAGATGTCACACACATTGAATTGTACATTGCCGAACACCTGGTTGTAATTGTTTCCTACCCTCATATATTCACACACATGTATAACAGGAGTGTTTAAAGTAATATGAATTATATTTTCCCATTCAATCAACAACCTTGCTCTGGTTAGTCATTCTATAAATAAATAAATGGTTCCCTATTACAGGCCATGGAGGCCCAGAGGGTTCCAGGAGGTTGAGGCTCCAAGATTTTAGACATACGACACGTGAAGGTGGAAACGTTAAGCACATGCAGTCTTTACACCCAGGATTTCTCCTGTTAGAGGCTGAGTTAACCCCAGAGACATAGTACCACCAGAAAAATCTCATCGACCCCATCGGGAATCGAGCCCGTGATATTCCGGTTTAAAATGCAAGTCATTCTATAAATGTTATCATAAATATTTTTGATTCCATCACAAATTATAGCATTATATAGGTTATCATTTACGGAAAAATTTAAGCCGAGAAATAACGTGAATTTTGTAAATAAAGCTACAATGACACAATTTTGAAAAAAATATATCGAGGAACCTTGGTTCTGAAAAGGGTAGCCAACAGTCTTTTTAACTAACTATAGTTATTTTACCCTAATTTCTACTTCCCACCCTATGGAATATAATAGTGCGATGGTTGGCAACATTTTTGCGATCAACCAGAAAACTGAAACAAACACGAAACATAAACTCATAAAACGATGATATTCTGGGGCTCGTCTTATAGGACAGATAGAACTCCGTGGCGCTACATCCCTGAACGGACAAGGCCTAACACCCGACCGCTGCATCATCTACCATAGCCAGATAGCAGGATTGGGGGCATGTGGTCAACATGCCGACACCCACGACCGTTAATGGTGGTTTCCATGACCATAGGACAGATAGACTGTATGGTAAAACTATAAATCTTTAACGAAAATTTATATCTCGTCTTAGGTGAAAGTCGTCTTATAGAAATATACGGTATTCATCAAAATAAATAATTTTACAAAGTAATTTTTATTGTTATAATGTTTAATCTATATCTGTAACCGTGACTTATATAGTTCAGATTAATGGATAATATTGCTTCTTCTAAATTATACTTAGTTGTTATTTATTTATTTACTTTATTTATTTATAATTATTATTTAGTCCAGTAGAATTAAAATCCAAATCGGAAATAATTGCTACAAAAGGTTTTATTGTTTTAATGACTTCATTTGTTGCCCAATATGACTATCCTAGGTTTTCCCCCTCGGCGGAGTTGTGCATAAGTGGTGGGGGGTAGAAATGTGGCCCCCAAAGGGGTAGTTTTGCGGTTTTACGGTTATATCTCGTAAAAGACTCACAATATCGAAAACATGGTGGTATTAAAAGTTGTAGGGCATTACATTCTGCATTGAATGAGACTAAACGCATATTTTTTGGACAACCCGTTCCCATAATACTGCTCATCAAAGTTGGACAAATTTTACATATTTATGAAAAATTTTCGTTTTAAGTTCTGCTTTTTGGTAATATCATCTAACTTAACTCATCTATCAATAAAGTGGTCCATACAAAAGTAATAAAGGAATAAATTCTGCGTTCGATGAGATTAAAAGTGAATTTTTTGGACCACCCGTTTCCCTAAAGTTCTACATTTAGTCCAGTAGTGTAAAACCAAAAAATTAGACGAATCGGAAATCATTGCTACAAAATGTTTTATTGTTTTAATGGTTTCATTTGTTGCCCAATATGACTATCCTAGGTTTTCCCCCTCGGCGGAGTTGTGCTTAAGTGGTGGGGGTAAAAATGTGACCCCAAAAGGGGTAGTTTTGCGGTTTTACGGTTATATCGCGTAAAGGACTCACAATATCGAAAACATGGACCTATTAAAAGTCGTAGGGCATTAAATTCTGCATTGAATGATACTAAACACATATTTTTGGACAACCCATTCCCATAATACTGCTCATCAAATTTGGACAAATTTTACATATTTCTGAAAAACTTGTGTACCCGTGCTGCTCTGCAACACTTCTGAAAGAAGAAGAAGAAAATGTCTAGCCCCCATCACTTTTTTTTTGTTAACTAAAAATATTTCTAAAAAAATTAAGAAAAGGAGAAGAAATTCTTGCACCCCCAACACAATTTTTTTTGTTTGTTATTATTAAAAATCTCTCTTTTTTTTCCTTTTCAGTTTTATAAAAATTGATTGTCCGCGCATAACTTTCCTCTCACTCAACTGATTTGAGTGATCAATTCGGCTTGTTAAAGAGCTGTTTCTGGTGAGTGTTCTTAGCCTATCACCGGCTGCCTGAGGTATCGCCTCTCAAAGTTACAAAATTTCTGTATCTCGAAGATGGTGGTAGTTGGGTGATTTCCAATGCCCGATAACATCTGTGCTTAAATACCATTCGTTTAAAAAAAATGAAGCAAATTGGCCAAGAATTTTCTAATTCTTTTAATACGGTAATAGAGATGTGTAAACATAGTACTATAGCACTCCATTGTACTAGTCTTGTGCTTAGTAAATATATAAAATATGAAAATTGTAGAAAAGAAACACAATTCTTCAAATCAATTAGTGATGAATTTATTTCATAACAAAAATTGTAGTTAAAAGTATGAAAATGAAAAGGGGAAAAATGGTAGATACACAAATTTTACAGACGTCGACGTTTCATTGTCGTTGGGCCACTCGGCTCCTCAAATGTCTGTAATTTCCGATAAGGAGTCCGTCACCACATCACTCGACTCGTAAAAGTCTGTAATTGTCGTCGCCCCATATATGCAATCCAGGTCTCGTCAACATCTGGTTCGTCAGTTGCATCTGGTTGGAGGGAGTTAGTACAGGAGTTCCCCTTGGAGTTGGCACAAATCGATGAGCAATTGATTCCAGCCTCCGACACCCACAATCACGTGCACACCCCTTGTTGCACTTGCAGAAAATTGTGGAGAGAAGAGATTGTGGAGCTGGTTCCTTGGAGGTAGGAACGGGGTCAAGTCCAAACTTTGAAGCCTGCCATCCCCAGAGGAGCGGATCCATCTGGTGTCCTAACCACATTTGTACTTGTAGGTAAGTTCTCAAGCAATGTTGGCGGGCTGCTTCAGATGTTGGTGGTAGGGATACCAGGTTAAATTTGGATTTCACGAGGGCTTTGAAAAATAGGTCAAATCGCAATTTATCTAAAGTATCTCCTGCCCTACCTTCGTAGAGGGTTGTTAAAAATTGTAGGCCAGCTTCGGCATTAGCTTCAGCTTGAGTGTCATGTTCGAAGAAAGGTTTGATTTCTTCGAGAAGACATATTTTCGACCAACAGCTTGACCACCTTCTTCTTGCCCTGCCTGAAGAGTGCCGAAGTTGTGTCACATCCACTTATGGCGTGGAGAAGTATGAGTGGCCTTCTGATGTTGTCTGCCAGTTCGAAGCTGTTGGGACCAAATACTTTTGTTGGGGTCGTTCCTCTTCCAGGTTTTGAGAAATATATGTTTGCTGATGGTGTGGCTAGGGCATTTAGCATGATGAGGAGGTCTGTATCTTTACCAACTACCACAACCTTCTCATGCTCCTGTGATACCTCAAGAGCCGTGGCAGCAATCAGGTGGTCTGCGTCTTCATCAGCTTGCTTGACTGAGAAGCATTCACCTTCAAGTCTTTCAGTAAGCAAGCTAATAAGACGTGCTTTATTTCTGTCGTTGGAAAGGAATTGCTCCTGAGTCATGGTCACCACCAATAACTCGGTAAAGATGACCTCAGGAGTAGTAAGTTATGTCTTTTGCTTCGGCGGAGGCACTCAGCAGATTTAATGATCTAATTTGTCCAACTTTGATGAGCAGTGGTATGGGAATGGGTTGTCCAAAAAATATGTGTTTAGTATCATTCAATGCAGAATTTAATGCTCTACGACTTTTAATAGGGACATGTTTTCGATATCGCGAGTCTTTTACGATATAATCGTAAAACCGCAAAACTACCTCTTTTGGGGTCACATTTTTACCCCCACCACTTAAGCACAACTCCGCGGGGGGAACCTAGGATAGTCATATTGGGCAACAAATGAAACCATTAAAACAATAAAACATTTTGTAGCAATTATTTCCGATTCGTCTAATTTTTTGGTTTTACACTACTGGACTAAATGTAGAACTTTACGGAAACGGGTGGTCCAACAAATTCACTTCTAATCTCATCGAACGCAGAATTTATTCCTTTATTACTTTTGTATTGACCACTTTATTGATAGATGGGTTAAGTTAGATGATAATACCAAAAAGCAGAACTTAAAACTAAAATTTTTCATAAATATGTAAAATTTGTCCAACTTTGATGAGCAGTATTATGGGAACGGGTTGTCCAAAAAATATGTGCCTAGTCTCATTCAATGCAGAATTTCCGATTCGTCTAATTTATTGGTTTTACGCTACTGGACTATATTATTATTATTTCACGGTAAAAGCATTGAACATAAAGATCGGATCTGATGTTTTGCGGTCTAGACACTTGTTAGCCTTTAAAATCCAAAAAAGAGCAGTAAGGATAATTTGTGGAGTAAATCAACAGACATCCTGTAGAGATCTATTCAAAACATTAGGAATTCTACCCTTAGCATGTATATATATACTAGAAGTAATTTTCTATATTAAGCTAAATGGGCATAACCTGTTAACGAACAATGTCATCCATAACTATCAAACAAGACAACAGAATGACCTGCATGTCCAATACAGTAGAACAAATATTTCAAAGTTAAATGTTTACAACTCTGGTGTAAAGTTATTTAATAAATTACCTACAGCTATCAAGTCTATAGAAAACAGTAAAATATTTAAAAACAGGCTAAGGTCCTTCCTGCAGACACACTGCTTTTACTCAGTACATGAATTTCTTTCTTTATAGGATAAGCATGTAAAGTAGTACAGCCATTACTTACAGAGTAAACAAAAAACAAAAAATAGTTTAAATAATGGTAAAATTAGAAGATATGAAATACTTGTAAAAAAATTATGAATTTAAAATATAAAAAAAATCTTTTTACGTGTAGATACTGCCCCCCCTTTTTTTTTCTTTTATGTTTCAGGTAACTCACAACTGGTTCTCGAGATGTTGACGTGCACCGCCAAGTCTGACAGGATGGTTCAATAGTACCAAGGACTAAACCCATAATTAATAAAGCATTATAATAATTCAATTCAATTGTAAACCCAATATTGTAGCATTAAATTGTATACAACTCATCATTAATATTATCTGTGTATTTTTATCTTGTATTTGAATTTAATGTGTAAATATGTATTATATACAATGAATTGTAAATATTTGGACGTGTCCTATAACATGTACATGTTTAGACGGACTAAATAAATTCTAATTCTAATTCTAAACTAAAAATTCAGTGTCATTTTCTTCATACGGATTGAAAGAAAATGTTTTTTAAAAAATGATATTCAATGTTAGAAATGTTTTACACCTTCACATTTAATCACAAAACGAATATATTTATTGTAATGCGGTGGGCGCGTGACGTCATGCTTGACGAATGCTTGACTCAGTCCCGCCCGGTGAAAGACAGTTCACAGCATTCTGTCTACTGTTACGGTTTTTTAGTGAGTATCTGTTCAAACAATGGTTTATTGTTGTGTTGTGGGTGTACAAACTCATCGTCGAAGAGTGATAACACACTTAAAATATCTTTCCATCGATTTCCCAACAGACATAAGTCACCCGAACGTTATAAGCAATGCTGATCAAAATAAAGAGAGAAAAATTTTTTCCTAGTAAACACAGTACGGTTTGTTCACAACATTTTGAAGAAAATTATACCGAGCTTTCGGTACAGTTACGAAAACAGTTAACTGGAGAAACCCCGCAATCTGTTTAAAAAGAAGTGCTGTGCCATCACTTCTTTTGCGTAGGAAATCTGAAACACAGCCAATGAAGAAAAGAAAATAGTCATACTGAGGAATAAGGAAATGAGAGAGTTGTTGCAAGATTCGAACAGTAATCCATCAGTATCTGGAAATGGACAAATCATGAATGTGGAATCTAGTATTTATGACGAAAATTCAGTTTCTAACAGCGTAGGCGTTCAGTGTGAACTAGGAAATGAAACTTATGTCAATGTTTGTGCAGATTCATTGAATGTTTCTTCTAGAAATTGTGATTTAGATAGCTCTTTTAGCATTTCAGACATTTCTACAACCGCAAAAGATGATTCTGAATCTGAACGAGACTCTGTTCGTATCTTGTAAAATATTTTGTTTTTGAACTGTATTAGCTCTAATGGCTGAGTGCACCGACCTCGATATTCAGAATACCGCGGTAAAGTTACTTAGTTTACCCCGGTAAAGTCATACTTTCATTGCACCGTGCTCGGTTTCGACTTATACCACGGTAAGATGCAAACCGGCCGTGAAGGAGCTGTAAAGTGAGAAAACAGCGGTTTTCTTTCCAAGATGGAGATCAGCATAATGTATCATATTTACGATATCTAGGCCAAAAGCTAATTGAACATAAAGAATAAAATCAGGTAAACTGATGTAAAAAAGTGCCAGTATGTTTTTGTTTAATCAGTTATGACTGCAATTATGATATGCAGAATATTTTTTTTTTTTTTTTTAAATTGATTTCCAAGTTAAGCTCCAGATTTATTCATTAAGCAGGGCTTACGGAAGAAGAAAGGTCTACCATCTCGGCACCTGGGTCATTTTAACGGTCTAGTTGGATAGGCGCATGTAAAACAATAGTGTTTTTTGTCATAGCTACCTGTATTTTAATTTCCAAGGCCTTATAAGATCACAGTAAAACAATAGGCTATGTTGTCAAGATAACTGATTTTCATTTTTTTTATAAATTCTTTCGAATACGTATATTGCCATAAAATAGGCACTAAATTGAGCATTACTCCGAAACAGATCAACCGATTTTATCCATTATGAATAGACGTCTTCCCATGGACATTGTAAATGTGTATACCAAGTTTCATAAAAATCCGGTAAAGCGTATTTGAGTTACCGCGTCTTTAAAATATACACTAAATTGGGTTTTACTCCGGTACCGGTCAACAGATTAGGTTCAAATTCAATAGAGCACTTCTCATGGACGTCATAAATGGGTATACCAAGTTTCATGAAAATCCGTTACAGCGTATTTGAGTGATTAAAATAGGCACTAAATTGGGCATTACTCCGGTACCGGTGAACCGATTTGGTTCAATATCAATAGGGTTCTTCCCATCGACATTATGAATGTTTATACCAAGTTTCATGAAAATCCGAAAAAGCGTACTTGAGTTATGGTGCGTACAGACGCACGGACAGACGGACGGACAGACAGACGGACAGACATTTTTTCGTCCCCCACACAATCTCATAAAGTACCATAGGCCTACTGGCACTTAATAATGAGAGACAAGTGGGGTCTCTTTGAAGAATGAATGATGGTGCATATCTTTGCAAATACTGTGCTGTAACATCGATTGAAATGACCTTCCTTTCTTACCTCAACCAAACCAGGTCCATCGAGTAGGCTAGTGGGCGTAACCACCATTAGTACGATTAGTACAATATTTATAGTGTTTGAATTCAAATTTTGAATTCAGACAACATATACCCACGCAGCACGATATGTATAATATACGTATATTTTAGAGCTACATATATATCTTACGATTGGTCAAAGTCAAAACGTAAATTATACGTGTATTTTATGTCCAATATATACATGTATAAAAACTGTTGTAATTTAATCCTGCTTTATATTTATAATATATCAAAATTAAAGTTACTGATACATAAGTAAGATTAAATATAAAACAAAATCGATTTGATTGTTCATTTGTAACATCAAAATTACCTACCAACTATACGTAAATTTTACGTCTAGAATTGTACATTGTAAACACCGGTTTATTGTGTTTTACTCTAGTAAATCGATTTGGTTAAATTAAGGGAACGCAATAAAATTTACTCACGCTAATCAGAAATTAATTTAAAAAATGGTTTAAAATGATTACATCCGTACATTCAGTAGAACTATTTTTTTATGACTGGCGGCCATCTTGTCTGTGACGTCAGCAATGTTGATCTGCTGATTCAAGGTTGTTTGTTGGCTGTTGGCTGTTGGTGGTTGCATGTGTAAGTTTCTCTTTTATAGTGTTTTATTAACAAGAAATTGTGTGTGGAGAGAATTGCACTGTTCTGTTGCAACTACTCCCTATGTATATAACATAGAAACGAAGAATAAATGTACATGTGTGTGTATTTAAAGCTGACGAAATATTATGCACCGTGCAGTGATCTGTAGGGTAATACCCTAGATCCTAGAATACATTTCCTAATTTAGGTCTACCTGAATGTTTGTGAAGACCTGCTCCTTCATGTAGAAGATTAAATGAGGCAGAAGAAAAACATTTACACATAAAACAGTACTGGTAAGTCCCTGTGCAAGATTTGTTTCACATACATTAATTGGCCTATCATAACCTCAACGACTTGCAAACTGATTTATAATACAGATGCTGTGGTAATTAGCTCTGATCATAATAATTTACGATAACGCTGCTAAAGTATTTCTTAATTGTTTCAGGAATTCACAATGCCTAGGTGCTGTAGTGTTGCTGGCTGTAAAAGTAACTACAAGTCACAACATAAAAGTGTTAGTAGGCCTACATTTTCTTTACCAAAAGACGAAGAACTTAAGAAGACATGGCATAGAAAGATTCCTACAGACTTTACAGGGGTAAGCAAGCCTGTTATTTGTGTGAAGTATTTTCCTGAAGAGATTATGACAAGAACAGAGACATTTGTAGTTAACGGTGAAATAAAAACATTTCCTAGAACTTGCCCTAAACTGAAACTTGGTGCAGTACCATCAATATTTCCTAATCTGCCTGAGTACTTGTCAAGACCAGGTCCATCATGCAGAAGATTAATTGATGCAGAAGAAGAAAATTTAAACCAAGCAGTTGCAGAAAGCTTAAAAGAACTTAAAAGTTATTTTGAATGACAAGCTCTGCATTGTTTGGAAGATGTGATGCAGTACTTCCTAAGTGTAACAGAAGGACTTAAAGGACAGTGGATTAGCATAATGGCAGTAGAAAGGCTAGTGCTATGCTTAATGGATGTTAATGATGATGTTCCGAAGATTCTTGGTTCAGTGTGTAACTTATTATGAGCGATCTCAGTGTTTTGCTTACAATAAATATTTGCAAAATACCTCAGCAAGAAGTCCCAAAAAAACTGCAAGATAGTAAGCACAAAAAGTGTTCTTGATGACATTTTGAGTTATTGATATCTCATGTATTGATAGTATATGTAAAATGTATGTGAGCAGTGTACATTTATGAACCAAAGGCCCTATATAGGGTACATAAATTATATATATAAAATATACGTTTGATAGATCATCTTGACATATTTTTTACGTATAGATATTGTACATCAATAGTATGTATGCGATTGTTCGTATAATTGATATATATTATATGTCTGTATTGACATGAATAGACGTACGATATACATCAAAAAGTGGGACATTTGAGCGTATATTATACGTTGATTTTATTTAACCAATATGTGTGATATACATTACCTAGATCTAGGGATAACGCAATTTTTACATATATTTTACGTATGTGTGCTGAGCGGGTATACGCAATATAATATTACATTTTATCCTTATGAACATTTATTACTGAACATTAAGACAACAAATAAATGAAATATGGAAAACCAGTGGTCCTAGGCCAAATTTAAGTGAATGGCTGCATGCATCACGATGTAGCCTGTGTATCGGTATATGGGGTATATAACCAATTTATCATACCTGCACGTACACGAACATAATTATAACAGCCCTTTCATGGCTATGCACATGATTTTGCACCTAAAATTTCTACTAGTCGTACGGATAAAGGCGAGCCTATGTCGAAATCAGAGCAGAGATGTCGTGGTGTTGCTTTGCCTTGAATTGCACACGTATGAGAATTAATATTTAAAACATCAATGTTATTTTATTGAAATGTACAGACAGGTGGGATCTATTTGAAGAATGAACGATGGTACATATCTTTGCAAATACTGTGCTGTAACATCGATTGAAATGACCTTCCTTTCTCACCTCAACCAAACCAGTAGTAGGCGAAACCAACTCAATTTACGATTGGTAATTTGGTACAGCATCTATGGTGCTTGATTTCAAAGTATGAATTCAGACGACATATATACGCAATATAATATTCACTTTTATCCTTATGAACATCTTTTTATTGAATAATAAGGCAATAAATAAATTGAATTTGGAAAACCAATAGCCTAGGTGAGCCACCATGACTGGCAGACGTGCGCGCGCGCGCGCGCACGCACGCACGCGCACGCACGCACGCACGCACGCACACACACACACACACACACACAGAGAGAGAGAGAGAGAGAGAGAGAGAGAGAGAGAGAGAGAGAGAGAGAGAGAGAGAGAGAGAGAGAGAGAGAGCAATGCATTAATTTCTAATGTATATTTCTCTTCTAGAAAATGCCAAATCGTAGAACGAGTAGAAATACGCCTGACAACTTCTGCTATATCTGCGGAGGGTTCACGTTTGCTAGGCATAGGAAGATTTCGCCCATTGTAAAGAAGGCCTACAAATATTATTTTGGAATAGAACTTGGGGATCAGCAGAAGGACTGGGCACCACATATTTGTTGTGCAACTTGCTATGTTAAATTGTTAAACTGGTGGAAAGGTAGAGATAACTCCACATTATTTGCAGTGCCAATGGTATGGAGGGAACAAAAGGACCACATTACAGACTGTTACTTTTGTTTGACAGATGTTCATGGTTTTACAAATCAGAAATCTAAGAGACACATAGTGTACCCCAATTTGCCTTCTGCAATCAGACCAATCCCACACTCCGAAACTCTTCCTGTACCTAGAAGACCAACAAATAAAGACAGTGTAACAGATAGTGCAGAAAGTGTGAGTGAAGCATTGACATCATCTCCTGAAAAAATAAGACCCATCTTATCAGTCCACAAGCACTTCAACTCCACGTTTCTTGACACAAGCATATCTTAACGACCTAGTTCGTGATTTAGGCCTAAGTAAACAAAAAGCAGAACTGTTGGGTTTGAGATTGCAAGAATGCAATTTATTGCAACCAGATACGAAATTACTGAGTTTAGACATAGGGAACGCATTTTGCTTCCCTATTTTTCAAATGACAACTTGATGACATTCTGCAATGATGTTTGTCGACTAATGAATACTTTGAACTTCAAATACGAGCCACAGGAGTGGAGACTTTTTACAGATGCCTCAAAATACAGTCTAAAGGGAGTTCTCCTCCACAATGGGAACATAATGCCTTCCGTCCCAGTTGCCTATGCAAGTATGACTAAAGAATCATATGATATTTTGAAAAATATGCTGAGATTAATAAAATATAATGAGCACAAGTGGAAAATATGTGGTGATTTGAAAATAGTTGCCATGATATTAGGTATGCAACAAGGCTACATCAAATATGGATGTTTTCTGTGCGAGTGGGATAGTCGCGATAGAAATTCCCATTATAAAAGAAAGATTTGGCCTGAACGTAAGTGGAAAGTTGGAGAAAAAAATTTACTGAATGAGAAATTGGTAGCCAGTGAAGATGTTCTGCTGCCCCCTCTTCACATCAAGCTAGGCCTTATTAAACAATTTGTTAAGGCCATGGACACATCTGGAAGAGGATTTATGTGCCTTTCAAAAAAGTTTCCTCGTCTTTCTGCAGCAAAAATAAAAGAGGGCATGTTTGTGGGTCCCCAAATTAGAGAACTTCAAAAGGACTCAGATTTTGAACAATGCCTTGCTCCAAAAGAAAGAAGAGCGTGGTCTTGTTTCATGAATGTAACGCAAAATTTTCTGGGAAGAAAAAGAGCTAACAACTTCGAACAACTGGTTCAACAAATGGTAAATGCATATAGGGATCTAGGATGTCACATGTCTTTAAAAGTGCATTTCCTAGATTCACATCAACATTATTTTCCTGAGATAACAACCTACTACAAAATAAAATTAGGAACAGCTCTTACACCTGCCTATCTATATAAAATAAACAAAGAGGACAACCCCTCGCGTCCTTGTGGAGACATCGGGAACATACACCACATTTTATTCTCATGTCCTGCTTACAAAACACAAGACCATGATTTTTATACTACAATCAGAACGGCATATGGCTATAGTCCATGGAATTTAATAATAATAATAATAATAATAATAATTTATTCATCCGTAAGATCATATACATGATATTGGATATGTCAAAGAAACACAATAACTTATAAACTACTTATAAACTAGGTTCTTCCAAATATTCATTTACACTGTAAAAGTAGCTTCTTAATAGTAAAGATTCTACTTGCTTCTTAAATTTTTTTGAGCATCTGATTTCTTTCAGTGTTTGTGGAAGTTATACAATTTCATACAATTATATACTACAGTATTTTCATATAATTTGGTATTGTGTCTTATATTACTTAATTGATGGCTGATTCTTGTATTGTAATTATGTCTGTCTATATTTAGTTGAAATGTTGAGATTTCTTTTTTTGTATATAATAAAACTTGCAGTATATAAATGCATGGAAAAGGTAATATTTTTTGTGATTTAAATAGTGTCTTACAAGATTCATTTTGTTTTCTACCCATGATCACTCTTAGTACCTTTTTCTGAATTTTAAAGATACTTTCCGCCTTTTTTCCCCAAAAAATTACTCCGTATCTCAGTAAACTATGAAAATAGGCAAAGCACAGATTTCTCATTACAGATGTACTCACTTTTTCTCTTATTATTCTGAATAAAAAACATAATTGATTCAGTTTTGAGGTCAGTTTCTCAACATGAGTGTTCCAGAGCAAATTTTCATCAATCCAAATCCCTAAAAATTTGGTGCTGTTTACATAATTAATCAATTTATTTTCAAGTATTATAGGGGGTGAAAACAAATGTCTATTCCTAATATGTCTAAAAGATATAGCTAGTGTTTTTCTTTGTTTATTATTAACTTATTTTTATGGAACCAATTCTGTAAGTGGATTCCTGTCTCATTAATGTGAGTGGTTATTTGTGTTTTTTCACCATTGAATGAGAGATTAGTATCATCTGCAAACAGAGTTATCTTACAATTTACAAGATGATTTGGCATGTCATTATAATAATAATAATAATAATAATTTATTTGCTGTCAATTGACTTGATACAAGTTTCTGACATTGTCAAGCTTACAGACTAAGAGCTAATTTCTACAACCTAGATCTAAGGATAAAGTATGAGATTGATCAAAATATAATAATGTATAGGCCTATGTGCTAATCAGTTATTACAATTCGTCTAAAGAATATAAACATTTTTCTATTAAGTATTTCTTCAGTACTGTTTTGAAATTTTTCTTGTCAGTATTCTTAATTTCTACAGGTAGCTTGTTGTATAATATAGTTCTAATTACACTTACGTCCTTAAATATAATTCGCTTTTTGCATGTATATCTATGATAATCTAAGCTACTTTCTTGTGCTATAATTATGAATTTCACTATTTTTTGTTAGATTTCTGTTTTGTATATACAGTACTGCTCTATAAACATACAATGAGTACACTGTTAGCATGTTTTGTTTCTTGAACGCAGTTCTACAAGATTCCTTACATTTTAAATCACTAATAATTCGAACACATTTCTTCTGTAATACCATTAGCTTATTCATATGCACCTTTGCAGCACATCCCCAAACCTCAATCCCATAAAGGAGATGTGGGTAGATCACCCCATAGTAGATTGTTTTCAATTCTTCCTTTGCTAATAAATTTTTAAAAAATCTCAAAATGTAAATGGACTTGCTAATTTTGGCAGATGTCTCATCTATATGCTGTGCCCATGTTTCTTTTTTTTTTTTTTTTTTTTTTTACGTGATCAATATACATTGATATGGGACAGTGTAGATCGAGATACTCGACCCAGTACAAATTAGAATAATACAATACTCTACAAATAATACAGAGATCTAGAACTAGTATACCTAATAATACAATTATCTACAGATAGTACACATAATACATATTTCAAAAAGCAAAACTTTAGATATCTAATTAATGAGTCTCTGAAGGAGTTGTGAGTGTGACTTATTGAGTAGTGCGGACATGATTGCAGTATTCCTCAATACTATAAAAACATGCATTATTAAAAAACGTTTTCAGTGATTTTTTGAATTTATTTGCGCAATGTATGTTTTTCAAATGGTGAGGTAGTTTGTTGAATAGGTTGATTCCAGTGTAAATTACTCCTTTCTGGAATAAGGATGTACTATGAGAAGGTATAGATAGGTTGGTTTTGTGTCTAGTATTGTGATTATGGATTGCTTCGATTTTTTTAAAGTCCTCCATGTGTTTTTTGACATGTAGCAGAAGTTCATACATGTAAAGAGATGGCAGAGCCATGATATATAAATCCTGAAATATTGGTCTGCACGTATCATTTCTGTTTGCTCCAATTATTGTTCTAACGATTCGTTTGGATGTTAGTCTGCTATCTAATTGGCCTGCAGTTGTCGACTTTAGTTTTTTCTCCTTTTTTAAATATTGGGGTTATTTTAGCTGTTTTTAGGCATGTTGGAAAGACTCCCGTGGATAATGAAAGATTAATGATATGACACAGAGGTTTAATGATATGTTCACAATATTTTTTATAAATAATATCTGGTATGTCATCAATACCACACGTGTATTTGGATTTTAAAATATTCATAGTACTTTTAGTTCTCGTAAGTCAACCGGGTATAGGAAAATTGAATTATTTGTAGTAAGCATATTATCTGAAGTCCATATTCCGTTATTTTGATCCAGTATTTTTGTAGCAATATTTCCAAAGTATTCATTAAATGTGTTAACTACTTCTCTCAGCTTTGAGATGGTTTTTCCTGCCTCGTTTGTTAGGATAAATGCATCATTTTTTCTCTGAAGACCCATTTCTCTTTTGGCAACCATCCACATTGTTTTAGACTTATTGCCAGATGAGTTTATTATATTGTCATTATGGTATATTTTAGCAGCAATTATGACCTTTTATATATATTTTTATAGTTTTTAAAATAATTTTTGAAGTTGTTACAGTTGGTTCTTTTATTTAAATTACTGAGATACTTTAGTCTCTCTAATGACTTTTTTATCCCTCGTGTAATCCACGTTTTCCCGGTGGTCTGGTTTATCTTACGTTTCTGCTTTGGCATTGTTATGTTAAGATAATATTGCATTATTTTTATGAAGGATTCACAGGCTAGGTTAACTTCATTTTCTTTATAGATAGCATCCCACATTTCTTTTATTAATAATTGGTTGAGTACTTCGATAGCATCATCTGTATATATTCTCGCTAGTATATATTCTTTTTCACATTGTTTATCACGCTTCCTACCATTCCTATTAACTACTGTCAATTCTTGTGCAAAATGGTCTGAAAAACCTACTATAAGGAATGATTGTCTCATTAATATTTGATCTATAATTGTTTTAGAATTTATTGTTACTCGAGTAGGTTCGTGTATAAGAGGTATCAGATCATGTGTTACCATAAAGTCCATACATTTTTTATCTAGTGCACCTGGGGTAAAGTCTATATTCCAGTCACCTATAACAAAAACATTCTTAGTATATGGTATCCTCTCTAGTATATTACCTAACTTATCTACTAATATATCTATATTTGCTTCAGGAGATCTATAAATGCAGATTATTATCATATTGTGTTCAGGTAGTCCCAACATGCATGCCTCAAAATGACTATCCATACACCCGTCCTCATAATCGGAATATTTCTTAACCTCAATACCATCTCCGACGAATATACAAGATCCCCAATCCTTTTTATTTGACCTACAATAGTATGAGCCTAATGAATAGTTGGGCAAAATTATTGCTTTTATTTCTGGTTCAGATAGCCAATGTTCAGTAAAACATAATATATCCAATTGTTTATTATTGTTTAAACACTCTCCTAGTCGATCAACCGGAACTTGCACCTAAATTATTACGACATGTTATGATCAAATGCAAAATGAAAATCTAAATACCAGTCTTATATACGTAAAACACACGTCTCCAGCGTCCATGATAGCGTGTGCCCTATGAAAATATACGATCGGCAGTTCAATAAAGGTAGTGTTTAAGTAGGAAAACTAATGTGATTGATGACGTTGAACTATCTGCCGTGTGTTAATTATGTATGTATGTATTATATGGAAAAGGGCCTGCCAGAAACCGGAAGGTAGGTACGGCTCCTTTTCGAAAGTGTATAACTTAAGGGCCAGTGTAAAGTGTCTTAGAACAAATAAATCATAAATCATATCATATCATATATGTAAATCCATCATAACACTATCGAGTCGGAATACTTGTTGGAGGATGTTGACGCTGAATATCAGTATGGCGTCAAAAAATAACACTGAATTGAAGTGAAGTGAAGTTTACCCCTGTAAAGTCATACTTTCATTGCACCGTGCTCGGTTTCGACTTTTACCGCGGTAAGATGCAAACCGGCCGTGAAGGAGCTGTAAAGTGAGAAAACATCGGTTTTCTTTCCAAGATGGAGATCGGCGTAATGTATCACATTTACGATATCTAGGCCAAAAGCTAATTGAACATAAAGAATAATGAGAGACAGGTGGGGTCTATTTGAAGAATGAACGATGGTGCATATCTTTGCAAATACTGTGCTGTAACATCGATTGAAATGACCTTCCTTTCTTACCTCAACCAAACCAGGTCCATGGAGTAGGCTAGTGGGCGTAACCACGATTAGTACGATTAGTACAGTATTTATTCAAAGTTTGAATTCAGACGACATATATACGCAATAATATTCCATTTTAACCTTATGAACATTTATTACTGAACAATAAGGCAACAAATAAATGAAATATGGAAAACCAGTGGTATTAGGCCAAATTTAAGTGAATGGCTGCATGCATCACGATATAGCGTGTGTATCGGTATATAGGATATGTATCAATTTATCACACCTGCACGTACGCGAACATAATTATAAAAGCCCATTCATGGCTATGCACATGATTTTGCACCTAAAATTTCTACTAGTCGTACGGGAATAAAAGAGAGGCTATGTCGAACTCGGAGCAGAGATTTCATGGTGTTGCTTTGCCTTGGATTGCGCACGTGTGAGAATTATTCTTTAAAACATCAATGTTATTTTATTGAAATGTACAGACAGGTGGGATCTATTTGAAGAATGAACGATGGTACATATCTTTGCAAATACTGCTGTAACATCGATTGAAACGACCTTCCTTTTTCACCTCAACCAAACCAGTAGTAGCCTAAACCAACTCATTTCACGATTGGTACAGTATCTATGGTGCTTGAATTCAAAGTATGAATTCTGACGAGATATATACGCAATATAATATTCCCATTTAACCTTATGAACATCTTTTTATTGAATAATAAAGCAACAAATAAATTGAATTTCGAAAACCATAGCCTAGGCGAGCCACCGTGACAGGCAGACGTGCAGAGAGAGAGAGAGAGAACCTAGCGGCCATGGAAGAAACCATGAATGGTTAACTCGGCCATAAGACCAGGTAATCTTGTGCTTACTGAGGAGAAGCTTGAGGAAATAGGAGAGAGGTCACAGAAAAATTTAACTGCAAATTTTCTAGAAGGTGCTAAGAGTGTGGCATGGGAGTGACAACACTTGCAGCACCTCTTACAATCAAAACAAGCAAAATAACAACAGAACTTTTATACATAATACTATTATTTGCGAGGTTAAACATTCACCCACTTCTTCCTCCTACCTAGTGACCGGGACCCGAATTGGCCGTTGACGCAGAATGACCGTGCCGGGGAGCAGAGCTCCGAAGCTCACTCAGAATGCTGGCGACCGCTCTTGTATTTCGAACCAAATAGACCGACTGTCCCGCAGACAATGGCGAACAAATCACAGGATGCTGCGTCCTATCATTCATACTGATAAGTTACTATTTTCTGAAAATATTTTTGGTATTTGAAGGCAAGTGGTGATCACTTAACAAACTCCTTATCTGAACTCCAGTTAAGACGCTTGTCTATTATGTTTATAAAAAATTATGTAGTTAGGTTATTAGATTAATAATGTACAGTTAACAAATTTGCTAAAGCAAGAAAAGTTTCGATTTAGTTTGTGTTTAATATTAAAAATCTGTTTTTGATGTAATTATATTCGAATGTCTTTTCATTGTTTAATATACATTGATAGCTATATTACTTCCTTTGTCCGTACCGTAGGTAGTTCCTCTACTATAGGTCGAAAACAATAGTTCCTCTACTATAGGTAGAGGAACTATTGTTTTCGACCTCCAAATTGGAAGTTGAGTTAAACACGAATACGCGTTTTGAGGTCCCCTGGATCGAAAAATACTATTTCCAGAAACGTGTCTGCGTGAGCATGTCTGTGAACAGCCTAGCTCCAGAACGGAAAATCGTATGAATACCAAATTTCGTATGTGGGTTAATTACCTTCTGAGGATGTGACAGGAAGATTAAACGAGACTTTACATGAAGAAAATTTCATTTTTAGCAATTTTCTCGAAAAAGGCTTTAATTAATTTGTTTAGATTTTGTGCATGGGGTATATACTAAGAGCTAAAATTTTTATTTGAAACATTTTTCGAAAAAAAAAATCTCTGAAGGGTAATTATAAGCTACACACCGTTATTAGAAACTCAGTTTTGCCTGGTGAACAATAAAGCTTTGCCTCGGGTTCAAGCAGCTGAATACGCGCTCTTTGCTTTATGGCCTCTTATTCTATATCAGAATGTAAAGTGAGAAAAATGTAGGCCTATTGCCCATGCTTAGAGTAAAGAAAGTTAGGTAAGTGCGCTAATAAGATTTTATTTGAGTTGTGTATCCTTTGGAGATGC
Source organism: Ectobius pallidus (assembly GCA_964059195.1). Taxonomy (NCBI): domain Eukaryota; kingdom Metazoa; phylum Arthropoda; class Insecta; order Blattodea; family Ectobiidae; genus Ectobius; species Ectobius pallidus. Next base: position 19,285,127 of record CAXKWD010000009.1, on the reverse strand, counting down.
GATGTGATGTGGTAACGCCATTCTCTTCATTTTTACAACCAATTTACACGAAAAGAATGTAATGTAAAATTGTATTCTGGGAGAGGAAGTAATGTGAGTTTCCCATCAGATTTTTTATTGTAGAACACTATTTTGAAATAAGTCATATGCCGGTAGTCCATGGTGTATGTATATAGGAGTAGTGCTTACCAGAGTAAAAATGTGCGTGTAGAATGTAGGCCTACATTGTAGGGTGTAGAAGCACTGAAAATATTTAGAGGGGGCCCACAATTTAATTGAGCCTGAGGCCTCTCAAGTGCTAAATCCGCCACTGACTCTTTGAGATGTTCTAATGAACAATTTACCAATTACATCTATTTAGGAAATATGAGATTTTACATATTTTGGTACTTGTATAGTTAATTAAAAATTGAAAATGACAATTTAAGAGGATTTTAAAAAAATAACAATAAAAATGTCATATTTCATCTGGTAGATCTGTTGTGGAGATCTCTTTTATTGAAGCACAAGTACAAGTCTTTATGTGATGTAATACTGAAGTTTTTTTTATTCTGAATCTGAATAACCTTTTCTATTATTCTCTTAAAGGGGATGGTTAACAAAAAGTTGGGTTAAAAATAATTTTTACGGCATTTCTGATAAAAAAAAATTGCGGGTAAATAACATTTACTTACAAGTTAAACTTTCAAACATGAACTTTTCTCTTTCTAAAACACTATTCTATGGATTTACATGACATTTTTGTGAATAAGTTACTTTTAAATAAACTGAACTTAAAATGTTGAATATAGGCCTATCCTAATTGGTTTTCTCATAGAAAAATAAAATGCATAAAAATATTTTGAATTTTAAAAAATTAAAAAGTTTCTATCTTAAAAATGAATACTAGCCTGTGCTCCAGATATTTTTAGTTCAGTTTGTTTGCTATAGCCTTCACTTCAAACTGTCAAAATTGCATACCAATCACCGCTAGGCTATATGTTCTTAAATGTATTTAATTGATATGCAAAATTTTCAATCAAAATTTTAAAAAATATATAATCAATTTCATTACCAAACTACTTAAAATGTCATTGGAATTTATAAAATCTCTTCGAGGTACTAATATTTATATACAACCACATATGAATTGGTCTAACCTATGTTAGTTAACCCCCACACCCCCTCTTTAATGTAACAGAAACTTGAAATTAATGAAATGATCCTGAATTGTATGCTATTTGAATTGTGTCATGCATTAAAATATCTCCTAGGTACACAGTAAGAAAATAGGATTTTCTCCTACATACACACCCTAGACTGGAGCAGATAACCATGAAAAGACCAGGACATGAGGAGGAAACCTTGACAAAACGCAAATGTTTTGATGGTAAGGGTTGGTGGAGAACTATAACAACAGTTGCTGTTATGTTATCTACTTGTTCGATAATACGTTACACAGTAAACAAACAAACAAAAAAGCTCAGGTAGGTGTGATGAAGGCAATGTGCTAAGTTCAGTTCAATATAGACAATGCTTTTTTTATATAATGAATAGTGAGAGAGTTAAGTGATATTGTTGCGTAGATAGAAGACAACACTTATAGTTTGTATCTGAGTTTTTATTGACTGAAGCATACAGTTCACTCTCTGGTACAATACTGAACTCCCAGTTGTACATACAGGGGTATTTATACTAACATGTCAAACTGAGGAATAATCTAGAACTTAACAGAACTTAACAGAAATAGGAAATCAACAGAATAGACTAGAAATTACTAGAAAGAATAACTAAATGATTTAAATAATTCTATAAAGAGAAGGCGGGATTCGAACTCGCGAAGTTCAGTTCCGTGGCCTAGTGCCTTAGCACGCGCGGCCACCGGTACATACACTGTGCTGCAGTTCAATTACGCTGCATTGCCCCCTCTCCTGGAAGAACAGCGACCCGCTGTTCAGAAGTAGTTCGACTCCTGGAGCGTGTTACAGGCCCTTCATACATCCGGTTAGGAGACGGCTCGTCCAATAAGGTGTTTGACTTTCTTTCTGGAAGGGATGGGTCTTCACTCACATCTTCCAGCTGCTCATCTGGGTTGAAATATGGTTTCATCCACAACACATGTACCACCTCGATGGACTTACGGCGTCTCGGCAGTACGTCACAGCCCTCTACTTCGTAGGTCACATCAGACAGACGACGACGAACTCTGTAGGGACCGAAGTATCGTCTTAGCAGTTTCTCGGAGAGGCCCACCTTTCGTACAGGAATAAAAACCCAAACCAAGTCTCCGGGTTGATAGAATACTGGTCGGTGACTGGCGTCATATCGTTCTCGTTGCCGATCTTGAGAGTGCAACGTCCGAATACGTGCAAGCTGTCGGGCTTCCTCGGCTCTGCTTACAAGATGACCCACGTAATCGTCCTTGACATCGTCGGGGAGAAATGGAAATAACGTATCCATTGTCGTCTCTGCTTCTCGTCCATGCAACAAGAAGAAAGGTGTAAACCCTGTTGTCTCCTGTCTCGCTGTATTGTAGGCGAATGTGACAAATGGGAGCACTGTGTCCCAGTCCTTTTGTTCTACATCGACGTACATGGATAACATGTCAGCCAGGGTCTTATTGAAACGTTCAGTGAGTCCATTCGTTTGCGGATGATACGCCGTTGTCATTCGGTGGTCGACTTGACATAGAGAAATAACTTCAGCAACCAAGTTGGACTGAAATACAGCTCCTCGGTCAGAGATTATGACTCGTGGGGCCCCGTGTTTTAAAATGACGTCTTCAACCAAAAATTTTGCAACCTCTGGGGCGTCAGCAGACGGTAGGGCTTTCGTCATAGCATAGCGAGTCATATAATCTGTGCAGACGATGATCCACCGGTTCCCTTGCAACGTCTTGGGGAATCTCCCAAGTAAGTCGACTCCAACTCTATGGAATGGTGCAACAGCTGGTGGGATAGGTACGAGCTGCCCAGGTGGAAGTTGTGGCAAGTTCTTCCGGCGTTGGCACTCTCGACAATGTCTCACGTAACGTCGCACTGATCGATACATACATGGCCAGTAAAACCTCCGACGTATTCGATCCAGTGTCTTCGTGAACCCTAAGTGGCCTGACGTTGGTGTGTCGTGAAAGAATTTCAGGATATCACCTCGTACCTGCCTCGGAATGACGGGTAACCATAGTTTGCCGAATGGGTCATAGTTCCTCTTGCACAGAGTGCCGTTGACTAGATGAAATTCTCTTTTGGATGGCTCGTTCAGCTCCAAGGGTCCAATTATTTTTGACAGTTCTGGGTCCTTCCTCTGTTCAGCCGCTATATCAGTCAGGGTTGCCAAAAACGGGACTTCCTCGTCTTCTACAGTGTCGTCAATTACGGGATTACGACTCAAGCAATCGGCATCCATGTGCTTTCGCCCGCTTTTGTAGATAATGGTGACTTCGTATTCTTGCAACCGAAGTGCCCATCTCGCAAGACGTCCCGAGGGGTCCTTCAGGTTCATTAACCAGCAAAGAGAATGATGGTCAGTGACAATGGTGAACGATTTTCCAAAGAGGTATGGCCTAAATTTGGTAATAGACCATACAGCGGCGAGGCATTCTCTTTCCGTCGTTGAATAATTTTTCTCCGCCCTGGAGAGCACTCTGGAAGCATATGCAATAACTCTTTCTTCGCCAGACTGTATCTGGACCAATACCGTTCCAATTCCATAGCTGCTGGCGTCGGTGTGTAGGAATGTGTCGGCCCCTTCGTCGTAAAGCCCCAACACAGGCTCTACGGTAAGAGCCGTTTTTAGTGCTTCGAAGGACCTCTATTGTTCTATCTCCCACAAAAATACTGCCTCTCCCTTAAGAAGTTCTTGGAGTGGGTTAGCTTTGCGACAAAAGTCTTTGATGAACCGTCGATAGTACGAGCAGAGTCCTAAAAAACTTTTGACGTCTTTGATGTTCTTCGGCGTTGGAAAATCTACGATGGCTCGTATCTTCTCAGGGTCAGGCTTGATCCCGTCTCTATTTACGACATGGCCCAGAACCTTAATGTCGGAAGCGGCGAATAGACATTTCTTCGGATTAAGACGCAAACCAGCTTCTTGGATACACTGCAGTACGGCGGTGAGACGCTGAAGATGTTCCTCAAAGGTCTTAGAAAAGACAACGATATCATCTAGGTAGCAAAGACATATGGACCATTTAAAATGTCGAAGTAGATTGTCCATCATGCGTTCGAACGTAGCCGGTGCGTTACAAAGTCCAAATGGCATGTACTTAAACTCATATAACCCGTCAGGAGTGACGAAAGCTGTCTTTTCCCTATCGGCTTCGTCGACTTCGATCTGCCAGTAGCCACTATACATGTCCATAGTCGAAAAATAATTGGCTCCTCTCAGACAATCCAGAGTATCATCAATACGTGGCAGCGGATATACGTCTTTCTTGGTAATCTTGTTCAGTTTACGATAATCAACGCAGAACCTCCAACTTCCATCTTTCTTTCGCACTAAAACAACTGGAGATGACCATGGGCTTTCCGATGGCTGGACAATGTCTCTCTGAATCATCTCGTCCACTTCTTTCCGTATAATCCGCCGTTCCGTTGGTGACACTCGATACGGTCGCTGGGTCACGGGTGAATGATCACTTGTTTTGATGCAGTGCTTCACTTTGAGGCGACTTTTAGTTGGCTTGTTGCGAAATTCGAAGACATCAGCAAACTTACGAAGAACAGAACATAATTCGGCTTGTTGTTCGTCAGTTAAGTTCTCTTCAGACATTTGCTGTAGCATTGTCATATCTATGTCTTCCGTAATTTTTGGTCCAATGTCTAAAGTCTCCTGTATCGCCGTTAAGTGACTCTCCTCCAGGGTCTCGATTGTTCCGATACACATGTTTTCCGGAACGAGTTGAGGCAGAAGGCAGCTATTGATGACCCAGAGCTCTCCTCTTCCATGGCGGAGCGACATTACAGATGATGGAACCACTACGTTCTTATAGAACATGAGGGACTTGTTACTGTGAAACAAGACATCATTACAGCGATGAAAGTCCGTCGTGGCAACTGTAATTCTTTTCATGGACAAGGGTGGAATTAGACAGTCCTCTAGAACAAATAGGCGCCCCTGACCATAACCTTCAGGTTCCATGATTTTGTCTGCTTCGTCTATCTTCATCTCCAATCGGCCACAGTCTATCACAGCTCGGGAAGCTTCCAGAAAATCCCATCCCAGGATAATGTCATGGCTGCATTCACGAAGAACAACAAATCTGAAAGGCTGTGTTAGTGTGTTGATAGTTAGCCGAAGAATACACTCACCAACAGGCTGAGCGTACTGCCCGTTAGCGACCTTTAGTGAGGAGTGTGCGCTCCCTTTAAATATGGTCTTCTTCAGCTTGCGGCGATAAACATCCGAAATTACTGAATAGGACGCTCCTGAATCCACCAGAGCTCGAATGGGACGATCGTCTATAATCACATCAACATAATTCCTCTCCATCCTCGTCGAAGTCGTCCCAGGAGGATTTTCGTCAGGTGCGGCCTTACCCCCATCAAAGGTCGCACGGCTTAATTTACCTCAGTGCGGCGGTTTGGAGAGCGACTAGTGCGTGGGTATGGTGATGGTGATCGGCCACGCCGTGGTAGTGAGCGACTTTGAGTACTTGCCGGAGAGTAACTCCGTCTAGCAGAGCGGCTATGATTCTCAGAGATGTCCTGGAATCTATCACGTTGTTGCTCTCTTGCGACACTCCTTCCAGCAGAGCGGCTGTAATCCTCGGAGGTTCTATCCCGAGGTTGTTCTCTTGCGTCACGGTAATCATTGAACACTTGTTGTCGTTCTAGGCAGTAGCGGACTACGTGTCCCGGACGGCCACAGCGGAAACACACAGGTCTATTATCTTCCGTCCTCCAGACGTCAGTCTTCCGTCTTGGGGCATAAACGAGAGGTGGTCTCATTCGGCGGCTTGCTTGCAGGGTAGCAACACTGGCATTGGCCAGTGGAATGCCATAGGCGGGAACGTCAGGAGTTGACACTGGAGCCCCTCTAGACACTGGTGACAGTGACCTCTGCACCTCTTGTCGTACAATATTGATCAATGTTTGACGATCTCTCTCTTCCGGCTGGGGCGACAAATATTTTCTTATTTCCTCTTGCACAACTTGACGTATGAGGGCTGTCAAGTTCGACTCGGCATTTATTGAAGCGACAGCAGTAACATTCGGTAAGCGTTCAAATTTCGCTCCCCTGATCCTCTTCTGATGCATCATTTCGATGCGGCGACACCATTCCATAAAGTCTGCTGCAGAAGATATATCCTGGGTCAGTAGCGCTTTATACATGTCCTCTGCTACACCCTTCATAAGATGGGCGAATACTTCTGCTTCTGGCATCTTGGCGTTAACTCTTTGGCAAAGAGCGAGAACATCCTGAATATATGCTTGTGTTGATTCGCCGGGGTTTTGGGCTCTGCATTTCAATTCTTCTTCGGCAAAACGTGGCTTCTAGGTTAAGAGACAATGGAAATACTTGTAAATGACACTAAAGTACAATATTATTTCCTGAATTTCACACGCAGGCTGCTTAAACAATAAAAGAGCCGATTGGCGTGGAGTTGCAGATGAATATTAGTAATATAGAGCGAAAACTGGCCTAAAACAGACGCAGCTGCAACGCATGCCTATACACAGTCACGTCTCGATCTCAACTAACCTGAACTGGCTGGCGTGGGTAACGCTGCAAAGTCCACACCTGCAGGAAATGAGTAATTTCAGCGCGGCAATTACTGGCGCTCGCGCCAATTAACACAGAGGCTAATTTGAAACACTATAACTTATAGACTCTTGATCTAACATAACTCCCGCCTAAAATCGACAGATTTTACATAACACTTTGCGGATAGATCAAGATTTACTTTACTAATAGATTTACACTTTACTGAATAGGCAAGGGACACACTTTTACAATTGGTCGCTTGTATTCACCATTGGACGTACGCACTGTCACAACACGCACTAAACCGTCGTCACCAGGATGCACTGATGAGATGATTCCCAGCTTCCACTGGAGCGGTGGAGAATTATCTTCTTTCAGGAGCACAAGAGTACCAATCTGAATATTTTCGCTGGACGCAGACCACTTCTGCCTCTGCTGCAGTGAATGTAGGTAGTCAGCTGACCAACGCTGCCATATGTGATGTATGTATGTTTGTAGCTGATGCCATTTAGCAACATGAGAGACATTCTCTGCCATAGGAGGAGAAGGAAGGGCTGTGAGTTTTTCACCAATGAGAAAGTGTCCAGGAGATAGATAGGATGAGTCGCTAGGATCATCACTTAGGCGTAGGAGAGGTCGAGAGTTTAGACAGGCCTCAATTTGGGTGAGAACTGTAGAAAGCTGCTCATATGTAAACACTTGGCTACCCATCACTCTACGTAAATGAAATTTCATGGATTTAACAGCAGCCTCGTGGAGTCCTCCAAAATGTGGGGAGGAAGCAGGGATAAAATGCCATGTGAATTCATTAGAGGATGCGTAGTCTTGGAGAACTTGTTGATGGGTGCTGGACTGAAGTAAGAGACGCAGCTCTCGAAGCTTGTTGTTAGCACCAACAAAGTTCGTCCCATTATCACTAAATATTTCCTTGCAAAGTCCTCTACGAGATGTGAATCTGCGCAGGGCGGCGATGAAGGCATCAGAAGTAAGGTCGGAAACCAGCTCGATGTGAACTGCTTTCGTAGCCAAGCACACGAAGATAGCAATGTATGCTTTAACCTGAGGTTTGCTGCGGGGGGATCCGTATCTTATGAAGAATGGTCCAGCGTAGTCAACCGCAGAACGTAGAAATGCTCTAGCAGGGGTCGCCCTGTAGCTAGGTAGGCTGCCCATCAGCTGGTGAGCATATTTGGCTTTCAACTTAAAACAAGTTAAACATTTGTGTAGCATAGACTTCACAATGCTACGTACACTAGGAATCCAATATCGTTCTCGCAGAGAAGATATAAGCAGCTGATGTGATGCATGAAGCAGTCGCAGATGCTCGGATTCAATTATCAATTTGGTGAGATGGTGACCTGGAGGGAGGATAAGCTGATGTCGTGCATCATGTGGTAATTCAGCTTTCTCCAGACGTCCACTCACTCGGAGTAGGCCATCCTTGTCCACAAAAGGCACCAAGGAGTGGAGCGAACTCTTGTTATTCACTTGCATCTTACTCTGAAGATCGGACAGTTCATGTGAATAGGCTGCTTGCTGAGCTATTCTTATACAAAGCAACAAAGCTTGTTGTACTTCCTCAACTGTGAGAGAGGGCCGTGACGTTTAACTTGGCTTCTACAGTTGTTTATAAAACGTAGCATATATGAAGTAACTCTTTGTAACCGTGTTAGCTTAGAAAAACGTAGCATAAATTCTTCTTCAGCATGTGTGACTAGGCAAACTGTGTCACGCTGCTCACTACTGTCCTGCAGCTCAAGTTGCTGAGGTTGTTTGGGCCATGATTCAATAGGCTTAACTGATTGTTGTCTGGACTCACCCAATGAAGTTTTATGCTGTTTCATTGGCAGACGTACTGTAGAACTACCTTCGTCATTGTGAGTGGTATTCTCTGCATAATGCTGTTCGCACCGTTTCTCTTCTTCTATTAACATGTTTTGTGGAAAGTCTTTGAGGTCACAAAACCGTCGTAGCTGCTTGTCCACATTGTCCGTAGAGATGAAGAAGTTGTGCTGGGAACCAGTATCTAGATTGCCTTTCACAGAGGACTTAGGAATGGTTCCAGACAATATCCAACCTAGTTCTGTACTAATCAATGCAGGAAAACCAGGATTGGTCAGGATCTTACCATGGAAAAGCTCGAAGAATAATGCTCCTCCAATAAGTAAATCAATTTCAGAAGGAATATTAAATTTAGGATCGGCTAATGGAATTTCAGAGGGAATGTTCCACGAGGATGGATCAATTCGGACTGCAGGTAGCTTCCCTGTTATGCGAGGAAGGATTAGGCAATCTAGATTCCTTCGATAGTTGTAAACCATAGATCTCACATTTATGTTTACACTATGACTAGCATTTGATGAAGTACCGTTTATACCCTTGACAGGCGTATCAGCTGTTCTCATATTAAGTTGCAGACGCCTAGCTAGATCTGCAGACACGAAACTGGCCTGGCTGGCAGAGTCTAGAAGGGCCTTACACTGTATGTAGTTACCATGCTTGTCTTGCACTTCGACTCTTGCAGTCGCAAGTAAGACGTGAAGCACTGGCTTTATTTTCACTGAGCAATAACTTGCAGGAGCCTCAGTTCTGTTGCTATTTACTGTCTCACTGCTTTCACTCGAGTGTGAAACCGTTCTCCTGTGATCACTGTTGTGTAACATCTTGCTATGAACTTTACCACAGCTACAGAAGGAAGATGCGTTGCACTGATTTACTCGATGAGTATTAGAAAAACAGTTGAAACACAGATTTTTACTTTTTACAACTTTCCATCGCTGTTCAACACTCAGCTGACGGAATTGTTTACATTTAAACAGGTTATGGCCGCCTTGACACTGAGGGCATAACTGTTCAGTTGTCGACACATATGACTGACGACTATTATTATGTTGATTTCTAGGCTCACGACGTTCACTTCTAGGTTTTGATGGGCTGGACCTGTTGCAGGAATTATACGACAGCACCTCTAGAGAATGAGACTTTGCTTCTAGAAATAACACAAGTTCACCTAATGAAGCAAATGTTTGAGAGTCGATTCTAGATTCCCATTCACGTTGCACACTGTCTGGCAAATGCTCTAATAACAATTGCATTAGAATGACTTCATGAAGTGGCACTTCTAATTCTAACGCTTCAATGGCATGCAAGTTGTTCTGGAATTGATTCAACAAATTTCGCAAGTCTGCAACTGTTTCTTGTCTCGCTACAGGTAGTGACAACAGATGCTTAATGTGGGATATGGCAATTAAACGCTTATTGTTATATCTTGCACACAATAGGTCCCATGCAACTTGGAAGTTATCACTCGTGACTGGTAAACTTTGCAATAATGTTTTAGCCTCACCCTTGAGTGAACCGATGAGATAGTGGAATTTTTGAATAGGTGATAAACTGCTATTATTCACAATCAAACTCGAAAAAGTGTCAAAATAATGCTTGAATTTAGTTACATCACTCTCAAATACTGGAATTTGAATCGTAGGTAACTTTATCGTATTACTTGGCTGCGAAACACTAGAGTTCACTGATTGTCGTGTGCCACTGTTATTTGAATTGACACTGACTGACGTAGGCTCATGAGCATGCATCAACTCACTTAACCTAGCTTTTAGATTAATGTACACTGTTGATACCTCGTCTGCATACTGTATGTGACTATCAATTTCTGTATCAACTTCCACCATAGATTCAATCTGCGTTTGCACTGCTTCAAACTTTTCAATTTCATTTAACAGTTTCTCATAATGCTCTTTGATCACAAATATGCTAACATCTTCAGGTACGTCGTTGAGAAAGTTCTGTGTCAATGTAAACTTTCTTTTACATACACCTCGACGTCTGATTAAAAGTTTCATATCTTCCGTTTGTTCCATGTTGAAGTGAAACAATTAACATAGACAGAGTAGAAATGATTAGACAGTCAACTGTAGACACTCTGCGGGCGGCAAGCCGGAGGTGGTAATCTTCTTCTCGCGTGTGAAGGCGGGCACCAAATACACGTTAAGATGCAGCCCAGCTGTGCGCGCGTAGAGAAGCAAGTACAGATGTCCGGATCTCGCTGTAGCCGAGGAAGGTCAACGTAGCCGAATCGAGCCGAATCTGACACGAAGTCCGCACGAACGCGTCACACATGAAAATCAACTATAAGTCGCACTCTTGTTCAATAATTCAGAAACCATTGCAAATATATCTCAGATCCTGCCCGCGAGGACCATGTTAGTTATGGTAACTGGGAATAAAGGTACAATAAAGGTAATTTCGGAGGACCAGGCGATTACGCCAATTAATAACTAATCACAGGAAGAGCTAGGACTGTAGGTAGCTGGGACAGAGATTTCAACCTGGGTAATTTGCAACGGTATATATTCAAGAAACCTTGTGGGAACACTGCCTGTTTCCCACCACAGTTGGCAGCACCTTTACAAGCTTCCATCACCGGAAGTGAGCAGGGTGGTGTACAAAGACTTCCTCCCGCGAAGCAGTGTTGCAGCAGCCATGTTATAGAGAGAACAGAAGCCACACGCTAAGACTGTATACATTCGCACGCTCATATTGTAGTTCATATTGTAAGGTAAATGTTGCAATAAATAATACCTGATATCAATACTGTATCTGTAACCCACGGCATCCTACATTGGTGACCCCGAAAAAACGCAAAGATGCCCGGGGACGACGTCGATACAGGTAACACTACAAGCCAAGGTGCCGCATCAATATACCGCGTGGCCGTCCGCCTGCCGCCATTCTGGCCCGATCGCCCGGCATTGTGGTTCGCGCAAGCTGAAGCACAATTTGAACTTGCGGGGATTACACAAGAACGCACAAAGTTCAACCATGTGATTTCTCAGCTCGAAAGTCGCTACGCCGCGGAGGTTGAAGACATCATCACGACTCCTGGGGATCAGTGCTACCAGAAGCTAAAAAACGAGCTTGTCCGTCGTCTCTCCTCTTTAAAGGAACAGCGCGTGAGGCAGCTCCTCACGCACGAAGAAATGGGGGACCGAAAACCATCCCAATTTCTACGCCACTTGAAGTGCCTGGCCCCGGACGTACCCGACGATTTTTTACGTAGCATCTGGTCGAGCCGCTTACCCGCATACCTCCAAACGATCCTTGCTGGCCAGTCGGAAGGAAATCTGGAGGCAGTCTCCCTCCTGGCGGATAAAATATATGAAGTCGCCCCACAGCCATCGATTGCAGCCGTTGCTCCCTCCACAACTTCCACTGGGGGACCCACGATCAGCCCGGACACCAACTACATCCTGCAGAGGATTGAGGACCTCTCCCAGCAGGTTGCAGCACTCACAGGTATGGGTTCTTCCACACAGAGACGCTCGAGATCAAAGGGTCGCCATGACCATTCTCGCAACAGTTCCCCCAACTTATGCTGGTACCATCGTCGCTTTGGGGACAAGGCCAAAAAGTGCACCCAGCCCTGCAGTTTTCAGCCGGCGGAAAACTCCAGCAGCAGACGTTAACAGCGGCGAACGGTTGCCCTGAAAGCAGTGGCCGCTTATTCATCATTGATGCCACTTCGAAGAAGCAGTTCCTTGTAGATACCGGCTCAGACCTGTGTGTGTATCCCCGAAAGTTACTGCCTGGTCGCCGTGCTCGGGTGAACTACGACCTCTGTGCAGCCAATGGATCTACCATCTCCACCTACGGCTGGGTGACACTAAACTTGAACCTGCAGCTGCGTCGCAACTTTACTTGGAAATTTGTGATAGCTGATGTCCAGTTACCCATCATTGGAGTTGATTTTTTGTCATTTTTCAACCTGCTGGTAGATTGTCGTCACAAACGCCTTCTTGATGGCACGACAAACCTCTCAGCCTCCGGAACGACAGTGTCTACACCCAGTCCGCCCAGCATCAAAGTGGTATCCTCGGGAGACAACACATTTCTTCAACTACTGCAAGAGTTTCCCAACCTGATTCGACCACAGGGAGCAGAACGGAAGGTACGGCATTACACTGTGCATCACATCCGGACAACTCCTGGCCCACCAGTTTCCAGCCGCCCACGCAGACTCGCTCCAGACCGCCTCAAAGCTGCCAAGGCAGAGTTTGATGGAATGCTGCTAGATGGCACCACACGTCGTTCTGAAGGATCCTGGTCATCCCCTCTCCATTTAGTCCCGAAGAAAGATGGATGGAGACCTTGTGGGGACTACAGAGCTCTCAATGCCAGAACGATCCCAGATCGCTATCCAGTAAGGCACATATTAGATTATGCCCACAGCCTATCCGGGTGTTCCATATTCTCCACAATCGATCTTGTCCGTGCTTACCACCAGATCCCAGTCCATCCAGATGATATCCCAAAAACCGCCATTACAACCCCATTCGGCTTGTTTGAATTTCCCTTCATGAGTTTTGGTCTCCGTAATGCAGCACAAACCTTCCAAAGATTTATGGATGAAGTTTTGCGCGACCTGGATTTCTGTTTTTCCTATTTGGACGACATCTTGGTTTTCTCGGCATCCATGGAAGAACATCGCCAGCATCTCCATGCACTGTTCACCACACTGTCTTCTTATGGAATCCTCCTCAATCCGGCAAAATGTGTGTTTGGGAAACCGGAGGTTACCTTCTTGGGTTACCGAGTATCCGGCGAGGGATCCCGACCACTGGATGAACGCATCTCTGACCTACAGGCATGCCCACCTCCCAAAGATGTTCGACAACTCCGGCGTTTCCTAGGGATGCTAAATTTCTACAGACGGTTTCTCCCTAACGCAGCATCAGTTCAGGCACCCCTTCATGCTGTCCTCTCAGGTCGTAAGCTTAAAGGTTCTCAGCCCATCCCATGGACCCCCGAGCTCCTTAAGGCCTTTGAGGATTGCAAAACAGCCTCTCCTATTCTACTCTCCTGGTGCATCCACATCACTCCGCTCCTCTAGCACTGGTTACCGATGCCTCTACAACCTCTCTGGGCGCTGTTCTCCAACAACAAGCTCAAGAGTCATGGCAGCCCCTCGCATTCTTCTCAAAGAAGCTGAGCCCTGCACAGCAGAAGTACAGTGCCTACGACCGAGAACTCCTCGCTGTGTATGAAGCCATCAAACACTTCCGGTACCACCTTGAGGCCAGACATTTCACGGTTTTTACTGACCACAAGCCCTTGACATATGCCTTCCAGCAGAAACAAGATAAATGTTCTCCTCGCCAGCTCCGTCACCTGGACTACATTGCCCAGTTCACCACTGACATCCGCTACATAGCTGGACAGGAAAATGTAGTGGCCGATGCATTGTCCAGGATTGAGGCAATCACAGCCCCAGTCAACATCGCAGATATTGCCCATGCCCAAGAACAGGATGACGAACTTCGCCAGCTGTTGTCCGGAGACACCAGTCTTCAGCTGAAGAAGGTGCCCATACCAGGAACTTCAGTCGAACTCTTCTGTGACACATCCACAAGACGACCCCGCCCGTATGTTCCAGCCCCTTGTCGTCGCCAAGTTTTCCTGGCTCTACACAACCTCTCTCATCCTGGTGCGAACGCTTCAGTGAAACTCATCACTGAACGGTATGTGTGGCCATCCGTCAAAAAGGATTGTCGTGCTTGGTCACGGTCCTGCCTATCCTGCCAACAAACCAAAGTTTCCCGCCATACCATATCCCCACTCACTCACATCTCCATACCTGAGGCAAGATTCATGCACATTCACATTGACATAATCGGCCCACTCCCCTTCTCTCAGGGATATCGCTATTGCCTCACTGCGGTTGACCGCTTCACCAGATGGCCAGAGGCATATCCCATCCCAGACATCACAGCCGACACGGTCGCCAGGACACTTCTAGCAGGATGGATTGCTCGCTTTGGCTGCCCTCATCAAATAACTACTGATCAGGGAACACAGTTCAGAGCACAGCTGTTCCGTGCCCTTGCTAGCTTGTGCGGTATCCGGTTGCCGCCCACAACAGCGTACCATCCGCAGGCCAATGGCCTGGTAGAACGCTTCCACCGAACCCTCAAGGCAGCCATGATGACCCACAACACGCTCTGGACAGAAGCATTACCCTTGGTCCTGCTAGGACTCCGAGCAGCCTTCCGGACAGACCTCCAGTCATCAGTAGCAGAGATGGTGTATGGTAAACCTCTCAGGATCTTTGGTGAGTTCTTGGTACCAACTACCAACCCACCAGACCCCGTGCAGATGGTGCAAGAGCTGCGCGGCCAGATGCAGCAGCTGCGACCAGTTCCGACCAGCCACCACACATCCACCCCCGTTTTTGTCCACGCCGCCCTGTCTGATGCCTCGCATGTATTCCTGCGACAGGACATGGTGCGCCGACCGTTGGAACCTCCATACAGTGGCCCACACAAAGTCCTCCAACGTAGTGACAAAACAATCACACTCTCCATCAGAGGTAAATCAGTCACGGTCTCACTTGATCGGGTGAAACCAGCATTTATGCCTCCGGAAGACAACATGCCCTCTACCACTTCGGCGCCAGTTCCAGTTCCAGTTCCAGTGGCCACCCAGGCTCTTCCTGCGGAAGAACTTCCAGTCACTACACGCTCTGGCAGGGTAGTCCGACGAGTTTCTTTTGCAGATTTTGTCAGCCCCTAACCAATTTACTGGCCGGGGGGGTGGTGTGGGAACACTGCCTGTTTCCCACCACAGTTGGCAGCACCTTTACAAGCTTCCATCACCGGAAGTGAGCAGGGTGGTGTACAAAGACTTCCTCCCGCGAAGCAGTGTTGCAGCAGCCATGTTATAGAGAGAACAGAAGCCACACGCTAAGACTGTATACATTCGCACGCTCATATTGTAGTTCATATTGTAAGGTAAATGTTGCAATAAATAATACCTGATATCAATACTGTATCTGTAACCCACGGCATCCTACAACCTGAATTCTGAATTATTTGATACAACACTTTTTCACAATAAAATATAAGAATAAATACAGTTACTGTTCTCGTAGAAAACTATTCTCCCGCCCGTTGGAGAATGTAACGCTAGACAAAGCCTCTTCACTTCACGTGGCTTCTAGGTTAAGAGACAATGGAAATACTTGTAAATGACACTAAAGTACAATATTATTTCCTGAATTTCACACGCAGGCTGCTTAAACAATACAAGAGCCGATTGGCGTGGAGTTGCAGATGAATATTAGTAATTTAGAGCGAAAACTGGCCTAAAACAGACGCAGCTGCAACGCATGCCTATACACTGTCACGTCTCGATCTCAACTAACCTGAACTGGCTGGCGTGGGTAACGCTGCAAAGTCCACACCTGCAGGAAATGAGTAATTTCAGCGCGGCAATTACTGGCGCTCGCGCCAATTAACACAGAGGCTAATTTGAAACACTATAACTTATAGACTCTTGATCTAACAAATTTTTTCTGTATTCTTTCTACCTATTCAAATCTCTTCTCCCCCCCGAAAAAATTCTGCTTCCGCCACTGTCCTGCATTGTCTGTGATGTCTCAGAAAAAAGGTGACGATTCATCAATTTCCGAGCCCTAATTATCACACACAATTACTGACAGCAGGTTTCTTTAGTGATGTGTAATTCGCAACACACCTTAATCTAAAACAATGGCATTAAAAATTGAGTCATGGGACAAAATGAGGTTTTCTTGCTTTCCCACTATTGGAAAATTTATCGAGCACCATTTCAAACACAGCTCGCTCTGCCGTTATAATCTACCCGAGATGCATTACTGCCAGTTTGGTCAGCAGTAGCAGCTAAGCAAGCTAACTATGCGTTCATGCCAGCTTGAGATTCTTAGGTAAAAATTCTATGTTAGGCTGAATTTGTATATATTGGCAAAGTAGTATTGGAATTTCTATTTCATGACTCGCCTTCCATGTGTGTCAAGATGTGCAGATTAATGTGCAGATATCAAGATTAATGTCTATTATCTGATAAATTAAAGTGCCCTTATGTACAACATACATACATTAGCATGTAGCCCCCTCATCCCTCCCTTCTGAATACACCCTTGCCCCCAGTATTTACACTGTAGCTTCTTCCTTCATTGCCGAGCTGGACACGGTACATTCCAGGTTAATGAAATGACAATGACATGGGCCGGCTTCGAACTGGCGAACAGAAAACCAGAACCTAACCACAGTTATGATGAGGACATTATGTTCGATTCAAAAACAAACTAACAGAAAACTGTAGCAAATGCACACGTAATGGCAATACCATCAAAGCCATTAGCTACCCCTTCCAGTGGTGATAAGATAGTAGAGTGTAAATATTCCTACCTTTTTTGAATGTATCCTGGCTTCTTAGTAGTGTCACATACTTCTTTGTAGTTCTGTTTATGCACACGACACTTATTACCACTATTAACGCACTAATTAAACACATATTAATACTGAATCACGACACTAAATCGAACATAACCACTTTGCAATGAGCAGCATGAAACTGACAACACAAAGAGGAAAGAAGACGATCGCTGCTATGCTCACTGTCAGATGATATGTCATGGTGGAGGAGGAAACATTTAACTAAATTTCTCTCTTCAGTCATGTTTGACACACTGAAATTTCACAAATAAATAAATTTTCATTTCCTGTGATGTGTATTAAGTCATATTTACCTATAATCAGATCATCGCAACAGCCGATTTATAACAAAAAGAATCTACCAGGGAATTTACCCCAACCAGACCTTTAATTCACTCACTATATTAATAGTATATATTTAAGCATTAATATTCTTAATAGTATATGTTTCAAAAGAGAGTATATCTGAGCTGGCGTAGGATCTTCGCTTGAACTATCAAGCAGTGCTTGAAACTCTGCAGCGGTTCCCACCCTGTGGACCACGGTCCTGGGAAGACTGCTCATTTAACTTACCTATCCTCATTTTCCCAAATGATTTCAAAGAGTTTATCTTAGGTTACCTACCTAACCTTTTATACTATTTATTATATTGCAAACTGAAAAACTTTTAAAATCTTACAGGTTGTTTGGATTAATAGTATTAATCCTATGGCAAAAGGATGTCTTTAAAAACTCCAGATGACGAAAGATCGTGTTTAGGGGCTGCAGTTGAATCTATGAATGACACGGGAAAACGGATAAATTTATAGATATGTACAAAAATAATAGAATATAAACTAAAAGCAGTTAAAAGATGACTCAACTGTCGAGAGTGAATCCTAAACACTTAATTAAAACATGCCCCGAAATTAACGTTTCAAATTTTATTTGAATATCCCAATTTTTTACTTCCTCTGTCCGTGCCAGGTAAACACTAAATTTCCTGTTTTCGACACCAAATTCGAAGTTGAGTTTTTAACATAAATTCACGTTTTGAGGTCACATGATTCCAAAAATACTATCTTTGGAAACATGTCTCTGTGTGTGTCTGTGTGGATGTCTGTGAACAGTCTAGCTCCAGAACGGAAAATCGTGTGAAAATAAGTTTGTATTTAGGTTAGGCACCTTCTGAAGATGTGACCCGAAGACTGGCAACAAGTTTGTCTTATTTTAAGGGGATTTTACAGGAAGAAATTTTCGTTTTTCCCGATCTTCTCGAAAACTGCTCCAACGATTCTCTTAAAGTTTTGCACATGGGTTGCTTATACTAAGGGCAAACTTTTTTAGAAAAAGGGTAAATATAAGCCACCCACTCTGAATATGCGCTCTTTGCAATACGGCCTCTTGTAACGGAAAATCGTATGAAAACAAAATTTTGTATTTGGGTTAGGTGCCTTTTGGGGATGTGATACGAAGATTGGAGACGACTTTCTCATTTTTTAAGGGCACTTTACATGAAGGAAATTTCGTTTGTCGCGATTTTCTAGAAAACGGTTCCGTACTAAGAGGAAGTTATGTGAATTTCATATCAGATTTTCATTTACTGATTTAGTTCACTGCCTTTTTTTTCGTAAAAATTGAAATTTTTTTATGTGAGGTTCTTTCACGCTCGCTTTACAAATTCACTGATAGATTTTTATGTTGCCTATGCTTTTTGATTGAAACGACTTTTAAAACCAGGCCAATATTTGGGTTTTTAAGGAAGAAAAACGTAAGGCCTATACAGAAACCTGATTAAATATTTCATTACTTAATTACTCAATAGCAATGGACAATTCCCAAGCAAGCTAATGGAATGTTATCTATTTCATGGAACCAGGAAGTTCATTGCCGTGCTTGCATGAGCCCACACCAACAGATAATTTCAATTATTTTATAAATCAGTTAGAAAGGGTTCATTTTATCACACACATTGTAAAGTAAATTATGAAAAATATTCACACCTATATCTCTACATTTGTGGAAGAAGATAGATTTTGAATGTGCCAAAATAACATGCGAATTAAAACTGAGAAAACAGGCGATTAAAGTTTTCATGCTCTAGCAGTTGGAAGTGAACTGAGGTTTAAAAATGGGTCAGCAGACCCTGTTCCAAGCATCCAAACGGCTCAGAATTTTACAGTTATACAGGGAGACCCAATGAACTATGAACCAGGTTCGCCGTGTTTTTCTGGCTCGTGTTGCCATCTGCTGCGGCTATCATATAGTGGTGCTGATGGAATCATACAATAATTTCCTTAACAACATTTAAAGGCTTTACTTACCAATGTTATGAAAGGAGGAGCTGAAACTGGCCACAGTCATTGTTTGTATATTTTTGGAACTTCTTTTAGAAATCATCCAATGCTCGCTGTATTTCGTATTGAGAAACTGGAGGACATTTTGTCTTGTATACTTTATTAAAATACATGTTAAATACTGTTGAGCTCGATCAATGAAATAAAATAAATATGATACCAGTTGCTCAACTATATATTTTGTGATTTGCCGCCTACGCTTTTCGGTGCCTAACGGACATGTGGCGAGGTGACTACATAACAGTTCAGTGACAGTGCTTTTATAAGATTATATAAATTTTATCTTATTTTATAAGTGTGACGAAATGCAGTTTTTAATTTAATTATTGGAACTTCAAGCCAGCAGAAAGATGCCTAGGCTGAGAATTATAAAATAAGTTATAATTGAGCAACTGTTGTCACATTAATTTTATTTCATTGTATACTTTATGTTTCAATCTATCCCAGAGAACAGAGATACCTCTGGCTTGAAATTTATTATACAGATTATGATTGTTGTACGAACTGGAAGCTTTACACCATGAGCTGACTACTTTAACACATAGTCATACATAAGTACACGCTGCGCAATAGTAAACATATACTGTTCCATAATTTTCACGAAATACAGGACACATTAATAAAATACTCGTAAGAGCAGAGCAATGCCAGTGTAAACTCGTAACAGCTGGATGATCAAAGCAATACTTTATGTCCTGAGGAGTATGGATTAATCTTCATGTAGCTGGTAGCATTTCAAAGGGAATGGAAAAACATAAAAAAATATTTTTCATTAATGCTACTCACCCGATTTTAGCTTATGCAGATGAAGTTTGCTTGTTGGCGATGACCTAAACACAATTGAGAGAAATGCAGAAAGTCTTTTTGATGCCTGCAGGAATGTTGGATTGTAAATGAATACAGAAAAAACTAAGTACATGGTCACGAAACGTCAAAAAATGCTCTACAAAATATTAGAATAGCCAATAAATCATTTGAACAAGTGGAAAAATATCTGGGAACAATAATTACAGACACAAATAATATTACGGCAGAAGTTAAGTGTAGACTCAAATCAGGAAATGCTTGTTTTTATGCATTTCAGAAACTCTTAGTTCTGTCTAGAAATTTAAAAATAAAGATTTATAAGAATATTATCCTGCCGGTTGTATTATATGGTCGCTTACTCTTCGGGAAGAACATAATCTGAGAGTATTTGAAAACAGGGTGCTTAGGAAAATATTTGGGCCTGAGAGAGATGAAAATGAGGACTGGAGAAAACTGCATAACAACAAGCTTCATGACCTGTACCCGTCACTGGATACATACTTACTTACTCAATGACAATTCCTAAGCAAGCTAATATTATCTATTTTATGGAACTCAAAGGTTCATTGCCATGCTTACCTGAGCCTGCCATTCAACACTATTCTGTGCTAATTCCATCCAATCAACCCTCGCAAATCCTACTTCCGTTAAATCCATCCTAATATTGTCCTCCCATCTACGTCTAGGTCTTGCAACTGGTCTTTTCCCTTCAGGTCTCCCAATCAATACTTTTGAGATATGTCTTTCCTCCCCATGCATGCAACATGTCCAGCCCATTTCGTCATCAGTGATTTAATTACCCGTACTTTATCAAATCTACAGTTCCTACAATTCTAGACTCTCTCAGTGTATTCCCTACCCAGAGATGCGAACGAGGGACTATTTTATCTCTGGAAAATTTTACACTGAGGGACATTTACAGGCAAGCATTTCTTAGCACTCGCTGTTTTTTTACTGTGAGAGGTTGTTAGCCTCAAACCAAACCCCCAAGCTGGAGGACCACCTCATGTCATCTGTCCGCAATTGCTTATTCAATATATTCGTAGCTTCTCTCCATATCTGGAGACCGTATCCTGAGCACACACCATACCTATAGACATATTTCTATGTATATGGGGATGGGATAGAATTTCCGGATGGATAACATATTGTTTTAATCCAATGTAATAATCTGCATTTCCCTACGTCACAATTTTATGTAATTCCCTAAACAGTCTTTAGCAGGTTGAAATAATATGGAGATGTTTTTGCCATCATGTTATAAGCCTTTTGCTTGTCGGGGTAGAATTCAGACGTGTTGAGGCTTCTGTTTCAACTGGGGGGGGGGGGGGGTATAAATTCATTTTCCAACTAGGATGTACATGGAAATTGACATCTGTCCTTGGACCCTCCACATGGGGAACTTAACAGGAGTGCCGTGTGATGTTTATTATATTTCAATTGTGTCTTGTACAATTTTATTTTATCTTGAAGGAAAGTCTCAGTAAGTCCTATCATTTTCATTTTATAGTTTGAGACAGAGGTGTGATTTTGGATTGATTTTAATTTCATTATTAGTAAAAAAGTAAGGAATATAGGATTGAGTTAGTTAATTAATTGTGGAATCTGTGAAGTAATTAAAGCCTGTAGATTGTCAAGGGAGATGGGTTTGAACTTACCTTTTGTGTGATAATTTTAATTTGGACTTTCTAGAATGATATAAGGGAATACTAGTTTATTCTGGGAAGGGTTGTCTCACTGCACTCAGTAAAATTATAATATTCTAGGTTGATTGTTTTGTTATAGTCCTGAAGAATATAAAAAGTGTATCCATTGATAATACCAGAACATGTACAGTTAATAACTAAATATAAAAGATTTGAACTTTTCTTGGTGAATACTAGATAAAAGTTCTTCACAGGCTAACAGTCGAGTCAAGGTTTTAAAAAACTCCGAGCTTTTGGACTCCATCTCTGAGTCCATCTACTGGGAAACTGATAGAGAAGGCAGAAGGGCCTGTAAATATAAGCCGGAGCAGTTGGTGGGTTCCAGCCAATGGAAGCGTCAGTAAAGATCTGTAGAAAATTCGCCTAGTCAAAGGAGAAGGCAGACGTCACAGGGAACACAAGTTATGTAGGTCTCTTCTTTAAGATGTTGAGGGCCGGTTTCCAAGCCTCGCTTAGAGGAAGGCCTTTGTCTCTGTTTACGGTGTTGCTGCTGAGACTGATTTCAACAGCCTCTTTAACCAGCTGGTCCATATACCCGTTCGTCTTGTCAAGGATCTTGGTCTGGTCTGAACCTCGACTCTGCTGTTAGCCTGTGAAGAACTTTTATATAAATATTGTATTATTTGATACCATAAATTATATTGGTATAAACTGCTTGGTACAACGTTAGATTCAAAATTAACATATAATGACCATATTGCTCTGTCTGTAATAGATTATCAATTTACTTTGGCACTTAAAATCTTCAGTTTCCAGTGAATATTTGAAATATGCATGTTACACCTTCTTTCACAGCATTCTATCTTATGGAGTCCATTTATGGGGCAACGGTGCTAATGTGAGTAAAATACTTATCCTACAGATAAAAGCTGTAAGAATTATTTCAAGTTCAACATTTGATGCTCATACTCACAGTTTGTAAGCAATACATTAGAATTGTCTTGTTGCCATGAAGGTTAATTTAGCTCAATTCAATTTACAAAATTCACATCACAGCTACCTTACCAGGTCTAATTATTTGATAACCAAACCCAATGTAAGGCTGGCAAAATCTAAACAGTGGTATAACAATATTGCAGTGAATATGTTCAACAGATTACCAAGAGAGGCACACCTGATTAGGTTGAACAGATTAAAAAATGTGTTAAAATCTTGGTTAGCTGCCAACCCTTAACTATAATGTACAGGAATATTTTAACGCAAATATTAATATAATATTTCGATATTTCATTTTAATCGTTTATTATCATTTTGGATAATGTATTTCAATGTGTTTTTTTAATCTGTATCATGTGTCTGTATTTTATTTGTATCATGTAGCTATGTTTTAAGCAGTAGGCCTACTTGACTGATTGCTTGTGTATTTGTATTTGTACTGACAAAATCCAATAACTTTACAATACAGTTCCTCTTTCCTATAAAAGATTAATGTTGTTCTTATTTATATTTTTTACTTGGCTTCTTCCATCTTTTTAAGTTCTATGGGTTGGATCTGGAGGTATGCTCCACTTGGACCATTCTAATTGTTATTTTTAATTTGTTATTGCCACCTCTGAGGTAGGTGAGGTGTTTGAAGTTTCAATAATAATGTTATTGGGGTTAGTTCAGAACAAAATGATGCTCAGTCATGTATTGATACAAGGGTGGACCAAAAAGTAACGCACAATATTTTTTTTTTTTTACAAAAAGTTTAATAGGTACAATTACAAACAAATGCACATATGAAGGTAGGCCTACATCTTTTGTCTATTTTTCTATATAGTCGCCAAGTTTCTCAACACATTTCTCCCATCGTGATACCAGTTTCAAAATACCCTGTTCATACAAGTCCATTCAGTTAAAGTATAGTCATCTGCAGACTGCTGTTTTCACTTCTGCATCTGACAAAGCTTATCTCAGCTTATCTCAACATTTCATATGGTGCAGTGTACGATATTGTGCATGACACAATGAAGTTTCGTAATGTTAGTGCTCGCTGGGTGCCTAAGAACCTGACAGACAACCACAAGGGCCAGTGAATGATGACAAGCTTGGATCACCTATTGCATTACGCTTTCATTTCTTTGGTCCCATGAAGAAATTCCTGGCCGGTAAATGCTTTGTGTCAGATGCAGAAGTGAAAACAGCAGTCCGCAGATGGCTATACTCCAACTGAATGGACTTCTATGAACAGGGTATTTTGAAACTGGTATCACAATGGGAGAAATGTGTTGAGAAACTTGGCGACTAAAAACAAAAATAGACAAAAAATGTCCCTTTATGTGTGCATTTGTTTGTAATTGTACCTACTAAACTTTTTGTAAAAAAAAATTATTGTGTGTTACTTTTCGATCCACCCTCGTATTTCTGCCCCTAATGGAAAACACAGGGCACACTGCAAACCCCCCCTTCATTATGCCACTAAAATGAAGACACATTTGCATTTCAGTTTTATTAGATTTATTTGTTTTTCCTAAACAATCTGATCCTTTGACAAATTACAAATGACCTGGTAGATTTTGTGGTTGTTCTATGCACACTTATTTTCTCCCATGTTATCAATCTCATAATGTTTATTACCATATTTACACTTGTAAGAGACACACCATGTGACCTTCACTCTCATTCTCTCCATGATTGATTTTCCAGGGTATATAAATGTTTAGAATAGGAATTCCAGACAGAAGTAAGCCTTTAGTCCAAGATTTCAAGTTTTGTTATTTTAAGGGGTAGGTATAGCATTGGCGACTAAAAAATTAGTGATACCGGTATTGAATATTTTTTACTCAGTTTATATAAATGATTACGCAATTAAAAATGTTATGTTCCTTAAATGTAATGAGTCAACTTTCAACTCCCTGAAATGAAAATAAATGCTTAATTTAATTATTCAAAATGACCGCTACTCACCATGCTAGAATTAAGATTATCAGTATTAACTAGACTAATTTTCAAGATATTGAAATTCTGTTTTTCTTTTATTCATTTTGAAGGCTAAAGTTAATTGTAGGGAAACGACCATAATCAGATTCCTAGCTAAATAAATAATATTAATTTATTTTTTAAGTTGACGTAAGACTATTCCTAGGAATTTTTATCAGAATTTATTTTTTATCAGACAATATATCAAAGAGATAGTCATTTCCCTAAGTAATGTGTAAGTTAGCATGCACAAAAGAGTCATTAGAATCTGTTCAGTAGTTACTGAATTATTTGAAATCAAGTTTTGAAAAATTTAGTTTATGGGAAATGAGCTTTAAAAATGTAACATCAAAATTTGTACCTTTCCATCCTTTGTAACCAACTAAAATCAGCGGCTTGGTATTTAAATCATAACTTTTAAACCAATGCAGATATTTAAATAATGTTTTTACGAAAATGAACTTAAATAATTATAGTATTAAATAAAAAATATTTTGAAAAATAGATTATTTGAAGGTGTTAAGCTGTACCTACCCCCTTAAACGCTGCAAAACCTAACTTGTGGTATAGTTCCTAGTCCCTATAGCCTGTGCCATTCTGACACTTAGTGGGTTTGTAGGGGTAAATTTAGTTATTTAGTGCACCTAGATAATAAAAATATTTCCACCATGATTTTCTTCCACTGAAGGTATGGTACGAGTACATCTGATATATTGATAATGGATTCCTCCTTATTTTGAACACCACTGCTTGAAAAACTATGTTCAGATAAATATACGCTTCATTAATTTGTTTACTTTTAAGATTCAATCTAAAATAAGCTGGCTGTGTTTTAAATCTTCCCTACATTTCCTTAGAATTTTTGTTTTTGTGAGCCACTAAGTTGATTTTCTTAAGGTGGCTTTACACTGAGGCAACTATAAGCAACCAGATTGTCTGCTGCATGAGTACATATGCAACGCAGTATGCGACGAGCAGTGGTGGCACGGTGGAACTGCAGCACCCCCTATTAATTCTTTCTTTATACTTGTACAATATATAATCCTTAAGCTTAATGCCAGTAGCACTCCTCCAGTTAATTAAAAAGAGAAAAGAAAATCTTTGTATGGAACTGCGCTTCACAGTTCCAGCGGCATGGTGTTTGACTGTTATGCGGATGCCCACATAGGAAGGTGCATGCCGCAGCTCCGAAGGAGAGAGAGCACTGTCACTTTCACAGTGCCAACCACAGCATATTGGTGGAAGGTAGCATTTCATTTTTGCTCTGTGTGTGTTGTGCTTAAAAATCATGTGATAAAGTGCAGAATTAGATTATTATCTTGTTTTCAGCTATTCTATTTGATTCTTTCGGTTCTTTCATTTAACAGAAAACTTTAACCAGGGCAGATCAACAAGAAAATTATTGATCTTATCGCGGAAATTAAAACAAGAAGAATGGCTTTCATTTTTAAATCAATAGCTCAAGCTTGAACTGTAACAATTTATATTAAAGTAAGTAACAAAAAATTGGATTTTGTTCTTTTAGGGTTTTATAAAGTTTCGGAATAATTTTTTTTATATATTTAAGTTTCCGTTTACAAAATTTTAAAATAAAGGATAAACATATTCTGGAGCAACACCCCCATTAATTTTAGTTACAAGCCACCACTGGTGATGAGGAGCAACCATTACCACATTATGGCTAGACGTTTTACACCTGTTGTGGCTGGTTCAAAGAGTTGCTGCCACAGTCAGTTTGTTGTGACAGATGCTGCAGCAGCTTTTTACATTTTGAGTGGGAAACGAAAGAAGCAAAAACGCAGAATATTTTGGTTCAAAGAGCTATTTGTAAACACTGATTTAGTCTGAAATAACATTTTAAAAAATCTTATATCTGGTGATGGATCACTGTTAAAAAATTCCAATTGTTTGAATAAACTCTACTTTCACCATCTCCTGGATTTAGTAGCTCCCATCATATCAAAACCTCATACGAATTTACATGGAGAAACATTTTCCAAAGTGATACAGACACTGTGCCACTTCAGAGAGTTCCATGAAGACCATCAGAAGAAGCACAGGCTGTTAGGGAAGAGTTTAAGGCATATTTCACCACAAGGGAAGGAAAAATGCCTTGGCAAGACAATTTCGTTTATAAAATTTTTTAATTGTACTTATTTATTAATTTTTTATTTATTTCCCATTACTTTTAAAATAAACGTTACACAATAGTACATGGAAGACTTGCTGTGTGTTCTCATCACTAGTGTCGCTGGCTACAGATCCGCAAGCCCAGATTCGATCTACGGTACCTCAGATTTTTCTAAAATAGAAAGGTCTGGAACAGGATGCACCCAGTCTCATGATTCAAACTGAAAAGCTGCTTGATTAAGAAGTCGCCGCTTCTGTCACGTGGTCATCATTAACAGTTATGGGTGCCGGCATGCTGACACATGCCCCCAATCCTGCCATCTGCCTATGTGGTAGATGATGCAGTGGTTGATGGTAAGTCTAGTCCCACAGAGTTAGTTTTACGTGGAAACCTCCATCCGGCTGTAAAATGCTGAGCATGTTACTAGCCAATTTTATATCTCTATTTTATGTTATTTCTAAATGTTTCTTAAAATTAAAGAACACGAATATAAGTACTAATTTCAAGACTGATTGTGAGTTTATAACTTGTGTACAAAGCCACATGGAAACAACAATGTGAGGTTGAAGCTTCCAGGGGTTATAAGAGAGATAGGAGATAAGAATGTACTGCAAAACAAATGTCTCAGTTTAAAATGTGTGTTTAATCCCATAACACTCTTCTTTCCTTGTAGTTGCCTCAGTAAAGCTACCTTTACTGCTACTCATTACACCCATTGGAATCAAGTTACATCCTTCCAATTCCAGTCTTAAGTTTCGATATTTCATTTCTTACATGAATTATAATTCAATGGTCCTTTACCTTTAGTTTAATGATCAGGGCTGCCACATGGGGGCAGGCTTCTGGACCCAAGGGCCGGGCTTGGACTTGGTGATGTGATATTTTATGGAAAACTGGTAGAGTTTGATATAATGTTCTGTTACACGAGTAACGAGTAGGAAGTTCCACGGAAAAGGGAAGAGACAACTGAATAAGGATGGTCTGCGGTTGGTGAGGGGCCTGACCCCAAGATGTGGCGGCCCTGTTACTGGTAAAACATATACCATATATTTCCACAGATAAGACAACCTTCAGATAAGACGAAGTATAAATTTTTGTCCAAGTTTTATAGTTTTCGCATATATCTGTCCTATAAAATTACTCCCAAACTATTAATGGTGAATGGCCTATGAATTTATTTTTAGGAAACAACTTCAAAAAGTTTTGATCACAAAAATATTGCCAACCATCACACTATTATAATCCATGGTGTGGGTAGTAGAAGTTAGGGCAAAATAACTACAGTTAGCTGTTGGCTCCCTTACCGGAACAAAGCTTCCTTGTTATTTTTTCAAAATGCAGTCACTGAGTACAGCTGCATCATAATGAAACAGAACGATACGCGCATTGTGCATGAGCCATGTCATAATGTACCGGTATATAGGGAATAATAAAAATATATAAAAATTGATTTTATTTTGTGGATAATGCCAATTATGGTTTTGTTTACAAAATTCGCATTATTTTGCAGCTTACATTTGCCTGCAAATGGTACCTAATATCTTGATACATCAAGATAATATAATCTTGACATCAAAATACATAATTTTATATGGTTTTAATTTACAGTGAACGCTGCGTAATGTAATCACGGATAATGTTATCAGTCGGGTAATGTTATCACATTTATGAAGTCCCGTACGGATTAATACTGATACATTGAAAAAATGCTGTTTATTGTGATCAGAGATTCGGTTTATGTTATCACATTTTCCTTTTTGCGGCTTTATTTCCATAATTTCGTTTTTAAGGGTTTCATTTCTAACTCAACTGAATTATATTGTGTGGTACTGGCAATACTGTTCCCAGCTCACAGGATGACCAGTTCTCTTTTAAGCAAAAAAACATGTTTCACCCCAATGGTTTAATGATTCACAGTTATGTATTATTTTATGAATAAATATTTTTTATTCTGTTTTGTAGTGTATTATATTACATATGAATAAATAACCTTCAATTAATTAATTCGGGTACAGTTATCAATTGGTTAATATTATCAGATTAGCTGCATCACGAAAGGATCACAATAAGCGGTGTGCACTGTACATAAATTTCAGTCTAATTTTTTTGTATCTGTCCTATAAGACGAGCATGGATTTTGGGGGCCTTTTCTATGATTCTACTATTATCTTATCTGCAGAAATATACAGTATGATTGCATCATTCTGTTTTAAGATTAAACAAAACATATGTTTCTCTCATGTGATAGTATAGCGTATATCCTGAAGGATGTCTGTAATTCAATTTCTCCAGATAGTTGATTTGTTATGATAATTAATAAATTATAATTATAATTATAATAATAATAATAATTTGGTTCTGAACCAATTAAGTGACTTCTGCTGAAGTGATAGGCCCTACATACAAATAAGTATTGATCCAGATGCCTCTTCCTTAAATGATTCATGTTAAAAAGTGTCTTCTACATGTGTAAATTAGATAGAATATTGCCTATTTACTGTAAAGTCACATGTAGGCCTACTATAATATCTTGTATAATGTACCGGTATCAATAACATGGTTACTGCCAACTCAACAATCAGACAGACTTTCCCACTAAGACAACATATTATTATTATATATTACATTCAGTACAGGTTATATACAGCAACGGTGCTGAGAATTTCACAGACTCAGTACTATGGAAAAATATCTGCAAATCATTTTATTCATTGCCTAGTGCCATGCTTGTATATGGTTTCAGAATAAATGAGCATTGCAGTTCTGTTTTTAAACCTTTAACTGTGAGTAACCACCATATCTGTAACAATGCACAATGGCTGGGAGGACTAAAACTCAAGTATGATGACAATAACACTTTGAAGACCAATCTATGTACACCAGAAAATCAGGCCAATTTTTAATTTTTTCAGACTGTTATTGCTAGAAATGTGATAAGTACAGAAAACTCCCACTTTCAAAAAACCCCTATTTAAGGTAAATCTCACTTTTGAGAAATAAATATTTTGAAAATTTATAGTAATTTATCTTGCAATAGTGAATTTCCAAACTACATTCACAAATAAAATTAATATTTTTTTGGTGAGTTTATTGCAATTGGTTTAGCACACATTTTGTTTGCTTGTAGTTAGAGTTAGAAAAAATATTCTGAATGATATACATTTCCTGTAATAATAATAGTAGGCCTACTTGTCAAAATTAGTTGAACAAACCTATTGAAGTGCACAAATGTGATTTTCTGAAAAAATCCTACATTCAGATAATCACACAATGAGAAGAAATGCTCCCCAGCAGGACACAGGGCTTGAAGACCCACCTCTCCTCCTAGAGTAACACATTTGTGGATGAACAATATTGCTACTGATGAAAATGATCAGGAGGGAAAAAGAGTAACTTGGCAGAAAACTATAAAACAATATGAGAATATTATAGGAGAAAAATTCCTCCGGCACTGGGACTTGAACCCAGGACCTTTGGCTATTCGCGCCAATGCTCTACCAACTGAGCTAAGCCGGAGCTCAATTCACAGCGCCAGATGGAACTTCTCTCCTATGACTGATTGCCCTAATGGTCTACCTCACAGACAGACAAGTTATGTCATATGCAGTAATATTCTCATGTAGTGTCCAACAGAGACAATAATCTGTGGCTCATGAATGCTTATATATCTATAAAACAATAATTAATTTTCAGGCTTGTACCTGGGCCAAGATATTTTCTCTGAGCTTTCGGCATCCGACTTTGTTGCCATCACCATTAACAGAGGAATTTCTAATGAAATGCCATTATTAATTACTGTATTTCAAACTCACCCGGATAAGTTTCGTTCTTTTGAAACTGTATTGGTTTATTGACACACCCAGACCGCACCCCATACAAACATGGCACTGGCATTATTGTACACACACTACATCTCACTGGGGCAAGGCTTTTCTTCCATGTTGAGTATCATCACTGTCTCAATCTTGTTCTGCAGCCACTCCAACACACACACATCCTCGCACTCGATGAACCTCTCATCCCCAGAGAAGAAGTTAAAGCTCTCGTCCTGCAACAGATATCAATAAATAGGGTAGGTGTGTAGTTCAAGAACAAATTTAATTCAGGGCAATGATGGCACTATACTCATGGCTCCAAATAATATTTTGAATAGGTGTAAAAATGTATTTAATTAATATTATCAAATGTACATCAAGATGTCAAAAGTGTAGAAAGTGAAATATTCTCAATAGAGCCGCTGGTTGCTGAACCGACTCTAACAGAAGTAGAAACAGCTATAAGTAAACTAAAAAAACACAAATCTCCAGACATTGACCACATTCCAGCAGAATTCAAGCTTGGGGGAACAAAATGGTAAGTGCCAAAAGGGATGTTTTGAAAAATATACCAAATAAATTTCTCATTAGCCTAGAATTCTGAATAATTTTATTTTCATCTCAATTTTGTACTCAATATATTTGAACATATAGAGATTAATACTTATTACATACCATTCTGTTACATCAAACCAAGCAGGAAGGTCAAATATTACTTGTTTCATGGAGTGGCATTTACCATATTGTTCCCCTGAGCCTCTCACCAGCAGGTGGGGTGAATTTCTCTCTTATCAACATCATACAAAATTTTGTCCAATATACTTCTGACAAGATTAACCCCACATGCAGATGAAATCATTGGAGATCACCAATATGGATTTAGGCTAAATAGATCAACCTTTGATCAAATATTTTGTATTTGCCAAATCTTGGAGAAAAAGTGAGAATATAATAAGTCTGTTCACCAATTATAGGCCTACATAGATTTTAAAAAAGCATATGAGTCAGTTAGGCTAGACAAATTGTACAACATCCTCATTGAGTTTGGGACACCAAAGAAATTTTAGGCTGATGAAATGTGTCTAAATGAAACCTATAGCAGAGTAAAGGTAAGGAAACTTATATCAGATAGGTTTGTCATTAAAAGCGGCTTGAAGCAAGGAGATGAGGGGCGCCAAGTTTTCAACAATATTAGGTGGGCTCAAAGATTTTAAAATTTTTATCCTCCTTCCCACTTCATTCGTTCTTCCCTCTGGTTTATTGTCCCTTGCTGATTTGTCGAATCTTTCTTAATTCATTCTTTCTATTTGTTAGTTTCACTTTGACTTTCTTTTTTTTTTCCACTCGCCGATAGCCTATCTTATACTGCACACTCTTGGCTTATATCATAATTTCTTATTTTGTGAATTAATATCCTTCCTGCCATTTTTCTTAATCACAAGTATCATCTAAATTCTAAATCAAACTTTTCCGGGCTCTCTTTATATACATTTAGAACAGCAATGTGATTAAGTAAGCTTATTTTTCCCTTGAACGTGAAAAGTTTCTTTTTTTCAAAGCATAAAATATATTTAGGCAGCATCTTAGGAAATTGCATTGATGGAGTAAGCCGTAAAAAAATTAATGAACTTAGGGATGATTTTAAACGATCATGAGTGAATTGTAACAAAAAACCTTAATATGTATATCAACAATAGCTTGATTTTCTCTTTAGCGTGATTCAACAATGAAAAATGATTTTTAGTATTAGCAATAAATAATTATGGTAATGATACAGAGCAAATTATTGGGTGGGCTTAAGCCCCACGGGCCCATATACGTTGGCGCCACTGAAGGAGATGAACTAACAACAGTGATATAAGTTTATTCAGTTTGCAGACAATTCTAGGATCTGCCTGGCTTAGTCAACAGCAAGACTGTGGAAACGTTTTTTGGAGTTGTTCCTGTCAATCTGCCCTGTACAAGAAAATAAGCCTAACTAAATTTTTCTTCACTAATGAATCCTGATGCTCCAGGCAAAGAGCATGAAAAGTTACACTAGCATATTCGAAGCTCAAAAGGTTAGCATAAGGCTTGTGATTTGTAGTAGTAGTAGTAGTAGTAAATGATTTATTTTCCCTGGCAGAGTTAAGGCCATAAGGCCTTCTCTTCCACTCAACCAGGTTTCAGAAAATATATACAATGTAGGTTTACATAAATAGCAAATTAGTGAATAAGAGACTTATGACTAATACTAAGACTAAGGTTAAGGCTAATCATAATAATAAATTAAATAAGTAAAAAGCATAGGTTTCATAAAAAGAATAGGCTTCATAGAGAGCGTAAGTGTCATCAAAGAAAATAGTAATAATGTTACAAGTAAAACAAGGAATATGTAAAATTATGTTATAATGGAAATTTAAGTCTAGCTGTAGATACGTTATAAGGAGACTAAGTAATGTTATATACAGTGAAAGATGGAGTGACTACAAAGAGCTAGTTCTGTTCAGTGGGCAATAATTGCTTAATAAGCGCAGATTTGAAAGAGTGTACACTCCGACTACCCCTAATATCTTGTGACAAGGAATTCCAAGAACGGGCTGTGGCTATGGTGAATGAATGAGAGTATGAGGTTGTATGATGACTAGGAATTGATAACAGAGAGTTGTGCTGCGAGCGTGTACCATGATTATGGTAGGAGGATAGAAATGTAAATCGGGGAGCCAAGTAAAGAGGTATGGAAAACTTAAGAATTTGGTATAATAAGCACAGAGAGTGGACCAAACGTCTATTTTGCAAACGAAGCCAAGACAGATGCTCAAAATATTTTGAGACATGATCGTGGAAACGAATGTTAAAGATAAAACGAACACATGTATTATGAACACGCTAAAGTTTCTGTGAAAATTCAACACTCAGATCTCCATACAAGATGTCGCAGTAGTCGAAATAAGGCATCACTAGGGTCTGTATGAGGGTTTGCTTTATTCTAGTAGGAAGGAAGTTTTTCAGTCGTTTTAGAGCATGCATGATAGAGAAAGCCTTTTTACATATATGCTTGATTTGGGAATTCCAATTCATGTTTGAGTCGAGATAGATACCTAGATTTTTTACTGTTTCTGTGTACGGGATAATAGTGTTGTTCAGTGTCACTGGTAGCAATGTAGCCTTGTTGATGGGTGACACGAGTCTTTGCTGTCCTAATACAATAACTTGGGTTTTGCTTGGGTTAAGTTGTAAGCCAAATTTGTGTGCCCAGTTACCGATTGATTGTAGATCTTCGTTAAGGAATGTTAAAGAGTCATTAATTGCATCGAGAGGTGAGTGAATATAGATCTGAAGGTCATCTGCGTACAGGTGGTGTTGGGAGTGTCTTATGTGACTAGATATATCATTTATGAACACGGAGAATAAGAGAGGCCCTAATACAGACCCCTGGGGAACGCCTGCCTTCACACATCGCCACGATGAAGAGCGCTTGTTATCAGTAACACATTGCTGACGACCGCGAAGGTAGGATTCCATCCATTTGATTGCAGTGTCAGACAGATACAACGATTTCAACTTTGCAATAAGAATGTCAGTATCGACTGTGTCAAATGCACGGGAAAAGTCAAGAAGGGATAATATAGTGAACTCACGTCTGTCCATGGCCTCACGAGTATCTTCAACGATTTTAAGGAGTGCAGTAGAGGTACTGTGGTAAGTCCTAAAGCCAGACTGGAGTGGATCGAGCAAGTTGTAAGTATGTAAATAGTCAGTAAGTTGTTTGTGAACAATACGTTCTAGTGCTTTAGATAAAGTAGGTAAAATACTAATAGGTCTGTAGTCTGTAGGAGTGCTTGGCCGATTTACTTTAGCAATAGGTCGAACGAGTGCATGTTTCCATTGTTGAGGAAATGTGGATGTAACAAGTGAAGCGTTAAATATGTGAGTTATGGTTGGGAGGATGATATCTATGATTCTGTTTAGCATTCTTATACTTATTCTGTCAATTGTAGGTTCATAGATGTATATAATAGCATAGGCGCCGACTTGGGGGGGCAATGTACTTTCTGCCCCCCAAAGACTTAAGATTTTATCATGTAAGGCCTATGTATAGCTACTGAAAATCCAGTTCTTGTCCCCCCAGAAATATTTCCAAGTCGGCGCCTCTGTATAATAGAGGCCTGATGAATACAATAATAGCTATTTATGTATCAAGTATGTAAAATAAGACTTTAGTGGACAAATCTAGTAAAGGAACCGAGGCCGAAATAATGGATGAGTCTGATAAAGTTTTTGTTCACAAGGTGCATACAATATTTTTTAGTAAAACCTATCTAAATTATATGAAATGAAACAAAAATACCATATAATTAATTACCGTATAATGAAAGGTAGTCAGCCATTTGTTAACGTCATATTCTCACAGCCATCTGAATCGCGGAACAACGAACCGTACATACCAATATGAAATGCGATATAGATGCATTATATGAGTCGCTTTTTGTAAACGTATTTGTAAATACGAACTAGTATTTATGAAAAGCTTGTGAAAATATGAATAACAATCCCGAGGAAATTTCAATCCAAGCCAGAAACATTGAATTGGAGCTGCTGCCAGTAACATCACGGTAGCAGTAGACTACGAGAAGGGATATATTATTACTACACTTAAATGCTAGTGCATCCATGGTAAGCAATTTTTCTTTTGTGAACCAAGATGTGAAAAGTTGTTGGCTTATATTTGTAGTTATATGATGAAGTGGGCTACTGTGTTTTGCGAAAAACCGTGCTAAAATTTCTGATTATCATACGTAATCCCATGAGAGTTGACGAGTTTATCGATAGATTTGCAACTGCGCAGCAGGAGCGAATTTATCTGATGCAACTCATCAAATAGAGTTGGATTTATTAAGACTATTCCATGAATAAAATGTAACGGATTATATAAATAAGGCGAAATGGTAATTTATGCCGCACACAGGTTTTCCTTCCACTGAATAATAAAATACCCTTGCACCAAACATAATATGTCACAACTATAAACAACAAAATAATATTTCATAATAAAAAAATACCCTTGTACAATTATAAGAGTGGGAGTCAAAACTCGTGCACAGCATAAAATACCTTTTTCCCATAAATAAAAATTACTTTCGTGCTTTGTTGTATAAAATCAAAACTAACAGTTGTGAGATCACATCATACTATGAATCAACCATCCATGAATTGATTCAAGTTACCATGTTCTAACTACTGCTACCGATGGTGCATATAAGACATAGTTAACTTCATTCAGGTAAGCTACCAGCAGAACAGAATAAGTCCATGAACTGGCTTGCACCGAATCAACATTGTGTTCTTAATCTATGTACAGGTAGGGGGGGAAAAAAAAGCGGACCTACTAAAATATCTAAGTTTCCGATATGAGCCATTGTGCTTGCCTAGCAGATTCTAGGCAAGCGCAGTTGCTCATATCGGCAACTTTGATATTTTAGTAGATCCGCTTTTTTTTCCCAATAAAACACCATCCTTGCGATTCCTACAAGAATACTGCAAGATAAATGGCTGTGATTGGTCTATATCCGAGGAATTGCTAAACATTATTGGTCAATATCAAACATGCAGCATATGAGTCGAATAGTCATAAAGAAACGTGTTGGCTTAAATTTATTGTTTTATGACCAAATATAAGCTTAAATCCATATTAAAGTTGGTGTGACTGGCAATGCCATCTGGAATGTGTTTACAGATTTCCATGATGACTTTAGTGTACTATGCCGATAAAACTGCATTTTGAATGCACTTTTATGCAATTTTAGCAGCCTTGGTTGCTTAAATGCAATTTTTCGGCATGTAACCAGTCTGACAAGCAGCTGTTTTAGAGAGCAAGTATTAAAAAGGTATTTTTCTAATGACTATTTAGCTCATATGTCTTTCTTTAGATTTAGACCAATTAAAAAAATGTAAAAATTAGTCTGAAATCAACCATTCACAGAGCTGATTCACTCAGTATTCATCGAATTTGCTTTATCACCTCCTAAAAAAGGGACAAAGACATGTTCTCTTTTCTTTATATTTTAATCAGGTCGGAGACTGTAGGCAGTGACTCATGTATCGGTGCATTGAGATTTATTCTGGAAATACACATACCTCTAAAAAAATTCTTTAATAAATTTGAAAAAGTGTTTAAAAACCACAATATAAAATTGGCACCAAAGAATAATTATACCATTAGGAACTTGCTCAACCACCCACTGAAAAATAGTACACCAAAAACCAAACTATCAGGTATCTACCAAATAGAATGCGCAGATTGTGATCAGATCTACATTGGGCAAACCAGGAGGAGTTTGGAAATAAGAATGAAGGAACACTTAAGAAACATAAATCTAATGCAGACCGAAAGATCAGCAGTTGCATACCATTGCTGGACAAAAAATCATAGTGTTAAAAAGGAGATCAAACTATTAAAACACGTTAAGAAACCATCTGAACTGAATGTATGGGAGAAAATATTCATCACTAAGAAAGAAGACAAGGTTATGAACTTTGAAATCCCACCTATAGACGACGTAGTGCGACTTACAAAAACGGAACGAGAGGGCAGCACAGAACAATGCATATATACAAACCAACATGGCAACCAGAATAACAGTCGACCACCAGCCGATGATGGGAGCGAATAAGGCTCTTGAAACTAGTCCTGTGCTATTAAAAGTGACGTAAGTGGAGAATAAAGTGTTTCAATTATTTTACAAATCAGTTAGAAAAGGTTCTTAACTATCTGTATAGTAATAATGTAAATATTATACTGTGCGGCGACTTTAATGTAGACTTCTCAATTGATAGTGAAAAAAAGATCAGACTGATATCCCTACTAGGTAGTTATAATTTAGACTCTGTAGTAAACTTTCCAACTAGAATCCAAAACAACTCTCAAACAATAATAGATAATATATTCATAGACATAGAAAAGCACCCTAACTTTAAAATATTACCAATATTAAATGGATTATCGGACCATGATGCACAAATGTTAGTGCTAAACGATAGTAAGGTAAACGCAACTAAAAAACATACCCATATGACTAGAGTAATGAATGATGCTTCAATTTTAAACTTCAAACAAGATCTGAAGAATGAAAACTGGGGATCTATATTTTCCTATGACAAAGTAGACTGTAAATTAAATGAATTCCTAAATATTGTGTTGCGGCATTTTGAAACTAACTTTCCAAAAAAGAAAACTGCTAATTTACCTAATGTAAGGAATAAAACATGGTTAACCACTGGCATTAAAATATCATGTAGAAACAAAAGAGAGCTATATTTAAAATGTAGAACCAGTAACAACCCAGCTCATAAAGAACACTATAAAATGTACTGCAATACACTGAAGAAAGTAATTAAAGAGGCAAAGAGTAGGCATTTCTCACAAATAATTAATAAATCAGACAATAAAATTAAAACTATATGGAATATAATTAAAAACGAAACAGGGAGATCAAAGGGAAACAATGATTGCATGTCACTAACATACCAGAACAAAAAGCTAGATAATGTATCAGATATCACAAATGCTTTTAATAATCACTTTATAAACATTGCAGAGAAATGTATTCCTACAACTAATATTAGCATTAATGCAGCAGACCTACTTAAAACACCTATAGTCCAGAACCATACATTTCAAATCAAATTAACTTCCTCTAGAGAAATTGAAAATATAATCAAGTCACTCAAAAGCAAAAACTCTTCTGGATGGGATGAGATAAGTAATAAGTTGTTAAAAAGCTGCTCATCTGAAATTAGTAAACCTCTTAGTCATATTTGTAATTGTTCGTTAAAAAGTGGAATATTTCCAATAAGACTAAAGCATGCTATTGTTAAGCCCCTCTTTAAGAAAGGTGACAAAAATGTTCCATCAAATTATAGACCTATATCACTCCTAACCTCATTTTCAAAAGTTTTTGAAAAAGTTATGTACAACCGCTTAATACACTATCTTAATTTGAATAACATTCTTACACCATCTCAGTTTGGATTTAGAAGTGGCATGTCCACTGATAATGCTACATTTCAACTCACTACAGAAATATTGGAAGCGTTAGATAAAAAGAAACATGCCCTAGGAATTTTTTGTGACCTAGCTAAGGCGTTTGACTGTATAAATCATGAAATTCTACTTCAAAAACTGAAACACTATAGGTTGGATAATATAACACTAAAGTGGTTCAAATCATACCTGTCTGATAGAACTCAAAAGGTAATAATAAATGGAAATGAATCAAAATTAGGGACTGTTAAAAATGGAGTACCTCAGGGATCGATACTGGGACCTTTGCTCTTTTTAATTTTCATCAATGACTTACCAGATAACTTAAGTGACGAATCAAAGGCATTGCTTTTTGCAGATGATACTAGTGTACTCGTAACAGGAAAGTCACAAGAAGATTTAGCAAGACTAGCTACAAAGACTTTTCACGAATTAAATACTTGGTTTCAAGCTAATAAAATGTCACATAATATTGATAAGACCCACTTTATTCAATTTAGAACAAAAAATAGATATATCTCAAACATTGTAATCAATTATCAAACACAAATCATAGAGGAAATTAGCAACATAAAATTCTTAGGACTACAAATTGACCAAAATCTTGACTGGAAGAAACACATTGTAATGATAAGTTCTAAGCTAAGTTCAGCATGTTTTGCGCTACGAACTTTGAATGATATATTACAACAGGACGCATTACTCACGGTATATTTTGCATATTTTCACTCTGTTATGAGGTACGGAATCATTTTTTGGGGTAACTCGGCACATAGGGAAAAAATATTTAGATTACAGAAGCGAGCAATAAGAATAATATGTGGAAAGAAAAAACGAGAATCTTGTAAACCGCTGTTTGAAAAATTAAAAGTCCTCACTCTCACCGGAGAGTATATATACTCTGTTATGTGTTACATGGTAGATAATATTGATAAATTTCAAAGTAATCACAGTATACACGGGCGTACTACTAGAAACATGAATGATTTACATAGACCAGCTAACTCATTAAAACTTTTTCAGAAAGGTGCTTATTATTCCGCAATACAAATATACAATAACCTTCCAAAAGAGATTAAATCACTATGTATTAAAAGCAAATGCAAATCTTTCAAAAGAGCTCTGAAGCAATATTTAGTAACTCACACCTTCTACAATATGGATGATTTCTTTTCAGCTTGAGTAAGTGTGACATAACAATTCTTGTATCATGTTTTTTTTTATAACATGCATGTATGTTTTTATCTGACGTGTTCTATATCCTTGAGCCCTGCTCAACACAGGATCTACAGAACGAGACATCTACATCTACATCTACATCTACATTTATCATTCAGAATTTTTATCAGTATACTCCACTGTTTATATAACTTCTTTTTATTGTGTTTTACACATACCTCTGTTCAGAAATAAGCACTATAATATTTTAAGAGAAACATATTCCACAGTTCAGCTAAGTTGGCATTATAAATTCATCTTTTCCTTCACCCTACAGAATATACGACAGAATATACAGTGTTGAGCACACTGATTTAGTTGCATCCCTTTCTATTCTATTGAACATTACTGTCTTACTGAGTAGTCTCTGTTCATTCTATTTTCTCTAGTCTGTTCTATCCTAACTGGAAACTACACAAATATGAGGACCGTCCACAAAGTAAGTTTCCCTGGGGCTGTCTACAGAAACTAAACACAATTTCATGGAAATGTTCATTGCAACAGATACAGCATTCTGCTATTTTTCAACATATTCACCACCGGAATTGAGACATTTTTCATACCAACGTTTGAATACCTGTGTCAGAGAAATGTGCCACCTGGGATTTGAACCATTGTGTGACAACCATGTCCGCCTCTTTGTCATTCTCTGTCATTTCTTGAGGTGCAGGGATGGAAATCAATGGGAGCGAGATCCAGGCTCCCTGCAAGCCTCCTGTAGAAGTTTGACTGAGAAGTGTTTAAACATTCCCCCTACAGCCTGAATCTTGCTGCCATTGATTTCCATCTTTTCCTACACCTCAAGAAATGACACAGAATGACAAAGAGGCGGACATGGTTGCCACACAATGGTTTAAATCCCAGGCGGCAGATTTCTCCAACACAGGTATTCAATCGTAGGTCCCACAGTATGAAAAATGTCACAATTCCGCTGGTGAATATGTTGAAAAATAGCTGAACACTTGCTGTATCTGTTGCAATAAACACTTCCATGATATTTGTTTTGTTTCTCTAACAGCTCCAGGGAAACTTACTTTATGGATGGCCCTCGTACATTTCTTTAAAAAATTTCTTTACTCTATACTCCTCATGAATTACTTTTACTATATTTTAGACAGAACTTGGAACTTTGCTACCAAAAACAAATTCATTTCTGTAAAAATAAATACTTATCAGTTATATGAAGAAAGATGTATCCATCCACCATCTCAGTGTAATTGGCTTGAGGTTTCTTGGCGCACTGAATCACTCTTCAGCTACATCCACGTATGCCAAATTTCACCTTCTCCTGCAATGATGTTGTTGCAGCGATGCACCCCTTAACCACGCCCACTAATGCTGCCTTCCTGCTTTCTAGTCACCTGCCACCACTACTGGTATATGCAATACGATGACTCCTCACATAGACTTTCATAGTCTAAGGTCATGTAGTTAATTTCTCCACCATAACGCTCCATGATGTTTAGTTGGATACAATTCAAACTTACCCTCAGGTCTGTCCAACTAAGCTTCGACTGGTACTCGCAGCTCTCCTTTTCTTGGTTGCAGCATGCCAATGTTGCGTAGAGACATGATTTGTCTCTACCACACTACATGACAATTTTCCAAAAACTCTCTCTCAAGCCGACTTCTCTTACATTACACCATTAATGAGGTACTCCTACATTCTGACCTCTGGCTACTGTCCCTGCCATTCGCTAAGTTCTGCCCTAAAACTCTTCCTTTTCCAGACTCTCCATTGAACTCTCTCCTTCCACGGCTACTCCCACCTCCTTGCCTCTTCTTTGGTGACGTCACTCTTCTAGCTCTTTCTACACATGCGTCGAAACAGGCTCTAATATGCTTTCACCCCTGAATGTACATATCACCCACAGTACTAATGTGCTACACATATCTAACGAAGTATTTCAAAAGTGCAATGTCACAACCTCGTGTAAGCATAATAAAGACATAACCTTAACATCATGAATGTATGCTGCAGATGAAGAAAATGCTTTTAGAGGTGGATACAGACTCGTCCAGTCAGGAGTCAGTCAGCTGAGCATCTACATCTGTTCATACGTGTATGTTTCAAGAAACAATACGGTACTTACCAGTGTGCATCGCCAGGAATTATAATAACAATATAATTTTGTTTTATGCAATATATCTTCAATATTAAATTTCAGCAAACAATATTTGAATAAATGGATGTTTATTAACTGATTGTGTTTTGTTCATAGAAAACAGTCATACTGATTATACAAGAACCTGTTTCGATGCATGTGTAGAAAGAGCTACAAGAGTGATGTTCTCTTTGCACCATCATCAGATTAGGCAGTGCCAACAGGATCCAAATACTTCCGCATCACTGGGAACACGTACGCAATGGTGTTGATTGCATCAAAGGCCTATTAATCTTAGAACCATGTATGTATGCTATGTATGAAGAAGTAAATTATTTGCCAGAACTAAAAAATCTAGCCTTGTATATCACGAATGTCTATTAATAGTATCGTGTCAATCTATAATGTTATTCAAATAATTAAGTTTAAATACATTTTATTAATTATTTATTACATATTATTTTTTAAATGCAGTGGCGGTTATTCAGGTGAAGTAGGTGAAGTAGCACTTCACCAGTATTTTTCCTTTACAATACGTATTTTTAAAGTTTATTTCCCATATCACGAATGTTGGTTTTTACTATAAATGCATTTATGTAATTTTGTATTGCCCGCCACGAGTGATGTTAAAGGAGGAGGCGCCAGAGAGCTCTCGAGTCGCAAAGAAGCACGAAGCAGCCTTGATTCAC
The DNA here is from genome assembly GCA_964059195.1 of Ectobius pallidus. Lineage (NCBI taxonomy): Eukaryota > Metazoa > Arthropoda > Insecta > Blattodea > Ectobiidae > Ectobius > Ectobius pallidus. The sequence goes on along the minus strand of CAXKWD010000009.1, from coordinate 19,242,447 downwards.
TTCCCCTGTTCCATGGGTAGTCTGGTCCACTAAAAATGATGCTGGCTGATGCTACAAGCAGCATTTTTCTCGCTTATCCCACGTCCATGCTGAAGGGATCAGACTACCCACGAAGGTATCATCGTTCAGCTTCAGGATGCGCGCGCCGCGCGGTTACCACAGCAATGCTGCTACAATGACAGTGTGTGGCGGGTTTCATAGCTACTCCTCTTCTGCTAACAGCTCCATTAATAGCAAAGCACCAATTTCACTTCCTCTACCCGTACCAAAGGTAATAAATGTTCGAAATCAATGTTTTTAACATAAATACCTGTTTTGAATTCTCCTCTGTCCTATAATATTTTCAGGAACGTGTCTGTGTGGCTTGAGAACTAAACATCGTGTATAAATAAAACGTATTTGGATTAGATATCTTCTGGGGAGATTGACGACTTTTTCTTACTTTTATACGGTATCCTTATACTTTGAAGGGTAGTTATAAGCCAGCTATCGTTTGTACAAACTCAGGCTTTTAAGTCTTACATCTTTGGGCGAGGCTAGAACAGACTTTCATTCTTCACGATTTTATTTAAAAAAACTAACAATTTTGTTTAAATTTTCCACACGATTTGCATAGACGCTAAAGAGCTAGAATTTTTATTTTTAACAATTTTCAATTAATTATTTAAAAGGTGTTTATAAACAACCATATACTTCATTGAAGTATGAACGGTAGAGGAGCTTGGATTCTTTCTCATAAAATTAAATATCATTAACGGAAAAAAAAATCATAGGCGTTCGATTCTATAGCACAAAAGTGAGGCATAGGGATGAGACTAGAAGTTAATTTATTTAATGTGTGTCACCATATACCAAGACTACTGTGTACTGTGATGAAAGCCCACTGTCACGTGTCACAACACTGAACCATCTTCGGAGATCGTCACTGATAGGACGCCATAGGACGACAACGTTGAATCACGACGTTTCATTCCTACAATGCATATTTTTTCATAGGCAATCATACGACATGTGACATATTAATCACTGCATATTAATGCCTTGAAGTATCCAGTAACGAGCTGAAGTTTATCAGATAAAATTGCATCTTTCCGACCCTTGCAAGCATATTAACTTATAAGATAAACAACAGTCATTGGTCGATATCCGAGGCATTGCTAAAGATTATTAGTCAGTTTCAAGTCCGCATCGCATGAATGGAATATTCTGAGTAATCTGATTAGGAGAATAATAATTACGATAAACATCAATAGATTCGCGGCGGAAAAGCAGGATCGAATTTATCTAATGAAACTCATAATCCCGATTGGGATTTATTAAGAGTATTCCATGAATAAAATGTATCAGATTTTATAAATAATAACTATATTCTTACCCGCATTGTTTAAAATCAAATCATCATTGTGCCATCTGTCAGATCACGACGTAGGCCTACTAAATGAAGGATCAAAAATGTTGACAGACAAGTATCTTGTTTAGCGAATATTTCAATTCAGAAAGAACCTTTACTGCAGCTAGAAGAAATGCAGCTGTCCTATGATGATATCACCCACAAATTTGCAGCCATAAAGGACTATCGAAGGATTCATTTACTATACAAGACATAGGTGAGTTCGGTTATTAACGTAAGCATGTGGCATTTTTTTCCTCTTCACCTAATTTTCCGGCCACGAGCCGCCACTGTTTAAATGGTCATTATAAATGCAACTCGTGACTTGGAATTTCGTCACTTGGGAATTTATCAGTGTTTCCAAGCCACTCATGGCATAAGCTATGATAAAACGCTTATCACATTTTGTTGTGTACATAAAGAGAAAATTAGTTGTTCCTTCTGCACAAAGTTAGTGACTTCATATTTTGGATATGATCATAATTTGAGAATGTAGGACTGCAGTGTGCCCAAGGCCTTCTGTTTTCACTAGCAACAAGTCAGGAAACTGATGTAAAAAAGTGCCAAAATGCTTTTTTGCACTCCTTAGCTAGTAAGTGTTACTTACGAAAGTTGTTTACATGGATCGTAACTTGACATTACCACACGCAATCTTGTTGCTAGGGGCGACGGGCAGAAAGTGACTTGTTGCTAGGGGCGACGGGCGGAAAGTTACTTTACCGCCCGCAAATGCTTATTTGCAAGCAGAAATGACCAAGGCCTCCCCACTTTATAAATATTCGGTTGCCATAAACAATAACAAATGCGAATCCCTTTCTGAAGTAAGCACCATTCTTCAAGACTGTATATACATAATATTTTCAGGTAATATCACAATTAATATAATTAAATTGATATAAGTAACCGTCGTGGAAAAAATAGCATGCAACACACGGACCGTAAAGGCTGCGCCTCGGGTTTTCAATCTGTTTCCTCGACTCGTAAACGTGCCTTTCCGCCCTTGTGTCACAATATACTATTGCTTAGTCAGTTATAATTGCAATTATGATATGCAGAAAATTAAGATTTTTTTTTAAATCAATTTCAGAGTTAAGTTCCAGATCGATTCATTAAGCAGGACTTATGGAAGAATAAAGGTCTAGTCTTTTAAGAATCAGATCAACAGAATTGTTCAGCATCAACAGAATTATACAGATTTTTAATATCTTGACAACCGCACACTCACATAGAAATACAAATAAAATACCATGTCAAATTGGCCGGCTATGGGATTTGAGCCAGGGAACTCCAGAATGCGAGTCCAAGACTCGGACACCTCGCTCAGTTTAACGGTCTAGTTTGATAAGCACATGTGAAGTAATAGTGTTATTTGTCAGAGCTAAATGTATTGCAACTTCCAAAGCTGTTATGAACACTGTAAAACAATATGTTTTCATGAGAACTGGTTTCCATTTGATAAATTCTTTCTAATCTATTACCATGAAATAAGAACTAAATTGGGTTTTACTCCAGTACTGGTCACCCAATTTGGTCCAAAATCAAAAGGCTTCTTCCCATGGATGTTATAAATGCATATACCAAACTTTAATGAAAATCCAATAAAGTGTTTTTGAGTTATAATGCATACAGGCACAAAGGCAGACGGACATTTTCCCGTCCCCCCAAACAATCTTATAAAGTATCATTCTGGCACTTAATAATGGAACAAGAATATAAGATCAAGATTTCTGGATCCATATGTCCTAACTCTTACTACAAATAGAGGGACTCTGTCCTTTATAAGAGAAGCTCACCTGGCGCACTTTGAACACCAGTTTGTTGTCTGTTATGTGAGGGACTGCCATGATGTCGTCCACACGCACCACCCACTCCACATCCCAAGCGCCCCACAGACGACATTTCTCCACCAGGAACACATGCCTGTAAACCAAATAAGGATTTCTGTTTATTGTAAAATAGTGCAAACAGAAAAGTATTTATAGGTACTGTCAGGCTTTCTCACTGAAATATTTATAGGCTATTATATTCCATGGAGGAAAGGTGATTAAATACACAGGCTTGCGAAATTGAAGTTGTTGAAAAATACAAGAGACGTTTTTGCTGAGTTTTATGTAATTGGGTGTGCTGATTTCGAAACTATTATTTTCCTTCACGTCAGGATTTTTTGTACAATCGATATTGATATTTTTGCTAAAATCCTATGTGAAAAGAAATTCTCGCAAACAATTTTGCATGTACTATCTGGCTACAGTGGTTTTTATCCATTTAAATCTACGTAAAATCGATTCTTGGTGATGCAAATTGATTTCTTAGCAATTGATTTTATTTTTATAGGTTTAAATGGAAGAAAACCACTGTTGCCAGATCGGAATAGTGGTCTCTTTTTGACGTTCTTCTTTTATGTGCAATCTCAGGCCTATCTCGTGTTAACATCCAACAGTAGTCAGTGAGCATATTCTTGTCTCATCTTCCTTGATATTTTATTGCAACTAATGGTCATAGTATGATGAATGGCACTCTGGTGGAATGATATATGGCTGGGGAAACAGGAGCACCTTGCGAAAACCTGCCCTGACCCCATTTTGTCCACCACAAATTCCACATGGATCCACCGAGATTCGATCCCAGGTCCCAGCGGTGGAAGGCAAGTGGTCTAACCACTCAGCCATGGGGGCGGCCTATCTTCCTTGATATTTGCGCTCCATATCTTTAATGTCTTGGTGAAACCTTTCACCCTGTTCTTCGCTGACTGCTCCTAAATTTTCAGGGAAATAGTCCACATTTGAGTGAAGGAAATGTAGTTTGTCACTCATGGAGCAACCCAACGCTTGAAATTTGCCCAGCATATTCATAACAATTGCTTTATAGTTAGGATCCTTGTAATTCCCCAGAAATTTATCGACCATATCTTTGAAGACAACCCAAGCTTCTTTTTCCTTTGTTGTCATGCTAATCTCAAAGTTTAATCCTTCATGAGCTTGTGGATATCTGGACCAACAAAGATTCCCTCTTTCAACTTGGCTGCGGATAAACCTGGAGACTTTTTGCACACGTATTTGAAACAATCGCCATCTTTTGAAATAGCCTTGACGAATTGCTTCATTACACCAAATTTTATATGCAAAGAGGGTAACAATTCTTTTTTTGGGTCAACTAAGCTGTTCTGAATCACATTCTTAGTGCCTGGTTCAAGATTTTGTTTTTTTGACCCAATGTTGAGTCTTACAATGGCTGTCCCACTCACAAATGAAAGAAAACGTGATGTGATAGACTTTTTTTTTAACTCAGCAGCACAAAATACATAAAGTTCACCTATCACTTCCCTTGTATTTTATTCATCGCAGGCCTGTGTTTTTTATTAAATTTTATTTACCATGCACACATAAATACAATACAAGATTCAGGCTGTGAAGAACAGGGGAGTTAAATTAGAAAACTGAATGATTGTCAGAATCCATACGAAGGAGAAGTCTTAAATTCTATGGCCACCTATTTAGAATGGATGAAATTGTTACCATACTCGACAGAAGATCAAGAAACCTGATTGTGGTTCAGGGAGGTGAGAAAGGATTTACAAAGAACTGAAATGAAACAAGAAGACATGCGAGGGTTGATCCAGAAATAAGGTTCCCATAAATTTTACAAATAGACAACATTGTTTATTCCCATAGTAATGTACATCGTTGGAAAGAAGACACTTTGCTATATTTTTCGACATAATCGCCATCTTTTTCTAGGCATTTTTGTAGACGGTGCTAAAAATTTTGTATCCCAATGTCGTAGAACTCTGCCGCCAACCCGTTGAGGAAGCATTTCACCCAGTCTTTGACTTCATCGTCGCTCCAGAAGCGTTGGCCATCCAAGTGTTCCTTTAACTTTGGGAACAAGTGATAATCGCTCAGCGCGAGGTCCGAACTGCCCGGAGGTCCGGGTGGGGCATGACAGTCCACCCAAAGTTTGTCAAAAGGTCCTGGGTTTGACCAGAGATGTGAGGTCGGGCGTTGTCATGAAGCAGCGTAACTCCGGCTGTCAGTCGTCCTCGCCAGCGGTTCTGGATAGCTCGCCTGAGTTTCCTTAGTGTTGTACAATAACTGAGTTGATTATTGTCCCAGGTTCCATGAAATCGATCAGCAGTATCCCCTTACGATCCCGAAACACATTGGCCATGACTTTGCCAGCAGAAGGAATTTGTTTGAACTTCTTTGCGACTGGTGACCCTAAGTGACGCCATTGTTTTGACTTTTCTTTCATTTCGGGAGTGAAATGAAACACCCATGTTTCATCTCCCGTAACAATGGAGTCCAACAATCGTTACGGAATGAATCTCGCACTTGGCAGGAGCAATGAAGACTTTCATCTCGGACGGCTGCTGAGCCAATGCTGAGCGGCGCAGCAAAGCGCGGCCAGGTGGAATCAAGAGTGGGGGAACAGCCGTGCACAGCGGTGTTGCCAGATTTTGCCTAGCACTTTCCCGTGCGGCTGGAGCTCTTTGGGAACCTTATTTCTGGATCAACCCTCGTAGTTAATAGAACCTTACTATACCCGGTGAAGAGTAGGCTACTAGGTTATGAAGCTCGTCATTATGCAGTTCTCTTCAGCCCCCATTTTCATCTCTCTTAGGCCCAAATATTTTTCTAAGCATCCTGTTTTCGAACACTCTCAGATTATGTTTTTCTCGAAGAATAAGCAACCAAGTCTCACATCCATACAATACGAGGTGAATCTATAAAGTAAGTTTCCCTGGGGAAGTTTACAGAAACAAAACATAATTTCATGGAAATGTTTATTGCAACAGATACTGCAAGTGTTCAGCTATTTTTCAAAATATTCGCTACCGGAATTGAGGCATTTTTCGTACCGTGGGACTAACATTTGAATACCTGTGTCGCCACCTGGGCTTTGAACCACTGTGTGACAAACATCTCCGCCTCCATGCTTTGTCGTTTCTTGAGGTCTAGGAAAAGATGGAAATCACTGGAATCGAGGACCAGGCTAAAGGGTGAATGTTTAAACACCTCTCAGTCAAACCTCCACAGAAGACTTGCTGGGACGTGTTTAAAAATCCACCTTACAGCCTAGTATTGCTTCCAGTGATTTCCATCTTTTCCTACACCTCAAAAAACGACGAAGAATGACAAAGAGGTGTACATAGTTGTCACACAGTGGTTCAAATCCCACGCGGTAGAGTTCTACGACACAGGTATACAAAAGTTGGTCCCAAGGTATGAAAAAAGTCTCAATTCTGATAGCAAATATTTTGAAAAAAAAACTGAACACTTGCAGTATCTGTTGCAATAAACATTTCCACGAAATTGTGTTTTGTTTCTGTAAATGGCTCCAGGGAAACTTAGTTTATGGATGCGCTATGACTATAAGCAACTAATGAGTGAAGAGAGGCTTAAGTTTCCACATACCTGTAGTTAGTGTTGTTTGTATGAAAACGAGTTGTAACAGCTGACAACCTTAGATATGAGCATGTAGGAATAATTACTTCCCCTAAACTTGAAACCACTTATAGCCAAACATTTTATTATAATGAAGGTAAGGCAAGAAAATATCGCATTTTATATGAGTAATACCTGTGAAGTATAAGGAGTAGAAAAAGTAATGTGAGTGTAAACATCAGATGTTTTCTTTGTATCCATAGTCATAGGTTCTACTACAGTAAATGATGTTGATTATATAATATTAATAATAATAATAATAATAATAGTAGTACTAATAGTAATCATAACAACAATAATATTAATAATAATAATAATAATAATAATAATAATAATAATAATAATAATAATAATAATAATGTGGTTGTAGCAGCATAGTGATGGTGGTGGTGGTAGGTTTCGTTCGTTGCCCACCCTTGACAAAATTTCTGCGGACACCCATGCTTACACATGTTTATTTTTAAATTTCTGGACAGAAAACGAGAAGATAAGAGTTTCTGAACTGCATACTCAAGCACTAAGCAGTATAATACAGTGGAGCAGAAATTAAGAAAGAAGATTTAAGAATTGATGGAAATGGCTCTAAAAGAAATAACTAAAGAGGAATGGGAGGGCAATTGCAGGCATAGTGTGAACGTGTAAAATCTGTTGAGGTATAAACATAATATGGAGCCTTTTCTCATACACAGTATAGTTATTTCGTCTGGGGCAATAATGATGACAGCAGTAGTGATTATGACTAGGATGGAAATGATTGCAACTCTGATACAATGTACGCCACATACAAACCTAGCTGAGGCGAGTTGAGACTGTATAGTGGTCAGCCAAGTTACAGTCTCATTCAAGTGTGAGTTATATGACTTTTCCCACTAAATGTTAACCTACATTGTTGAGAGAAGGCAGGCAAATTCCTAGCGCAAGAGTGACTTATTGCACCACCGCAGAGACTAGAAAGATTTTTTGAGGTCGTAGTCTCATCCCTCAGATACCTGCTCGCTTGAAACCGGAATAACATAAACATTACATTCTCATTGCTGACCTAAACTGTGTGTTTGATTATTTCTCAGTGTTGCGTGGACAATTCCACCAATATACAGTTGATCACCTATTAAAATCCCCGTTTTTGTTTCTGTCTTATGAAGAAACGTGTGAAACTAAAGTAAATTACCAGCTCCTGAGCTTGACATTGTCTTGCTTGAAAATAAACAAACATTTCAAACATTAGTTAGTAAATTTAATTGGTTAACTAATATTTGCTATTTGACAGGAAAACGGATGGAGTGATGAAGAAATATAAAATGTAAATAATAATAATAATAATAATAATATTAATCATATCGGTAGTAATGATTTATATAGGTATAGGCTTATATGAAATCGAATACATGTGCAAACATTTTCCGTTATTTAAAACGCTATTAATACTTGAGAATGTGTGTGTCATTTAAACAATCACTATAAATTTAATTTTTAAAACATAGTTCACCCAGAACACAATGTCAAGCTACGCCACTGTTACTAATACAACAGTTATGTAAAGTCTGACTTATTTGTCAATATGTCATTACATTTGTATATTTCATAAATATTACAAATTCTCCTTATATTACGCAACGTAATGTAAATAAATTGTCAGACTAATGGCCGGTTACACCGACATTCTTTAAATATACCCAAAAGAAGACTTTAGTAACGTGCCATTGCTGTATAACGTCTGTGTTAAGTGGACACTGTTCCACCAACACTCTAGTCGTTGAAATAAACACCCGTTTCCAAACGAGCGTTAGAAGGCAGGCAATCTTGGCACACAAGCTTCTCATACATTCACCGTCGCTACTGCCAACATACAATGTTAAACCTGAAAGCACACACTGCACACGACTAGTAATTTTCATACTATATAATTCAAAATTATAAACAAATTGAGTGGGTATTGTTTCTTTTTATTTACCGAGATGCAAAAATCTTATGTTATATTGTTTTCATGCCCGATTCCTTCGCCGTTCAAAGTCATTTTTCCATTGGCAACGTTGGCTGCTATGTTTCACGGTAGCCAGCAGAAAATAAAAAGGAGTAGGAGAACCCAATTATTAATAAAATTAATGCTATTAATGCAGTATATTATACAATTTATGATGTTGCACTCGCACTATTAACCTATCATAACTTTATCATAATTTATTATCTACTAACCTACAATCCTTTCAACTGCTGTCGATATAAAAATGTATCAAACCTAAAATATGAAATGGGCCTAGGCTATACGCCTACTGTTGGTGTAATATTATAACAATATATTATACCATATCATAAAATTATTGAAAACAATTACAATGTGATAAATGTACAGCGTAGCTCTTAACTTACCTTAATTTTATAGTCATAGGAGATACAAAAGGCCTTTTTCCTGGATAAACACGGGAATAATGTAAACACAACACACTCAAAAACGATTTGACTTAGGCCTAATTTTTCTTTAATAACAAGGAACATTGTGCATAATTATTTTATTGAGAAGTAATCCAATAGAGATATTATAATCAATTTCACCTATCGTCAACCTACTAGTAGGCTAATAATACAAGCAATAAAACTGACAAATACACAGCGGCACTTTCGATGGCATGTAGACGTAACTATGAGTGAAATACTTCAGGATACTGTTGTATGTTGAGTAACTGCGAAAAACATTTTATTTTGTAACCATTTAACTGCTTCAACGTTACAGTGTCAACTGATCCTCTCATCTGAGGGACTAGTTGGTCTTGTGGAATTTGAGAAAAACCCAGATCCTACTTTTGTTTTCATGCTAGTGACAGCAGAAGGGTCCCATTCTGTTACCTGACTGCTCTACTGTAGTAAAGGAAGTAAATGAATCACTCCCTTGTATTCATGTTATTCTTCAGAAACGGTTATTTATGCATTAATATATTGGGTTTACTGTTTAATGTGGATAATAATGCGTATTCTAGCATGCAAGCACCTTCGGCCATCTTGTTGTCAAACAAATGCGAGATTTAATGCAAGGAATTTCTGTCTTTAAGTTAATGCGAGTATTAATGGCGTGATGGAGTAACCAGGATCAGTGGAACGTAAACATGACACAAGCAGGAGAAAACGACGCGTTTTAGCCGTAACGAAGGTCGGTGGAACTCGCCATAAAAGAACACTTTTCATAAACACGACAATTTTATGTCAAACCTAAAGCTTACTTTATTATACTGCAGATGGCTCTCATACCCGTGTGTAACAATCGATCTCAACACTGAGAATTTAATGCATAAGCAAACCATTAATACTATCGAATATAATAGTAAAATTTGACGGCTTTTTACACGTTCTACTTACCTACGTAACAAATTCGACAGAATATCCAGTAACTAGGATAAGATCACTGCTAATATCACTAACGGTACTAGTTCATTATGAACAGGAAAGTTGAGGTTACAGAGGTCTAATATTCACAAACACAATATGCCAATATACTACATAATTTACTCACTACATCTACATATGAAAGATTGTCTATCACTTCTATAATGACAATTCTACATTTTCCATAAATTTGTAAGTATGTCCGTAAAAAATAACATTTTATAAATGTTAGGTTTCCTAAGATTTGACAAATTTGTCAGATTTTTACCCGTCATCACCAAAGTTTTGAGAAACAATCTGTAAAATTGTCATACAAATCTACAAAATTTTCAAGACATTTTTGTAAAGTCTGCATTTATGAAATACACAATTGTCAAAATGTAAACCTGTAAGACAATTTTGTAACCTGTAAAATTGAAACTTTTATGATTTTATGAAATAGGGCCCTCACCTATATTCGGACATGGTATCCTTGTAGCTCTCAACTATCCTAAGTTGTTACTAACATGAAATAACTTACTGGAGAGAGATGAGGACATTTGACTTGGCATCCTTGCTGAGGGAGGCGTGGGCCCAATACACATCAGTGTCAGAGTAATGCCCTTTACTCAGAGTGTTGAGAAGGTGCATGCCTGTTGCCTCATACACCGAGAATGGCCTCAGCCCCTTTAACAAAATCATGAGTAGGCTATAGAATACCACTTTGTATTGAATTATAAATTAATAACTGTTGGATATCTTAATTTGCTTTATGGAACAATCTTCGCCAATACTATAAGAAATTAAGCCAAACCATCTTCTAACATCCTCACTTTTAAGTAATTCCCATTTTTAAGGAATAAAATTTGAAGTCCCAGTATAATGACTAGGGTTCAGATGTTTTATGATCTAAAAAATTGGAAAATATGACTTCAAATATGACCTTAAAATGAATAAATATGACTCAAAAATCCTAAATATGGCCTCATAAAATACATATTTTCTAGAAATAAATGTTCCAATGTAAAATGTTTAATGTCACTAAAGTATTACATCACATTATTTCAATCAGAAAATCACTTTTTAACCGATCTTAGTAGTAGTAGTAGTAGTAGTAGTAGTAAATGATTTATTTTGCCTGGCAGAGTTAAGGCCATAAGGCCTTCTCTTCCACTCAACCAGGTTTCAGAAAATATATACAATGTAGGTTTACATAAATAGCAAATTAGTGAATAAGAGACTTATGACTAATACTAAGACTAAGGTTAAGGCTAATCATAATAATAAATTAAATAAGTAAAAAGCATAGGTTTCATAAAAAGCACAGGCTTCATAGAGAGCGTAAGTGTCATAAAAGAAAATAGTAATAATGTTACAAGTAAAGCAAGGAATATGTAAAATTATGTTATAATGGAAATTTAAGTCTAGCTGTAGATACGTTATAAGGAGACTAAGTAATGTTATATACAGTGAAAGATGGAGTGACTACAAAGAGCTAGTTCTGTTCAGTGGGCAATAATTGCTTAATAAGCGCAGATTTGAAAGAGTGTACACTCCGACTACCCCTAATATCTTGTGACAAGGAATTCCAAGAACGGGCTGTGGCTATGGTGAATGAATGAGAGTATGAGGTTGTATGATGACTAGGAATTGATAACAGAGAGTTGTGCTGCGAGCGTGTACCATGATTATGGTAGGAGGATAGAAATGTAAATCGGGGAGCCAAGTAAAGAGGTATGGAAAACTTAAGAATTTGGTATAATAAGCACAGAGAGTGGACCAAACGTCTATTATGCAAACAAAGCCAAGACAGTTGCTTGAAATATTTTGAGACATGATTGTGGAAACGAATGTTAAAGATAAAACGAACACAAGTATTATGAACACGCTGAAGTTTCTGTGACAATTCAACACTCAGATCTCCATACAAGATGTCGCAGTAGTCGAAATAAGGCATCACTAGGGTCTGTATGAGGGTTTGCTTTATTCTAGTAGGAAGGAAGTTTTTCAGTCGTTTTAGAGCATGCATGATAGAGAAAGCCTTTTTACATATATGCTTGATTTGGGAATTCCAATTCATGTTTGAGTCGAGATAGATACCTAGATTTTTTACTGTTTCTGTGTAAGGGATAATTGTGTTGTTCAGTGTCACTGGTAGCAATGTAGCCTTGTTGATGGGTGACACGAGTCTTTGCTGTCCTAATACAATAACTTGGGTTTTGCTTGGGTTAAGTTGTAAGCCAAATTTGTTTGCCCAGTTACCGATTGATTGTAGATCTTCGTTAAGGAATGTTACAGAGTCATTAATTGCATCGGGAGGTGAGTGAATATAGATCTGAAGGTCATCTGCGTACAGGTGGTGTTGGGAGTGTCTTATGTGACTAGATATATCATTTATGAATACGGAGAATAAGAGAGGCCCTAATACAGACCCCTGGGGAACGCCTGCCTTCACACATCGCCACGATGAAGAGCGCTTGTTATCAGTAACACATTGCTGACGGCCGCGAAGGTAGGATTCCATCCACGTGATTGCAGTGTCAGACAGATACAAAGATTTCAACTTTGCAATAAGAATGTCAGTATCGACTGTGTCAAATGCACGGGAAAAGTCAAGAAGGGATAATACAGTCAACTCACGTCTGTCCATGGCCTCACGAGTATCTTCAACGATTTTAAGGAGTGCAGTAGAGGTACTGTGATAAGTGCTAAAGCCAGACTGGAGTGGATCGAGCAAGTTGTAAGTATGTAAATAGTCAGTAAGTTGTTTGTGAACAATACGTTCTAGTGCTTTAGATAAAGTAGGTAAAATACTAATAGGTCTGTAGTCTGTAGGAGTGCTTGGCCGATTTACTTTAGCAATAGGTCGAACGAGTGCATGTTTCCATTGTTGAGGAAATGTGGATGTAACAAGTGAAGCGTTAAATATGTGAGTTATGGTCGGAAGGATGATATCTATGATTCTGTTTAGCATTCTTATACTTATTCTGTCAATGCCCTGTGAATTAGTTTTTACCCGTTGAAGAGCTTTCTTTACTTGCATGGGAGATACGTGAGAGAAATAGAATTTTTCACGATCTGGTGTAGGTAAGGTTGTCAGTTCAGCAATAGCTTGTCGTTTAGTTGCATTGTCTAAGGTTCTGATAGGCACTGACGTAAAATGCTCGTTCAGTTCGTTGAGAGATAAATTGTCAAAAGAACAGTCAGTTTTTTGTTTACATAGTCCCATTGTACGTAAGGTTTTCCATACGTCACAAGTCGTCATAGTTGGCACAACAAGTTTGTGTCCATGTTGTATTTTAGCATTACGTATCATTTGGGTCGTCTTATTTCTGAAACGCTTATAGTGTTGCCAGTTTTCATCACATTTATTGTGTTTATATTTACGATATGCCGCGTCTCTCCTTGTCATATATTCACGTATTTCTTCAGTCATCCATGGTGCAGGGGGACGGGTTACTCGTTTAGTCTGTAACGGTGCGTGTTTGTCATATAGCTGTATTATCAGGTCATTGAGAGCTTGTACTTTTTCGTCAACAGTGCGCAGATTCCATATGGAGTGCCAAGGCAGTTGCAGGGCGTCTTCAGTCAGTTGCAGTTCGTCTATATTTTTAATGTCTCTGTATGTAATGAATTTGGATTCGCGTTTCGGGCACTGCAACGAGTATTCGACGTAAATTAGGTCATGTGCTGAAATTCCAGGTACAGGTAGTTGTCCATGCGTTATAACCCTATGTGTTTGTGAGATCACTATTAAGTCAAGTAAAGTGTCTGCAGTGCCAGTGTGGTGTGTCGGTTGAAGGGGCAGAATGGTCATATTGCAGGATTGGAATATAGAATTTAGCTTCAATACATCTGTTGAGTTAGCCTTAATAAGATCTGTATTGATATCACCTAGGAGGAGTGTGTGCTCATAATAGGGGGTTAAGTCAATCAATGCATTTTCTAGATCTGAAAGGTAACCGATTCTGGGTGGTCTATAAACTATGCAAATAAGACATTTTTGTGTACCAGCGGATATTTCAATAAACAAGAATTCAGGACGGGCTGAATATTGAGAGGCAGACTGCGATACAATTTTAGGCTGGAGGTCACTTCTTATGTAAGCAGCGACCCCACCTCCCCCCTTCCCTATTCTGTCATTACGGAGGAGAGAATAAGAATGCAATTCAACAAGTGAAGAAGGGAGGGACGGTTTAAGCCAGGATTCAGACAACAGAATACAGTGAAGATTTAGAGAAGAGACGATGTTGTGCAGTTCTTGGAAATGGGCAATAAGACTTTGAACATTAACGTGAGCAAACTTTAGGGTGGTGGAGCTACCTGAGAAAGACGACTTCAACAGATTGGCGGTGGAAGGAGGTAGGGGTGAGAGACGATGACTGCTTTCCTTTTCAGAGCTTTGTGTCCCGTTAGGTGCAAGGGGGTAGAGAGAGAAAGGGTTACTGGACCCATTATCACAGTGAGGGGCAGTCGGGGAAACATTTCTAGAATTATTTACGTCAATATTGTAAACTAAGAATTCAATCAAAAGAAACAAGTTTAGAAATAATATTCGATATTGAAATACTCGACACTACGTTTACTAAAATAATGATTTAAATATTGTAATGTGATGTAATTAGCAGATTTGAATTTTTCTAAAGAGTTAATGAAAATAAACCAATGAAAATTATAAACTAAAAAGAAACTAAAGATAACGTGAATAAATATAGAACAGAACTAGACCTTAAGTGTCATCGCCTGACATCACATGTTGTTTAGATCAGTCATTCTTGTCAGTCTTCTTTTGGTGCCCTCGTGGTTGACAATAACGACCCCGTCCATCGTCCAGACATTATGAAGCCCAAATCTGATAATGGATTCTCGCAGGAGAGCATGTCTAGCCTTAGTGAGGTCATCTCTAATTGTAATTCCACTCGATTTAAGTCTGCGTTTATTCATGTACATCTCACTCCTTTTTCTGTAGCTCACAAATTTTACGATGATGGGCCGGGGCTTCTCAGTGTCGCGTCTTCCCACCCTGTGGCTCCGGTCGATGTCGTTGACATCCAGCTGCACACCGATCTTGCGCGCCACCTCAGTTGCGATCTTATCGGTGTCTTCTACTTCCTCCTCTTTAACACCAAATATGCGTATGCATTGGCGCCGTTGATACTGCTCTAAATCATCGATGCGGTTTTCCAATGCTACGATTTTTTCATCTTTCTGTTGGAGAGCGCACTTCAGTTCTTTTATCACCGTATTGTTTTTTTCTATGGTGGCTTGCAGGTCCGCCATGAGAGTTTGCTTCCTTAACAACGCGCTGCACAGTTTCTTGAATTTCTTCAATTTTCTCGCTCTTCTTTGGTGGCATGGTGAGAAATTATTGTTCAGTATACGTGGTATCACTTAGGCAATCACACAGCACTTCTACACTTGATCTCAACGCTTTTGAACACCTACTTTTTAAATATTGTCAGGAGCGATGTAATAGCCAACTATTCACTATCCGCCATGACACTCGTACAGATGAGGTGATTTACAGTTTTACTTGTAAAGGACTTCTAATCTGTTAATGTTTTCAGATACCGTACCAATGCAAATGTGAATTGAAAATTATTTATTTATTTATTTATATTTATACAAAATATTTATACAAAACAAAACAAGACCACCCGAATGAGCAAGCGCTCGTGCTCGGGCACAGTTCAGCCATTTACATTACAAAATACAAATTACAAAATACATAAAGAAAATATAATTAAATCAAAACCTAAATAATAATAATAATAAAGAAAGAACAGAAAAGTAAAAAGAAAAAAGGAATAGTAGTAAGAACAAAAATTGAAACCCTGAGTTATTACAAATAGAATCGTTCCTTAATTGTCTACTAAGTTCAGAGTGAAGTAACTTTTGAACTATGAAATAAGATTTTTGATAAACTAATTGAATTTTTTGTTGTTCATATGTACTATTTCTGGATGTGACCTAATTATAGAGTTATAGAGTCTTGGACCATAATAAATGCTATGTTTAGAGCCAGAAGAGGTGAAGTATTTTGGTTCTATTAAAGGCAATGTTTTATTTCTTCTAGTATTGTAGTTATGAGGATCCGATACATGTACGTTGCGGTATTTTTGAAAGTATTTTAAAAGTGTGAGCTTATAAATTTGTTCTACAGTCATCACATTAAATTCAGGAAATATTTCTATTGGAAGTTGTCAACAACAAGGAGGAAGAGGTAATTGTGCTATTACTTGTTATTGTCCTTTCAGATTTCAGCTACAGCAAAACCAAAATATTCATGACTCTTTTTCGGAAAAAAAAGGAAAAAAAAAAAATTAAGTTGACAATTTAGTGCACATACTGCATAATTGTGCTCTTTTACCGAATTTATATATCTGAAATATGATGTTAAATTACAAATATGACCAAGACCATGAAAATGATCAAAATATGACTTATATGCAAAATAAAAACGGTCCGATCAGGTTAACAAATGTGCAATTCATGTTTAATTTATATTTGCAGTGAGAATGGAAGTCAGGATAAAAATATGACATGTCATTAACATCTGAACCCTAATAATGACCATCTCGAAACAAAGTTGCACAGAAGAACACATGAGTAAGGGGGGTGGGAAAATGGAAGGGAATGAATTAAGGAATAAAAAGAAATTACAAACTTTTAATCTCTTGTAGGGATCAGTGCCCATTCGTTGCTAAAAATCAACACCGGGAATATTGCGTCTGTCTTTTTATAGTGTGCAACAGATAGTGAAATTAAAGCAGTGTGAACACATCAGTGAAAATGGAATTAAAAGAATGCGGTAGCTAAATTAAATATAAAGTGAAATGTAATGTGCTATGCATAGAGAGTTTCAGTAGTTGCTATTAGGAATAATTTTCTAATAAATTTTGTTATGATAAGGTTTATTTAGAAGACCAGTTCATTACTGCAGTTTATTAAGTGCCAGTATGGTACTTTATGAGATTGTGTGGGGGACGGAAAAATGTCTGTAAGTCTGTCTATCTGTCCGTGTGTCTGTACGTGCTGTAACTCAAATACGCTTTATTGGATTTTCATAAAACTTAGTATACGCATTTATGACGTCCATGAGAAGTAACCTATCGAATTTGGACATAATCGGTTGAACGGTACCGGAGTAAAACCCAATTTAGTGTCTATTTTAAAAGCATGATAACTCAAATATGCTTTATCGGATTTTTGTGAAACTTGGTATATGCATTTATAATGTCCATGGGAAGACGTTTTTGACCAAATCGGTTAGCCGGTACCGGAATAATGCTTAATTTAGTGCCTTAACTCAAATATGCTTTATCGGATTTTCATGAAACTTTGTATACCCATTTATAATGTACATGGGAAGACGTCTATTGATACTGGACCAAATCGGTTAACCGGTACAAGAGTAAAATCCAATTTAGTGTCTATTTTAAAGACGCGGTAACTCAAACACGCTTTATCGGATTTTTATGAAACTTTATATACGCATTTATAATGTCCATGGGAAGACGTCTATTGATATTGGATAAAATCGATTGACCGGTATTGGAGTAATGCCCAATTTAGTGCCTATTTTATGGTGATACATTATTAAGAATTTAACAAATGCAAATCTGTTATTCTGACAACATATCGATTTACATGCTTCATATATGGCTTTGGAATAGTTAGCCATGACACATTCCTTCGCATTTAAGCTGAGACGTACACAAAGTAAATTGGAAGATTTGATTATCAAACTGGTCAGATGTTTATTTCGTTCAAGTTGAATACTGTTACATACAGAAGATATAAACTCTGAAATAATTAGGCCTACATACATTAAGTGGAGTTCTTCGCCAGTATATTTTGTGAAATGTTGACATAATTATTTTAAGAATGTCTTATATCAGTGTATACAAGTTTGAATTAAGGTTAAGTATCAAACTTTAGATCTTTGTTCTTCCGTAAGTCCTGCATAATGAATCGATCTGCAGCTTAACTCGGAAATCAATAACAAAAATAACTTATTCTCTGTAAATCATAATTCCAATTAATTTTTTACTGATTAAACAAAAGCATACTGGCACTTTGTTACATAAGTTTACCTGATTTTATTTATTTAGGACATTTCTTAACGGCAAGAGTAATAGAATATAATGGTGTTAGGATGTGAACAGAAAGAAGGCATATGAACATAGCTTAAAAGGAAGCAGAGAAGAAACTTATCTATACCGGTATATGTTTACACACACTCCACGGAAATGTATTATTGTGTTTAAGATGTCTACTGGTAAAATGACAAGTGTCAAATCCAGTAGACTCTTTTGTAATTTTTTCTTAGTACAATAATCTATCTATCTATCTATCAAGGTATTTAATTCCTGTTTTCGAAGAACATCGCCTTAAAAAAATCCAGCTTCCAATGAATAAACATTTTGAGATCCTGCAAATACTTCCCCTATAATAGTGAATTTCTAAAAGGCAAAACAAATTTAAATCGACAGACATCAGAAAAGAGAAATCTATTTTTTTCTATCACAGGTAATTACAAATATCTTTCTTAAGAAGTTACTGTCATGGAAAAATGTTAGAGATATTGTTGGCTGAATAGGTAAAATTGATTCATATCAGCAAAGATGCTTGTCATAGTTATAGATAATCACTGATCTTGATCAACTTGACTTCTTAAATTCTGTACTTTTGTTTCTTTGCTCTTTTGTGTTCATACAAATGGTGTTGGATATAAAACAGTCAATGTAATCAAAAACACATTGCTATGAAAGAAAAGGTCAGGAGGTAAAGACACAATATAAGGCAGCGGCCGAATTAACTACATGTAGAGCTGTACAATGGATTTGCAGCCTGTAAAGGTAGCTCCATTTTTGCAAGCAAGTGCAATATATTACAGAACTAATTAGCAGTCCATAATTTTACAATGTATGACTTGGCTAATCATGATGTAACCTGTTACTGGTTCGATGAAAGTGAAGCTAAGCTAGTTCAACTCAAGGCCGTGGAAAGAAAGTGTCTGCTTTTCAAAAATAGCTATTTTTCTTCAAGATTAATCCGTCTCAGTTTATCTGATAATTCCATGTCACCGTTATACGACAGGACAATGGAGATAAAATAAACACATAAAACATAACTTAAGCCAGTGTTTCTCAACCTATGGTCCGCGGACCACTGGTGGTCCGCGAAGATGGTGCAGATGATCCTCAGACATAATTAAAAAAATATAAAGCAAGTGGAAAGTAAAGAAGTCAAATTTTTCACATATTTCGTTATAATGACCTATACTTAATATCCCAAATATTAAGAATATAGGCCTTCTTTTAAAAATGGGATGTCAAATTAGGGGTCCGTAAATTTTTTTAGACATTTTACAGGTCCTCGGGTTCAAAAAGGATGAGAAACGCTGACTTAAGCTGTTTACTGACTTATAACAAATTTTATTTTAGAGTAAATTTAGAAAGTAAAAAATAAAACCTGGTCGGCCGGGCCCTGGGGCTGCATCCCCCGCAACCCCTCCCTCTTGTCGGGCCTGGTTCAACTTGTGTTATTGACACTGAAGAAAGTGGCAACAGAAAGTAATGTGCCTATCATTTTATATTCCGATAGGTGCACATATCAGAATGGGAACACAATATTGTCGAATGCTTTGCTGAAATTCGCAATGAAAACAAACATTACTGATTTCCAGAAGTTTTTGGAAAACGGTCACGTTCAATTAATGAAGTGTGATACAGTGCCATAGAATGCAGGCTACAATCTAAAGAAATATTCCTCCCTAGTCAATATGCAACTGTGACAAGAGAAGCAAGAAAAAACATTTTCCATAAAAGGCTCTTTATATCTTGATCACACATTCTTCATAGGTTATAGTGACAAATAGCTCTGGATTTATGATTCCATTTGTTCCGGACGGAAACTAAATGACCCGACAGTGACAGATTTAAGAGTAATAAAATATGAATCTAAGGGAATGTCATATATTATAATCTAGACTATACTGAAGATTTCCAGGAGTTGCCTAAGTGGCCTAAGACTGTCAAGGAAGAAGAATTCCCCAAGCTCTACATGGAGAGGCTGAAGATCAAGAAGTCTAAGTGGGATCACTTACTGCAACTTAAAAAGTGATTACCTCATGATTGCCAGTTTATTTGTAAGTCATGGTATCAAGAATGTTATTATTTTGCAGTCAGTATTATGATAAAATTATTTATTTACAATTTGTAACTTCAATACAAAGCTGTATCAGTAAACTATATTTGTTCCAAGTATACTTGATTTATTCATATTAAGTTACAGCAGGATTTTTTCAACATAAAATATGTAATGAAAACTAATTTGATCAAGAATTAAAGTATTATATCACACTGAAATAAAGATTTTTTTCTTTAAAAAATGCTTCTTTTATTCAGAAATCATTAACTGGCACTTTTGTAAAATAACTGAGGGTTCAATACTGTGTAATTAGCGCCACTGTGCCGAAAAACTAAAATAGAAATATCTTTTGTTCATTATTATGAAAATGTAAACACTCTAAGACATCTAAAACCAAAAATAAACAGTTTTTAGCTTATATATACAGGGTCTTTATTATAAGTTGAGACGGGGCGACGGAAGGCTTGAGACCTGGCGACGGAAGGCGCGCGCAGCCGGTCTGACCTTGATGCAACATCGGCACGTGCAGTTATTGTTAAAGTGTCAACATGGTGAGACCCATTTCGCTGCAGCATCGTATTTTTGTGTGTAAACATTATTTTAAGTACGAGTCTGCTGGACGTGTACGTGATGAAGATAAGATTTATCGAACAAATCCTCACACATTGGAGGAGCTGAAAGAAAACATTACGAATGAAATTAGGGACATTACAATGGAAGAACTCACTCGCGTCAGCCAGAATGTGGTTTCCAGATACAATGCCTGTATAACACAGGAAGGACGACACTTCCAACATATGTTATAAGGTAAGATATTGATACGGTTTTATAAGGTCCGCAAGGAGAGGTGAGGTATTAATTAGTACATTCAAGGAACTAAATGCAATAGATATATTAGAATATGTAATGAAATATGTTTAATAGATGGAGAATAGTTGTTTTCACTGTAGGAAGGCGGCATATTGCGGATTTGAGGCAGTAGAGAGCCTTGGGTTCGTGATATTCTTTGAAGGGCTGTGTTTTCGAGCGGGTGATGGTTGTAAAAATGTCCGACACAACTTTCAAAAGGAGAGTTATTGCACCAGGCCGACGAAAATTGAGAGTTTAGCTAAAATTATGGGAGGGGGAGTGTTTTCACTCAGAAAAGATTTCACCATCGTAAGGTTTTGTATAGGCTCATTAAGCCGTATTTCTTACATGTCAATTAAAGCCCTATAGAAGCAACGCGAAAGTAGAAAGCGAGCTTCTATGACAATGATGTAAATTCATTCAAGAATATACCGGGGGGGAGGTAAAGACATGTGAAATTTTTCCAACCAATCACACATAAGGAAGATGGTCAGATTAGGGGGAGCTGATAAAATGTTTTTGAGGTAATCGGGAGAAAATGAGACTGTTCGCTTGTACCTCGATGGAGGAAGTATGTGTTTAAGAGAAAGTGAGAACAATGCCCGTAAAATAATACTGTTTGCTTGTATCTTGAAGTGACTACTAGTATGTGCTTGTGCAAAGGGACTCGTACTGATTATACTGTGCCCTGTTTGAGTAAAAATAAAGATGTGTGTTGTTTATCAGACTAAAGGAGTATTTACTGGTATTTCTTGTGCTCTGTGGTTCACACCTTGGGAAGAGAGTATAAAGACTGCTGATCCCGACTGGCTGCTGGGTAAACAACGGGTCTCTATAAAGAAATTTTGGTGAGTAATCGATCCTTGGATCATTCCTTACCTGGCGCCCAAAAGAGATTATTCGCACTGTTCGTTACATGCGCTGCTAATAAGGAGGCAGCGGAATGAGAGAGGGCGAAAACCGTTGCACGTGGCACCCAACGTGGGGCTAAAGAAGAAAGTGGCATTGAATATGAAAATGCAAGAAGAAAGGAAGAGTACAGTGAGTCGTAACCAGACTGGAGCCTAGAGAAGGAGATAAGCAGCATCCGCGTGGAGTAAGGTGGACCTTGACAGTCGCAGCCTGGAAGAAGGAACGGCGAGGCAGGAATTTTACGGCGAAGACGGATAACTACGGCCATGCTGGGAAAAAGAACGACGAGCGTACTCGGGAATCCAGGGGACGGCAGAGTATGGCTGATGAACAACGCACAGGGCAAGAGGACTTACAGGAAGGATGCGTGGTGAATCAACGATGCTACGAGGACTTCAAATAAACCAGATAAGATTTTTTATTTATTTTTGTAATGCTGATAGTAAACCATAAAGTCAGTGAAATAAATTTTAGAATCAGTAAAGTAAGAAATAAATGAATTGGTAAAAAAAAAAAAGAAAGAAAAAAAAAAAAAAAAACTGAGATAAATACAGAGGCAGTATTAAATGTTTTCTTTATTGCACCATAAAGGTAGTGAGTAACATAATTATTAAATTTAATTTGATTTTCAACAGTGTTGAAATTTAGAACAACACTGAATTTTTTCTTGCAGTACATGTTTATGATCAGCAACACAAAAAAGAATGTATAGCTTTATGAGAGATGATATGTGTTTAGTATAGGCTTTTCTTTACTGTGTGTACACCAGTGTAGAAGGGAAAGTGAAGGTTATTGGTTGTCACATGAGTGTTTTTTTTTTAGTTGTTGTTATTGTTGTCGTAGTGGGGATTGTTCAGTTGATAATTTAATGCGTTTACGGAACGGTAAAAGCGTAATTATGGAGGATCAAATTTCAGAATTAGGGCAGGATCAAGATATCCTTAGCCAAGAATATTCGAATGAAAATGCAGAGTGTAATATTTTAAGTAGGAAAGTGGTTTCAGCTGAGCAGACTTTTACGGAGAATAGTAAGGAACAGCAGGTGGGCGACACTCAGCATGAGGTTGGCTCAGGGGAGAAAATTTCTCAACCCGAAGTAATAGGAAAAGAACGGGAAACTATTCAAAACATACAAGTAATTCCGCAAAATATTGAAATATTATTGGGGAGTTTGTTAGGTGAACTCCGGAGTAACAGAGCTGAGATGAAATTAAACTATGAAAATCAAAACAAAGCTAACGAAGAAATCAGAAATGAGTTAAGATTAGGGGCCGAGGCAGCCAAGAAAAGTAATAGTGATTTGAGGAACGAGTTAAAGGTGGGATTAGATAGCTTAAGAGCAGAGTTAGGCGAAACGAATCGCAAAATGCAGGAGATTCAGAAAAAGATTGAGGAACGGGTGGATGACAAGTTAGTTGAAATTTCCAAAAGTGTTGACAGTAAAATTAAAGTTCAGGGTGAGAAGTGCGAGGAAAAATTGCATCATAAAATAAAGTCTATGGAAGACGAAATTGTCATGGTAGAGTCGAGAATGAATAATAATGTAGGGAGTAAAATAAATGACCTTAAGGGCGAAGTAAAAAAATGTTTGGATAGAGTGGAGGCAAAGATGAATAAAGTTGAGGCTGAAAATAAAGGATTAGGACAGAAAATTGAAATGTCTGATAAAGCCATTACTGAATGCCAGGCTAAGGTTAGTGAGCTGGAATCAAAAGCAAGCACAGGTGTGCTAAGAAATGATAGGGAATTAAGCTGCTTAGCGCAAGAAGGCGGTAGTACGCATTCTAGGGAAAGTAGCGATGGGAGTGAAATCAGTGCTGGTGTACTTGGAGATAATAGGCAATTAATAGCGAATGATGTATCAGTGAATACACGCGTGGACGTAGAGCCTAATAGAAATGCCAGCTTACAGTACACGGGTTCTGAACTCAGTCCCAGCGTGAAAGGATCCGACACTGCGATCAATAGTCAGCAGTGTGGCAGTAATGTAAATTTTAATAACTTTGTAGGGGGTGAGATTGCATTACCGATTTATTCGGAGAATGGAGGTGTGACCCCTCAAGCGTTTCTTACCAGTTTAGACCAGTATTTTTTGATCAGGCAAGTACCTGAGCAGTATAAAATGATGATTTTACCTAGGGCTTTCCGTGGTTTAACAAAATCGTGGTTCGAGCTCGCTGTGGATTCTAACTGTACTTATGAGCAGTTCAAAGCTATATTCTTGAGCAGATTCTGGGCTGGCCCTGTACAGGACCAAATAAGATTATCTATTTACCGGGGAGAATACCAGGCAAAAAGTAATATGTCAATGAGCGGATACTTTGTATCAACAGCTTGTAAGGCGAGATCTTTAGGGGGATTGGACGAGAAATCTATTATAAAGCTAATTAGCAGGCACTTCCCGCCTCAGGTGTATAATAGCTTAGTGGTTTCGGATCCTAAGAATTACAGACAAGTAATCGAACTGCTAGAAAGTTTCGATATACGAATGAAAAGGGAGAAGGCTGAAAATCAGGATGACGGGCCGAATTATGCAAATAGGCCTATTCGTCAATATGAAGACGACACAAACCGGGGTGGAAATAATGATTATACGCACAATCAGAATAGGAATCATAACAGGAACGAGGGAGCTCCTTACCGAGGAAATGGCGCGATGAGAGGAAGAAATGGCCCGACTTATGCAAATAGGCCTAATAATCAGGTAAATAACGTAGAGTTTGAAGGTGATTTGCCTAGGAGGGGTGAGTACGGTTTTGTAGGTGATGGCAGACGTGGCCGTGGGGGTTCATTTAGGGGAGGCGGCAGAAACCAAGATGGCCGCCGTTTGTTGACAAACAATTCGGACAGAGGGGGAGATCAGAGCCCTCGTAGCCGTGACCGTGAAATAGCCAGTGGTACAGATGAGTTGAATGAAAGGGGTGAGCCTTTAAACCTCAACGTGGCTTGCTAGCGAGTCGAGGGCAGGTCACTCAAATTGAAAATTTTAATACGCCGAAGGACTCAATAGTTGTGAGGGTTGCAGAGCAAAATGTTGGAGGGGACGGCACGTTTAAACGTGAATTAAATGATGTTAAAAGCAGTACCAATTTACCACCCATGATAAGTATCAGAGTAGGAGAAAGGGAGGAGAAAGCTTCGCTAGATACTGGTTCCACTTTTTCAATAATGGATTCTAAAGTATATGATGATTTGAAGGCCCGCAAGGTTAAGATGCAAGATTTAGCAGTGCACGGAGTGTATTGCAGGGTTGCCGTATCCGCCAGAAAATTTAAGATAGAGCGCCAAGTCATGTTAAGCGTTTTTATGGAAGGACATGAATTTGAAATATATTTCTTGACCGTAAAACATTTGTCACATCGCTTTATCATAGGCTGTGACACACTAAGCCAACAGCAATGCCATGTAAATTTCGAGAAGAATGAGGTGGAAATATTAGACAGAGACGGAGTGCTAGTTCATGTACCGTTTATAGCAGAGGAGGTGCCGATAAGGGGGAATTTAAAGCCCGAAGGAGAAAACGAACTCCTAGGCGAAGCATTTATTGTGGAAGGAGCCGAGCTGTTTCAAGACACTCGAGCGAATAAAATATGTTTCGGTAATGCAGTCACAGAACACATTAACCAAATGAAACAAAATGAGGGCTGTGAGACCGATGATTTCACAAGTCTGGATGGAGATGATGTCGGAGACGTCATATACCATATAATGGGAGGAGGTGAAGGTAGTAGTTGTAGACCAATTGATGAAGCTATCCCTGGGCAAGGTTTGGACCTAGAGGCGGTACATATAAATGGCATAGACGTTTACAAAAATGAGAGCAAAAAAGAGGAGATGAGTGTGGAAGCCACACTGTGTAGTAACGTGGCAAATATAAAATCAATTTCGCGAGATCAGAAAGAGGCTTTGTTGGGTGTTTTAATTAAACATAAGGATGTGTTTAGTAAGGTTATTGGGTGTTGCACTATTTATGAGCATAGTTTGGAAATGAAGGAACCAGTACCAGATTTTGTTTATAAGAGCAGGAAAATTCCTCTGCAATTACAAGAAAGTGCTGACAAATTGATTCAAGATATGTTACGTAGTGGTATAATTGAGTACTCTAAATCTACTCATATTTCTCCCCTATGCTGGGTCGTTAAGCGAAATGGTGGCCTACGTTTAACCCTAGATAGTAGAAGGATAAATAGTTACATAGTGCCCGATCCATTTAGGGCCGAACCCATAGACGACTTGTTAGCAAAGATGGGGGAGGCTAAATACTTTACTAGCTTAGATCTGACATCTGGGTATTGGCAAATACAATTACGCGAAGAGGATCGAAAATATTGTGCATTTTTGCACGGAGGAGTGTGCTATCAGTTCCGAAAAGCTGCTTTTGGAATAAAAACATCCGGGAGTGCATTGTTACGGACCCTCAGACTTATGTTTCCTGACGGCGTAGGCCCGAATATGACCATGTTCGTGGACGATTTTTTATGCCACACTCGTACGTTTGAGCTACATCTAGAACAATTAGATATTGTCCTGGGAACTTTCAGAAAATATAATATGACCGTGAATCCCGAGAAGGTGTGTTTGCTGACGAATGAAATACGCTTTTTAGGCTATATAATTACAGAGGAAGGCGTGAAAGCTGACCCGGAAAGAGTGGCAGCGATCCAACGCATACCAAGACCGCATAGTCAGAAGCAGGTTAGGAAAATATTGGGAGTGTTTAATTACCAGGCCAGATTTATTCCTGCGTATGCAGAGTTGGTAGCGCCTATTAGAGAGCTACTAGGCGGGAAGAAGGGAAGATTTGTATGGGGTGAACGGGAGGAGAAAGCTTTTCAAGATGTGAAAAGAGCCTTCGAGCAGTCGATTTTGTTGGAGCGCCCGAGGGATGATTGCCAGTATCTAATATACTGTGACTCATCAATTAAATCCATAGGCGTTATGTTAATGCAAGAGCATCCGGACGGGAGTCGTCATATATTAGCCGTAGCCTCAAGGGCATTATCAGAGGTAGAGTCGCGAGGAAGCGCAACTCTGATTGAGATTTTAGGCTTGTACTACGGCCTGAATAAGTTTTATAGGTACATTTTCAATAAGCCTGTTATAGCCTATACAGATCATGTGAGTTTAACATTTATCCACAAGTGTCTACTATTGAATTCGAAGGTAAGCCGTATAATAAATGAACTAGGCCGATTCGATGTGGAAATCAGGCATATCGCCGGTAGAGATAACATATTATGTGACTACTTAAGCCGAATGAAAGATGAAATTCCCGAGAGGCAAGACTCAAACGATAGGTGTGTAGATATTATGCAGGTGAAAATGGTAGAAGAGACCGCTCTGAAATCCATGTTCTCGAATCTGGGAAAGTTGCAACAGGAGGACACTGAAATCCAACTGATTTGTCGAGAGCTGGATATGTACAAAGAAGGGGGCGGAAAGGAAGGGAGCCTCAAGTACATGCGATTAGACGGCATTGTGTATAAACTTTGTGGCAGAGACACTAAAAAGTGGCATGTATACATCCCTAAAGAGATGGAGACCCGGTTAATAAAAACAGTGCATATAGCTTTGGGGCATTCGGGTACAGAGCGGGTGACGTCGTACATCTCTTCCCGTGTGTATGTTAAAAACCTGGGGAAAAAAGTGAGGAAGGTCACGAGCAGCTGTGATTTGTGTCAGCGCGCAAAGCCGATGAATGTAAGGTACGATAGGATTCCCATGACGATTACGCGTGAGGCGAAGGGTGATCTCACAGTGGCGGATTTTCATGGACCACTCGTTGGGTCTCGATTCGGGATGAAGTACATTCTGATTATTATGGATGTTTTTACACACTTTGTGAAGTTGTACCCGACCAAGAGGGCAACAACGTCAGATTTTATACGGAAGTTATTTGGACATTTTGTGAAACGATTCGGACCAGTTCGGAATTTGCTTACTGACAATGGGCCGGCCTTTGTAAGCCGACGGTTTGTGAATAAGATGGAGGCAGAAGGCGTAAAGACATATAAAATCGCTCTGTTCAATAGTCGATCGAACGTGGCGGAGAGATCGCTGCGAGATGTGTCTATTTACTTAAGAACGTTATGTCATAAAAGGCATACGCAGTGGGCAAAATATTGTCCTGAAATAGAGAGGATTATTAACCATACAGTGCATCCGGCCACGGGGTGTGAGCCATTCCGATTGATGGTTGGAGAGGAACCTGAGCGACTTGTGAAAAGTATGCCTGAGGCTGTTGCGACGAGTGCAAAGGGTGCAGATCTTCAGTCTTTATGCAACAAGGCCATAGAACGAGTTCGGAGAAGAGCGAAGAAGCGCCGCGAAAAGGCAGTTAGACGTAAAGCGGTATGGATACCGAAAGTCGGGGAGAAGGTCTTGGTAAGACGAAAGAACCTGTCCAAAGCCTGTGATAAGAAATCGGCGAAAATGAGCCTTCTTTACTACGGCCCTTGTGAGATAATTCGGGTTTTCAATGACGTGACTGTAGAGACTTATGACCTAAAGAAAGGTAAAGTAGCGGGGAGATTTAATTTGTCCCATATTAGGAAGTATATAGAGGAGAGTGTATAACAGGGGGATTTGTTGTTCATAAATGGCTGTAGTAAATTGTAACTAAATCACTGCATAATAATTTACTCCACATCACATGACTATTGATCGCAGGTATCCGCAAAACAAATTAAGCAGTATGCGTGCAAAAGCTCATGTAAACAGTAGTATGTATTAGAACTGTATGGGTTATGAAATTTTTGTGGTGTAAAGATGATAACATTGGAACATTAGTACGACCTTTTACGTGTGAATGTTATTTATTGTACGCGATAGAATTTTCTAAACAAAAAAAAATATGGTGAGACAAGGCACATGGACGTTAGCTCGACCTTTTGCGCGCATGTGATCCGATGTTACATATAAAATGTTCCAAAATAATGATGTGATGAATGGAAGAAGAGTGTAAAATTATGTATTAGCGTAAGATGGGTATGTAGTGTTTGTTTTTGTTTTTCTTCTCTTTTATGTTACTGATATTGTGTGGTAAGAAGGTAACACAGCATGTAAGCTGATGTCATTTTTGTGTTGTCTCCGCATAAGCTGTGGAATGTGTTTATTTTTGAGAATGAAGGGTTGTAACAAAAGAAAACAGCTTGAGGTCACCACCAGCTGTGGGGTGAGAGCTCGGCTGTAAGATGTCCGTGAATAACAACGATGGTACAGTGACCAGATGACCGTGTTTAAGGGGTTAAGGATTTAGTCAGAGGTGTCTACAGGGGAACGAATTTACCAGCTTCATATAAATTCACATAACACACTGGTGGTCATGAAAATTATATATGAACCAGGCAAATGGCAGATGATACGGTTTTATAAGGTCCGCAAGGAGAGGTGAGGTATTAATTAGTACATTCAAGGAACTAAATGCAATAGATATATTAGAATATGTAATGAAATATGTTTAATAGATGGAGAAAAGTTGTTTTCACTGTAGGAAGGCGGCATATTGCGGATTTGAGGGAGTAGAGAGCCTTGGGTTCGTGATATTCTTTGAAGGGCTGTGTTTTCGAGCGGGTGATGGTTGTAAAAATGTCCGACACAACTTTCAAAAGGAGAGTTATTGCACCAGGCCGAAAAAAAAAATTGAGAGTTTAGCTAAAATTATGGGAGGGGGAGTGTTTTCACTCAGAAAAGATTTCACCATCGTAAGGTTTTGTATAGGCTCATTAAGCCGTATTTCTTACATGTCAATTAAAGCCCTATGGAAGCAACGCGAAAGTAGAAAGCGAGCTTCTATGACAATGATGTAAATTCATTCAAGAATATACCGGGGGGGAGGTAAAGACATGTGATATTTTTCCAACCAATCACACATAAGGAAGATGGTCAGATTAGGGGGAGCTGATAAAATGTTTTTGAGGTAATCGGGAGAAAATGAGACTGTTCGCTTGTACCTCGATGGAGGAAGTATGTGTTTAAGAGAAAGTGAGAACAATGCCCGTAAAATAATACTGTTTGCTTGTATCTTGAAGTGACTACTAGTATGTGCTTGTGCAAAGGGACTCGTACTGATTATACTGTGCCCTGTTTGAGTAAAAATAAAGATGTGTGTTGTTTATCAGACTAAAGGAGTATTTACTGGTATTTCTTGTGCTCTGTGGTTCACACCTTGGGAAGAGAGTATAAAGACTGCTGATCCCGACTGGCTGCTGGGTAAACAACGGGTCTCTATAAAGAAATTTTGGTGAGTAATCGATCCTTGGATCATTCCTTACCTGGCGCCCAAAAGAGATTATTCGCACTGTTCGTTACATGCGCTGCTAATAAGGAGGCAGCGGAATGAGAGAGGGCGAAAACCGTTGCAATATGTAATACTTTATATAGCCTACACTTTAAGCAGGAAAGCCGTGCGCGCGTCACCGGCGGCTAATGCGGACTCCGTAGCGGAGAGTGAAAACACCGGTCGCCCTGTCTCAACTTATAATAAAGACTCTGTAGTATCCCAGAATTGAAGGGATAAAATTGGAGGGATCATAGAGTAAATTCAGGAAAACATTTTGTTTTGAGAAACTTATGGTCTACAGCAGTTGTTCCCAATGTTTGAAGTACCATGGCCCCCTTGTTTTGAGGAGCTCCATATAATTTTGCACAATTTAGTAGGACCACATTTAGGCCACTTAATTGTTTGTAACGTTTCCTTTATGCTCCTTTTAAAACTGCAATGACACTTTTTCCTTCTAAGTAATCATGCTGAGATTCTTTTTAAATCTTTAGGCCTACTTACAGTGTATGGGTTCATGTATCGAGGCAACCTCGTCCTCATCACCACATCTTCTCCCATTTCTGCAGCTCTAAAACAACAATGTCACAATTACTTGCATGGTTACATGAAAATGAGTGAAATCATTATCTTGGTTAGGCTGCTTTAAATTCTGAGATTTTGGACATTATAATCACATTCTTCTTCAGAGAATGAGTGAATGAAATGAAGTGCTGCATGGGTGGAGTGTCAATTGTCACTACCGTTGGTCAATGGGGTCATGCGTCTTAAGTTTCCTGTCAGATGTCACTCATGCATTTTGTTTGGTCATTCTCCAAAGAAGGAAATGATAGGCCTACGATGTCGAAAATGTCAAAATTTAATAACATGATACATTTAACCTAGAAAGCCAAGATAACCATTTCACAAGTAACATCTAAGTTATGTAGAACAAAGCAGATTAATGCTGATGCCATGTCAGTGATAGGATCTGGCAACCAAATTCACCCAGATGAATTTAGTTACATTTGTATTTTATAGAGGAAAAGTTGTCCCAGGCAGGAATTGAACCTGGGTTTTCAGCTTTGTAAGCTGACCTAGACCGCTAGGCTCCCACAGGACATCTCTAGTCCCAATTCAAATCTTCCTCTAGACACCTAGGCCTATTGTTACAGTTGTTAGTTACCACATTGCAACGTGGTAAGCAAAGGTTGAAAGGGGATGTGTGTAGACAGAGTTCCTGCCGATTCAGGTAAAAGTGGCATAAGGGACAATGGGAGTGGAAATAGTTTATAGAGCTAGAATTAGATCTTTTGTGAACAAAAAGAAGATGGGGTTGAAAGAGCAAGTAAACAAAGAAGGCAAAGCCAATGCATTGATTTATTCAATCATAATAATTGCTCTCCTGGTGATAGGTGGAATTGAAATGAACCCAGGACCAGCAAACAGACAGAGCAGCTTTGAAGAGATAATTAAAAGACTAGACAGCCTACAAGAATGACTGAGTAACAAACTTAGTGTGGGGACAAAAGAAGTAAAGCAGAAGATTCAAGAAGACATAAAGCATATGAAGAAAGAGGTGGAAGAACTGAGGATCGGAATACAAAGGATAGAGAAGAAAAATCGGACATTCAATCTTGTTTTCATGAGAATAGAAAAAAGAAAAGGAATCACGTGCAGAATGGATATTACGGAAATTTTAGAGAAAAAGCTTGAGGGTCCACAACTGCAAGGCTGAGAAATTATTATTGAGGCCTATCGGACAGGCAGTAGGAAGGGCAGATGAATGACGGTTGCACGATTTTTCACAAAACAGGTTGTTTACATATACTGAAGATGGTGCCTAAATTAAAAGTTTTGGATATTTATATAAGCAAGGATTTATCTTTTGAGGAACGGGCCATCAGAAGAAAACTTGTACAAAAAATTAAAGAATTAAGAAAAGCAGATAAAAAGGCTGTCATCAAGAACATTGAATTGAACATGGATGGAGTAAAGTTCAAAGAATACATAAGCGGACCAAGGGATGACAACCAGGAAATTTGTCAGCCAGATCCCTCAATCGGAAGAAAAGAGAACTTTCAATGAGTGCGAGGAGCAGTGGAAGTGAATGACACCAGAATGATGACGTCACCTCATAACAGAATGGGAGCACATGGAGCATCCCAGCTGATGATGCAGAAAGAGAAATCGATGGCTTGTCTACTGAAAGAAAGGTGAGAATGACCCAAGTCAGCAATTTCTAGATACGTTTTGGACCTTGGAGCAAGAGGGATCACCCATGGAGTAGAGGAGAGGGAGGGATTAAAACTAAAACAGGAGACATTTGCAATCTTTCAATGTGGATGTTAATCAGCCTAAGCAATAATTCAACATAATATAAATTTGCGTTTGGCTAAAACAATGTACTGGTATACCTCGGGATTATTGTGCAACAGAGAGGCAATTAAAGCAGTAAGAACAAACCAGGGGCAAAATTAAATAACTTTGAGTAGGTGCTAAAAATACATAATATTCGATTAGATATTTGTATTGTAAGGTTTGTTTGTAGACCCAGGTCGTTATCAATGAATCCCACACAAGCTAAGTTTTATTAATTATTTAGCGATTTTCTTTATGATAACAGCGATATCATTAGAATAATGACCTAATAGTGGTACAATCAAACTGTTAAGGGACTTACGAACATAACTTGAAGGGATAACAGATGACTTTATTTTTACTTATTACATTTTTTCTTTCTTCTCTCTTTCTAGAGAAAGAAATTTGTTATAATAATGTATTTAGCAGCACCCTCTATATGTCTACAAATACCTCCAATTAAAAAATGTTATTGTGTTTTAAAATATCTACTGGCAAAATGACAAGCGTTATCCATTAAAATCTTTTTTAATTTTTCTTAGTTCAATGAACATCATATCATACCATAATTACCAAGTCTTGTTTCTTATATCTTGTATGTGAGATAAAACTCTGAGAACTGATTGAAAATAATTCCATTGTCAGCTAGTATCAATTAACCCTTTTGGTGCCATGCGCCAATAAGATTGATTTCGCCCTCACTGTCTGCTGAATGCCAGCTTTTGTACAGGTTATACCTGCTCCAGAGTGCCTTGACTTTCTACAAAAGGATGCACAGGACATATAGGACGGATCATTTTTCTAATTATAATAACAGAGACATGCAAAATTTAGGTATGAATAGTAATATGTTATGTTTCTGTTATGTTTATACATGTAACATTTCTTTACAAATAGATCCCGATTCAGTATTTAACTTAGACGTTTCTGCTATGTTCGACTGTTTCAAACAGGGATTTGTTTCAAACAAACTGTTGCCAACCAAAAGAGCCTGAATTCTGCTATAATTCAAAATTACCGAAGTTTTTCAATTCCTATTCTAAGCACACGCGAACTGAAATTATTTTAGTTTTAAAATAATTTATGATTCAAAATAACATGAAAGTCATATGATGTTCACCATAATAAGAACTTCATAGGCTCACAAAAATAACTAAACTTGCTACCGCTTGTTTTTTTAACATATTGCTTGCCTCTTAAATTCTATATAATGGTCATACATCATAAATAACTATGATAATGTAATACAAAAATCTTAATGGGACAATGAAAAGTTGCAAAATGTTAAATACAATGAATGTGACTTCTAGTAGTCTGCTCTATCAGATATAATGACATTTCAGAATATGATACTGATTATCTACTGGTAATAAAATGCAGAAGAACTGGACATGTGTTCTGCTTGCTGTCATAACTCTACCCCTGGTACGTTGGGACAACTTCATTTTACGATGTCTCACACATTCTGATAAAAGACAAATGTGCAGTGTTGCATTTTTCATGAATAATGAAGCATCTTTTCAATCTGGTTCAAGCTCAGGTATCTCTAGCTAATATACTATGTGCACAATCAAAGTAAAAATTTCAAGTTAAGTAAAACAAAACAAAGAATACTTATTTTTCGGGTTTAATTTTTTAGATTCATTAACATTTTTTTCTTAAAATATATTACTGGAGTTGTAGAAAAACCTATTCAATTTGCACACATTTTTTAACAACACATATGTTTTCAAAATATCCATTTTTATTTTTTAAAGAAATCAAACTCGTAAACCAAAGTAAATTAAATTCACATATCCTACCAGAGATGGGCATAAGTTATGGCAAGTATCGTTTCTACGAAAATTTAAGACCAGTTTGAAATTCTGAAATATATAAATGGAATGTGTGTTTAATGCAGATTATAGGTACTAGATTTAAGATGGGGTAGGGGGAAGACACCCCATAAACATTCATACGTGATAGATTGTATCACGGTAGTTGGAAGCTTGAAAACACACATCCACCCTATGAACCCTCATAGTTCAGTACAAAAGGACGTTATTCCCCAAAGCTTCCACCAGCGTGGTTTTTTTGGAAAACAGATATTTTGACATAGGAATGCAGTTCACATCTTGTGACATCCATTCTGCACAGTGGCTGAATATATAACAGGGGTGCCCACAACGAGGCTTGCGAGCTGCATGTGGCTCTTGACCCAATTTTGTGTGGCTCTTAAAACCAAGCAAAAAGTAAATACGATAAAGATTTTAAAAAGTTTGTACAGTAGTTAATATAATTTAATGGAAACATATTATGAGGAAGTGAAAAATTATTTCTGATTTAGCACAGAGTGTATTTAGTTTTCAGAGCAAATGAAGACTTTTTGAGACTAAAAAATTCGCTCATTTCATATTTTTGAAGAAAATTACTGAAAGATTATTTGTGTAAAATGTCTGTGCTAAAGAAATGAATGGCAGATTTAAGGATTTGAGAACACTTAAACCTTCATTTTCATTCCTGGAAAATCCTTTTGCTGTTGATGTTGTGGGCGATGGCTGTCCTGTTTCAACACCAATTACAAAGGATATAGTTGGAATAGAGTTGGAGCTACTAGAACTGCAAGAGGACGAAGGACTAAAAGGACTTAAAACAAAGTGGTGTTTCAGCCATAGAATTTTGGAAGAAAGTTCCAGAAGAAAAATACCTACAAACAGAAGAGTGTGCTAAGAGACTCACCTCGATATTTAAGACTACTTATGTGTGTGAATATCTACTGAACGCTTAAGTTCATAAAATAAAATATTGACCTGAACTAACTGATGAGCATTTAAGTGAACTTGTATGAACTGCACTTACCAATTATCAGCCAGATTTCAGACAACTAACAGCAAAAATGAACACTCGAAAAAGCACTACTCAAAAGTAAAATCTTATTTCTTGTTCTGCAATTGAACAATAATGTTTATGTCTAGAATAAAAACAATGTGGTTTGCTTTGAACAGCTTCATAAATTTGTAGCTCCCAAAGTTACGGTTAGTGGCCACCCGTGATATATAATCACTTCTGTCATATAAACATACATCACACTGTCACTGAATGATGTGTCCACATAAAATAAATGCCATTTTCTCCGATGACATAAAACATCTCACATTCCATTAGTTTACAGGATGACAATAGGTCCTTTAACTACTGTCACGAAAATGATATTGTGAAATAATTGCACCCATTTTCATCCAAAAAAATTCCATTGTTGCAGCACGATTCACCTTATTTTTTAAGTTCAAGTTGTTAAAATCCTACAACCCCGTTTACCCCACATATAAATGAAGACATGTCAACAATGTCCACATTTCCTCACTTCATTCTACAAAATGTGAACCAGCTAAACATGTGGATAACCTCAAAACTCATTACAATTTTGTGAAATTTGGAAACCGTTGAAACTGAGCAGTGTCATATGGTAACTCATTGTCACCAGTACATCTCGCAGATATGAGATAGAACATATGGGAATGTGCACTAAAATATAAAACAGTTGCAAAACCCAGTTTTGGAATTTAATTCCATTGTGTAAACTAGCTTTTACTTTGTGGTGGAAAAGAAATTTTGCTCATCTCAATTTAATTTCCCTAATTTTTTTCCACAAACTTTTCATAAGTTGAAATATATTTATATGTACCGGTATATGTTTTTTTTTTTTTTTTCTTTTTGTTTTCTTAAATTTTGCATGTACAGTGCACGTAGTTTATTGTGTTCACTTTGGGATGCAGCTAATCTGGTAATATTAACCAACTGATAACAGTAGCCGACGAAATTAAATGAAGGTTATTTATTAACATACAAGATAATGCACTACAATACAGAATTAAAAGCTATTTATCCATAAAATAATATGTAACTGTGAATCATTGAACCACTCTTAGGCTAATACAGTAATAGTAACTATTTTTTCATCCAGTAACAAAGTTTTGAATTACGAGTGTTTTTGAAAGTATATACTGATCTGTAGTGAACACCATGTAGCCAGACATCTAACACCTGTCTATTCAAGTCTTTTCATTGTACACTAGCCATCAGTGCATGTCAACACTATCTTCATAAATCAAAAGCTGCAGCATAATTGTGGGATGAAACAGTGTTTTATTGCTTAAAAGAAACAGTTAGGTAATCCCACTCCCCCCCACGAACTGGTCATCCTATGAGCTGCTAACAGGACAACACAATACAGTTGAGTTAGAAACAAAACCCTTAAAAAGGAAATTTTGAATAACATATAATACTTGGAAATAAAGCCGCAAAAAGGAAAATGATAACATAAACCGAATCTTCGATCACAATAAACAGCATTTTTTCAGTGTATCAGTATTAATCCATGCAGGACTTCATAAAAGTGATAACATTACCCGACTGATAACATTATCCCCAATTACAGTAAGCGGTGTTCACTGTACTTGGAGATCTTTGAGAGTGTGTCACACAAGCCTTTAGATATATGCAGTGGCGTACCAAGGGGGGTGCGAACGGGGCGGCCGCACCGGGCGCCGTAAAGAAGGGGGCGCCAAAATTGAAAAAGTATTTTTTTAGTTTAAGAATTTTTTTTTCAGGCAAAATATAAGATTTTATTGGTCAAATTTTCTTTATCACTTTGTTAAATACTGCAGTAATATTATTTATAAATGAAATAAACGTTTTGTTTTAAACTATTTATAGACAGTATGAAATAAGTCGTGGCGCTGAGCACACAGGAAAAGGTTACGGTGTACGGGCGAAAGAAAGACTAAGTAATTTAGCAATTTTATCAACTGAACGTGATGTGGCTGCTACTATAGACTTCAACTCTATTATAAATAAGTTTTTCATCCATCAAGGCTAAGAAGGAACATTTTAAAAAATTTTGTTATGACTCTGAAACTTCTTCTCTCTTTACTTTTTTTTCAAACAAACTAACCTTATAACACTTACAGTTTTATTTCATTCATATTTTTCTCTTTATAATGTGTTGAAGTAACATTAAATGTGTTTAAAAATAAATAATTGTGAACATTAAACTGTGTTTAAATTAAACTCATTGAACCTTGAACCTTTTAGTGTTAAGGGGCGACTACCATCTAATTAGCCCCGGGTGCCAAGTAGCCTTGGTATGCCACTGGATATATGGTAGTTGTGCAACCAAATTTTTTATATGGAGGTAAATAATATCTCTGTAAAATGAATTTTCTATCATAAAATATGAGCTTACCTTCTAATTCCATCGAGAGCCATTGCTATGCAGTCCAGCACTCCTCCAGCGGGTTTGGTCATCAAGCCCATCAAGCCCTTTCCAATGCCCTTGAAGAAACCCTCCACTCCTTCAAGCTGGGCTCCTGGCAAACATATCAAAACATTATTCAAATTCAAGCAAATAGTGCTTTGGTTTGCAAGACTTACAATGTCTTGGAAAGACAAAACTTTATACATGGGGCAAGTTTGTGTTAACAGTACACAATCAGGGCTCGCCCTAGGCGAGAAATAATTTTGGCCTTCCTAAATTGCCACCTCAGTCATTCCATTTTTACCATTTGTTTAAACTTGGAATTTCACGTTCTCTAGCCCGGTATTGGTAAATGGTTAAATAAAATTTATTTGAATGGCCCAATTTGAGAAAGGCTTGTATTTTTTAAGATATTATAACATATCTAGATAGGATGGGGATTAAGTAAAAAAAATACACTTAATTGAAAAGTTTATAAACAAGAAACTCCATCATAGTTACTTTTACTCTACAACTTTTTTTCTTATTTTAATGTTGCATTGGAAATTTCAGTTTTTTAAAATCTAAATGTTGCCACCCCTAAATGTTTCTAAAGTTTCCTGCCCTAGGTAGCTGCCTAATTCACTTATATGGACAAGCCAGCCCTATACATAATGCTATGGGTATATGGCATGACACATACAACTTTCTTTACTTGTTTATATATCTTTGAAATTTGAGATTATGTCGGTGTTTTCATAATTGGAAAGTGCTGAAGTCATGTCATTACAGGATTACAGGAACCAAAGATATTAAAAAAACGTGTTTCAATTTCAGTAATTGGCAGAGGACAAGAAGTCTGAATTATGAAAATTTGTCTCTCTACTGTTTCCTGTTATTGTAGTAATTGCATTGGGCAATGTCATGAAGATACTTTTGCTTTCTCTTTTCTTGGCAGATAGA
The DNA here is from genome assembly GCA_964059195.1 of Ectobius pallidus. Lineage (NCBI taxonomy): Eukaryota > Metazoa > Arthropoda > Insecta > Blattodea > Ectobiidae > Ectobius > Ectobius pallidus. Next base: position 19,203,547 of record CAXKWD010000009.1, on the reverse strand, counting down.
ATAGGTGAAACTAAGATTACAAGCCCCTTTCTTACGTAAATTATACTATATCATTGTCAGATGTTGAGGACCTGGTAGTATTTGCATAGATAACCAAAGGAATACAATCGCTTCTGAAACAACAGCATCTAATTCTCTAGGCGTTTTCTTAATTAAAATATTTTGTAGCTTATCTTCAAATCATTTCAGTGAATTTTTTAGATTGATTAGCTGTTTTGAATTAGCAGAACTAAGATCTCACTGTGCATCTCTACTCTTCAACTATAAATATTGAATTTTGTCAGTACACTTTACATTTGCATTTTCCTACCATTTTGTAGTGTACCATAGTGCTTCTTCGGAGCGATAACTTTTTTAATTATATTTTCAATAATAATTTGTGTTTTGTCATTCCCAACAAGAGTCTAATACTGTGCCAGTTCAATATTGCCAAATTTTAAAATGACCTACAATGTAATCTAATTTTTATAAATAATCATAGTAATAGGCCTAGTGATTTGGCACTGCCTCAGTGAGGTATGTCCTTTTTCCTGAAGGAGGATGTGTTTGTAGTATATGAGGCGGTTCAGGAATTGCCTACACAAGGAAGTGTAAGGCAGATTGACATCATCGTCATTTTTGATTCCACCATTAAATTTGAATCACACACAGAACAACTATAGTGCTGAACTAGTAGATGCTGAAAAGAAACTAACCTACGAACCAACCATAATGACAAATACCATCTTATGAATAATCACTCTGATGGTAGGTCTAACATTACCTCCTTCTTTGTCAAAAATCATAAAATCTTAGGTTTATGTAACAGAAGTTTGAATAAACCTAAGATACTTTGTAATTTTAGGTCATCTATATAATAAGAGGAAGTGTTTGTCTATCTGTCTGTACGCGATGCCCAGCGAAATCTACCAAATGCAGAGATCTGAAATTTTAAACATAGAAGGACTGAAGGGTGGCTGAAAGCACTTCGAAGCTGGATTTTAAATTTTTGATTTCGTTTAAAAGTTATGAGTGAAAAACTGGCAGAAAACGTGCATTTTTTATGCTTTTGAAACATCAGTTTTCAGTAATACATTTAAATTGTGAAATCAATTGCAGGTGGTTTTGCATATTTTTTTCATACCTTGGAAATAAAAGCATCGCAATCACTTGAATTTTGTAAGCCCACACTGATCGATTCATTTGCTTATAATGTTAAGGCATGCAGACACCTGAAATTTTCAACATAGATGGAAGAGGGATAGCGAATATAGGTCTAAATGGGCAAACATTGATCGATTTGTACGGAACTCACTATGCAGGGGTTTTCTAGACCAGGGAACTCGAATTTGAGATCGTTTTTCCCAGGCAATGCTTTCTAATAGTGGAATGTACTCCACGTGATTTAGATGTTAATAAATATAATGATTTAACTATTATGCTCTTAATTTTTAATCTTCGAATTGATTATTGTGGGCGAAGTTGCGGAGACCTGCTAGTTTATGTATATAAAAATTAATGTATATCTATCTCTCACGATCCTTTGAAAATGTATAGAATGAAATCCACATGCACTTTCTGCAACTGCCACTGCAGTATACTGCATTTCATAATTTACTTCCAGAAAAGGCCATCAGTTTTTTATGCCAACACAGTTAATAAAAATATTTCAGACAGTCTACACATAAATTACCAGAACTCTTACCATAAGATATGCTTTGCATGTCATACATGCCTACATGCTTTCTGCTGGAGATGTTCAATTTCTTTCATCAAGCTTTGCGACCGCTTGTAACTCGTTCAGCAACAGATCAAAGACTTCTCTTAGCAAGCAATTGTGGAACACACAAAGCAAGGGTACACACAAAAATACCCAACATAACTACACACAACACATCATGCAGTGCTTTACAAATAATCATGAGCTATTCAGTGTAGCCCTGAACAGGCTGGACCAAAAGGCACTGTAAATAGAAAACTGTTCTTTCAGTAACATGGAATTTATTATTTTTAGAACTTGTTTTAACTGGTAACCATAGAGTATAATTTACTTTTTTCTGTTAATAGGTGGTTACAGGTGGTGATCTGCTGTTAAAAATTAAACTTCAACATACCGAAAAATCATATTACCAACAGAGTTGGCAGGATTGAAAACTTCCATAACATGTAGGCCTATTGTGTGCATGTATTAAGAATGGAATACAATATCAACGATGTATATCGTATATACTCAAATAATAGAAGAATATACTGGATATACTTTGGTACCGGTAGAGCCTATGTTAATTTTTAATCTTATTTTTATAATTAAAAGTGAAAATTGCACATGCAAAATCCTAAACCATCTGAAAATTTCAAAGAGTATAAATTAGGCTACTCTGTTATCATCAAAACATTTTGAACAACTATAGAAGTTTTGCTTTAAATAACCCATTTTTTTTTTTTTTTTTTTTTCTTTACAGGGCTTTTGATTGATCAAACACTTTTTCCTGAGTGTCGAAGACCATAATACTGCAATCATCCATAGCAAAAAGCCCTTGAAATTGAACAGTTGAAAAAAATGATTATCACAACCCGTCATATTACACATAGCAGTATAGCAGTAATCTTCACCTACTATTTTTTTAGTCTACAATCTTGTCATATTTTTTCTATCTGTGCCTGCCTATTTGTGTACAACAGAGGCATATTCAGAGAGAGGGGGGGGGGGCTGAGGAGGCTACAGCTCCTCCCGCAAAATGTTAAGTTACGCTAATACTTTGCACATAAGAACATTTTAATTTGGCTTTAATTACACGTTAGTTTAATTACACATCCTGACTCATGAAATGCGTAAGATGAATCGTGAAATAGAAATGCCATTACTATAGGTTATACTATAGGTTATACAAAATTCTGCCTAATATCAAATTTGTACCTAAAATTTGTAAAATATGCTCTGGAAAAATGAGGTATGCTCTATCATTTAAGAAATTTTAATACTTGATGTTCTGTTGTTGGCTGAATTACATAATGAATTTTAAAAAATAATAAAAGTTGTATAAATTACATAATAAAAATTAAAAATGAAACAAGGTTATTGCAATAAATTTTAGTAAATTGAATGAAATAATGCTTTAATATTATACAATCGGTACCAACAACAAATGTACTATTAACAAATTGTGTAGTCAAATAGCTGAAAATGTTGGAATTAACAGAGATATGCACAGTATTTAAAATCTGACATAATATGCCGTGATAAATGTGACAAATTGGTTAAGTATGCACAAATATTTTATTAACAAGCAAATATGATGCATCATTGCAAAACTAACAAAATATGCAAAATTAAACCATCAATTTCATGTTATTTCTTTGATACCTTGTGCATTTCAACACTAGCATGTAATAGTATGCGTTATTAAAAAAATGATTTTCATAAACTTCCGTGTCGTAGTGATAATAGTGTTAGACTGGTAGCCCCTCTCGAAGAAATTTCTTGGTTATGCCTCTGGTGTACAATCAAGAAGACCAATACAATAGTAAATGGTATACTACCCCCACGCAATTTCTTGGGCACTGGTTTTACGGGGAAGCGAGGGATGGGGGAAGAAAACATTGCTAGCCCGCCTGTCTTTCTGCAGTGTTGTCAACCAAAGAAACCACATTTCAAATGAATCGTGCATATGGTAAGCGCACATCAACAGCGTAAGCGTGATGTATGTGGACAAACAATAAATTGGACGTCGAATTGGATAATTACTTACAATGAATCATCCTCGCTATTTTATGTAGTGACATTTAATATACAACGAATTTAATGCAGTTCAATAATATAACGTGAATGGCATTGCTTAACAATTAATTACATGTAATAAGGGTTTGGTTATCAAATAAGTTATTTTCCTCCGGGAATAGAATGTTATATAATATAGGCTCAATATTTTTACACTGGATGACTAGTTTTAAGCATAAAGAAGAGTCTCAGTAGAACATGCTTCACCATTTCGTGTTGTAAAACGTAAGAGAGGTAAGGCATCTAGAAGTGGAGAAAACTAAAGGCCTAATTTTAAACGTATTTCATATGTTTTGTGAAAAGTTATGAGAAAACTTTCAATCAATGACTGCCATGAGAGTTCAAGGGAGTGTCAGAAATTAGCATATACGGAATTCTTAATGAGGTGAGGAAAGTGTTGGATGTACAATGACGTGTTTGAGAAATCAGCAATTTGCAAAATTGTAGGCCAATTTTTTCCCCACGCATCAGAAAAGATAATGTCAATAAATAAATAAGGATCCTGAGACAGAATGAAAGCTTGGTATTGAAGCCACTAGAAGTCAGAGTGTATAGCGTACTTTGTGTTTCAATGTTGGCAGCTCTGCCTAAGGAATTGAACGAAACCTACCGAATGAGGACTAGGGAACCGAGTGCCCAAGAAATTGCGCACAGGTAGTACTAAAGCGAGATACCCATTTTTCTTAGGTTTCCTGACATAGGCGTAACCAGGTCGACCATATGGAGGGGGGAGGGGTTATAACATCTGGAGAGGGGGGTTCCGGGGTCCTCCCTCCGGAAAATTTTAAAAATTAAGATGCACAATAACGAGTTTTAAGCTTCTCATGCTTTAAACTCATTTTAAGTAATTTATAAGCAGATTTTTTAAAAAGGTGAAATATCACAATAATGAAATAAATAGTACAATTTTCCCTTTTTTAATCAATGGGGGGGAGGGGGTTCAAACCCCCAAACCCCCCCCCCCTCGTTACGCCTATGCTTCCTGATGAGCTTTGAAACTCCCTTTGCTTTAAAGTCTATTTGTTTGCAAATGTGGAGTGATGCCAATTTAACAAACCAATATTATCAAGTCAGCTCTGTAGAACTTTAAAAAGTGTCAGTAATCACTTGATTATTAACAACTAGGGCCCGGATTTTTAGGTTTTCATAAACCCTTTTTTAGTTTTTTAAACATATTTAAAAAGTTTTATTTTAGTTTATCATTTTCACATGATTTTGTTTAGTTTCAATTTAATAAGTAGCCCTACAATAAAGACATTGAAAAAATATATTGATTCATTTTATTTTTACTTATATTTCTGTGGTTCTAAACCACAAAACTTTAGGAATACTTTTTATTTACTTTTAGAATTACCCCTGTCATTTCCAACTCCACCACAAATTCAATAAGAACGTTTTTCAATTAATCAATCAACTTTTAGAATACTTTACTTTCTGCACCTTGCTGGAGCAAACACTGTGAATAGACAGATCAAGTGTAAGCTTCTTAAGAATGCCTTTAATTTATTTCTAAAGAAACTGGGGATTTCGCTTCACTTAAGATTTCCTTCACCAAAACAATGGGGTTACAAAATGATGAAATTACAAAATGCAATGCTCTAATTTATCTTACAAAATAATATACTGGCAACAATGAGCAAAATGCAAAATGCAAAATGTAGGCAGGTATTTAAAAAGTAATTTTTAGTAGATTAATAACAATAATTAAATTAATTATTATAATTGTGTACTTGATCTTACAAAGGGGCTAACCACCAAATTAAAAAAAAATGGTATTTTACAAAACAATGGTGGTACATGCCATCCTGCATTGCCCTACAAAAGCGCTAAGTGAAATTCATAATAGTGTGAGTGCAAAGTTGCTTGAGAGAGAGCACTGCAGGTAAGATCCAATGCTATTTCTTTACAAGGATTGTTGATTATCTCAGAAACTTAATTTTGCCACTTAGCCCCTTTGTAAGGTAAGGTACACAATTTTTTTTTTATTGTATTTTACTTGAAAAGCAGTTTTAGCCATTTTTAGTTTCTAACGTCTTATTTAGCCATTTTTAGGTTTTATGGACTATGTGACTACCATGACTACGAAATGGATAGTTATGTTAAAATATCACAATCAGCTAGCAAGGAACAACATAGTTTAAAACCTAAGAATCCGTGGCCTTAGGGTGACCAGATGAAAATTTTCAAAAGCAGGACATTTGAAGGAAAAAAGCAGGACATTTTGAGAAAAAGCCTGACAACACGTTAAATTCCTTTTCAATCAAATTAAAATCCAACAAATACAATAACCAAGTGGATTTAACAATATTTCTGTGAAGAGGAAATGTCTTTCAGCAGTTCTGGGGATTTCAACAAATAGGCATGAAATTCCTTGCACGTAAAATGTTTCAAATTATACTGTACTGTTACAATCCCCTTTACTGATTCTACTGATAGTCTGTTTCTTTCTTCTGACCATTGGGCATTTATTAATGAAAATACCCTTTCAACATTGGCATTATGGGCAATTATTGAAAAAAAGAATTGACATATATGCAGCAATGATTGAAAACACTTAACATTCACAGCCTGCTCAAAAAACTTACTCCATTGAAAATCTATTGATTCCAGGAAAAATGCTTCATCTTGCTTCAAAACAAATTCTTTTAGAGCACAAAATTCGTCAAACAATATCACATCATCCTAAACAATACATTTCTGTTTTTCATTAATGTACTTTACAGAAGGAATAATATCACTGAAAGTACAGTCTTTCTCTTTCAAATATTTCATGTTCAACCAATAAAAGCACTCAAATTCATCACACTGAACAGTCCATTTATCTAAATAGTCCTTACACGACTGGTACAGACACAGGGCAGAGTTTATGAAATTGTTTACTTCTGTTTCTAATCCATCTTCCCTTAGACTGTCAAGCTTTTGGGAAATATTCATTGGCATAAACTTATTTTGCAACCTGTTTTCCAGACACTTTGAAACAGAGTTCTGAATCCGAACTATATCCAATAAACAGTTGTGTTCCTTTTCCAGATCATTAATTGTAGTATGAAATACATTCATGAGTGAATGAACTAGAGAAAGATACAGTTCAGAAAACTCATCTTTGAAGAAATCTTTCAAGATTCTTGGGACACCAGACTCTGATAGAAAATAAGACCTCAAAGCAGGATACAACTTAAGAATTCTCTCAATGGCCGGAAAAAGACTTAACCAACGTGTCTTACAGTGACGAAGCAACTGTTGATAATTTATGTTGACAAAATCACAGAACTGCTTAAGCTTTTCAGTGCGAACAGTGTATATGGAAAAGAAATTGAAGATCTTCAGAACTATAGACTCTATATCTACAGGCAATAAATCAGTCCCATGCTGCAAAGTATTGTGGAGAATATGGGCAGGGCATCCTATTCCTGCAAGATCATTTGTCAAAACATTATTTAGTAGGGCAAAAACATTGTTTCCTGAAGCAGGTCTGTTGATGCCTCCGAAGTTTACATTTGCATTATCACCACAAAATGAAACACATTTATCACTAAGACCATGTGATTTCAAAACACTAAGCAGAACATCTGCTATTGTTTTGGCAGTTTCATTCTCGCAACTACATAAATCAATAATTTTTGAGACAACACCAATTTTCCAATCAAAGTACTGTATCATGACTGGAAATAATTTCACACTGCCATGATTACTGGCATCAGTTGCTATTCCCAGAAATGGAGAGTTCTCAACAGATTTTAGTACACATTCAAGAGAATGTGGAGCCAGTACTTTGTTAACAATGGCCTCTGTTTTTGTTCGAGCGCATTGTAGCTTCTTAGCGATCTCCGAATCCTCAACCAGTTTAGGAAGTAGTGATGAAGTACAATCCATTGATCTATAAGTCTGGTGGTGACGTACAGTGTGAAATGATAATGCACCCTCAGCTGCACTAACGCTTTCGTCTATCTTCGAAAATTTTGGTGAGAAGAACGAGGTTACCACACGAGAAGAAGATGCACCTTTAAAGCAAGTAACATGTTTACTTGTAGCTAGGTGACGATCTAAATCCAACGCACCTCTTGAAGCCACAGATACGTAACAGTCACAGATAGTGCATTTCGCTTCGGTTTCCACTCGACCCGCAGTGAAGCATGGGTATTTACTTTTCATGGAATCACCGAATTTGCACTTTCGTTTTTTTAAGTCGGGTTTCCTTTCATCACTGCCTACCTTCGACATATCACTTTGATCAGGAATCAAACAAACTTACGACCAAATACAAGCCGGCAATGATTCTGAACAACAAAAGCAGGAACAGGAAGTGAAAACGGTTGGTTGTAACAAATCGATCTGAACGCGAAATTCGAGTGCGAGTGTTGTGGCAGGTAACCGGAAGCAGGGTCACCACACGTATTTTTACGAACATCAACATTTCCTTCAAATACGCATTTTTCATGTAACGACAAACTTTTGACCTCATGTTTTAAATCTTATATATCATATTTCAATATTGTGTACATTATATTGCTGTAAGACAGAAAGCCGGACATTTTGCCTTTCCCATAAAAAGCCGGCCGGATGCTCACAAAATACCAAAAAAGCAGGACATGTCCGGCGAAATCCGGACGTCTGGTCACCCTACGTGGCCTAGTAATAACCTATTTACTTAAACATTTTAAGTATTCGGTGGAAAACAAGTGTTTATAGGATGAAAAAAGTAATAACTAATCAGTAACCAGTAAACTCTAAATTCCGAGTAATTACTTAAGTTTTAATAAATTTTCTCTCAGTATTTACTGAAAATAATGCAAGTAAGTTTTTATTCAACTGACTCAATATGAAATCTTTATAGAATTAATTATTTAGAAATTGTATTACAACTCTTATATCTTAAAGCATAATAATATAACCCTGCAAAATAAGAGTATAATGAGCTTATATCTAAAAATAAAAAAAAGTGCATGAAGTGAATAAAGCTTACCAACTGGATAGATTGTAATAATATAAGAGATGTGTGTGTGGCATACCTGGCATTTCCCGCTCTAATCCAAGTCACACGATGCAAAACGAAAATGTTGTGGAGTGTGAAAAGGAATAGAGAATGTTAGGAGTCTCCATTAGTACATGGCACATCCAACTACACACACAGCAAGACACAACAATGAGTACTGGCAGCAAACAGAAAAAGTGAAACAACAGAAGCATTTATACAATCCCAGACATTTAGGTGGCTGTTTTTGTTTTTGGGGGGTTTAAACTAAAGTCAGGATTCTCAGAATTTAAAAGGGAATGCATGAGTAAACACTTTATGGAATAAAATAAATAAAAACGAAGTTATATAAACAGTGGAACATACTGAATCAATAAAATGAATAAAATGTTGCATACGCTGATGCTCCACTAAGTGACTTAGTGGAGCATCAGTGTATGCAACACTTTATTCATTTCATTAAGTGACTTAATGGAGCATCAGTGTATGCAACATTTTATTCGTTTTACTGATACTATAAAGAATGTCCTTTTTGAAACTTTGATCAGTGCCACGAATCTCTCTCTCTCTCTCTTAAGGGGGGGGGGAGGTCGTACAGCTTTCGGCGGAATTCATAGGTGAGAAATAGGTGAATTTCATTATTTGTTTCTTCTGCAATGAATTTTTCTGTAACCTTGCAATCTGACTTACTCTAAAATTGACTACTTTTAGAATTGCATACTACTTTCAAAATTAATCAAACTGTTGCAGTTATGGGTAGTTATCGTTACAAAATGGCAGCCATGTTTCATGCACTGAAATGCTGTTTCCATAATAATTTCCACAAATGGCAATATTTTTGAGTGATTCCTTTTTCTATCTATTTGCAAATATCATATGAACAACACTACCTACAATCTTTGAATATCTACAATATAAGTATTTTTAAAAAATCATGTTTGTTTTCTTTTTCATTAAAATATGTATATTTTTTAAAAATAAACTATTAATGTTAAATGAATGATTGTAGATACTGTTCATATGGTATTAACACATACACATAAAAAATAGTCACTCAGAAATATTGATATTTGTGGAAGTTATCAAGGAAACGACATTTCAGTGCATGAAATTATAATTACCCGTAACTGTAACAGTTTGATTAATTTTGGAAATAGTATGCAATTGTAAAAATAGTCAATAAAGAAGAGTATGTCAGATTTCAAGACTGTAGAGCAATCATGAATTATTCATTGCTGAGGAAAAAAAATAAGGTTCACCTATTTTTCACCTATGAATTTCACCGAAAGCTTTTGTCCTCCCTTAACTCTTTGAGAGCTCAGAGACATCATGACTCAGGAAACATAAAAAATATTTGCATATTTTTAAGAAAAATAACTATGGGAATTTTCAAAACCACCTTACATTTTGTGATATATCCTATTCCTATAGCACTTATAATGGTTAAATTAAGATGTTGTATGTCAAATTTCCATATTTTGGCTTTAACCCCTCAAGCTGGACATTACACATGGTAATGCTGCAGTTTCTCGTGGATTTATGCCAGGCATTTAAACTTCTGAGTGAGGTTTCTTGTACTTACTTGCATGGGCATAAGCAATACAGTAGAACTCAGGTTATTCAAAACAATAAAAGAGAGAGTGATTTTAGATAAGCAAATTTTTTTGGATAAGGGGCACCCCACAGCGTAGTGGTTGAGGTGCTGCGCTACAAACTGGAAGGTCGCGGGTTCGAACCCTAATGAGGTCGGAGTTTTTCAATTGGCCTAATCCTTCTGATGGCACTATGGCCCTGGGGTCGACTCAGCCTCTAACAGAAATGAGTACCAGGAGCAATCCTGGGGGTAAAGGTGGCCGGTGCTTAAGGCTGACAACCTTACCACCTTCATGTGCTGAATGTTTAAAAATTTGGGAGCTGCAACCTCCTGGAACCCTCTGGGTCTCCTTGACCTGTATAGGGAACACTTTTAAATTTTTGGATAATCCATTAATTCCAGTATATCCACCCTTTTTATGAAAACAAAGCTATGCCATTTTTAATTTAAATAATTCTGAAAACATTATGAATGGAAGTATACAGCAAGGTATGCCAATAGTCTGCCATGTCTCGGCATATCTGGAATAACCATTTGCTCTCTGTTCAGTACTGACCTTATTGTTCATGAATTAATTTAAAGATTTACACTTTGTGAATTATTGCTGAAAGTTGGAGTATCCATTCCTTTGTGTGGTAATGAACTTACTGTCCACTAAAAGATCCCTTGGAAAAGATGATAGACATAGCCTTGGTTCATAATTATGGCTTCATGGGTTTTCATTTATGACTCCGTGAGAAGGACCAGGCAAAGATGTTTTTATTGCAAGTACATTATCTTTTCTTTTTCCATTCTTTTATTCTATCTGATTTAGAGGCTTTCAGCACACATCTGCCAGAAAGATATTCCTCCAAGTCAGAAATATTTACAAGTGGACAAAGAAATTGGTTTTATTTAACCTAGTTTTCGGGTGATTGATGTTCGGATAAGTGAAGCTCTACTGTAGGCCTAATGGCTTAACCCTCTTAGAGGCAAGTAGTAGAGCAGCAATCTTTTGTTTTTAACTGCTAGACACAAGCAGATTGACTGCACAAGTCCACCCTCTTTAGTACCGGCTATCGGCTTGTAAAAACGTACATGGTTATCATATTTTTGTAACAACTACAACAATGGAATGCAATAGGCTACTTTGTGCATATGCAGACAGGTTTGTAATGGTAAATGTTATCCCTTGGCTTTTCACAAGACCAAAATACAATGAGCATACACTCAGTTTATGTTAGGAAGTGGTCTAGTTCTGGGTTAGATGTGACAAAGGTTAACAGACAGAATTGTGCAAAATGTAATGTACAGTTTCAGTGTAAACATTTAAATGCTAAGACTCATGCATAACTTTTATTAATGTTTATATCTTTTTAGGCATAAATTAATTAAATATTATCATAATCATTAACTGTGTTTTTAATATTTGAAAGGTAAATATAATAGTGTGAAAAATTAAAATGCATACAGTTCAACAAAACATGTTTCAACTTCACCTTTTAGCTGATCACCCTTAATAGCGTGGTTATTTTACTCTTCTGCACTTTATTGTTTTACAGAAGGTACGTTTAATAAATTCAACAGATCTAGAATAATAATTCATTTTATTTGTTTTAGACAAAGCATTCTTTATTTTAACCTTCCATTAGGCGTGCAGTTTGGTAAAACAAAACTGGTCACATGGGTCTAGTAGATCTGCACTATTTTTTGTGGTTATTGTAGCAGGTTTCATTTAGGCCTTAATTGACAATCAAGTAAAGGTAAAGTGATCCCTATACAGGCCATGGAGGCCCAGAGGGTTCCAGGAGGTTGAGGCTCCCAGATTTTGGACATTCGGCACATGAAGGTGGTAAGGTTGTCAGCCTTCCGCACCGGCCGCCTTTACCCCCAGGATTGCTCCTGGTCCTCATTTCTGTTAGGGGCTGAGTCGACCCCAGGGCCATAGTGCCACCAGAAGGATTAGGTCAATTGAAAAATCTCAACAACCTCATCGGGAATCAATTGACAATCAAGTACTGGTATAAAATTAAATAACTAGTACATCAAAATGGGTATCAAAATAATCCTTGGGAAAAGAGGAATCAAATAGAAATATTCATGTAATAAAATTTTACACACATAAGATTATACAACATGGAATAATAAATTTTATTTGAAATTTATTAGTTTTTAAATAATAGATTATTGCTATAAATCGCTGTACAAGACGTGGGTTTCCACTGAGGTTATTGTTCAGCAGTTACAAGTCGCCATTCAGGTAAAGAGAATTATTAACTAGCCCTTTTAGTTAATAGTTTAAGACCATAATAAGGTAGAATACTTGTCAATCACTAGGATGAGTCAAGTATTCATGTAGAGATACTCTTTTAGAAAAGACAGCAGGATTATATTAAGGTATTAGATTTAATCTAACACACGAGTGATGACATTATACTTCCAGTGTATTTTTTTTTTACAACTCAGCAATTCTTGAAAACATAGTTGCCTATATCAATCGTTCAAATAAGTTCTTAAGCTGTTAGTGTGAAGTTCTGTTCACTATATATATTATTGGTGATGTTATGACTTTCTCTTTGAGAAAGGTAAGAATACACTAAGGTCCCTGAATAATATTCTTTTATTCCATAAATTTTTCTGGGCTTTTAAATAATCTATTATAATAAAAATAAAAAAAATATCAATATTATGTAATAATAGTAATAAAAATAATAATTATAATAATAACAATAAAATACCAGCAATAACAAGAACAAAATAATATGTGGCTTCATTATTATTCATACATTACTGTGTTAAGGCATAGGCTACACCCAAGAAACCAGAAAAATTGCATTTTTAGGTAGATTTCGAAGAAAAATCTACATATTGTAATCGATACCATGTCATGACTTTCAAAAAATTCTTTCATATCTTTATGTTTCATACCTCCCTAAGTACAAAACCACCACCCGTGATATTTATATACCGATATATATATATATCTTTACACGCTAACGGCCGTAATTTTGAAGATATTTGAACCAAATTATATTATGTTATTTCTAGGCCCAATAGTTCAGACAAGTTCGTTAATGATCAAAATTGGCCCAAGGGGGTGGTCGGGGGAGGGAGTTGAAATTTTGAAAAATGTATACCTTGGCCCCTATGAAGTGTAGAGGGAAACTTTGTTTGAATAAATTAGAGTACTCCCTGTGGAGTTCACAGTGACACCAACGATTCGGGGGTTTTGGAGGTACGAGTGGGGGTGGGGTGGAAACTCAAATTTTTGAAACCATGTCTTATGGGGTATCGTTGAAAAGCTCTTGATGAGTACTCTACAGATCAATAACTGGTTTCTCGGTAGCTCTCATATAAGGCGAGATTTAGCACTTCGAAATCTACCTCAGCCTGTAGGCCTGACTAAAGGGAATTGTTTTAAAACGATATATTTAGATAGACAGTTCTTTTCTCTTTAATTTCATATATTAGTTTTTAAATTCTGGCTGCTAGTTCCTTAGATAGAGCCCTTTTGCTAAGAAGCTTCATTTTGCCATGCTCCTTAGCTATTTATCAAATTTCAGTATTCTTATTATTCCTCCTCTGATAAAAATTCTTATATTGACTGTTAGCTGTCACTAATACACTAGTAAGTAAGTGGAGCCATGCTGGGGGTAAGAATGAACTGTTTGAACTTCGTATTTTCCTGTTCATCTTGACATGTGTTTTCCATGCATTTCGATACAAGTTTTGCTTCTTCTCAATTTTCCGTAAGTAGTAAATTGCTTGGTATTAAATTGTTTCAAACATCACAATTCTTCTAAAAATGAACACATCAAAGTGATTTTGGTGTAATTTGAAACTTCAAATGTTCTCTAGTGCTTGATGTCGAAAAATTGTTGATATATGAATTACTGTGTTCTAGATTTTTGGTTATAGACTAATGATGTGAACAAAAATATATTTTTCAGTTTATATAAATATATATAACTTAAAATGTGAAGTATAAAAAAAAAACTAATGTCAGGCACTAGAGAACAATTCTATCTACAAAATAGTGAACATTTTGTGTTTCTGTTTTTCATAGTTTTGAAGTATTCATGTTACAAGTTTATAGTCAAAATTTTCAAGAAAACAATTTTCATAAAGAAATTACAAATAATAATTACAAAACATTTTTTCTGTGAAATGTCTTGATATACAGCTTTATAATATATAATATATATAAAAAAACTGAAAGTCCTAATGCTTAAAAATAAAATTTTAATACCTAAAAGTGCATAGGCTTATATACCGTAACTCATTGTGTCTAAAATCAACATTACAAGCATATTCAAAATGTGTTACCGTACTTCATTATTATGCTTATATTATTGCTTAAATTATATTATTATATATACTGTCTAATATATGCTTGTATTATTTCTAATATCAATTTTACAACCTTTAATTCACTTTCTTGAAAGGCCATTTGTTGTTGTTGTTGTTATTATTATTATTATTATTATTATTATTATTATTATTATTATTATTATTATTATTATTATTATTATTATGTTTTTAAAAAGAAAATATAATGGATTTGCTTAATGAAATGTTAAAATGGTTACAAAGAATCTTAATGTAAGTTTAATCCATGCTTTTTTGAACTGTATTTAATAGCTATAAAAGGAAACAATGCACATAAAATAAAATCTATCATGCGATTGATGGTGTGACAGCCATTTACACGAGTGATGCCAGGTTAAATATATGTAAAAAGACAATGACCTGAAAAATTTTCGAGTGAAACAAAATTGTTTAACCCATTGTTGGTCGACATGTGAACACTGTGCTCACATCTGATTTCAAAGCATTTTATATTATTTACCACTGAAGCCAATAGCGTGAGATACTGTATACCTTTCCCTGATTAATCATGGAATAAGTCGATACAAGTTCTGGAATGTTTCAACTCTCATTGTTCTAAAGATAGCAAACGATGTGGTATGTGTCAATGCCGCTCACATGTTGACAATTCGTGTTACAAAAATGTCTCATTGTCATGTTACTATTTCTAGAGTAGAGAAGTAAGATATTGTATTGTTGTTTCAACATACTAGGTAATTCAAACCCAGGTCCAACTCTTTCCATGTGTTATGGATATCAGTTGATAAAACTATTATTAAAACTTTAGTACAGTGGATAAAATTACCTTGAACAGTCACTACGTTTCAGCCTGACCTCCAGGCCTTCCTCAGGTGAAATGAGGAAGGCCTGGAGGTCTGGCTGAAACATAGTGACTGTTCAAGGTAATTTTATCCACTGTACTAACCCTAGTAGCACACTTCGTTGGCCCAATGGAGGGATTTGGTTGGCATGGAAGGGATATGTTGGGAAAAGGTTGGTTGTAATTCCCTCGGTTTTGCCAACGGATTTTTTGGCTGGGATGCGCGCTTGTCCTACTGTTGGCGTTTCCAACCAATAGGGCTGTTGCCCCAACAATACATTTCGTTGGCTAAGCCTCCGTTGGCGTTACCAACCAACGGGATTGTTGGCCCAGCAATACATTTCGTTGAAATATAATCGCATTTATGTTAAAATTAAAAAGTGTTGAAATAACATTATAAGCGTTAAATTTTCATTTCCTATAAAATAAAACAGTGTTAATTCATTAATTATTCGAGCTTTTTGTGCACATTACATGCTAAAAATTTACTTCTCCACCTCTTCCTGCCAGTCTTCGGCAATTTCCGGCGTACTTCGTAGGTCATCACGTAGACGATGAAGATACAAAGGTTATTCGCCATCTTGATATGTTGAAGAATCCGAATGGTGTTTTTACTTCTATTAATATTAGGGCCCTTTATTTGTTCTCTGAAAATAACGTTATCATATATTCACATCAAATATTCAAAATACGAGATGTATATCCTTCTTACTATTTATCATGTATTACACATCTCTGTAGTAAATAGGCTAGAAGAATTCTCGATTTTTGTTGCAACGATCACTAATGGCGTAGTGGTTAAATCGATAGACTATAACACTAGCGGTCTCGAGATCGAATCCCCATAGGTGCGAATTTTATACTGTGACGGGCTTTCTTACTTTATGCTATTAAATCTTCGCCAAAATCTGTGACGACTAATATGTGATTATTCTCAATCGTAATACATAAGTTTACTGAACTCCTACAAAACAAGGTCACTTATGCACCTGTTGTGTCATCATAACCCTGCCTGCATAGTCCACATTCCAACGTTCAGTACAACTACCTCTGTCACCGGGTGGTTGCAAATTTCCTACACCCAGTCTACTTTCTCTTTCTTTTAACAATTTACCCAGTTTGAAAATATTGATGAAAATTTATATTAACGGGCGCCATCATCAATACACTTTCTCTCTTCTTTTTGTTGTATATCAGCCCAGTCACAAATAAAATTATAGATACACAGGCTATGTACCTACATGCCTCTCGACTAGCTTTTAATTTAACAGTGGAGACGGGAATTGGGTTCGGATTTACCTTTCTTTTATTACTCTACTTCTCTCTATTTCTTCTTTTTCTCCTTTTTCAGTGCTCACTACCAAAGTATGTAACTTAGCCCAAAAATCAGCGACTCTCAAACCATTACAAGGATAAGGGTCAAAAATCTGAACTTCACGTTAATTTACTTTGCATAACAATAACCATAATTTATTTAATATATTATTTTCTCTTTTCAACAATAACAATCTTATATACAATAAATTACATTTACACTACATTAACCATTCAACACTTTTTATTGGTAGGATAGTATTTAATTATTCAAGGTTAGTATACCCAGTTTAACTGTATAAGTACGTTTTCCGTTCAACAATAACAACTCCCTAATTAATTACTTAATCTCCTTTCTTCCTTTATTTCCAGGTATCTACTAGAACGTCTATTATCTTTCTAATTTACTACTAACTTGTGTAGTCACTTACATTTGCAACTTCAGGATATCTCAATATATATATTATACTTTCTTTCGAATAAATAAAGATTTCCAATTCATGATCCAGTCCTTGACTCTACATATTACACTCACTAATCCCACCTATGTCTCCTATACTAGTCTACTAGTCATCTTAGTCCATGAAGAATTGTACTTAAAGATAGATAGGAAAGACAGTCTCATGAAGAAAGAAATGGAAATTTAGGCCTATACCCACAGAGTGACTGTGACGATAGACCACCGATACAGGGGCGGCGTCTAGATCTTGAGTTACAAACAATCTGACTCCTCTCCTGCAACCGGGAAAATATTAATGGGCCGCAAACAAAAATACAATTTTGAACAATCGATGTCAGAGGTCCCTGACACTCTCTCCTAGAGGCACGTGGGGCCGTTGTTCGCCTCCAACACCGACGACTTTCACAATTCTCATAAATTTCTTTATATTTATTTTATTTGGGACACTTCTGGCGTTCCCTCACCTCACCCTTCGTTTTTTTTCTTTTCTGGGGTAATCTCTAGTACCTGCTAACGACCTACTTGTCATCAACTCACTACACAAAATTACCAATTCTCCTCTTTCTAATCTAACCAGTTATTATTGATTATCTTTTAACTCCTCTCTCTGTAAGCAATTTATACCATTGTTCTAATTTTCCCTCTTTCTTGTTACTCGGGTTTCCATACTTTCCAAGTTACTATTCTACTCCCTGGGCACCCAATTTCCTTGTTTCTAAATTCCCTAGAATTCTAACTGAAACTAACTCACGCCCCAGATCAGTAACTTTCTCTTTATAACCCTTGAGTAATTCCTACTTCTATCCTAACATGTAAGTTTTTCAATGGTAGGCGCTTAATCTACTACTATTCATAGGCCTTCTTCTGCCTCTCACTGTTCACTTCCTTATCTCCTTTTCCCATGATCCATACGGTTCCCACTCTTCGATAAATCTCTTAAAGAAAACAACTCAATCCTTACGGGCCAGCATGAAATCTACTCATAGATAGTCATCTGTCACCCAACAAAAACCAAGAGGGAGAGGCCCTCGCAAGAAATACTAAGTAAGCCCCTATTACCCTTCTTTCTTACTCCCCTCGCGTCCTGTCTTATAAAAAAAACAAGTTTGAATGAGCATCACCAATTGCCTCTAGCTATGTATTCATTCGTGAGACAATCACTCATAGAAACCCAAAGTATAGAGATCATCTTTACTAACCCACGGTCACAGTTCTTGACTACTCTTTCTTAACTTAGACCAGAAATAGAAACGGGTTGGATTACTGTATTTTATTTCCTCACCCTAGATTTATCACACTTCTATTTTTCTAACCCTACTCTTAATCCTTCATTTACGGCGTCTAATCGCCACACATTTCTTAGAAACACCGCCTCCAAAATTTTCCCATTTCTCAAAAACAAAAGAAAATGTTTATGTGATACTCAACGGGTGATGACTCTCTTATCCTCTGATCCCGTACTGTTTCCATCTACTTCCTGATGTCCACATCTTCCCTTAGTCCAGACTAAGCAGTCGTGACCCACTCTTCTCTCCACAGCTGGTGTTCGCTGAAGCGGTCTCTCGTACCGGCAGACGTGATGTGCTTGCCCAGTTAACGACTATCTCCATATAGTCATATCAGTGAAATTCCCATTCAGAATTTCCTCAGATGAAAGTCTGACACACCATCATGCCAGAACGCCTCTACCGCTGTCGCACGTCCCAGTCTCGTCTTCTCCCTTCTGCCTTTTCAACTTCTCTCTCTCGTAGTCAGGCACGTACTCTTAACCGTCTTTCAGGTTCCACACGTCTCTCTCGTCGATTCACCGTCGACGCATGCGCACCTCTCCTTTTCTGTAATTCAAATAAATTCAGGGCAGTATCGATAATCATGAAAATGTTCAATATCGATTAGTTGTGGTCCCCCAACCCTTCCTTTGTTTAGGAATGGTCTCCTATCGTTGATTATGCACGTCGCTATTTGCGTCGTGACAATACGACAGAAATAGGTAGGTAGGGTGAAGGAGAGAAGGGAGGTAATAGGGAAAAGAGGAGGAAGAGAGGAGAAAAGGGATGAAAGGGGAAATAAAAAATTAAATTTTCTGTGCTTCTAGTATTTCCGCCAGATGTCTCTGCGCTGCTTGTAGTTCCACCATTACCTAATAGATGTCTCCCAACTGTTGGGATTTTGTTGTATATTGGTTGGCTACAGTTGGCAATTGGTTGGAAAAAACGCTCCTTGGCAACGGAACCCCGACGGACATTCATAACCGTTGACCAACGAAACATGGCGATCATTTCCCAACATTGGCCCAACGATCTGTGCTACTAGGGAAAGTTTTAATAATAGTTTTATCAACTGTATTGTTGTTGTTCCTACCACATTGTTGACTCATCAACAACTAATCCTCTGTAGTTCTTAAGTTGAGGCTCATTATTGTGTTAGTAGTTGTATGCAGTGTTATAAAGGTTAGAGGAATATTGTCAATCATCCGCCGAAACTATGAGGGTCATCCAGAAAGTAAGTTCCGATAGCCAATAAAGAAAACAAAAACATTAATAAGTAAGGAATATTTACTGTAATGTTTACAGAGGTTCATTGGCTACTTCTCTACATAGTGGCACCATTATCAAGGCATTTACCTTAGCGGTGTACCAACAATTGTATGCCCATATCATAGAACTCTGCTGCCAGCGATACACAGCGATACACAGTGATGAGTTTCTCGACAGTGTTATCACTGGGGATAAAACATGGGTGTCACATGCCTCACCAGAAACAAAATAACAATCCATGCATTGGCAGCATAGTGGTTACCTGTGAAAATCAAATTCAAGCAGGCAATCTCTGCCAGAAAAATCTAGGATCAACATGGTGTCCTCCTTTGCGAGTTTTACGCGAGGGGAGACCGTAAATGCTGATTGGTATTGTCAAACATTGAAAAATCTGAGGAGAGTAATCCAAAACAAGAGACGTGGAATGCTGAATGCAGTGATTTCATGGCTCCAGACGTTGGCAGAAGAGTCTTATGACATAGGCATACATATGTTGGTGCAGCGGTATGATAAATGCCTCAATAACAGTGGCAATTATGTAGAGAAGTAGCCAGTGAATCTCTTTAAATATTACAATCAATATTTTTTGCTTATTGGTGTTTTTCTTTTCTTTATCGGTGATCGGAACTTACTTTCTGGATGACCCTCATAAAACAAGGAACTCAAAACGCAATTATGTTATCTAATGTTTTGTAATGTGAAAATGTGTGCCGTGATTATTTTACTTGTAATAAGTAATTGAAGAAATATGTTTCTGAAAATCTGTAAATAACAAAAACTTGTCAAAATAATTGTTAAATAACAGCATACAGATAGTATACCGATGACTGGTACTATGCGATGCTGCGCTCACATGTCAACCAACACCAGGTTAATTATAACGCAACATCATACAAAATATAATAAATCATAAAACAATATGTGTATTTTAGCTGTGTATAAACACCTCTCTTTCTTTCAGAATTTCCTGTTTACTGCATCAAAATACACAATATTGCAGTCCAAATACTGATATAATGGTGAAGAAAACTTACCAATAATAGGCTTCATAATAACGCCTGACAGTCCAAGTGCGACACCCATCACAAATGTTTTTGAGGCCATGACTATTGTTTCAGGAAGATCACTGGTATGCTGCAAGCAAAACCTCCTCCTCTGTAGGGACACAAGAAATATCTAATAACAGTTTCCATTTGATACCTCCAATAATATCCTTCCACTAAAACAAAGTTAACTCATATAGGAGCACCGCTAAAACAATGCACTTGACAGTTCTCACCTATCTGTCTACTTATGTTGGCTGCACTGTGGTTCTAGCAACTGATAAGGAGAAGTCATTTGGCTGTATTTGGCTTCAAGTGTTGCATGCTGCTTCTATAGTTGCTCCTCTCTCATTTTTCTGTTCTTTCATGCATAAGGTCTCGATATTAATAGTATTCATACAAATACATATACACTGTTAAACCATATAGTTCAGTGGCGGCTCTTGGCCGGACAATTAGGTGAAGAGAAAAAAATGCCACATGCTTATGTTAATAACGGAATTCACCTATGTCTTGTAAACCAAAACAATCCTTCGGTAGCCTTTAAGGCTGCAAACTTGTCAGTGATATCATCACAGAATGGCTGCTTTTCTTCTAGCTGCAGTAGAAGTTCTTTCTGAATTGAAACATTCGCTAAACAAGATAGGCTACTTGTCAGGTTAGTTAGTATCTGGCAACATTTTTTATTCTTCATTTAGTAGGCCTACGTCGTGATATGACAGCTGGCACAATGATGATTTGATTTTAAACAATGCGGGTAAGAATGTAGTTATTATTTATAAAATCTGGTACATTTTATTCATGGAATACTCTTAATAAATCCCATTCAAGATTATGAGTTTCGTGAGACAAATTCGATCCTGCTTCTCTGCCACGAATCTATCTATGTTTATCGTAATTATTATTCTCCTAATCAGATTATTCAGAATATTCCATTCATGCGATGTGGACTTGGTATTGACTAATAATCTTAAGCAATCGACCAATGACTGTTGTTTATCTTATAAGTTAATATATTGTGAGGGTCGGAAAGATGCAATTTTATCTGATAAACTTCAGCTCGTTACTGGATACTTCAAGGCATTAATATGCAGTGATTAATATGTTTTATGTCGTATGATTACCTATGAAAAAATATGCATTGTAGGAATGAAATGCCATGATCCACGTTCTCTTCGGAGTATAAACTGGCAAATGGATTGGGATTAGAAGAACAATTACAGTGTAATTATATTTGTAGTGTTCAACGCATTAACATCAAGGCTGTGATGGATAATATATGTGCTTCATGAACCCTGTAATCAAGTGCAAACGTGCCCACCTGTTTCTCCGAGCACACAGTGTGAGGTACGGGCGAAGAAAATGCCTGAACAAGAGGGACGGCTTCATGGGTAGTCTGTTCGCTTCGGTTTGGGGATGTGGGATAAGCGAGAAAACTGCTGCTTGCCATCCTTAGTGGATCCTTAGCCAATTTTAGTGGATCAGACTACCCATGCAGCCGAGGGAATGGTAAACCAGTTCTGTTTTACCATGGCTGACTTGAATCACTTGCAGGATCTCAGTGTCTCCTAGCTTTGACACCAGATGGTGGCGTGTCGGGCAATTCAAAAATACAGATACATTTATAGTAAAAACCAACGTTCGTGATATGGAAAATAAACTTTAAAAATACTGGTGAAGTGCTACTTCACCTACTTCCCCTGAATAGTCGTCACTGATATGGTTAATATACCTAGGTGCAAAGGGTTATGAGGATAAAGGAGGAAGCATAATGGTTCACGTCCATAATATTCTCGCTTGTTTGATAACATTGTAAGCAGCTCAATGGTTAAGATGTTTTATCACGGTATGGAAGGTTGTGGGTGTGCGTTCATTATATTTTTAAGTTTTAAATACAGTGTTCGATTTTCAAAATTAGCCGTCTCATATTTTTTGTGGAAGTCTATAAGGGCAGGTCCCGATTTCACGTACTTTGTAACCAAGGCACAGCTTTCATTTTTTTACTTTTACCACCCACCCCCACCTCGAAGTTATCGTTTTAGTGTTAAATTTGGGTTTTACCGAAGTCTCAACCAATAGTGTCCTGCTGGCGTTTTATTGTTGAGAGTAAACCAATCACTACCTAGGCTTCACAACTTTTTTTTCCCTAAAATAAAAATAATTATGTTTTGGCAAAATATGCATGATTGCTATTGCAGTTTCATTTACAAAATAAATACCTAAACCTCTGAAAATATTTGAAGGGTCCAGGGGAAAATGATCAAAGTCCATTTAAAAAAAAAATGAGTTCATGGTGTCATCTGGTTTAGAAGGTGGAGTTCTACATGTTGAATTACAGTTTGGTATGAAAAAGTGATCAGAATACACAATATGAGAGGATGAAAATTGAAGTCAAATGGAAAAATGATCAATGTCCATGAAATATATGGAAGAATGATCAATACACATTGGTTAGTAAGGTTAATGCTATTCAATTAAAACCTTTGAAATTAGACAGTTTTTTTATTTAATTGTTGACATTTGAGACATGAGGTTTTGCCCTCTTACCAATGATATGCATCATAATTTCCTATCCATATTTTTCAGAAAAAAGGGGCAGAATATAATAGCAAAAATATGGTACTGGTGGCTAATAGTAAAGCGCCATGCAGGAATACTCCAGATTTCTTTACATTAAATGTTTGCTTTTTAGGTAGATTTCGAAGAAAAATCTACCTATTGCAATCGATACCATTTCATGACTTTCGAAAAATTCTTTCATATCTGTACGTTTCATGCCTCCCTAAGTACGAAACCACCGCCCGTTAAAAAAAAAAAATTATGATATATATATATATATATATATATATATATATATATATATATATATATATCTATATATCTTTACACGATAGCGGCTGTAATTTTGAAGATATTTGAACCAAATTTTATTATATTATTTCTAGGCCAAATAGTTCGGAAAAGTTCGTTAATGAGCAAAATTGGCCCAAGGGGATGGTCGGGAGAGGGGGTTGAAATGTTAAAACATTTATATGTCGGCCCCAATGAAGTATAGAGGGACACTTTGTTTGAATAAATTAGAGTACTCCCTGTGGAGTTCACAGTGACAACAACGATTCGGGGGTTTTGGGGGTACGAGTGGGGGTGGGGGTTAGGGGATGGAAATTCGAAATTTTTGAAACCACGTGTTGTGGGGTATCGCTGAAAAGCTCCTGATGAGTACTCAAAAAATCAATAACTAGTTTCTTGATACAGTCAACTCCCGATTATCCGGGTGCGGATCAATTGGTTTGCAGATTAACCGTTGAGCTATTCCTTCAAAAAAATCTTTTAAAAAATATTCACTTAATTCACTTAGTTACGGAGGCTCTGTTCCGATATTCACAAGAAGGAAAATGCGGTCAAAGAACAAAAGAGTGTTAACAGATTATTTCAGCAAAGTGTAAAAATTCCTTGAAAGTCCCAAAACCAAACTGTTAATACAGTAGTCTTAGTGTTTTATTGTTGTGCTGAAACAGTTTGTGACCTCTGAGGGTGAATGATTCTAGCACTGCAAGACGTTTCCACATAAGCCTGTGTAAGTTTTAAATAATTTTTCAATTACAGTATGTTTAGGTATAATTTTGTTTTAACCGTGTTTTCGTTTATCCGTGAGATGGCTACCACCCATCATCCCGGATAAACGGGAGTTGACTGTAGTTCTCATATAAGGCGAGATGTGAATATTTGAAAAAGTGCTCATTCCTCTTTTTTGCAGTTATTATTGCGGGTTTGTCATGCGAAGGCTAAAGAAGAATAGTGCTACGCAGCAAAAGTAAATTAAACCAAAAGCACTTCCAAATCTACCTCAGCTTGTAGGCTTGCCTAAATGGATTTTTTACCTTCTTGTAGTCCTCATCAAAACTGAGGCTGCTGAGGAGATCACCCAGTGAGGAAGAGATGAGGGAGACTGAGCCTGCAGTTCCCCCTACCACATGTCCCAGTAGACTTCGAGCACCATAACTCAGACCATCGGCAAACTCATCTGGTCCTTCCATTACACCCTGTAATATACAATTGTATATATTCAACTAGAATTTTTTTTAAAGATATACAGATATTTTTTTTTAGTCATTAGATGTAAGAAGTAAGTTTTTTCTAGTTGTTGTTGCTTTTTTTTTCAGTATTACCTGTATTGTGTGTGATTGGTAACTGGGTACAAAATGATAGGTTTTCGGAGGACCAGGAGTTTTTACACCACTTAAGATTAAAACAAAAGGAAGCTAGGACTGTAGGTCAGCTGGAACAGAGATTTAAGTTTGAGGGTTTTGCAATAATATATTTTCAGGAAGCCTGAACTCTGAATAATGAAAATTTGTATAAACACTTAACAAGAATATGATAGATGTGGTTAAATACAGTTACTATTTCTAGGAGTAATACAACACTCCCGCCAAGTAGGATTATATAAGCGCTAACACCAGTTCTTTGTTTAACTGCACGTGGTGGCTAGGCTACAACACAATGGAAATAATTGTAAATTACACTAAAAATACAATCTGATTCCCGGAACTTCACACGCAAGCTGCCTAAACAACAAAGGAGCAATAGGTGTGGAATTGAAGATGAGCACTAAGTATACAGAGCGAAAATTGTCCCGAAATTAGAAGCAATTGTGACGCGTGACTGTATACTGCTGCATCTGGATCTCAACTGAACTGGCGTGGCAACGCACAAGCAGGTGCCTGCACAGCCAGGAAATGATGAAACTAGGCGGCAATTAATGGCGGTCGCGCCAATTAACACAGAGGCAAATTTGAAACAATATAACTTATAGACTCTCGATCTAACATAACTCCCGCCTAAAATCGACATATTTTACATAACACTTTGCTGATAGATCAAGATAACACTTTACTAATAGATTTGCACTTTACTGATTAGGCAAGGGACACACTTTTACAATAGGTCGCTTGTATTCACCACTGGACGTACGCAATGTCACAACACGCACTAAACCGTCGTCACCAGGATGCACTGATGAGATGATTCCCAGCTTCCACTGGAGCGGTGGAGAATTATCTTCTTTCAGGAGGACAAGAGTACCAATCTGAATGTTTTCGCTGGACGCAGACCACTTCTGCCTCTGCTGCAGGGAATGTAGGTAATCAGCTGACCAACACTGCCATATATGATGTATGTAGGTTTGTAGCTGATGCCATTTAGCAACATGAGAGACGTTCTATGCCTTAGGAGGAGAAGGAAGGGCTGTGAGTTTTTCACCAATGAGAAAGTGTCCAGGAGATAGATAGGATGAGTCGCTAGGATCATCACTTAGGCGTAGGAGAGGTCGAGAGTTTAGACAGGCCTCAATCTGGGTGAGAACTGTAGAAAGCTGCTCATAGGTAAACACTTGGCTACCCATCACTCTTCGTAAATGAAACTTCATGGATTTGACAGCCGCCTCGTGGAGGCCTCCAAAATGAGGGGAGCTCGCAGGGATGAAATGCCATGTGAATTCATTAGAGGATGCGTAGTCTTGGAGGACTTGTTGATGGGTGCTGGACTGAAGCAAGAGACGCAGCTCGCGCAGCTTGTTGTTAGCACCAACAAAGTTCGTCCCATTATCACTGAATATTTCCTTGCAAAGTCCTCTACGAGATGTGAATCTGCGCAGGGCGGCGATGAAGGCATCAGAAGTAAGATCTGAAACCAGCTCGATGTGAACTGCTTTCGTAGCCAAGCATAAGAAGATAGCAATGTATGCTTTAACCTGAGTTTTGCTGCGGGGGGAGCCGTATCTTATGAAGAATGGTCCAGCATAATCAACCGCAGAACGTAGAAATGTTCTAGCAGGGGTCACCCTGTAGCTAGGTAGGCTGCCCATCAGCTGGTGAGCACCTTTGGCTTTCAACTTGAAACAAGTTAAACATCTGTGTAGCGTAGACTTCACAATTCTACGTACACTAGGAATCCAATATCGTTCTCGCAGAGAAGATATAAGCAGCTGATGTGATGCATGAAGCAGTCGCAGATGCTCGGATTCAATTATCAACTTGGTGAGGTGGTGACCTGGAGGGAGGATAAGCTGATGTCGTGCATCATGTGGTAACTCAGCTTTCTCCAAACGTCCACACACTCGGAGTAGGCCATCCTTGTCCACAAAAAGGCACCAAGGAATGGAGAGAACTCTTGGTATTCACTTGCATCTTACTCTGAAGATCAGACAGTTCATGAGAATAGGCTGCTCGCTGAGCTATTCTTATACAAAGCAACAAAGCTTGTTGTACTTCCTCAACTGTGAGAGGGCCGTAACGTTTAGCTTGGCATCTACAGTTGTTTATGAAGCGTAGCATATACGAAGTAACTCTTTGTAGACGTGTCAGCTTAGAAAAGCGTAGCATAAAGTCTTCTGCAGCATGTGTGACTAGGCACGCTGCTCACCTATGTCCTGCAGCTCAAGTTGCTGAGGCTGTTTGGGCCATGATTCAATAGGCTTAACTACTTGTTGTCTGGACTCACCCAATGAAGTTTTATCCTGTTTCATTGGCAGACGTACTGTAAAACTACCATCGTCATTGCGAGTGGTATTCTCTACATAATTAACTACTTGTTGTCAGGACTCACTCAATGAAATTTTATCCTGTTTCATTGGCAGACGTACTGTAAAACTACCATCGTCATTGCGAGTGGTATTCTCTACATAATGTTGTTCACACCGTTTCTCTTCCTGTGTTAACATTTGTTGTGGAAAGTCTCCGAGGTCCCAAAACCGTCCCAGCTGCTTGTCCACATTGTCCGTAGAGATGAAAAAGTTGTGCTGGGAACCCGCATCCAGATTGCCTTTCACAGAGGATTTAGGAATGGTTCCAGACAATATCCACCCTAGTTCTGTACTAATCAATGCAGGAAAACCAGGATTGGTTAAGATCTTACCATGGAAAAGCTCGAAGAATAATGCTCCTCCAATAAGCAAATCAATTTCAGAAGGGATATGGAATCTAGGATCGGCTAATGGAATGTCCGAGGGAATGTTCCATGAGGATGGATCAATTCGGACTGCAGGTAGCTTCCCTGTTATGCGAGGAAGGATTAGGCAATCTAGATTTCTCCGATAGTTGTAAACCATGGATCTCACATTAATGTTCACACTATGACTGGCATTCGATGAAGTACCATTTATACCTTTGACAGGCGTATCAGCTGTCATTGTAGGAAGTTGCAGACGCCTCGCTAGATCCGCAGACACGAAACTGGCCTGACTGGCAGAGTCTAGAAGGGCCTTACACTGTATATAATTGCCATGCTTGTCTTGCACTTCGACCCTTGCAGTCGCAAGTAAGACGTGAAGCACTGGCTTTGTTTCACTGAGCAATAACTCGAAGGCGCTTCAGTCCTGTTATTCACTGTATCACTGCCTTCACTGGAGTGAGAAACCGTTCTCATGTGACCACTGTTGTGCAACATCTTGCTATGCAGTTTACCACAGTTGCAGAATGAAGATACATTGCACTGATTCGCTCGATGTGTATTAGAAAAACAATTGAAACACAGATTTTTACTTTTTACAACTTTCCATCGCTGTTCAACACTCAGCTGACGGAACCGTTTACATTTAGAAAGGTTATGGCCGCTTTGACACTGAGGGCATAACTGTTCAGTTGTCGACACATATGACTGACGACTGTCACTATGCTGATTCCTAGGTTCACGACGTTCACTTCTAGGTTTTGATGGGCTGGACCTGTTGCAGGAATTGTTCGACAGCACCTCTAGAGAATGAGACTTCGCTTCTAGAAATAACACAAGCTCACTTAACGAAGTAAAGGTTTGAGAATCGATTCTGGACTCCCATTCACGTTGCACGCTTTCTGGAAGATGCTCCAATAACAATTGCATTAGAATGACTTCATGAAGTGGCACTTCTAATTCTAACGCTTCAATAGCATGCAAGTTGTTTTGGAATTGATTCAATAAATTTCTCAAATCTGCAACTGTCTCTTGTCGCGCTACAGGTAGGGACAGAAGATGCTTGATGTGGGATATAGCAATTAACCGTTTATTGTTGTATCTTGCACACAATATACCCCAGGCAACTTGGAAGTTATCACTAGTCACTGGCAAATTTTCCAATAATATTTTAGCCTCGCCCTTTACTGTAGCAATGAGGTAATGGAATTTTTGAATGGGCGATAAACTACTATTATTTACAATCAAACTTGAAAAGGTATCAAAATAATGTTTGAATTTAGTTACATCGCTTTCAAACACTGGAAGCTGAATCGTTGGCAATTTTATCATATTGCTTGCCTGCGATGCACTGGAGTTCACTGTTTGTCGTGTGTCACTGTTGTTTGAATTGACACTAACTGATGTAGGCTCACGCGCATGCATTAACTCACTTAACCTTGCTTTTAGATCAATATACAACGTTGATACCTTGTCTGCATATTGTATGTGACTATCAAGTTCTGTATCAATTTCCACCATAGATTCAATTTGCGTTTGCACAGCTTCAAACTTATCAATTTCATTCAATAGATTTTCACAATAGATCACAAATACACTAACACCTTCAGGTATGTCGTTGAGAAAGTTCTGTGTCAGTGTAAACTTTCTTTTACTTACACCCCGACGTCTAACTAAAGCCTTAATTTCTTGCTCCATGTTGAGATGAAATGGTTAATTTTACATTGATAGAAGAAAAGTGATTAGGCAGTCAGCTGCAAACTGTTGGAGGTGGCTGTCTTCTCGCTGAAGGTGGTTTCTCGTAGTGAGCTGTGGGTAGGGAGTTGGCCATGAAACACGCGTGCATAACCTAGCACAGTTGTCTGGAGCACTGTATGGAGCTTGAAGGTCAACAGCCGAGCGCGCCACGAAGCGACACGAACAACCACGAAGTACACGAACGTTCACACACGATTCACAATGTTCAATGTTCAGAAATTATTGCAAAAAATCAAACCCTGCCCGGAGGAACCAAAATGATTGGGACTCAGTAGGAAACAATGTGATAGGGATCCGTCTCAGAGGATAAACCGCAATGTTAGGGAATGGTAGATATCCGGTCCGAGAGGAGCAAAATGTTTGGTAACTGGGTACAAAATGATAGGTTTTTGGAGGACCAGGTGTTTTTACACCACTTAAGATTAAAACAAAAGGAAGCTAGGACTGTAGGTCAGCTGGAACAGAGATTTAAGTTTGAGGGTTTTGCAATAATATATTTTCAGGAAGCCTGAACTCTGAATAATGAAAATTTGTATAAACACTTAACAAGAATATGATAGATGTGGTTAAATACAGTTACTATTTCTAGGAGTAATACAACACTCCCGCCAAGTAGGATTATATAAGCGCTAACACCAGTTCTTTGTTTAACTGCACGTGGTGGCTAGGCTACAACACAATGGAAATAATTGTAAATTACACTAAAAATACAATCTGATTCCCGGAACTTCACACGCAAGCTGCCTAAACAACAAAGGAGCAATAGGTGTGGAATTGAAGATGAGCACTAAGTATACAGAGCGAAAATTGTCCCGAAATTAGAAGCAATTGTGACGCGTGACTGTATACTGCTGCATCTGGATCTCAACTGAACTGGCGTGGCAATGCACAAGCAGGTGCCTGCACAGCCAGGAAATGATGAAACTAGGCGGCAATTAATGGCGGTCGCGCCAATTAACACAGAGGCAAATTTGAAACAATATAACTTATAGACTCTTGATCTAACAGTTTGTATATATATACAGTGAGTCCCACGCAAGAGTTGGCCAATGATGCGGGTTTCTGCATCACGGCGGGCACAGCTCCAACTCCTAAGCAATCGGCTGAAATATCTACACAAATAAAGCCGCGATTGGCATAATGATTCAGGTTCGCACTGTTACAGTTGGAATTACATTGAAAGCAACCATGTACCTCATCACAAGAGATGTTGGAAATGTCCTCCTCTTGCATACACACAATACTGGCACCTTTTTTAGGAAATTTTCTTTCACGCTCATAAGTTCAGCTTTCGAGATAGAGTTAATTTCTCTTGTAATATTGTCTTTAAGTTCTTCTAACAGTATGTCACTATTATTAGGGGGAAACTTGAAAAATAAAGTGTATAGGTCAATTTCCCATACATTAGAAGAACTTAAAGACAATATCACAAGAGAAATTAACTCTGTCTAGGAAGCTGAACTTATGATCGTGAAAGAAAATTTCCTGAAAAGATGCCAGTGTTGTGTGGATGCAAGAGGAGGGCATTTCCTATATCTCTTGTTATGAGGTACATGGTTATTTTCATTATAATTCCAACTGTAACTGTGAGAATCTGAACCATTATACCGATCGCAGCTTTATTTGCGAAGATATTTCACCCATTCGCTCGGGAGTTGGAGCTGTGGCTGCCGCGATGCAGAAACCCGCATCATTGGCCAACTCTTGAGTGGGACTCACTGTGTATACACATTCAGGTTTAGGGCTTATTAGAGGTTTTAATCTACATTTTTGATAATTAACATGATTATTGCTACGGAACATTTAAATATCTATTAACCACCAATTTTTTAACCAATATCTATTAATATCTATTAAATAACCACCCCAAAATGGTTTCAAATAAATTTATTGAGAGTTTTACAAGTTGTTGGAAGCCAACCAAACACTATCTAATGTACAAGGTTGGGAAAAATGCATAGCACATTTATATAATATGACTCTGTAAAACTTTATATAGCAATGGCGGCTTTGGAAGTGTTTATTTATTGCAAAAGGTCTGCCATTTTTTCTGCAATGGATCAGTGGCCCGCACAGATACACATTCAGGTTGTGGAAGCTTTTATTCATTTGAATAGTGTAATTGCTGTTCAGCGTTTATTATGCCTAGGACATCGTCATCACCATGTTCCTGATAGACGGGCAATTATGCGATGGGTACGGTCTTGGAGAGAAGATTGGAAAAATGGAAAATGAGAAGACATCAGGTAGACCAAGAACCGTCCAAACGCCTGAGAATATCAATTGTGTTTGAGCAGAAATGCAGCAAAGTCCACAGCGCCCAGCCCATCGACATTTGCTGACAATGCAAATCAGCCGGCGATTGCTACACCGGATATTGAAAGCAGAATTGAAATTCCATCCTTATAAGCTGCAAATTGTTCATAAGTTATGTCCAAATGACCAACAGATGAGAATGACATTCTGTGCGCAACTTCAGGAAATAATTGAAGAGAACAATATTCTTCCAAATCTGCTTATGTCAGATGAAGCACATTTTCATTTAACCGGATTTGTGAAGAAGCAAAACTTCTGGTATTGGTCAGACACCAACCCTCAGTTGCTTCATGAAACACCACTGCACACCCTTAAAGTGACAGTGTGGTGCGGTATAATCAGGTTTGGAATTATTGGTCCATACTTTTTCCAGGATCCCCAGGGCAGAACCGTTACTGTTAACTTGAAACGATATCTTCAAATGATCAATACCTTTCTGGTACCTGAATTAAGAAGGATAAGACATCTTGACACTACATGTACATGGTTCCAGCGAGATGGGGCTACTGATCATACTGCCAATATCAGCATGATGAGGTTGCAGTAGCTGTTTCCAGGTCGACTAATTTCCTGCTTTGGTGACATCCAGTGGGCCTCCAGATCCCCTGATTTATCTGTTCCGGATTTCTTTCTTTGGGGATATCTCAAGGAGAAGGTGTTCTCCACTCGCAAGGAGACAATTTTGGAATTTCAGGCTTCCATACGTCATGAAATTGCACCTATCCTGCACGACATGCTGACACGTGTGATGGATAGCTTTCTGAGTCGACTGCATACTTGTGAATTGAATGAAGGAGGGCATTTATTGGATGTCATTTTCAGAAAGTAATCTGCTTGAATCAAATGGCAAAGTATGGACGTTGTTTCCAAATAAACTGCCTTTCTAGGTATGCAGCCATTCTTCTCTATTTCATTGTTATTTTTGTACTATGCATTTTGCTCCACCTACATATGCTTCTTAATTTATATAATATTTTAATTATTTCTATGTATAAAGCTATGTATAAAGTTATCCAAAATATATATAATCTGTACAGAGAAACTATGATTGCAGTCCAGATAGAAAACAAACTAACTGACTGGTGCTCTATAAATTCAGGAGTAAGGCAAGGCTGCGGACTTTCACCTTTATTGTTCAACATATATATGAATGCCATTATCCGTGAGTTCAGACGAACAAGACATGGCCACATATATATAAACAGGAATTTAAGTTTGGACACTCTGATTTTCGCTGATGATTTAGTACTTTTCGCTACCACGGAAGATGACTTACAGAGATCAACACATAACTTGTCATTAATTGCAAATACCTTTAATATGGAATTATCACCTCATAAAACAAAAATCATGGCCTTCTGTGGCAAAGACCC
The DNA here is from genome assembly GCA_964059195.1 of Ectobius pallidus. Taxonomy (NCBI): domain Eukaryota; kingdom Metazoa; phylum Arthropoda; class Insecta; order Blattodea; family Ectobiidae; genus Ectobius; species Ectobius pallidus. The sequence continues at coordinate 19,170,308 of CAXKWD010000009.1, read as the reverse complement.
AGTACAAAGCAAAATATGTATCAACAATAGAATTTTAGAACGAGTTAATGATTTCAATTATTTAGGCTACAAATTATCATTTTACTCGGACATGGACATACCCGAGAAAATTACCAAATTTAATAAATCACTGGGTATAATAAATAAAGTTATGAAACCTTCCCTAGTCCAGAGACACACTCGACTCCGTTTATATAAAACCCTTGCAAGACCTGTCCTCTGCTATGGCAGTGAAGCGTGGACTCTAAGACAATGTGACAGGAGTAGAATTACAGCCAGTGAGATGAGGTTCATGCGTAGGACAGCGGGCCACACCAAATATGATCACATCAAAAATGAAGATATACTACAGGAACTCCACATGGATCCAATTCTAGACTACATCCAGAAATATCAGGAGGACTGGCTGCGGCATGTAAGACGGATGGCCAGAGACAGGATCCCCAGAGCAATCTTGAACTACCAACCACATGGGAAGAGATCACTTGGTCGCCCTCCAAAAAGATGGACGGAAAATTTTTTGTAGACGTAACAGTTCTTACAGGACTACTACGTGTCAGGATGATGATGATGATGATAAAGCTATATAATATACATATACAATTCAGATTGGTAATAAACCCTGTGTATTTGTTACAAACTTGTTACCTCCTAGCTGAACTTCTGCAGGAGACTTGCTAGGAGGTGTTTAAACATCCACCCTACAGCCGGCCCTCGCTCCCAGTGATTTCCATTTTTTCCTACACCTCAAAAATGACAGGGAATGACAGAGAATGATAGAGAGGAGGAGATGTTTATCACATAATGGTTCAAATCCCTGGCAGCAGACTTGTATGACACAAGTATTCAAAAGTTGGTTCCACAGTATGACAAATGTTTCAATTCTGGTGGCAATTATGTTGAATAATAGCTGAATAGGCCTACTTGCTGTATCTGTTGGAATATATATGTCCAAGAAATTGTGTTTTGTTTCTGTAAACAGCCCCAGGGAAACTTACTTTATGGACGTGCCTCATATTTATCAATCAATAATGATGTTTGTTGTAATGAAGAAAGACTTTCAGCATAAATTATATTGAAGTCAACTCTTCGAAGCTTATGGGCCATGGTCAGTCAGTTTTGTTGGCTGATGTTTCACAGCAAGCTGTTTCGGGCATCTTCAGAGCACTGTCTAAGACTGTTGACACCCTGCAGTCATTTGACATCTGACAGCCTTTTGCAGCTTGCAGCAAAACGTCCGCCAACAAAACTGACAGACCATGGCTCATAAGCCCAAAGGAGTTGACAACAACAGACAATTGCCGTGAGAGCCTAAATACTTACATAAATTATATTTAACTTGAATGTGAATTTTCGTTCTGAGCATTCGCAATCAATGTTACAATTCAGCACCTATGACTGTGAGTCCCATATATATTCCCTTCAACGAAAAGTGTTTCATGGCCAAAAAAGTTTGGAAAACACAGGTTTAGCAGTTAAACCACTGCAAATAGACAGTCCTAGTGAAGAAAGAAAGAACACACGGTGCCAAGGGAGTTTTATGGCCACTTGAATTCCAATGCTGATGTTTGTTTATTTGTTATGACTAGGGTTCGGATGTTTATGACATGCCATATTTTTATCCTGACCTCCGTTCTCACCACAAACACAAATTAAACACAAATTGCACGCTTGTTATCCTAATCAGACTGTTTTTATTTTACATATAAAGTCATATTTTGAACTTTTTTGTGATATTGGTCATATTTTAGCCATATTTGTAATTTAGCATCATGCTTCAGTTATAAATTCGGTAAAGGAACTCAATTATACAGTGTAAGCAGTACACGGTCGAGTTAAATTTGAAATTTATTTCATTAATTTAATGTTTACGCCAAAATAATAGGTAACTTAAATTTTAAAATTAATACAATTATTGTAGAGCTTGCTACAAAATCTACAAAATATGATGAGTTTTTGGAGCTAACGAAGTGAACAAACAGGAGAAAATTCTTTAAAAATAGAAGTTCACTATAAGTAAACCTTAAATCACCGAAATTGTTAAAAAGTGATTATCGGATTGAATTAATGTAATGTAAGAATTTAGTGACTTTAAACGTTTTAAACTGAAACATTTATTTTTTGAAAATATATTATTTTATTAGGTCATATTTAGGACTTTTGGGACACATTTAGTCATTTTAAGGGCATGTTTCAAGTCATATTTTTTACTTTTTTAGGTCAGAAACATCTGAACCTTAGTTATGACTATTTAGCAATGTGTGATACTGTAGCCAGAGCCCATATGTTGGAATTATTTTCTGCTGGAGTTATTTTACATGCCTGTAAATCTACAGACATAAGACTATCACATTTACATACACAATGAAATTGTGTTCAACTTTGATGTTAGACAGTTTAACTCACATACTTGAATGACATACAGAATGGGTCAGAGAAAAAAAAAACAGCTAAAAGAGTGGATTTTCTACACCATTTCAACCTCAATTTCGGAAAAAGTAATTACAATTTCGGAAAAAGTAATTTCAATTTCGGAAAAAGTAATTTCAATTTCGGAAAAAGTAATTTTAATTTCGGAAAAAGTAACTTCAATTTCGGAAATACGAGGGCTATTTTTTAAACCTCCGATGGGGCATAAAATGAAAACCACAGTGAAAATCAAAACTGTTTTATTTGGAACATTTAGGTACACCTTCTAGCTACTTCTCTACCTAGTCGTGCCCCGATTGAGACATTTGTTGAAGCGTGGTGCAACTTTCAAGTACCCTTTTCATAGAAGCTTGCCTCCAGCCTATTCAAGAGGGTACTTGAAAGTTGCACCACGCTTCAACAAATGTCTCAATCGGAGCGCGACTAGGTAGAGAAGTAGCTAGAAGGTGTACCTAAATGTTCCAAATAAAACAGTTTTGATTTTCACTGTAGTTTTCATTTTATGCCCCATAATGTTTATAAAAAATAGCCCTCGTTTTAAGAAATTGAAGTTACTTTTTCCGAAATTGAAATTACTTTTTCCGAAATTGAAATTACTTTTTCCGAAATTGAAATTACTTTTTCCGAAATTGAGGTTGAAAAGGCGTAGATCAACCCTCTTCACATTTTATTTTATTTATTGTTATTTTTCATTTCAGCTGTAATTATACTCCTTTTAGCTACAAGGCCATATCAGAAGTTCAGGATCTGTATCTGTACAATAGGGCAGACCAAGGAACTATTGATTGTCAATTATTTTCTATTGTTAATGTGTTTTATGGAGTAAATTTCAACTGATATTAATTTAAATGAATATGACATAGGATGAAATGGTGAGGATGATTCATGGTATGTAAATATCCAATTCGGCATTTGCCTTTACGACTGGGGAAACCATGAGAAAACCCATATCAAATTGGCTGGCCATGAGATATGAACCTGGGACCTCCCAAATGCGAGTCCAAGACGTTACCATCTTGGCCATCTCACTCGGTTATTTTATTTTACAGCACTGAAATGCAAACAATCTCAAAATCTCAGTCTGCCAATATACATTCATTAAAATTAGTTAGAATATAATCATTCATTAACTCGTTCTATTGTAACAAATAATCCTCAGAAGCAGTAGTCTTTGTCAAGTGTAAAAAGACTTAGTAACAAGGGTTCACACTATTGGGAATATCAGAAGAAAACTGGGAAGTGGGAAGGCCATATACTCAAGGAATGCCCCAAAACATTTTTTAAGTAATGACTTAGTATGCAGAGGAAGTCATGTGAAAAGGTGGTGGCTATTTTGTGCCCTATATGTAGGCAGTTAATTGTTGTTGGATATTCAAGTATATTTTTAAAAATGTCATTTAAACAATTATGAATAAATGAAGATAAACTGATAAAATTCCAGGCCAAATTCAGTGCCGCACACGAGCAAGTTAAACACTGACTTTGTGGAGACCAGAATGAAAAGGAGTTGGTTGGATACAAGAATTTAAGGAGAAGAAAAGATGGGAAATGTTAGGGGTAAGGGGAAATTCATAAGCACTGATTGTACTTACCAGGAAAGGTTCATAGAAGAAATCACCAAACCCTTCAGTAAAATCTGTAACAAGGCCATATGGATTGCCGAGTACATCCAAACCCAGAACAAGGACATGGAACTGCTGAATTAGCTGACTGATGTAGTGTCTGTAGACTTCATCCAACTGCTGATTCACATTCACTAAACAGCCTTTCTGCTCCAGGTATGCCATCCTGCAAGCCACATAGACGAACCAAGTCTTAACAAAGGAACCATCCGATGATTTCAGAAACATGGTTGGGCATGGTTTACTATTATGTTAAGTATACACATATATGTTAACATAGATTTAAAACAAAATTTTAGCGGTACTACAAATTTCAACAAAACTCCTGGATGTTATTATTGACAACAATATAAATAGGAAAGAACTTAAAATCAGGTAAACTGATGTAACAAAGTGCCAGAATGTTTTTGTTTATCAGCGATAATTGCAATTATGATACGCAGAAAATAAGTTATTTTGTTATCGATTTCCAAGTTAAGCTCGAGATTGATTCATTAAGAAGGGCTTATGGAAGATCAAAAGTCTAGTTTGATAAGCATATGAGGAGAATATATGGGTAGTGTTATTTGTCAAATCTATTAATAGGCTTCTTTCCATGGATGTTATAAATGCGTACACCAAGTTTCATGAAAATCTGATAAAGCGTATCTGAGTTATCATGCATAAAAATACACGGACAGATGGACAGACAATTTCCCATCCCCCACACAATCTCCAAGTACTATTTTGGGCCTTAACGAACAATTCAAAGCAAAAGTAAAAAATGTTTTGCTAAGGAAAGCAAATTACTCAGTACCGTATCTGAATTTTTACAGGATAAAAATTTCAATGATTTGATTCTCTTTTCAATTCTCTTCTATATCATATGACTTTTCTCTCTTCGTTTACATATGACAAGTCACCAGTTTACCAGTTTCATGCTAATTAATGTAAACATTATGTGATGATAAACTACTTTACTCTCTTTATTCTTAATTATGCGGAGGGAAAAGGACTGATATAGATATAAAAACCTTGAAGACTCATTTACAGTGCGAAGACACACTGAAATGAAAACAATGCACTGTAATAATGGAACTTTTTACAGTGAAGCAATATACTATGTTAATTAAATAAGATGGCTGACATTTACACTTTATACTTCATTTTTACTTACATTTTTGAAGAAAGTATGTTTCGTGGGTTTTGCCCACAAAGAATTTTCAAAGAATGGATAATTTTAGAAGCCACAGCATAAAGAACTCTCTTGAGGTAGTAGACAAAATTCAGGGTTTGGAAGTATTAACTCAAGACAGGCTTGTATCGTTTGATGTTCAGTTTTTATTTCCCAGTGCACCAAAAGAAAAAAACATTGGACTACTTACAGAACTGATTAGAATCTATCAATGTGGATAAGGACACTACAAAAGAATATCTAAGACTCACAGAATTGTACATAGACCAAACATTCTTCTTATTTAATGGAAAATTTTACAAACAAGAGTATGGCCGTGCCATGGGAATTCCTCTATCACCATTTTTAGCCAATCTTTTTATGAGCTATTTTGAGACCAAAATAACACAGTCTTTTCCATATATATTCAAGCATTGGTATAAGTATGTACAGTGCTTTTTTCTAACAAAAAAGGTAGCGGCATTCAATGAAAACTTAATCTCACAGGAGCTCCCACACTTCTCCCAGAAATAATTTTTTTGAGTTAATGTCCAAAAATTGAGCCCATCATGGCCAGAAATTTTTCACTTCTGAATTGCACTAAAACCACCAGTAATTCCGGCATTTTCTTTAGATTCACTGTTTGCAAGTTTATTAAATACGTCAGAAACATCCTCATGCTTTCTTTTATTGCGCACTGGTACAAAATAATTACTAATTTTACTCATTTTAATTCTCTACTTGTGAACCATGTGCACCCCTTGTTAGTACAATTGTACTAAAGAACTATGAACTCCCTTAACTCTGCAGAACAAACCTAGGGGTTATGCTTTTCAAATTATATGTAAGCAATGAAAAACCAACCCCTAACTCCTTGCAGTTCAGTAGCCATGGCAATTTACAGGAACTATCATGTGCCCATATATATTAGGTGTAGGCCCTATAGAAAACTAGCAAACGCAAACAAGCTTTATTTTAAGTAATAGGCTATCCATCATTTTATAGGAATTGTTATATGAATATTCTGAGTAACATAATTTTTTTTAAGGTGCCGGTACTGCGTACCATCACAAAAAAAGCAATGGGTATGTAGATGTATTTGCAGTGATTAATTAAAAACAGACTGAAGATGCACTGAGAAATTAATAACATGCTAAACTTTTTAGATCTCAAAATTATGAGAAAAGAGCATAACTTAGAATTTGGTATAAGCAGAAAAGACATACATACAGATAATTATATAAAAGCTGATGGTTATAAGTATATAACCCTAGGCCAAACAAACACACAGTAATTAACAGTTTAACTCATAGACTAGTCAGCGTTCCATTATAAAAGGAGGCATATTATGATGAAGAATATTTAGAAATTGTGAATGCTGCAGAAATGAATGGCTTATGTAAGAAACCAGTAGATAAGAAAGTAGCAAATTTCAAAAAACGAAAGCAGTTTAAAACAATACCAATGCTACTGCCATAGAAAGAAAAAACAAAATTCAAAAAATTCATGTCATCCTTGGGCCACTCAAAAATGTCATAAAATCTTTAAAGAATTTAACATAAGTTTGGCTTCATATAACAAATACAGCATCAAAAACTTAATTAAAACCAACTCTATGGACAAAACACATAAAGGAAAAAAGGCAGGAATCTATCAGATAAATTGCTCAGAATGTAACGAAACATAATATGTAGGAAAAACAAACAAAAAAATACAGACATGATTAAAAGAAAACATGAGGTTGTTTACAGGTCTTAGCCTTAATTTAAACCAACTCCTTTCATATCAAAGAACTCAACATTCCTTTCTTTTCGCATTGTATATTTGGGTTCCAGCTAAAATCATTTTACGATTGTGACAAGTACACTGATGTACAGTCTGTGCCAAAATTTGTAACTGTCTTATCATTTATAAATATGGTATTCTGGAAATATTTACCATAATTTTAATCTTTTTAGTGTACTTCAGACCATTACATGCACCCAACTTTCAAGGCTCTGTTTTCAAGGTAAAAAAGTGCACCTTATGGTCTGTAAAATATGGTAACTAGAATTATACATTTTCCTCGCTGTAGTTACGAGTGGAAGGAGAGCAGGAAGCCAGCACATACTTTCATACATGCTCAAATACTAGCCTGCGTAATGAGTGGAGCAATATGTACATAACTGCATGGCATCCAAGTTTCATGAAAATCTGATAAAGCATATTCGAGTTATTGTGCATAGTTTATGTTTTGATCCCTGAGGTACTATTACCTTAATGTTTGCAAAATATTATATTGCCTTAGTGAACACAACGTCCTTCTCTTCCTTTGAGGTTACTTAGGCCTACAGCTAACCCAGTCCTGGATACTGTGAGGTTTTCATTTACAACTGATTTTCTTTAAATAATTCCTCTGGTGAGCCTTTCATTTCCACATTCCACATTCCCTTGTTCATATGTGACTCAATTGAGGCGTAAAAGAAAATAGTTACTATTGATGTAAGACTAACTAACACAAGTAACTGAGTAATAACTAAATGAATCCTATTAGCTAGAAAACAGTGTAAAGAAATGTACTTACTTCAGTTTGACACCTTTCACTTCTGTAAGCGTAGCTCCAAACGAGTTGAAGAAGAAGTCAATGAGGTCGGACTTGAAGGACTGGACCTTGTGCTTTCGGTAGACTGTGCCTCGCGGCGAGAAACTCAACTGAATTGACAATGGTGACAAATGCAAGTACTCGATCACTACTTTGGGGCCTTCTGTGGAAATCTGAAATGAAAGTTACGGAATTACAAAACAAATGAAAGAGATAGATTAAGAAAGTGAGAATGACTATTTCACTTGCAAGCCAGCATGTGGAATAGACTCACAAGGGGTTGTCATGTCGAAACCTACCCTCAAATTTTGCACATCGGTAGGTTTTCATTGCATATAGACACATGCTAATTTCTAGCATGTGTCTATATGCAATGCTAATTTCTAGCATGTGTGAAGTTGAATGTTTTAAAGTTTATTAAGTTTAATGTTGATACTTCACAATGTCTCCCGACTAATTTAATCGAATATAAACATATTATAATAATGAATAACATCCTCCTCTGATGAACATGTTTGTATTCGGTAGTTGTTGTGAAGTAATTAGTAGGCCTACCTGCTTAAATTTTTAGGATTAGTTAAGTGAATCTCGTGTGCTGTTTACATTAGTAGCCTACACTTTTCCTACAATATCAAGTACAATTATTAGGCAGTATGTTAGTCAGAGTTCTTAACACTCTAAGGGCCCGTATGACGACCTCCAGATATCGTATTTATCTACCAGATAGAGAACCTATCTGGAAGTTGGCCAAGAATTGCGTATTATGGTCTCCTTACAAAGTCTGTCTGGGAAGACAACTTCCAGATAAGCTAGCAGGAGGATGGAGTGGCTGACAAAGTACCAACTGCTAGTTAGGGATCTTGGTTGAAACAAGATGGCAGGATGCGGAATCTTCCTCGCCATCTGTTTTTCAGAATTGATGCTGGAATATTTAATTTACACAAAAATGTCATTTTAGGCTCACATATGAATGAAATAGAATTGCGCAAATCGATTAATGCACTTAAAACGACGTGTTATTATGTAATTTAATTGTACAAATACAAATCCGAGCTGCCGCACCTAGCGGAGGTCTACCGAACTACAACAAACACACCTCTTTGCTCAGTCAGCTAAGGACCATTTTACAAATTTTTACTGCGTTCTTGCCGGTAGCAGTTCAGCGGTGGTATTACGAGGCATCTTCCAGTTAAGCTATCTGGAAGTCACGTATCGGGAGGAATTGTCGGCAGGTGGTAATACAAGCCCTTAAAAGACTTTAGTCTGGACAATGTATATGAACATTGAGAATAAGTTGATTGAAGCACTGGTATTGCGATTCACGGTGCATGGGAAATATCTTCAAATATCACGCAAATTAAGTGGTCACACTGCTATAACACCTACACACACTAACAATCACAAGGAACCTCCAGTGTCTATACAGATTACATAGTTTTAAAATGTGGAAATGATAAGAACAAAAAATTATATAAAAGTTATTTAGTGAAACACAATCCATGAGTAACAAGGCAGCTTCTTCCCTCTATCGCTCACCCCGAGCCCGCTATCACATGAACCCAGCATGCAGGTTACTGAAGCGAGCTCTACGAGTAGCCCCTCTTGTTAACTAATGGAACGTAACAAACAAGTTTTCATCCACTTACAATTCATCTAATTTTTTGGATGTGTCCATCTGTAATGAAGACCTATCGAAGTGCAAAATTTGAGGGTAGGTTTCGACACGACTACCCAGACGGTTCCCTTGTAAGTAAGAGCACTGGTGTCTCAAATAGGGGGAAACTGACAGCTGAAGGTTTGAGATAAAGGGGAGATGCTGGAGGGGTTAAAATAAAGGGCAAGAGACAAATACAAGGTGCACTTTAGGCTCCGCCCACTCGAAATTCACATTTTGTTTCTCAGCGAAGCATGGTGACAAACTATCCTTGTATATTGTCACAGACACTCCCGACCGTACCAAATATTAAAAAATGCGAGAGTGCTCCATGTACCAAATATTAAAGCTGCGAGAGTGCCCCTTGTACCTAATATTAAAAATTCAAGAGTGCCCCTTGTACCAAATATTACAAATGCTAGAGTAAGTGCCTTGTACCCACAGGTTTGCCTTATACCCAACGGTTTGTCAGCCTGTTTATCCTCGAAGAATTCGCTAGATCGTGGTATAAAAGAAAGTGCTTCACTGAGGGTGGGTCAAGGCGGGATATGTCTCATGCGGCAATGCACCTTATATTTGTTTTTTTCCAAATAAAGTACAGTATTATCCAGAAACAAAACTAAGTTATGCATGGTGTGTGTTAACCCAATAATGGAACAAGTTCTGAAAAGGAATTGAATGTTTTTAGATAAAAATGAAGTAATATTATGAATGTATGATTGTCTAGTATAATAAAATTAATGTGGTTTAGTAATTTATTGTTTAAGTAGGCCTACATCTTGAAAAACACCAATTTAGAATGAAAGTATTTAATTAAAAATAAAACGTAAGTAATCATTTTCAAGAAGTTGTCCTTTGCATAGCTATTACCTTACCAATAACAACTTCAGAAGAACATTATTTCTCATGTTAGAAAAGAATAAAAGCCTAACTTAGAAATTTGAAGGGAAGAGAGACTGGCTGCATTAGCTATGTTTCCATTAAAAGACTAATGAACAAAATACTGGAATTTAATAAGAAGGTGATTGAAAACTTCCCACCTTATAAGGCAAGATGCATGGAGTTAAACTATAGGTCAGGTTAGGCCTAAAACTTTTCTGCATGCAGAATCCATCAGCTGAATACCCAAGAGCTGCCACTGATTATAATATATTGTTTGATTTTCTATCGGTGATAGTCACGATGCATAGACATTATTATTTTTTATGTTAAACTCGTCACTCTTAAGCTACTAAAAATACTATTTTATTAATATTGTGTTGTTATATCATATGAGGAGTATCGTTGCAAACTGTTATAAGTCCAAAAATAAACATTTTACAGGAGAGCCAAAAGATATTACACCTAAACTATGGGAGGTATTTAAAAATTAAAAGCCATAAACATATCTTTACATACCGGTTTCCCAAAGAAAATAGTATGACGAATTTTTTTTGGTTTGTTTTGTTGTGTTTTGTTTTGAAAATACAACCCTTTACTTTTACCTCAAGTGAATTGTATGCATGTATTTGCTACCTGCTACAGTGCACAGCTTTATTTCTGGAGAAAAAATGTGATTCAGGGTTTTTTCTGCAATAGGCCTACAGTAGTGATGACTCACAATGGCAATATTATGAAGGCAAATCTTGTTGTACAACGCATATCTTTCCTCAGGAAGCAATTGCCTTGCTGATCTTCACTGTTTCTGTTTCCTTTGGGAATTTTTCCCCCACAAATATGCTTTCATCCATTGTAAAACACAGCACAAACTAACAGAATCCTTCCTACACTTAGGACTGACCAAGTCATGAGTTTAACCAACATAATTCACTTTCAGGGTAACCATCTTGACAAATTATTTAATTAATGAAGGAAGTTTACACAGTGAAGTTATTAAATATGTAAGCATATGAATGGAGACTTAATACACTGAACTTCACTAAATATTTGCACTAACCTGGACCGGTTTTGGGATTACAACTTTACCCCATTTTCAACGTACTCCGACTGATGTTTGTGTTGTATGGGCACCCTCCCGCGGACGTCCTATGAACTTCCTGACCAGGTCATCTTCCATTGGTATTTCAAAGTTCATTAGGTTATCTGCATTCTTCTGGATAAATATCTTCTCCCAGACTGTCAGTTCACTATGTCCGTGGGCGCACTTAACCAACTTAGGTTCTTGTTCAACTTCCCACACATGTATAAAACATGGTTGAGATACGTGGATGACATATTCGCCATAGTAAATGAAAAACATATACAAGATGCATTAAAACTACTTAATATCCAGGACCAATCAATTTTACTCTAGAGCAGCAAACTGAAAACCATCTCCCCTTTCTGGACATAAAGATCATAAAACAAGACAATAGGCTGGAATTTGGAATTCACAGAAAGGAAACTCACTCGGACAACTACATAAAAGTCAATAGTTTCAACCCTATCAATCACAAACATGCAGTACTAAACAGCTTAACTTATAGATTAGTGAATTTACCACTCAGCAAAGAGGAACACAAGAAGGAATATGAAACAATTATTAATACAGCGCAACTAAATGGATTCCACAAAGAACTGGTCGACAAAAATTGAGAAAATATCATAGGCAAAAACAAATTGCAGATCTGACTACACTAAAACCGGAAAAAGACCAGAAGTCTACATACAGGAAAATCACCTACCACCCAATAATGGACAAAAAATTCAAGAAAATATTCAAAGACCACAACATCACCTTAGCCCCGGTTAATAGATACAGTTTAGGAAATATCTTAAGGTCAACCAACATAGAGAGAGGACAACACCTGAAAAAATCGGGCATCTACCAGTTTAGTTGCAAAAACTGTCCACAAAAATACATAGGCAAAACAAAAAGAAATATAGAGACCAGGATGAAGGAACACCAAAGACACGTCAAATATGCACAAATTGAAAAGTCCGCAGTAGCAGCCCATGTCTGGAACATGAACCATGAAGTTGAACAAGAACCTAAGTTGGTTAAGTGCGCCCACGGACATAGTGAACTGACAGTCTGGGAGAAGATATTTATCCAGAAGAATGCAGATAACCTAATGAACTTTGAAATACCAACGGAAGATGACCTGGTCAGGAAGTTCATAGGACGTCCGTGGAAGGGTGCCCATACAACACAAACATCAGTCGGAGTACGTTGAAAATGGGGTAAAGTTGTAATCCCGAAACCGGTCCAGGTTAGTAGAAATATTTAGTGAAGTTCAGTGTATTAAGTCTCCACTCATATGCTTACACATCTTGACAAAAATAGCTGTGGAGATAATATGGTTTGCAGCAATCACGAATGTGTACAAAATACAATTTGTAACAACTGCTGCTTTTCGCATGTCATTTACACTGGGATGCAAAAAGAGTTCACAGCAAGAAAGAGTACCGGTATGCTAAAAACTATGCGAATTCATGTAAAGTCTAGTTTGTTCAGGGTTGGACATACGAGGGCTATTTTTTTTTCAACCTCCGATGGGGCATAAAATGAAAACCACAGTGAAAATCAAAACTGTTTTATTTGGAACATTTAGGTACACCTTCTAGTTACTTCTCTACATAGTTGTGCTCTGATTGAGACACTTGTCTTAGTGTGATACCAACTTTCCAATACCCTCTTCATAGAAGCTTGCTTACAGCATATTGAGAAGGGTCTTCATGGCATTTTGAAGTGTTTGAAGTTCTTCGTTGGTGTGGAAGCACTGTCCTCCCAGATCTTTCTTCAGCTGCCGAAAAAGATGAAAGTCACTCGGCACAGGAACAAGTTTTTGTAATCCATTGGGACAGGGGATGAAACGTGGATTATGACAATCCAGAATCAAAAGGACAATCCAAACAATGGGTGCATACAAAATTTCCCGAACAAATCGAATGAAGAATTTCAAAACACTTCAAAATGCCGTGAAGACCCTTCTCAATATGCTGGCGACATGCTTCTATGAAGGGGGTATTGGAAAGATAATACCACGCTATGACAAATGTCTCAATCAGAGCACGATATATAGAGAAGTAGCTAGAAGGTGTACTTAAATGTTCCAAATAAAACAGTTTTGATTTTCACTGGTTTTCATTTTATACCCCATCGGAGGTTGAAAAAAAATAGCCCTTGTAATAATGGTTTGCAATGATACTCCTCATATGAGGTTTAAACCTTTCACTGGTATAACCATATATATCCATCAGCACGCATGCTACTGAAGCATATATCCGATGCACCACCTTGCATGCCAATAGATAAAAAAAATTCTCTGAGAAAGCGATTCAAAGTGAATAACCCTGTAGTGTAATGTGTTGTCCAATTCCTGACACATAAGTTCCCTGTTCTCTGTCATTTGCTGCCTTCTGCAGCTAAATATTTTAGGCGATGTATTGCTCCATCCATTCAAAAGCATGTTGTTGTGATGATATGCAAGCATACCCAAAGTTACATAAATCAGTTTAAACTTCCAGAAACACATCCTTTGCTCTTCTTTTGGAGGAAACCAACAAATTATTAGCAATTATTTGTCCATTTGTGAATACAAAAGAAATTTGCAAATTAATTCAGCACCACCAGTTTGGTACACAGTATCAATATGTTAGAAATGAAAAGGTTAAAATATTTCATCACACAAAGATTACACAATACTTTAATTCTTCCTTTTGCTCATGCACCTTCTATCAATGTGTTCAATGATCGATTAATTGTTTTTGATCCAAGAAGCTACAAGTATAAAGATGTTTAAGTGTTCAGTCCTTGTGAATTTACATTAAAATACAAGTGCATGTAGGTGTGATAAAATAGAAGTGATAAAAATGAAACAATAAAATTATGAAGACTATTTCATTCAAACACCGGGTGTTTGATACTGACCAATAACGTTTAGCAATTCCTCGGATATAGACCAATTACAATCGTTTATCTTATAAAATGCTTGCTATTAATATGAGCATGGGATTTTACCTGATAAAATCATTAGTTCGTTACTGGACACGTAAGCATCAATGTGCCATGATTAATAAATCACATGCTGCCATTAAGCACCATGAAAACAGATTATTTTATACAACATAACTTGTTTGGAAATTCCAATAATATAAATGTACATTGATTAAAAGCACAATTTTGATTCGGTGCAAGCCAGTTCGTGTACTTTTATTCTCTTCTGCTGTTAGCTTACCTGAATTAGGTTAACTATGTCTTATATGCACCACTGATAGCACTGGTCACAACATGGTAACTCGAATCGATTCATGAATTGTTGATTCATAGTATGTCATGATCTTGCAGCTGTTAGTTTTGTTTTTATATAATAAAGCACGAAAGTAATTATTATTTGTATAATCCGTTACATTTTTATTCATGGAATAGTCGTAATAAATCCAACTCGAATCAACGAGTTTCATCAGATAAATGCGCTCCTGCACTTTTGTGGAATTACCTATGACAAATGGTGATGTACAATCTTCTTCTGCTTCAAGGGTTGGGGATGGCCATGGGGGATACAAGACTTTCCAGGGGTGGATACTGACTAAAATTGTTGAATACTGTAGATGTCTGGTGTAGATCATTTGGGCATGTGAAGATTGACACAGGGAAATCTGTTTAACCTCATATCTGGATACAGGAAGTGATGTTAGCTTATTGTTTTGCTTTTTGAGTTTACAGGCAAGACATTGCTCCCTGTCTGTTGTTTTGTATTGTGATTTACAATTTATACATCTGATTGCTTTGCTTGGGCAGTCTCCCTAATAGGGTTCCAGTTCACAGTTTAAGACATTTGGAGGAAAATTGGCAATATTTGGCTTGGTGATTTATCATCATCTTCATCGTCATCGTCATCGTCGTCGTCGTCATCATCGTCATCGTCATCATCAGCATCATCATCATTATTATTATTATTATTTATTACATTTCTCCACATCACATATGGGTAGTAACAGGGCACGGGATGCACCAAGTGCCTCACAATAATATAAAACATTTACATATAATTGTAATACAAGAGTTCAATAAATGTCTTCATTCTTGCGACAGGAATGATCGCACAATGTTGCATGTAGATAGGATGACAGAATGCTGCATGCTTTTGTAGGTGTTCGGTGGAAGACCCAGTTCTTGCAGACTCTTGTGAAGTGTGTAGGGGACGAGACCATTGACCGACAGGATCACAGGGACTATTCGTACTAGCTTATTATTATTATTATTATTATTATTATTATTATTATTATTATTATTATTATTGTTGTGGTTGTTGTTATTATTATTATTATTACAGTGCACGCAGCTTATTATGATCACTTTGGGATGCAGCTAATCTGATAATATTAACCGACTGATAACAATAGCCGAAAGAATTAATTAATTCATTCATACATCAAATAATACACTACACTACAAAAAATCAATTAAAAGCTATTCATTCATACATACAAGATAATACGTAACCGTGAATCATTAAACCACTCATAACAGCCTGCAAACATCTATTTTTGCAATCAATAAAAAGTTTTTATTATTTCTGTTTTCCCTTTGGAGTCCATTAACCAACATTTCATAATCATTGTGTTTTTTGGAAGTGAACACCGTTTAGCAAAACATATATCGCCTGTTTGTTCAAGTCTTTTCATTTTACACTAAATGTCACTGCATGTCATTACTGTGACCTTCACAAAACAAAAGCTGCAGCTAAACTGAGGGGTGAAACGTGTTTTATTGCTTAAAAGGGAAAGTTAGAGAAAGCCACGGGGGTGCCACTTGGCCATGTTTTCAAACTTTCTCCAGCCGCGCGGTTTTGGCTTGTGACGTCATTAGGTTGGCAGATCAACCCTCACCCGTAAGAGTGAATGGAAAACAGCTGATTTAAAAAAATTAATATTTAATTATAGGCAGCACGTATCTCGTGTTGTGAGATGTCAACCTGAAGTATAATAACTGTTCTATTAGGCCATGTGGGAGAAATTATGGTTTGGTTTAAAAATTGTATCTTTTGAAGCTGTTTTAGAGGTTTAGATTGAGTCTGCAGATGATGTCCAGCTAACTTAATGTATTATACTTTAACGAGACAAGACTATTCTATCGTTGTTATTCGAAATAGGGAGGAAATGTTATTTTTTTCTTAATCCTTCACTAACTACAGCTTTACCTTTATTAATATCATAATACTGTAAATAAGTAATATCAATTGACTTTAATGTAGAGTGTGTACATCATTTCTTAGCCATTCAAAGCACGGTTTTAAAAAAAAAAACTGTGAGTTATAATTATTTATAACTAGCAAATATAAAATACATATGTGTATGAAAGTGCTTTTCACCTTTGAAAGCCATTAAAAAAGAGAAATGGCATTGAAAATAATTTACTAGAATCAAGCTTAAGACTGTGTAAGGTATGTCAAATGAGTAATTTGAAGTTTCCATGAATGATTTCCAGTTTAGATAGATAGGCAAGTACAACTTTACCTCGGGTAACGAAAGCTTGTGTCACACTGCTCTATTATTTTCTTATAGACACTCCTATACATAATTTTCCTTTTTATAGCTAAGACGCGAGAATCACGTATTATTAGTTCAAATTAGGATTTATTGTACATTAGATTGTGCAGAAGTAGTTCTACAACAATATTTGTGGTATATGTAGTCAGTATTACGTTAATATTCATTTTAATTGATAGCAGTCATATAATATACCGGTAAATGTATTGTAATAATTTTATGTTTTTAAACATTGTTCAATATATTGATTCAAGACTGCAGAAAATATAAATACCTATATCTTACTGACCTCCAGTCGCAACTTATATAGAAACTAGCTTTGCTTGTTCTGGGCTCTGTCCCAAAATCTCCGGGAAAATTCTCGCGAAAGTTGTTTCATGAACTGACACTGTATCGGAGTAGAGTTGGTCTATTTAGACTGCCATGGAATTAAGTTTAGCCACAATAGACCTAAACAATGTGGAACTGCTGTGAGTTTTTTAAGGGGGTAAAAAAATTAACAAAAAGACTTTTAGCAATTTTCCCTTCGGTTACAGGCTAAAAGCTGTAAGTGTGCCAAATTTCAAGCTTCTATCTCATCTGGAGGTGGGTAAACATTTATGACAGTGAGTGATTGGAAACCCTAAATTATTCCAGGGATAAAAAATTAAAAATTTGAACTGTTTGGAATTTTTCGTAGGCTAAGGGCTAAAAATGAGTTTGCAAATTTCACGTTTCTATTTCATCTTGAAGTGGGTAAACCATACGATTGAGTGATTGAAAACTTTCAAAGTTTTATTGCGGGTTAAAAACTAAAAATTTGAAATTTTCGGAGTTTTCCTGTCGGTCACAGGCTAAAGAATCAAGTCATATTTCAAGTTTTTGGCCCATCTTGAAGTGAACAAACAACTGAAAGTTTGGTAATGCGTCTGTTGACGAAATTGATATCATCAAAAAGGAAACTAAACCACATAAAACTGAAAGAAATATAAAATGAATATGGATTCAGCTCTAAAAGTTTTGTGAAGAACCTAAGTACAATTGAATTGAATTGACTAGGGAAGCTTAAACGCAGCAGATTAGGCTATCAATATGAGAAAATCCAACGGAGAAGAAACTTATGTCTTTAACAAATGCATATTCAAGTAAAGTGGCAATTTACAGATAGATTAGGCCTACGTTCTTGAAAAAAAAAGAATTTTTATTTTGTTCCGATTTTAAATTATCTTAATTTTGAGGTTAACTCTATTCTCACTACTTCGTTGGTGGCATTGCTTAGTATTCCATAATGAAGTTTGTTCATTAATTTAGTATTGCCGTGATGTGACAGTTGACACTATTAACGATTTTATTTTAAACAAACCAGAAATAAATATTCATATTATAATATATTATTTATAAAATCCGTTATATTTTATTAATGGAATAGTCTTAATAAATCCAACCCTGCTGCGCAGTCGTGAATCTATCGATAAACTCGTAATCTCTCGTGGGATTACCTATGATAAATAGTAATATAATAATTTTAATCATTGCTAAAATTTAGTTTACGTAGTAGGCCTGGGTGGCGCAGTCTGTATGGCACTAGCCTTCTGTTCCCATGGTCGCAGGTTCAATCCCGATCAGGGTCGGTGACATTTATATCTGCATGAATAAATCATACCTATGTCTCTAGATTTACATCCTCCCACTACTGAGAGAGAAAATTCCGGCTCACCGGGGACGGTTACAAGGCTAAACTATAGTACTCGTACACCCCTGTCATTAAATAGCGTAAAAACGAACGAGTTGGTGCGTAGTATAAAAATACTTCCATATTCTGGTGAAAGTGTACCCTACTAGCTACATTACCTTATGACAATTCAGAAAACTAATACAGACCTAATTAATACTATATTCCTGGATTAATTCTTCCATTTTTCCTGCAAGTAGTGTATAAATAATTATAACTTACAGCATTTTAATAGTGAAATATTAAAATAAATTTAACAATGTGGATCGAATAAGAACAATAGAAATAGTCCTGTATTATTATAGTCTCATGAAACACTAATACATTCAAATTATCTTGACATTACCTGCAGATTTGATTTTAGCCTCTAAAAACAGCTTCAATAACTACGATTTTTAAACCAAACCCGATCGATTTTTACAATTTCTACCACACAGCCTAACAGAATAGTTATTATACTTTCGGTTGGCATGTTAGAACACTTGATAGTCGCTGCCTGTAATTAAATATTAAAGTTTAAAAACCATCTGTTTTCCATTCACTTCTTATTAGAGAGAGGCTGCCTGCCACCCTAGCCACGTCACACCCCTCAGCCAATGACCGCTCAGGGTGGCAAGTGGACTAACCTTTAGTATTTAAGAACCTTGAGAGAAAGCCACCCCTTGAACAGGTTGTCCTATGAGCTGGGAACACAACCCTTACTTCCGAAACAACACAGTACAGTTGAGTTAGAAACGAAATCCTTAAAAACAAAATTCTGAATGACGTACAATACTTGGAAATAAAGCTGTAAAAAGGAAAACTGAGTCTTTGATCACAATAAACAGCATTTTTTCAATGCATGAGTATTAATCCATACGAGACTTCATAAAAGTGATAACATAACCAGACTGATAACATTATCCACAATTACAATAAGCGGCGTTCACCATATTATTATTATTGTTGCTGTTGTTGTTTTTGTTATTAGGACATAAGGCAACGTTGAACCAAGAGTGTCTTGGTATTGCAATGTATTTGTTGTTATACAAATTACAGGGGTCTCTACCACCTGGAAGAGGCTATCTGGCAATGCACTGTTGCCATTCTATGGAATTTTTATACTAATTATCTTATTAATCATAAACATAAACACAAAATAGTTTTATATTTATGTTAACGTTATCTTCTGCCCCCTTGACTCTGGTCAGTTATATTGAGATCCAATGAAATGGTATTCTTTATAGAGAACATAGGACAAGGATAGGAGCACTAACCTTATTGGCGATCATTGCAATGGGTATGTGTACGAGAGCTATGTCTGTGCGTATCCTGACAGATGGCTTCTCCTCAGTCTGCCACCTAGACACAATGTCATACATGGAGAGAAGGAAGCCCTTGTCCATCTGCACTGAGAACTCCTGAACCAGCACCTTAATGTACCTGAAACACAATTAAATTTCAAGTAGGTAGGACCCTACTGGCAACAGTCTGCTGCATAAAGCAAACCATTGAAGAAGAAAAATCATTAAATCGGGCAAAAAAGTTGTGTTTCTTAAGGTGAATTGTGCCCTATTCAATGCATTTAGGCGGTGGCGTCAACTTATATGGGCCAGTGGGGCCCAAGCCAACCCAATAATTTGCTGTGTATCATTACCATAACTATTTATTGTTAATATTAAAAATTGTGTTTCATTGTTGAATCGCTCAAGGCGAAAATCAGGCTATTGTTGACATACGTCATTTGTTACAATTCACTCATGATCGTTTGAAATTGTTCCTACATTCGTTAATTTATTTACGGCTTACTATGCCAATGCAATTTCCTAAAAACTGACGAAATATATTTTACGCTTAAAAAAAAGAGAGACTTTTTAATTTCAGGGGAAAAAAGAAACTTAATCACATTGCTGTTGTAAATATACACAAGCAGACCCTGGAAAAGTTCGATTTAGAATTTAGATGATACTTGTGATTAAGAAAAATGACAGGAAGAATATTAATTAACAAAATAAAGAATTGTGATATAAGCTAAGAGTGTGGAGTGGAAAAAGAAGGGAAACGAACAAATAGAAAGAATGAATTAAGAATGTTTGTTATGACACGGACAATTGAGAGTATTATTCTCTTCTTATAAACAGTCACCTGAAGAAGGTCTTATGGTTATGACCGAAACGTTGTGTGTTTTGTTGTAAAGACAAATAAATATCCACTGGAAACAATTTTTATTTAATGACCGAAACGTTGTGTGTTTTGTTGTAAAGACAAATAAATATCCACTGGAAACAATTTTTACTTAATTTTATGTGAATTAAGAATGATTCGTTAAATCAGCAGGGGACAGTAAACCAGAGGGAAGAATGAAATAAGGGGTGGGAGTATGAAAATTTTAAAATCTTTGAGACCACCCAATATTTTTAAAACATGACACCCCTGCATTTAGGGACTATAAATGTCACAAACTGAGAGCAAACTGTCTTACAAAAATTCTTAGAAAATAGCTGTTGGAGGAAGCGTAAAAAAAAATAATAAAAATAAATAAATAAGAAGAAGAAGAAAAAACAGGAAAATGGGCACTTCCAGTATGCACAAAAACCCATCAGGTTGCCTTTCAGAGGATGTATTTCAACATATTACTTTTTTTATTTCTAAAATGAGTACAACCATTTAGGTAATTTCAATTATTTTACAAATCAGTTAGAAAAGGTTCTTAACTATCTGTATAGTAATAATGTAAATATTATACTGTGCGGCGACTTTAATGTAGACTTCTCAATTGATAGTGAAAAAAAGATCAGACTGATATCCCTACTAGGTAGTTATAATTTAGACTCTGTAGTAAACTTTCCAACTAGAATCCAAAACAACTCTCAAACAATAATAGATAATATATTCATAGACATAGAAAAGCACCCTAACTTTAAAATATTACCAATATTAAATGGATTATCGGACCATGATGCACAAATGTTAGTGCTAAACGATAGTAAGGTAAACGCAACTAAAAAACATACCCATATGACTAGAGTAATGAATGATGCTTCAATTTTAAACTTCAAACAAGATCTGAAGAATGAAAACTGGGGATCTATATTTTCCTATGACAAAGTAGACTGTAAATTAAATGAATTCCTAAATATTGTGTTGCGGCATTTTGAAACTAACTTTCCAAAAAAGAAAACTGCTAATTTACCTAATGTAAGGAATAAAACATGGTTAACCACTGGCATTAAAATATCATGTAGAAACAAAAGAGAGCTATATTTAAAATGTAGAACCAGTAACAACCCAGCTCATAAAGAACACTATAAAATGTACTGCAATACACTGAAGAAAGTAATTAAAGAGGCAAAGAGTAGGCATTTCTCACAAATAATTAATAAATCAGACAATAAAATTAAAACTATATGGAATATAATTAAAAACGAAACAGGGAGATCAAAGGGAAACAATGATTGCATGTCACTAACATACCAGAACAAAAAGCTAGATAATGTATCAGATATCACAAATGCTTTTAATAATCACTTTATAAACATTGCAGAGAAATGTATTCCTACAACTAATATTAGCATTAATGCAGCAGACCTACTTAAAACACCTATAGTCCAGAACCATACATTTCAAATCAAATTAACTTCCTCTAGAGAAATTGAAAATATAATCAAGTCACTCAAAAGCAAAAACTCTTCTGGATGGGATGAGATAAGTAATAAGTTGTTAAAAAGCTGCTCATCTGAAATTAGTAAACCTCTTAGTCATATTTGTAATTGTTCGTTAAAAAGTGGAATATTTCCAATAAGACTAAAGCATGCTATTGTTAAGCCCCTCTTTAAGAAAGGTGACAAAAATGTTCCATCAAATTATAGACCTATATCACTCCTAACCTCATTTTCAAAAGTTTTTGAAAAAGTTATGTACAACCGCTTAATACACTATCTTAATTTGAATAACATTCTTACACCATCTCAGTTTGGATTTAGAAGTGGCATGTCCACTGATAATGCTACATTTCAACTCACTACAGAAATATTGGAAGCGTTAGATAAAAAGAAACATGCCCTAGGAATTTTTTGTGACCTAGCTAAGGCGTTTGACTGTATAAATCATGAAATTCTACTTCAAAAACTGAAACACTATAGGTTGGATAATATAACACTAAAGTGGTTCAAATCATACCTGTCTGATAGAACTCAAAAGGTAATAATAAATGGAAATGAATCAAAATTAGGGACTGTTAAAAATGGAGTACCTCAGGGATCGATACTGGGACCTTTGCTCTTTTTAATTTTCATCAATGACTTACCAGATAACTTAAGTGACGAATCAAAGGCATTGCTTTTTGCAGATGATACTAGTGTACTCGTAACAGGAAAGTCACAAGAAGATTTAGCAAGACTAGCTACAAAGACTTTTCACGAATTAAATACTTGGTTTCAAGCTAATAAAATGTCACTTAATATTGATAAGACCCACTTTATTCAATTTAGAACAAAAAATAGATATATCTCAAACATTGTAATCAATTATCAAACACAAATCATAGAGGAAATTAGCAACATAAAATTCTTAGGACTACAAATTGACCAAAATCTTGACTGGAAGAAACACATTGTAATGATAAGTTCTAAGCTAAGTTCAGCATGTTTTGCGCTACGAACTTTGAATGATATATTACAACAGGACACATTACTCACGGTATATTTTGCATATTTTCACTCTGTTATGAGGTACGGAATCATTTTTTGGGGTAACTCGGCACATAGGGAAAAAATATTTAGATTACAGAAGCGAGCAATAAGAATAATATGTGGAAAGAAAAAACGAGAATCTTGTAAACCGCTGTTTGAAAAATTAAAAGTCCTCACTCTCACCGGAGAGTATATATACTCTGTTATGTGTTACATGGTAGATAATATTGATAAATTTCAAAGTAATCACAGTATACACGGGCGTACTACTAGAAACATGAATGATTTACATAGACCAGCTAACTCATTAAAACTTTTTCAGAAAGGTGCTTATTATTCCTATGTATTAAAAGCAAATGCAAATCTTTCAAAAGAGCTCTGAAGCAATATTTAGTAACTCACACCTTCTACAATATGGATGATTTCTTTTCAGCTTGAGTAAGTGTGACATAACAATTCTTGTATCATGTTTTTTTTTTTTATAACATGCATGTATGTTTTTATCTGACGTGTTCTATATCCTTGAGCCCTGCTCAACACAGGATCTACAGAACGAGACATCTACATCTACATCTACATCTACGGTACACTAGCATGAATGCCTGGTTTGAAGGGTGCAACAGCTGCTGAAAAAACACGTATTCATGGAGGTGTGGTCAATTTGACCACTACAAAAATAAAATCTTTTCTAGCATGGCTCCACAAACACTGATGGGTAAGATACGCATATGGGGTGATAAAGGATCTTCAGAAGGGAAGGTAGTGTAAATAACACACCTGTGAAGATGATATCCAAACAAAAACAGGCTTTTTAAACTCCTGTGGGCTAGTAAATTCAATAATTTCTCATATAATATAAATTTGCAGCTAAGAAAAAAACTGATGAGATGCTACGTTTGGAGTGTAGCTTTGTATGGAGCCGAAACATGGACACTCAGGAAAAGAGAAAAGAAATATCTGGAGAGCTTCGAGATGTGGTGTTGGAGGAGGATGGAGAGGATTCGATGGACGGATAGAATCACAAATGAAGAAGTTTTAAGAAGAGTGGAAGAAAAGAGACACATCTTGCAAGATGTGAGAGTGAGAAAAGCCAACTGGATGGGACACATTATGAGAAGAAGAGGACTCTTGCTAGATGCCATAGAAGGAAAAATAGAAGGAAAGAGAAGACTAGGAAGAAGAAGAATTGAGATACTGGATGACATCAAGAAGAAAAGAAATTATGGAGAGTTAAAGGATGCAGCAGAAAATAGAAGGAGCTGGAAAATGGAATTTTACATGGGAGTGTAGACCTGCCGTAAGGCAGAAGTACCATGAATGAATGAAATAATATAAAATAAGCTTATATATCTTCACTATATTGCAAAATAAAACTATAAATTGCTACACAGTATAATTTTCTGTAATATACTTCATATTATTAAACAGTATTAAAATGGCAATTTAGATAATTTGTGCAATATAAAGATGAGTGCAATTTCAATATACCGTATTGGCTCGAAAATAAGACGACCTCGCATATAAGACGACCCTGAATTTTTTAAGGATAGTTACAAAAAAATTAATAAAATAGCTTATTAGTACATTTTGCTTCACATAAAACAGAATTTTGAAGTTCATGTCGTAACTTCTTCTCTCGCCTTTATTTACGCATTCAGACAATGAAGATGCTCTCTTTTCCTCATGGTCTGCCATGACTGGTGGTCAAACAAAAGCTTTACACGTAGAGAATAGAGACGCCAAGCAAGTAACAGTGCAGAAAGTCCTGGTGCAGTACAAGCAGAAGCACGAATTCAGGAAAAATTAAGCTCGGTAAAGTTCAGGGAAAATCCGCGCAACTTTGACCTTGGGTCAGACGCGTGTCATTTGTGTGGGGATACCCACTACACATGTGAACAGCTGCATTCATGAATGGAGGGTTGTTGAGTCTTAGGCTGCGCATATAAGATGAGTATAGTTATTAAAAGCACATTTTCAGGGAAAAAACATTGTCTTATATTCGGGCCAATATGGTATGAGGTAGGTTTTGTCCACCTTGAGGAGCCACCACTGCTGTGTTGACGATGGTCCTCGGGGCCAGACTAGGAATTTAATCCAGAACCTCATGATCAGCAATCAGAAGATTATGATGCTGATCATTCTATTCTATAACAAAATCCTCTAGAACCTTATTTGCAGTTAAGTTTAAATTTCAGTAAATATGGAAAGAGGTATTTTTTGGAGGGTAGATGATACTGGAAGATAAGATAACCACCTGATAATCATTGAATTGGGGTAATAAACGCACTGTTCTAATGCCATACTCACTTGTAGACATCCTGGTTTTGCAGGGGTCGATATCTCTTCATCACAGCCACTTCAATGCAGGGTTTCATGCCAACTCGTCGCACTATGTGTTGAGGTATGGGTGTTGGGTACAAGACTGTAGGAAATACTGCTTCATGAAGCTGATTGTCAATCTGCAATGGCAATTTCAATTTATTTAATTATTACTCAAAGATATCATCCTCTTTAATAAGAATTTTCTATCTTTTTAAAGACTGTTACAAATTTGTTTGTGTGAATATGTCAAAGAAGAAGAAAATCATGTATTATAAACATAAATAACTGCTTGCCTCTTTGCAAGTTGCCATAGGCCACAGCTTATCAATCCATCTAACAAGACTATAAAATTATTAAGTACATGGCATACATAAATATTCATAGTTATTAAAATGCATGTTATATACCGTTGAGCTCGATCAATAAAATAAAATAGTCTTAATACCAGTAACTCAACAATGCTATATTTTATAATATGTAAGCATCAACATGCCGTGATTAATATGTCACATGCTGCTTATTATTTTATATTATTTTATACAACATAACTTGTTTGGAAATTGAAATAATAGAAATGTACTTTGATTAAAAACACAATTTAAATTCGGTGGAAGCCAGTGGTGTGCTTTTAATGCCTAGGCCTTTCGGTGTATTTTTGCCATCTTTAGGGCATCTTCTTTTGCTGGTTTGGATGCTCAATAATTATAACCAAAACAGCGTTGTCTTAAATCTTGTCACATAAAATAAAATTTTTAAAAACTTTATAAAAACACTATCACTGAATCATCCTCTGTGGCCTCTTAGTTGTGTGTTTGTTGATTGGTGAAGATGGCAGAAATACGCCGAAAGGCCTAGGCGAATTATAAAATAAAATACTGTTGAGTTACTCGTATTAAGTCTATTTTATTTAATTAAAATATTCACAGTTTATCTTTACTCTTTTAAATAGAGCTAAAAATTACTTGTTGGTGTAAATATAGTGGTTCAAGATGGATATCGAATCAACAATGATGCTACCAGTTAGATGTTAGATTTCTTCTTTGGTGATCGCTAGTTTTTGCAGTTGTTGTGCTACCAAGTGATAGACCAAATAGGAGACCTTGCACTGAAAAATGATGGCCACCATATCTTGCATGGTACTTTTCATTAAAGAATGGTATGCAGCTCTCATAGATGCTCTTTTTCTCTATGTCAACATTAGTAGCTTCTTCATCGTCATTAGATTCATAGCAAAATGGTTGGATTAGAGATATAAGCTGTTTTAGCTCCTTTTTTGAATGCTACAGTGAGTCCCATGCAAGAGTTGGCCAATCATGCAGGTTTCTGCATCGTGGCAGGCACAGCTCCAACTCCCGAGTTGGTTCTCACATTTGGGAAATTGGGAAATTGGCCTATACACTTTATTTTTTAAGTTTTCCCATAAATAATAGTTACATACTGTTAGAAGAACTTAAAGAAAATATTACAAGAAAATTTAACTCTATCTCGGGCGGTGAACTTATGCGCGTGAAAGAAAATTTCCTAAAAAGATGCCAGTATTGTGTGAACGCAAGAGGAGAACATTTCCAACATTTCTTGTGATGAGGTACGTGATTATTTTCATTGTAATTCCAACTGTAAATGTGAGAACCTGAACCATTACACCGTTTGCAGCTTTATTTGAGTAGATATTTCACCCGATCGCTCAGGAGTTGGAGCTGTACCCGCCGCAATGCAGAAACCTGCATGATTGGTCAACTCTTGCATGGGACTCACTGTACAATATCTATGAAGCGATTAGATCCTAATCCATCTACAGCATGCACTTCCTCAAAGCATTCATATAATTTGTTTGTCAGGAGACTGGACAATGAGTGTTTTTCCTGAAGATGTCTCTGATTAACAAGAAGGGAATTAAATAGACATGATCCGAGTATGTGACTCTGTGCTTCTGGTTCTTTTGCACATCCTCTGCAAAGGGATGATCCATTAGTAACATTGTTAATACCAGGGACTCCTCATCGGTTCCCATAATTAACATTCAATTTCAGCATGGCTGTCTATTCAGATGATGCAAGATGCATCTTGTCCACTTGAAAAGTTGTTAGCAACAGGATTTTCTTTAAAATGTAACACTCCGATACCTTGTCAAGGCACAGATGACCATTCATTAAAAGACTTAAGGTGCATTAACTTTTTAAACTGTCTAGAACTTTTATGGCCATTGGCACGTCTAAGCAAGCAAGGAGTCCACCACCATGGGTGTATAGGTAGCCTTCCACCCTGGTGGTCTGGGTTCGATTCCCGGCCGGGTAGTGGGGGTTTCAACGAAAAATCCCCGGGTTCAGGACTGGACATCACCCAGGAAAAATTATAGGCTATATTAAATTGCCTTAAATTAAAGTGGTGACTACTACAACAGAGTATAGGGTATTCACAATAGATCTATTAAGGTCGCAATGTTGAGAAGCCTAAGGGCTTACACTACACCTCATTACTATAATCTAATCTAAAGCAAGCAAGGAAATGTGGATCTTCACAATTTGAAAGTTTGTGAGCAATGGATAAATGTTGCAATGGAGCTTCCCATTTACTGTTAATTAGTCCAAGTTCACATATGTTCTGTGGTGCATATAACATAGCATTAGCTGCTCTATTAGGAAGACCAACAATTTCCTTCACAGTTTGTCTTATTATAACATCTACACCATCACGAATGTAGAAAGATAAGGAAAAAGTAGTATGACAGATAGGACTGTTACCTGTATCCTGTGAACCTTGCAGTGGAAATAACTCTGGTGATCTGATCTGCGGTATTGAAGCCACAGCCCTGGGTAGTATCGCCTTCTGAGTTCACCATAAAATGGCTTAGTCATCTGCATTTTCTCAAAATCAACCTGTGAAGCAAGCAAACATATATGTAAACATATTTGAGAGAAAAGAGTGTAACACCAGACACAGATAGAGCGTGGGCTACTGTATACCCCCCATCCCCCCCCCGTGGGATTTTCCGACTCATATATTTTTTTGTTGGTATTGACATGTAGTTTCATATTTTAGTTGTTTGCCCCTTATCAATTACAGCATTTACCCGGAAACCCCGGAAAACTACGGAAATCCGGAGAAAACTAGTTTGTTTTAATTTTTCTTTGTTCTTTGCTCCTAATATGCCCAGGGAATTTCTGAATCACATATTTATTGTTGGTATTGCCATCTAGATTAAGTTTTTAGCTGTTTGCCCCTTATCAATTACAGCATATCCCCGGAAAACAACGGAAATCCGGAGAAATTACTTGGTTTTAATTTGTCTTTGTTCTTTGCTCCTAATATGCCCAGGGAATTATTGACTCACATATTTCTTGTTGGTATTGTCATCTAATTTAAGGTTTCAGTTGTTGCCTCTGACCAATTACAACATATCCCCGGAAAACCCGGAATACCACGTATATACGGAGAAAATGACAATGTTTTATTTTTTCAATCTTTGTTTTTTCCTTCTAATATTCAAAGGGAATTTCTGACTCATATGTTTTTTTGTTGGTATTGCCATCTAGATTAAGGTCTCAGTTGTTTGCCCATTATCAAATACAGTATATCCCCGGAAAACTCCGAAAACCACGGAAACCCGGAGAAAATGACTTTGTTCAATTTTTTTAAAATCTTAGTTCTTTGCCCTAGTATTCAAAGGGACTTGGTGACTCATATAGTTTTGTGTTGGTATTGCCATCTAAATTAAGGTTTCAGTTGTTTGCCCCTTATCAATTACAGCATTTCCCCAGAAAACTCTGAAAACCACGGAAATCCGGAGAAAATTACTTTGTTTATTTTTTTTAATCTATGTTTTTTCCTCCTAGTATTCAAAGGAAATTGGTGACTTATATGTTTTTGTATTGGTATTCCCATCTAGATTAAGGTTTCAGTTGTTTGCCCCCTATCAATTATAGCATTTCCCCAGAAAACTCGGAAAACCACGGAAATCCGGAGAAAATGACTTTGTTTTAATTTTTTTAATCTTAGTTATTTGCTCTTAGTATTCAAAGGGACTTAGTGACTCATACGGTTTTGTGTTGGTATTGCCATCTAAATTAAGGTTTCAGTTGTTTGCCCCCTATCAATTACAGCATTTCCCCAGAAAACTCTGAAAACCACGGAAATCCGGAGAAAATTACTTTGTTTATTTTTTTTTAATCTAAGTTTTTTCCTCCTAGTATTCAAAGGGAATTGGTGACTTATATGTTTTTGTATTGATATTCCCATCTAGATTATGGTTTCAGTTGTTTGCCCCCTATCAATTACAGCATTTCCCCAGAAAACCCGGAAAACCACGGAAATCCGGAGAAAATTACTTTGTTTTAATTTTTTTAATCTTAGTTATTTGCTCTTAGTATTCAAAGGGAATTGGTGACTTATATGTTTTTGTATTGGTATTGCCATCTAGATTAAGGTATCAGTTGTTTTCCCCTTATCAATTACAGCATATCCCCAGAAAACCACGAAAATCCGCAGAAAATGAGTTCGTTTTAATTTATTAAAAATCTTTGTTCTTTGATCCTAATATTCCCAGGGAATTTCTGACTCACATATTTTTGTTCGTATTGCCATCTAGTTTAAGGTTTCAGTTGTTTGCCCCTTACAAATAGTTTTAATTTTTTATTGTTCTTTGCCCCTAATATTCCCAGGGAATTTCTGACACATATTTTTGTTCACATTAGAATATGAAGGGTGTGCTGCCAGGTTTTCAATCGCTTTCATCCCTTCAGCATCATTATTTTTTGTCATGCTGTAATTGGTAAGGGGAAAACAACTGATACCTTACCAGTTGGCACTTCCAACACAAAAGCATATGAGTCAGGAATTCTCTTCGAATATTAGGAGCAAAGAACAAGGATTTAAAAAGAAAACATAGTCATTTTCTCCGTATATACGTGGTTTTCCGGGTTTTCCGGGGATATGCTGTAATTGGTAAGGGGCAAACAACTGAAACCTTAATCTAGATGGCAATACCAACACAAGAAAAAATGATTTACCAATTACCTTTGAATACTAGTAGCAAAGAACAAAGATTTTCAAAAATTCAAACGAAGTCAATTTTTTCGGATTTCCTTGGTTTTCGGAGTTTTCCGGGGATATGCTGTAATTGATAAGGGGCAAACAACTGAAATCTTAATCTAGATGGTAATGGCAACAAAAAACATATGAGTCAGAAATTCCCTTTGAATATCAGGGGCAAAGAACAAAGATTTAAAAACCAAAACATAGTAATTTTCTCCGTATATACGTGGCTTTCCGGGTTTTCCGGGGATATGTT
This sequence comes from Ectobius pallidus, assembly GCA_964059195.1. Lineage (NCBI taxonomy): Eukaryota > Metazoa > Arthropoda > Insecta > Blattodea > Ectobiidae > Ectobius > Ectobius pallidus. The sequence goes on along the minus strand of CAXKWD010000009.1, from coordinate 19,139,405 downwards.
GTAATTTGTATGGGGCAAACAACTGAAACCTTAAACTAGATGGCAATACGAACAAAAATATGTGAGTCAGAAATTCTCTGGGAATATTAGGGGCAAAGAACAATAAAAAATTAAAACAAACCCATTTTCTCCGGATTTCCGTGGTTTTCCGTGGTTTCCGGGTAAATGCTGTAATTGATAAGGGGCAAACAACTAAAATCTTAAACTAGACGACAATACCAACAAAAAAATATGTGTGCCAGAAAATCCCACGGGGGGGGGGGGAGGGTTTGCTATTGGTAGCCCATGGTCTAAGAGGACTAATTAATGGCACTTACAATTTAATAATTGTTGAGATTGCTTAGTATAAATTAAATGGTCAAAATTGGCCAAAATTAGAGAAACTGTTTTGAGGATATTATTTTTCACTACAAACAAAAGCATTTCCAGCATCAAATGAAAGAAATGCACATTGTATAGGTAAGTGACTACTTTGTGTTTTCCCCATCTCGTAGTGGTGGTTTTGGGGCACTCTATTTTGCCCTTCCATGGCAGCTTGGCCCTATGCCAGCTGACCGTAGTGTAGGTCAGTGTGTTGAAGTGTGTTGTGAGAGTCAGTTCAGACAGAGAGTGAAATGGTGAGGTTTTTCGGAACCAGAGCTCATGTAAGTATGGGACAGCTTTAGTTGTGCCTTCAGCACTTTAATCTTTACTGAAGTGTGCATTCAACACCTTAATATGCATTGTATTTAATTATGAATCCTGCTTTGTTCCGTCCAGGGATTGTTTGCATAGTTCTTACACCTGTAACATAGATTTCTTGGTTCGGTCAGTTATTTCCGTTAAGTAATCTTAAATATTATGAGATTTCTTTAATAGTTTGTATGGAAACCTTGTCATGAAAGTATTTAATTAATGGTTTACGTACCATAGTATACCAGTTTGTAGGGAATTTCCGTGTTGCTATGGAAACATCACGTCGGGTTCTAGAAAACTGCTGACATGTTCCATCAGGGCCATTCCATGAGAAAGTGGACATGAGGGGTAATTTTTATTATTTGGTGTATAATGTTTATTTTTGCAGCAAACATTTCTTGAAGATCTATATTTTATTATACAAAGTACCCAAAAAATAATATGAAGAATTACTTTAAAAAATATGGGGTTAAAGTTGGCTCTCTTTGAATTTGCTCTGTTATCTTTAAAAAACGTATTTTTTAGTTGGCTAGACAGCTTGTCCAGAACCAGCAGGGACTAGTTCTGCTCAGGTCATTGTTAACAGCGTATTTTGCTCTATATTTTACCTGCATTTCATCTTAATCCATCCAATGAGTTTATTTTAAAATGCATATTAAGTTGTCATAGTCATAAATGTAACATACGTAACAAAAAACTTCAAAAAGTTTTTATTTAATTGCAAAGAGCTGGTGGATTTCTTTGTTACCTTATGGAAGTAAGGTTAGTCATGAGTTCTAATGATTGCAAAATTATTTTCACCAAAGGAACAATTATTTCCTTAAAAAAATACGTAAACAATAAGTGTAACATACGTAACACTTTTACTGCCTTGGAATAAAATATGAATTTGCCTTTTTGATAGGCCTACAGTTAGGCCTATTTGAGTGCTGAAACTGATTTTATATAGGCCTACATAGGCCCAGTGGTGCAGCCATTGGGGGAGATGGGGGCACTAAGGGGGCTAAAGCCCCCCCCCCAAGATCAGAATGATTTTTTCTTTAGTTTACCACTTTCACTTAAGTTAAATTAGTGATAACTGATAAGAATGCAAGATTACTTAAAATGTTTCACAGTGTTTGAAATTGTTAATTGGATTAATAATAATAATAATAATAAATTTTCGCCGTACATAAAGAAATTCTATATCGATTTCAAATGCATTAGTTTGCAGCCTCGCTTTACATCTGCTGAATCAAGTCCAAATCCCACTGCACCATATTTGCTACAGAATTCATACCGGCAGAGTATGCTAAAATCTTCTGTACCATAATAGCAATAATTTCAAGTCATCACAGAAGTTGAAACAATTTACCAGTAGTATGTCTAGATCTGTATATTACTGCAGTAACAACAACCAGTGCTATATTCTCCGTCAATCCATAATTCAATGACTAGATTGTCTTAATGCTGTTTTTAAAACACTCACTTTTTACAGTGCTTTATACGATCACTTTAATAAAATACACATAATAAAATAATCACACATAATAAAATACTATGTGGGAGCAGGTTCAGTTCTGATTAGACCTAATGGCACGATAACTATAAATTTCAAAAGTTGAATGAAATGCTTTGAATTCTGATGTGTTAAAAATGGAATATCAAACTTTTTATAAACAGCAGGTGATATGGAAATATGTGTTGATATACAATTTGATGATGAAGATAATGATAATAATAATGTTAATGATGTTTGCAATAGGATAGTAACTTCACTGAATAAGAATGGGTTGTAAAGAAAATTGAAAAATTAGTCCTATGCACCCAGCTTATAATAAATTATCTTTTTTAAATTTTATTAACATGCATTTTAAGTTTTAGCAACCCCAGATTAAAATACTGGCTGCACCACTGTACAGGCCTAAATGTAAAATTTAATAATTAATAAAATAATTGATTGTCTCAAGAATATAAATATATAATTAAAATAGGCCTTATTATTTATTACCGGTATTTAATCAAAATTGCATAAAATTACGCACAAACGAAAGATATTTTATTTGACTTGCAGTTTGAAAAGAGTTCAAATGAAAGAGTTAGGAAATAGAGAGACAGGATAAAACAAAATAAAGAGGTATTTGCAGCCGATTTAGAGAAAGAAAGAGAAAGAGGAAAACAAAGAGAAATTGGAAAACAATATCTGACTAACAATCCAAGGAAATTTATACTAAAGCATGTGGGAAGACACCTTGCTTCATATATATGCATGTGTAAATGCATATAGGCTATAAACTAAACTTCTTGGTGCTACATCCCTGAAGGGACTTGGCCTACCACCCAACCGCTGCGTCGCCATCTGCCTATTTGGGGGGCATGTGGTCTGACCGGAGCTGCTACTTTTCTATCAAGTAGCTCCTCAATTTGTATCAAGAGGCTGAATGCACCTTGTTCCAGACCTCCCTACCTCAAGGAGGTACCGAGAATCGAACCTGGGCCTACGGATCCGTGGCCAGTGACACTAACCACGAGACCAATCAGGCGGTCAAATACACATATACACATATAATATATCTAAGGGGTGGGTCTCAGTCACCACAGCATGGTGCATCCTAAGGTTGCGGATAGAGGATATGGTCGCCAGATATAGAGGGTAGCTGTGAATATGCTGAATAAGCAATCACGAACAGATGGCATGAGAGACTATAAAAACTTAAATATGAGTGAACTATCATGTAAAAGTTCTTAAAACATTCAAATTGTTGAAATATTGCACAATAAAACATTATTCTTGTTCGTTATTTTGCACAGTGTAACATACGTAACAAAGTAATGTAACATACGTAACAGAAGAAACAAATTTTAATTTCTGAAAATCAGCCTGAACTACTATGCCACCAAGTTAAATCTGCACGGCGATAGGGGAAGTGTTTAGCGCTAGTGTCGTCCAGCTACCACTATACGGAAGGGATGTAGGGGAAGCAGGTGGCGAAAGATCATAACATGGTTGCCAGATTATTCATTTGGACAGTGACTGTCTTAGATGTCAGGTCATTTAAAAACACAGTAATTCTCAGCGCCCCTCTTCCAGCCAAATAACCCAACACAGTGGACAGGAAGTGGCAGCGTGGCGGCGGGGGTGAAAGAAGGGACAGCTCATTTTCCCCAGTTGGGACATGGTTGCCAGATTATTCATTTCGACGGCAATTGCCGAACGTGAGAGGTCATTTAAAAACACAGGAGTTCTCAGCACCCCTCTTGTAGCCAAATGACTGAACTCAGTGAAAAGGAAGTGGCAACGTCAAAGGAGGGAGATCGAGATGTAAGGCACATTCCTCACATATTTTCTGCATGCAAAGATAACTTGGTGGCGTAGTATTGAAACAAAGATACTAGGTTAATGAGTGTAATCTCGGCTACCCAGAAAAAAATGTCCTGGAGTTCTTGTGTTACATAATTCACAGAGATTTCCATGTAAGATAGATAAGGTTAAATTCTGTGTCCGATTTCTGTAACATACGTAACAGCCATTTTATTGATAATAATATTTAATGTATATTACTAATTAATAAAACTTTCATATATTCTGAAAGTATATCTTTGAACCTATCTTCTGATATGTACAAAGTTCCAGTTAATGCCATATTTTAATCGCTGTAGGGATCTAAACTGCATCCAAATGTAACATACGTAACAATGGAATGGCTCATCAGTTATATGCTATAGTGGCTTATATATACCAATGCTTGGCCCATATAGTAATATAGCTGTATTTCTTCACTGCTCCACGAATGACTTATATCCAGTGGTGGTTTGTCCTTTTGTGCTGCAGTGCACAGCTTGTTTTATGGTTGTCGTATAATGTTATTTTCAAACGCAATACTATATTTTAACAAATGCAGCATAAAAACTCTATTTAATTTGGAACAGAGAGATAAAATTCCTCCCAACAAGAATTCAGGCATTTATGAGTTATAAAGCAAAGACTGTGGAAAATTTTATATTGGCAAGACAAAAAGAAATTTGACTGAAAGATACAAGGAACACTTACAGAATATAAGGTATAAACAATTGGAAAATCTGTGGTTGCCCATCACTATTGGACCAATGAACATGAGTTTGAGGATGATATAATAGCTATTTATGTATCAAGTACGCAAAATAACGCTTTAGCGGATGAATCTAGTATAGCGGCCGAGGCTGAAATACTGGATGAGTCCAATAAAGTTTTTGTGTACGTGGTGCATACAATATTTTTTAGTAAAAGCTCTCTAAATTATATAAAATGAAACAAAAATACAGTACATAATTAATTATAATGAAAGGTAGACAGCCATATTCTCACGGCCCTCTGAAACGCAAGACTACAATGAACCGTACGTACCAATACGAAATTTGGTAGACTATAGATGCGTTATATGAGTCACTGATTTGTAAACAATAACAAACACGAACTAGTATTTGTGAAAAGCTTGTGAAAATATGAATGATAATCCCAAGGAAATTTCACTCCAAGCCAAAAACATTGAATTGGAGCTGGTGCCAGTAACATCACAGCAGAAGGAATAGGGAATATATTGCAATTAAATGCTGGTGCATCCATGGTAAGCTATGTGAAAAGTTGTTGGCTCATATCTGTTGTAATATGATGAAGTACGCTACTCTGTTTTGTGAAACACCCTGGTAAAGTTTCTGATTATCATTAGGGTTCGGATTTTTTCAAAATGCATATGCGCATATGCAAATGCATATTTCCATAGTTATTGGCGTTATTGCATATTCTAAACACAGAAGCATAATTCTGCATATATGGTTGAAATTTAGATCAATTTTAAGAATCTCTCTCAAAACATACTTTGGACATCCCTTTCAAGTTTCTATTTGCAACTTTCTGAGTAACAGCATTTTAGTTTTACCGCTAGAAATATCTGCCTGGCTAAGGGGTGGTAGTGGGATTTTCCTGCATTCCTTTCACTCTCACAGTAAATTACAGCCTCATAGGGTTGGTCTTGAGGGAAGTATTATTGTGTTACATTCACCTTAATCTGCAGCTAATAAAGTGTTCTTTTTCAAAAATGCCCAAAAAAAAAGAGCAGCAGAAAATATTTATTAAATCAGTGGATGTTGGGTAACAGTGACTATTCAACAGATGGCGATATCGTGTATTGTCAAGTTTGTTCGAACGAAGTGAAATGTGAAAAGAAATTTCAACTTGAACAACATTCAAGAACAACTGCACATATTACGGCAAAGGAGGGGAAGAACAACAGTGCACAAAAACAACTACTCCTTACACAGGTAAAAACCAAATCCTCTGTTAATACATTTTCAGGTGATCTTTGTAAGGCTTTGGTGTGCAGTAACATTCCCTGGAATAAATTAAACAATCCAGTTCTGCGATCATTTCTGGAGACATATTGTGTAAATCAAAGAATCCCAGAAGAATCAACTCAACCCCCGTTGTATGAGTCTACTCTAGGGAATAAAATGTTAGCAATATATTTATGTGACAAATATAACTGTACAATACATTTTTTTTACAGAAATTAAGGCCATTTTTGGTGCATATTTTCCACTTTTTCGTGCATATTTTCCACTTTTTACTGCATGAATGCATGCATATATTCAAGCTTTTTAGTGCATATGAATCCGGGCCCTAATTATCATAAAGAAACAAGTTGGCTTAAATTTGTTGTTTTATGACCAATTATATGCTTAAATCCATGTTAATGTTGGTGTAACTGGTCAATGCCACCTAGATTTTGTTTATAGATTGCCATGACTTCATGCAATATTAGCGGCCTTGGTTGCTAAAATGCAATTTATTTTGGCATGTTACCAGTCCGACAAGCAGCGTGTACTAAAAAGTTATTAAAAATTGTACATAAACCAGTTGATCTGACTATATGGAAAAAACTTTCATCCAAAGAAATAAAATAATTTAGTAAATTTTGACATGCCAAACGAAAGCAGAATGATCCATCCTACAGAGACAATCTATTAGACCAACAACAGACCCGGCAGTGGACCTCATCTGAGGATGCAAGCAAGTTGCTTCTGAAATGCGTTACGTGTAAGTGAACACTTAAAAGTGAAGTTCAATGATAAAATATGGTTTTTTATAATTTGACCTCTCCACTGTGAGTCCCACAAACATTATGTATGAAGGGAGATTGAAATAAAGAAGGACGATTGAACTTTGAGTGAGAATACTTACATGAACATAGTCCTTCATCTGAGCTTTCTTGAGATCAGTCTTCCACTTGTCTTCTATCCATGAAGCAAGTTCTAGTGTGAGCAACTTCCAGCGGTGAGCCACCATCACTTCCCACAGTGCTGGTGAGTCACTCACACTCATATAGGCCAGCTCCTTCTGGCTGTAGTTTGACACTGTGCTCTGCATGCAAAGAAAACAGCATAGTTAAGTTTCATAATAGATATGTAGTTAACCAGAGACACATCCAGGATGCACTAAAACTTCTCAATAAACAAGACCAATCCATAAAATTTACAATAGAAATAATTTCGTCATTGCACAAGAGCTGGTGTCAAGTGCGTTTTTTTCTCTGCTCAGTCAAAACCAAAACAAGACTGGATAATGGTGTCATTGTTTTAAACAAAAAATTTAATAATAAAAGGATTTAAGAGAGTAAAGAATCCAAGGACAATACACACTTTTTATCCAGTGATAAATGACATTGTTTTGTAACCCATGACCTAAATTACATAATGGTTGATGACATAATATCAGCGTTGAAACATATAAAGTCTAAAGCGACAGGTGTTGACAAAATTAGTATTACTCTTATAAATAAAATAGCACATTTAATACTACCAACAATAGCACACATTTTTAATGCTTCGATTATGACAGCCAACTTCCCTAGTACATGGAAGAAGGCCTACGTACATCTCCTTCCTAAGGTTAAAATCCCTGAAAATCCCAATGATTATCATCCCATTAACATTCTTCCTGCCCTCTCAAAAGCTCTGGAAAGCATTATGCACAAACAACTGACTAAGTACCTGAATGAAAATAATCTTCTTTACTTTTTACAATCTGGCTTCCGCACAGGACATAGCACTACAACTGCGGTTATAAATATAATTGAGGACATCCGCACAGCAATGGACACGAGCAAAGTTTCAGTGTTTGACTTTTCCAAAGCATTTGACTCTGTGACCATAGATCTGCTTATAAGCAAACTTAGATGTCTACATCTTTCAAATAATGTTGTGAACTGGTTCTGCTCTTACCTTAACGACAGTCAACAATGTGTTGTTTTAAACAATATGAGCTCTTCGTGGTTGGATGTTAGGGCAGGAGTTCCCCAGGGATCTGTACTGGGACCTCTACTTTTCGCAATATACCATATATAAACGATATATCAAATAAATTGAATCACAGTAAATACATGATTTATGCTGACGATATTGCACTCTATACACACTCACGACTCGACTGTGTAAATGACGCTATCGAAGATATCAACTGTGATTTAGACTCAATTTCTAAATGAGCAGAAAGACACGACTTAAAGCTAAATCCTAGGAAGTCACAAGCTATCATAATAGGGCTCAAGCGGCAATTGTACAAAATAGATGCCAATTTATTAAACCAAGTGAAATTAAATGATTCTATAATTCTATATAGAAATACTGTTAAATACCTTGGCATACACATTGACCATAATTTAATGTGGGATATGCATGTCGCTAATATTTTCACAACAACATTTGCAATGCTGCAATGGTATAAAAGACTGTCTCCCGTTTCAGTTAAGAAAAACACTTGTTCAAACACTCATTATGCCTCATTTTGATTATTGTGACGTCCTACTTACTGACTTAAACAGTAATTTGACTCAAAGACTACAACGTGTTCATAATGCGTGTGTAAGATATACATGTAACATTCGTCACTGGAATAATTTTGATGGGTACGCTTGCGTGAGCGAAGATATTTTCACTGTCTCATTCTGCTCTATAGAATCCTGCATACCTCAACACCTAGCTATTTGTCCAGTCGCTTTCATTACCTTTCTTCCTACCATAACTTGGGCATGCGCTCTCAGTTGACCCTTTACTATCCATGCCTCTTTACAGAACTTCACATTATTCGAATTTGTTTACATTAACAGCTATTTGTTAATGGAATTCATTGCCTATAGAGCATTTCACGTTAAGAATGCAGCATTGGTTATATGAGACGGTCATTTCCACCCCTTCCCTCCCCTTCACACCTCTTGTTATCTTCTTGGGCCATCCTAAGCCCGTACAGTCTGAAGCTAAGTGACCTCAACAAGTAGTGTATTTTACGAGTGGCAGTGGTACAATGGCAAGTCATCGGAAACATGGGAAAATATTAAACAGTGAATGTAGAAAAATGGTATTGTCTGTCTTTACATACCTGAAAACACGCAATGAAGAGAAAAGTATATGTTGGATTCTTGGTGAAACTGCTAAAGCTACATCAATTTCAGAACGTACAGTTTATAAGATCAGGAGTAAGGATTCAAAAATTTTGATTAGGCTTCTTTGTAGAGTAGTTTTAGAAATGCTTCCCCATCCAATAACACCATAGGGCTAGGGCTAAATAAACTACTCTTAGAGTATTAATGATCATACAGTTATGGAGATTTACAAAATGATATATTGCTTTTCGTATTTTATTACACACTAGCGTGTGCCCGCGGCTTCGCATGCGACAATTATTTCAAAAATTAAAAATTAAGAGCATAATAGTTAAATCATTATATTTATTAACGCCTAAATCACGTGGACTACATACCACGATTAGATAGTGTCGCCTGGTAAAAGCGACCTCAGATTAGAGTTCCCTGGCCCAGAAAACCCCTGCATAGTGAGTTTCGTCCAAGCCGAACAATGTTTGACCATATTTAGGCCTATATTGAATATCGCTCTTCCGTGTATGTTGAAAAATTCATACATCTGTGGACCTTGATATTCTAAACAAATGAATCGTAAAGGATGGACTTACAAAATCAAGCGATCGCCTGCGATAATTATTTCAAAAATTAAAAATTAAGAGCATAATAGCTAAATCATTATATTTATTAACACCTAAATCACGTGACTACATACCACGATTAGATAGTGTCGCCTGGTAAAAGCAACCTCAGTTTCGAGTTCCCTGGCCCAGAAAACCCCTGAATAGCGAGTTTTGTCCAAGTCGAACAATGTTTGACCATATTTAGGCCTATATTGAATATCCCTCTTCCGTGTAGGTTGAAAATTTCATACGTCTGCGGGCCTTGATATTCTAAACAAATGAATCGTCCAGGATGGACTTACAAAATCAAGCGATCACCCGCGATAATTATTTCAAAAATTAAAAATTAAGAGCAAAATAGTTAAATTATTATATTTATTAACACATAAATCACGTGAATTACATACCACGATTAGATAGCTTCACCTGGTAAAAGCAACCTCAGATTCGAGATCCTTGGCTCAGAAAACCCCTGTATAGTGAGTTTCGTCCAAATCGAACGTTTGACCCTATTTAGGCCTAATTGATTATCCCTCTTATAATAATAATAATAATAATCCTCTTCGGTGTAGGTTGAAAATGTCAGATGTCTACGGGACTTGACATTCTAAACAAATGAATCGTCCAGGATGGACTTACAAAATCAAGTGATCGCCCGCGATAATTATTTCAAAAATTAAAAATTAAGAGCATAATAGTTAAATCATATTTATTAACACCTAAATCACGTGAATTACATACCACGATTAGATAGCGTCGCCTGGTAAAAGCGACCTCAGATTCGAGATCCTTGGCCCAGAAAACCCCATTATAGTGAGTTTCGTCCAAATCGAACGTTTGACCCTATTTAGGCCTATATTGATTATCCCTCTTATAATAATAATAATAATAATAATCCTCTTCGGTGTAGGTTGAAAATGTCAGATGTCTACGGGACTTGACATTCTAAACAAATGAATCGTCCAGGATGGACTTACAAAATCAAGCGATCGCCCGCAATAATTATTTCAAAAATAAAAAATTAAGAGCATAATAGTTAAATCATATTTATTAACACCTAAATCACGTGAATTACATACCACAATTAGATAGCGTCGCCTGGTAAAAGCGACCTCAGATTCAAGATCCTTGGCCCAGAAAACCCCTGTATAGTGAGTTTCGTCCAAATCGAACAACGTTTGACCCTATTTAGGCCTATATTGATTATCCCTCTTATAATAATAATAATAATAATAATAATAATAATAATAATAATAATAATAATAATAATCCTCTTCGGTGTAGGTTGAAAATTTCATATAGCCTATCTTGTGCCTTGACATTATAAACAAATGAATCGAGCAGCGTGAGCTACAACATTCAAGCGATCGCGAAAGTTTCATTTGCAAGGTACGACAAAAATAGCCAAAGCCTACCGTAATTGATTTGGCACTGAAATGTATTACTGAAAACCGATGCTTCGAAAACGCAAAAAATACACGTTTTCTGCCCGTTTTTCACTCATAACTCACGAACGAAAGCAAAAATTAAAAATGTAATATGCCAGAAACCTTCCCGGGAATCTACTCAACAACTTCCCAAAGTTTCATGGCGATCGGATAAATGGTGTAATAATGCATAAAGGACACACACACACACACATACATTCATTTTTATATATATAGATATATAGAACGAGCTTATCCCATTTCAAATACTTAATCCTATAATTCACTATACTTCACTATACTTCACTATACTTCCCAATATTTCACTTATGTAGATATTTAAGGAGGAAGGCATCCGCAAACCATAAGGTCTTCACAATGAGAGTAATGGATTATTAATTTTAAAAGATCAAGTGGAATTGTTTTAATCCAGAAACTATTAGGGAGAATGGCGTTAAAATAGTTTGAGTAACATTAAGAGAAAGTTAACATCTAACCACTTTTTTATCGGATTTATACCTGCATTAACATTCTTGTAGGCATCCTCCCACATTAATTCACTGAAGATCACCACCCTATCATCAGCATAAGAATATGAGGCTCCATTATACTTCTTCAGATCTGTTTTAGATATAGGCTATTATGAATAAGATTGATCCTAGAATTGCTATGGACATTTGCTATTGATTTAATTTCCCTTAGCAATTGATTATTATATCATTATTTCTATCCTTTAGGCCTATAATTTAGTCTTTTCTCAAACAACAGTAATGTGTTTTGTTAAATTATAAATCATTCTGCAATATTTCATTTAGCCGACTTTTAGATAAAAATGTGCTGTATGATTCATGAGGGAAACTGTACTCTGCGGATATAAAAGAGTTCAACAGTACAGGAAAATCCCTTTTTCTGAGAATAGTGTAACCTTGTCCTTCAAACTCTGCCTGCAGGCAGCATTGCAACAAAGCCTTATGGGTAGCCCCATAAGATCAATGCTGCATTCTTAACATGAAACGGTCTATAGCTATCTCAGGAGCTGCCAAATGACTTCACAGTTCAAGCGTCATTTAATAAATTTAGTATACAATAACATTTAGGGATTGATCCTAATTTGTAAAATAATTTTTTGGAAATTTTCATCATTTGTAATAACTAAGAATGCATTTGTTTAGTCTTTCATCTTTTTTTCGTTCCTTTATTTTATAGTCCTTTCAGATTCGCCAGAGGTTTCAAGGCCAAATTTAGCACGCTTTCCTCCACTGATCAGAAGTCGACAGTATTCCCCTCGGCGCGGACGAGCTGCGCTGTCGCACACACTCATACGACATCCTACCCGATAGGGGGTTACGATGAAAGATTCTCTCTGTGTGGGTGAAGTTGAACGTAATTTCTATATAAAATAAACATTATAAACATGACCTGTAAAGTACGGGAGCAACGAATAAATAAATAAATAAATAAATAATTATTAATACATTTTAAAACAGAAAAAATGGCTTACCAAGTAGAATACTCAGTTTTCGTTGCTTTCCGCTCCATCAAGGTCATCATCGTCACTGCTGTCATCACTGCTTTCATCACACAAACGAATAATGATATTTTCGATGCAGTTATCTCGTAGCCCTTCTTTTACAAAATCCTCTTCTTGCAGTGCTTCGGCATGACGAACGCAATTCTGCCAGTCTTCCTCTCTCTCTTCTATGGCACTTCGGTCCGTTTTCGAACCATGGCCTCCCCAATAATTCTCCTCCATTCCTGTCTGTCCTTTGCCATCCTCTTCCAATTTCGGATATGCAGTAGGCTTTGTGCATCTTCCCGGATCTTGTCTTCCCATCTATCTCGTGGTCTTCCAACTGGCCTTCTCCCTCCATACTTCCCATTCAGTACTCTTTTTGGAATTTGTTCTTCTTCCATTCTTATCACGTGTCCTGCCCATTGCAGTCTTTTTATTCGCATAAATATAGAGAGTGCTACATCATCATACATATTGTACAGTTCTTGATTATATCTGATCCTCCATACTCCATTAACTAACATTGGACCAAATATCTTTCTAAGTATTTTCCTTTCAAAGTTATCAACTATATCTTGCGCTTTCTTCGAGAGGATCCAGTTTTCACTTCCATATGTTATAATGCTTCTGATCAATGTTTTGTACAGCATTACTCGGTTTCTCCAGTTGGCATCACGATTTTTCAGCAGTGGTAAAACTGAATAATAAGCCTTATTGGCTGCTTGCAATCTATGCTGTATTTCTATTAGTTCCTGGTTCTTTCCATTGAGGAGGACACCCAGATATTTATATTCTTGTACCACTTGTATGGTTTGGTTCTGGGATTGAATTATATCTCGAATGTTGAGATTTTTTCTATTTTGTATCATAGCTTTTGTTTTATTTTCATTTATTTTTAATCCAGCTTCCTTTCCTGCTTCTTGCAGTTGTTGTAGGGCTTCTTTTACTGAATCCACTGATCTTCCCATCAAGTTTAGGTCATCAGCATACCCTACTATTTGCATAGATTTATACTCCAAAGTGTCTTTAGTATTTATGTGTGCCTTCTTAATTACGTATTCCAGGATGAGGTTGAAAAGCAATGGGGCCAGCCCATCACCTTGCTTTAGGCCCTGCTTCACCTGGAAGAATTTACCCAATTCTCCTTGAATTTGTACTCAAGATGATGTTTCTCTCATTGTTATCTCTACTAATCGTATAAGTTTGTTAGGAATTTTAAAATGTTCCATTATTTTCCTTATTTTGTTTCGTTTAACAGAGTCGTATGCCTGTTGGAAGTCTACAAACATCTGTACCAATTCCATATTTTCTTCCCAAAATTTCTCCATCGTCTGTCTTACAGTAAAAATTGCATCAGTAGTTGATTTACCTCGTCTGAACCCATTTTGATATGGTCCTAAAACTGGTTCTACACATGTCTCAAGTCTTAATTTTAAAACACTGGTAAAAATCTTGTATGCTGTGGAGAGTAGCGATATGCCTCTATAATTACTACACTCCAGTTTGTCCCCCTTTTTATAAACTGGACATATAATACTTTTCTTCCAATCATTGGGTATACATTCTGTATTCCAAACTTTAATTAAAATTTCACAGAGAGTGCTTAACAGTTTGTCCCCTCCATATTTCCAAATCTCTGATGGTATTTTGTCAAACCCCGGTGCTTTATTGTTTTTAAGCGAGCTAATTACTTTCTTTATCTCCTCCTTTGTGGGAGGTTCTGTTGTTCCTTCTGGGATTCCACTTTCTGTACCTTCATTACCAGTATAGAAGGGATCTTCCTCCTCTTCCTCTTCCACTGTATTGCAATTGAGTAGATTCTCAAAATATTCTCTCCATCTACATTCAATTTGACTTTTATCGCCAATTAATGTTCCATCCTTATTTTTGCAAAGATTTGTTCTAGCTTTGAAGCCTTCTTTCATCACTTTTATATCTTTGTATGCTTTATTGAGATTCCTTGATTCCAGGTTTTCGTTTATTTCCTGTATTTTCTTGTTTATGTGTTCCCTTTTCTTTTTTCGGCATATTTTATGTACTATCCTATTCAGGGATTCTAATTCCTGCTTTCTTCCTCTTGTTTGTCGCATTAGATAGTTTTGATGGGCTTCATTTCGTTGTGATATTGCATTCTTCATCAAACCATTCTTTGTTCTCTGTTTTCCTTTTTGTTCCCATTACTTTGTCAGCCACTTCTATGATACTACTTTTGGTTGATTCCCATAAGGTTTCCACTGTCATTTCTTGATTAATATTTCTGTTTTCAAAGTTTGTTTTGATGGCTGATTTAAACTCTTCCCTACCCTCAGGAGTTTTCAATTTTCCAATATCATACTTCTTATTCTTATTATTCCCTTCCTCTCTTTGATTTCTCATGATTCGGCATCTGAAAGCTACTTTAATCAAAAAGTGATCAGAGCCACAGCTCGCACCTCTATATGATCTTATATTCATTATACTTGATGCTCTTCTTTTGTCTATTAAGACATGGTCTATTTGATTGATTATTTGTCTATCAGGCGATATCTATGTCCCTTTATGAATTTCTTTGCGTGGAAACCCGGTGGAGCTTATTATCATGCTTTTACTTATGGCAAAGTCTATAAGTCTTTGTCCATTATCATTTGTTACATCGTGCAAGCTATGCCCTCCAGTAATTTCTTTATGTATTCCTTCTTTTCCAATTTGTGCGTTCAAATCTCCCATTACAATTTTTATATCATTTGTCGGAATACTGTCATATATTTGTTCCAATCTACTATAGAAATTATCTTTGATAGTTTCATCTTTCTCCTCTGTCGGTGCATATACGTTTATTATTGACAAGTTGAAAAACTTTGTTCTGATCCTTAATATGCATATCCTTTCATTAACTGGTGTGAACTTTATTATACTGTTTTTCAAACATGAATGAACTATAAAGGCCACTCCACTATCGTTACTTCTTTTCTCTTTACCACTACTAAATACTGTGTAGCTCTTTGTATCCCAAATATCTTTCCCTGTTCACTTGGTTTCCTGTACTGCAGCAATAAGTACATTATATTGTTGTAGTTGTTCAATAAGAGCTTTCAGAGCTCCTGGTCTGAGTAAGGTACGTACATTCCATGATCCCATCTCAATGTCCATTTTTTCTCGCCTAGTCCATCTTAAGGTATTCTTTCTATTCCGAGGCATTATTTGGGGTTCCGCAACAGTGTGATTTTACGAGGTTAGGTCGTCAGCCTCACGCCCAACCCCCAACCTGGAGGGCCAGGTCATTTGGTTTCGGGGTTTCCGTCCCCTAGATCAGCTGTCTTCACCACGACTTCAGAGCCTGATCTGCCCCTCCCTAACCAAGGCGCCTCTTCCGCTTCCTCTGCCGTTGGGGTTCACACTCCTCTTCCGCCATTGGAACCGTTGGGCATCCTCTTCTGAGCTGTTTCTTAGTCTGGGTCTTTACCTTCAGCCTGTCCGGCAAGGGTGGCCCTACCGGTAGTTATGCTACCGCCGGCATAGCCCGAAGGATCATCAGACCATGCAAGCATTCCCACCAACTTCAAGGTCCTACAGCTCCTAGGGGATGCTGCCAGTCTTCCACCGACACATTATTTATGCTGTCGTGTAATAATTTTCGGACGTCTTTAATTTTAAAAGTACAATTTTTATCGGTCACTTCACCCTTTACTTGCGCCCATATGAGTTCTATTGGATTGTACTGGCAATGATAAGGGGGGAGACGCACAACTTCATGTCCCATTTGCAAGGCCAGCTCATCAAGTTCATATGTTCTGTAGTTACTACTATGCTGTTTGACAATAACGAGCAACTCAGCAATTGTGTGAAAAGGATTATGGGGTATGTTTTTACTTTGAAGCCATGACACAATATCAGCTTTTTTAGTATTGGTACTGGGAATTTTCTCTTTAAGCATAGAGTGATAACTCGCATTATCCATCACTATTACAGATCCCTCATCCAGACTCCTTAGCAAGTTTACAAACCATTCTCTAAACACTTGGCTATTCATTTCTTGGTGGTAATCAATAGAACTTTTGGACTGAAAAACTAAATTTGCCCCTTCAATAAAACCATGACGAGCTGAGCCTGCATGACATACTATTAAACGAGACCCTTTACCCAAAGGAATTCTGAGGCCACCGTTCTTTGTAGAGTCCTGCCAGATAAATTTCCTACTATGATTTTGATTTACCCACGTCTCGTCAAGGTATATGATAGGACGGGGATTATTTTCATTTCGGATATCGTGCATTTTCCTCAAAAATGCAACGCGTGCAGTCACGATATCTTTCCTTTCCATTAAGAAACGCCTACCATCATTACATTTCCTGTATCTAAAATCAAGTTCTCTAACTCTTTTTTGTGTAAAGATGTAATACCGCCCTTGAAATTGATCTTTTCTTTCAATATATCCCTTAGTTTTTTAAGAGTGGGATATTCACCATGATCATAAAATTCTTGTACAGAACGGCGAATAACGTCGTTCTCGAAATCATCCAATTCTGTGGCCGGCTTTACTTCAATTAATTTTTTCTTTGGGGAATTAAAGGACGGGCCAGGGGCCGGGGCTTGAACCTCTACATCATCAGGCGCACTTTGCTGAGCTTCCTGACAAATGCGTTGCACTGTACTTAATGATACGCCACACGCTTTCGCGACTTCGTTTTGCGTATCTCTAAACAACACATTTACTTTTTCTTCACAATTTTCAAGCGACTTGAAGTAATTGTACACATTGTAAATAACTTTTTAGACTGTCGTCTCATTCCACCCATATGTGAAGCCATATCACTACAAGAAAACACTTCTACACAAAAAAAAACAAACCAGAGCCGAAAACCTGCAAGGTTAGACACCAAGGGGAACTCCCTGCTGGCTTGTCATGTGACTGGCATTGGAGGGGTATGATGTCATACGAGTTCGGTAAGTGGGGGGATCATAGGCAAGCTACGTTTGGCCTTGAAACCTCTGGTGAATCTGAAAGGACTATAGTCATTTAGTATTATATATTATTCAAGTACTTTATGTTTGAATTTTTGTCTCTGTATTTAATGTATGTTTCTTGTATTTAGGTATATCATTCTTGTTTTTCATTTATTTTTATTATTACTATCTATTTCATGTTTTTGCTCTGGCTGAGGTTAAATAAATAAATAAATAAAGAAATAAAATAAAATAAATTATAAAAGCTAACTCATGAGAAATCAACCCCTTGTGTAAACATAAAGATCTCCAAGGCCACTTGCATACTTCAGGCACATCTCCATTGTCCGTTAAACATTGTGCTCTCGAATGTTGAAACCTTTACTGTTTATTTAACTGCTACATTAACGAATGTGGTACATACACACCAATATCATCTTTCAAGTGCTGCACCTGTTCTGCTTAATTCGCGAATGTGGCGCATTTGTGATGTAGAGAAGTACAGGACAGAATACAAAAACACAAATACTTGCATACTGGCATAACAAATACTTGCACTTTCATGAAAATGGAACCAGCTATTACTCGCCAAGGAAAGAAGATACAACATTCACCGTTCTTCCAGAACAAAGACAAATGTCAGTAGATACCAGCAATGCACTTAACTCAAAATCTCAATTTTTGCACATTCGTGGTTCTAGGATATAGGAACAATATTAGAAAATCATTCAACTCTATGAAATCGGATTCAGCTGCAGGTCCACATAACATTTTGGAAAGGACTTTAAAACATGTGGTGTGTTCTACTGTAATGCAAAGTGTTAATTTTCAGATACCCTCATGTTAAATTTAAATTTGCTTTAACCCTTTGTATGTCATATAAATAGAAATTGTAGGCTGAAGAGTTCTTATGTTTTTCCGAGATAATATTTAACAGAATGGTGACTGACAGCAGTTGCAGCCTGACTAAACCTGCAGACCAGACATTCACCCTGGTACGATTCCACTCTCCTGCTCTGTTTAAATGGTCTTGCATTATTCAAAATAAATAAATATTATATTTGAATGAAATTTGATTAATGTACTAATCAGATCTGCTAACAATACTTGAAGTACAGTTCATTCATTCATAGTGTTCTGCCCAAGGGCAGGTCTTTCACTGCAAACTAAGCATTCTCCACTCTTTCCTGCTCTCAGCCTTCCTTTTTGTATCGGCATACAATCCATTTATTTTAATGTTATCTATCATCTGATATCTTCTTCTGCCTCGAACCTTCTTTCCATTTATCATTCCTTCTAAAGCATCCTTCAGCAGACAATTTCTTCTTAGCCAATGTCCCAGCCAATTTCTTTTCCTCTTCTTTAGGAGCTCCAACAATGTTCTTCTTTCTCCCACTCTTTCTAGCACGTCTTTGTTTTTAATTTTGTCTGCCCATTGTATACGCTCCATCCTTCTCCAAATCCACATCTCAAATGATTCCAGTCGTTTTTCTTCACTCTTCCGTAGCGTCCAAGTCTCTGCTCCATACAGTGCTACACTCCACACAAAGCACTTTACTAGCCTCTTCCTAAGATCTTTTGCCATGGGCCCACAAAAAATTCTTCTTTTTCTATTAAAGGCCTCTTTTGCCATGGCTATCCTCTGTTTTACTTCCTGACAGCAGTTCATGTTGCTATTTATAGTACAACCCAGATATTTAAAACTATCCACTTGTTTCACTGCTTCATTTTTGATTCGCGTGTCTATCCTCTTAGGTTCTCTTCCGATAACCATGGTCTTCGTCTTATTTATATTTATCTTCATTCCATAGTCCTCACATCTGCCATTTAGCTCCATCAGCATGTTTTTCAGTGTTGTTTCATCCTCTGCTAGCAAAGCCATATCATCGGCAAATCTTATGCACTTTATTCTTCTTCCTCCTATTGAAGTACAGTATTCTTCAAAATATTCTCCCTCTGTAATAGGCCACATTGGCACATTTCCTTCAACAGTATTTATCTACTGACAATGTTCTTTTGTACAGTGCTTTTTGCATACGAGTTGGCCAATCATGCAGGTTTCTGCATCCCTGCAGCCACAGCTCTAATTCCCGAGCTATCGGGTGAAATATCTACGCAAATAAAGCTGCTAATTCAGGTTCTCACAGTATGTGACTATTATTTATGGGGGAACTTGAAAAATAAAGTGTATAGGTCAAAACCCCATACATTAGAAGAACTTAAAGGCAATATCACAAGATAAATTAACTCTATCTCGGAAGCTGAACTTTATGATTGAGAAAGAAAATTTCCTAAAAGGGTACCAGTGTTGTGTGGATGCAAGAGGAAGACATTTCCAACATTTCTTGTGAGGTACGTGGTTATTTTCATTGTAATTTTAACTGTAATTGTGAGTACCTGAATCAGTACACCATTAGCAGCTTTAATTGCATAGATATTTCAACCGATCGCTCGGGAGTTAGAGCTGTGTCTGCTGCCACGCAGAAACCAGCATAATTGGCCAACTTGTATGTGAAAAGCAATGTATGTCATTATACGAGTATATAAGTTACTGTAAAGAACACATAAAATGTTTAATTTTAATAGAAAATTAGAATTAAAATTAACCAGAAATATCTTTTGGTCTTGTTTTTCCAAGGCCTGTTTTTAATTACATTTAGAAGTCCTTTTAATGGCATGCACAAACAGAACACCCACCAGAGACACTCCTATTCCGCTCAGTGACAGAAACAGCTCCATGTTGCTCTTTTCTGCATCTATGTTACTCCTCGCTTGGTATGCTATCCTCTCGTCCTGAGTGAAGAGTAGAACTCGCTGTGGGCCCTCCAGGTAGCTTACCCAGTACACTGTCACCTTGTCCTTCCTCGTCTTCTTGAGTTGCTACAAAGCGATATTTAAAATTTATCAAACTTATTGAGCATTTACTAATACAATTCTTACAATTTCAATTTCTCTACACCTATACAGAACACACCTGGTATACTTAATAAATACCATTAAATACAGCAATAATTTGAGAAAATATATACAAAATAAATGTTAGTTGACAAAGCTATTCCTAAGCTACAATTACAATTTATTATAAGGCTCACGCTATATGAAGGAAAATGGTGTGCACCAATCCTTGCCGACTCTTTATGCACTGATGTCATACTTGCCAGAAGAAAGAAAGAGAGCATAGATATCCTGCAGATACTCCTGGGAGGTGCATGATTGAACATCAACGTTACTTATCAATCAAAACCTCATAACTGAACAATCACTTGTTGTAAAAACATGGTTCTTGTACAGCTGGCTTCAGAAACATTTCTCCTATCTCATGGTACTCTTGAAAATGTTATTTTCTGTATAGTTTTTTGCCACGCAATTGAAATTGCACAACATAATGCTTCTGTTAGGCGCAGAATTATCTGAACTGGGCAACGCTGCCTCCCTATCATTCGCTACTCGCATAGGCGGGTCCTGTTAAAGCTCCACCCAATTTTCCTTTATAGAGCATGAACTCGTTAAATAAGTAGTTGTATTGATTAATATTATTATAATTATTGCCTCCGAATGAGTATTGCTCATGATTGGAGGTGAATGTTAATAAGAATGAAAATTGTGAGAAAGAAGTGTACATGCAAATAAATTACATAAAAATATAAAAAATTAATAGCTTAGGCTTAATATATTAAATCTAATAAGGTATATATATATAAGTACTAAAAGTGGTATAGCTAAAATTAGCATAGTTAAAAACTGACGGTTATTACATTTTAGGCTATTAATAATTACGTTGTGAGTTACTAATTCTGAAGATAACTTTAATTCTAATTTTAAATTTGGACATAGAGATTTATTTTCTAGATCTGGAAGTTGTGAGAGAAAGTTATTCTACAGTTTTTTGCCATAATAGGAGGTATGTTTTATTGCAGTAGTCATTGAACATTTTGATTCTATAAAATAGAAAACCATATTCCTTTTAGTATTATGGTTATGCCATTGGGTAATGAAATTATTTATATTTTGTGAAAATACGTTATCTAATAAAGTGTATTTGTAAAGTATATTCTGTAAAATGGAAAAACATATTCTTTTTAGTATTACGGTAATGCCAATAGGTAATGAAATTATTTATATTTTGTGAAAATACGTTAATAAAGTTCTATCTTCAAAAGGTTACATTCAGAAAAACTAAGTTTAGTGGGATAATCAATAGGTTTTTTAAGCAAATTTGTATTACTCTTTTCTGTAGTAATTCCTGTGGCATTCTCGTAGATTGTGAAACTGCCGCAACCAGTAATACGATAACGGAGTATGGACTGAACCATAGATAAGTAAATTGTACCTTGGATACACACGGATATGGATTCTGCCTTGAGAGCAGTTTCACTTCCAGTTTGTTTTACATTTAAATAGTATCACATCCTTTACCTGTGGTTTCTGTTCATCAGACTCGGTGTCATCACTGCTGCTGCTGCCATCTTGAACTGGAGACTTGGGAGATATCCTCTTCAAACTAGCTGACAGTTTGGCAGTAACAGTCGGTGTGCTTGTAGCTATAGAGGGCTGTTTCACTGTATGAAAGCTTACCCTCTCTTGACCATAGCCATCCTAAATAGGTTTAAGAGAAATGTAGTCACAAATTATTAAGATCCACCTAAATACATTTAGACCTTTACCCAGCTATGACTTATGACTTTCCCAATAATAATAATAACGATTATAATTACTTCTTGGACTTCTAATTGGATGAGAGGATTCCTAGTGTCCTATATTAAAATGAAAGAAGTGTGGGGATTGGAAAATACGTCTCAGGTTGCTCCAAGAAACAAAGAGTGGGTTTGGCATGGTGGCGGGTCGGGGTATTGAAACTCAGGGGCATAAGAAGGAATTTTGAGGAAGGACAATGTCCTCTATGTCTAAATAGAGAAGATGCTGAACCCATGATTTTAAAATGTCTGGAAACTGAAATGATGAGACAAAAATTTTTTGATAAAAAATTCCTAGGAATTAACGTAGAAATAGTATATAAGAAATTAAAGACGACAAAGAATATGAAAACTTTGAAGGAAATTGGGAACTTTTTATACATTGTTAAAAGAAAATGGGAAAACGAATCCTAGAATTAAGTGAGCAATTGTGTTAATCCTTTTGGTTTATACTTAAGTAATGTACTGTGCCTTACCTTAAAAACTGCTATAATCCTAGTGCACAGTACGTTAAAACACTTTTTCTATACATTCTGCGAGTATGTGAGTTAGAATAGTAAGGTTAACTATGTTTACTTCTTGGCTTGAAATAGATGTATGAATTATTCTATTACGACGCTGTGACGTCGTCAGTAATTTTTGTTTATGGCGCTGATGTCGCATTACATGGTAGGAGTAGGGGGGAAGAGAGCTTTCTTGTTAGCATCAAAATATCAGTCTCACCACTCTTCATTCTTCCGCTGTCATCTGATCTTCTCTTCGTTTCCGGACTGTGTGCGTGTTTCTTCGGATGCATCATGATGGATGGGATTATGCTGTCTTCACGTCGTTTGCCGTCTTGCTGGCTATTGTAAGTAGTTGATGTGATTTATATAATTGTATTATATTTTTTCTGGATATCTTCTACATGCAATCGCCAGTATAGACCTGCTTTGCCGTGAACCCAGCATAACATGCGTAAATCTTGTGTGAGTGTATATTCTTTTCTATCTTTCTTTTCTTCTTCCTTTCTTTCATTAAATACAGAATAAATAATGATGGCATTTAACATAAACTAGCTGAAAAGGCCCGGCGTCGCCCGGGCTTTGTATTTTGTAATTTGAAATTAACTTTTGGAGGACTTTCGATTTTGAAACTCTAGGTGCTTATATAATATGTATGTAAAACTTGAAATGAAGAAAAAGATTTATCACACTCAAACTATTCCATCAGAAAACGCTAGATATAGCTTTTTATGGCTCATAGAGGATGTCGAAAGCTGCATTCCGTTGCTTCTACACATCATGCTTGGGAGGATTTGAAATAAGAAGAAACATAAATTAAATAAGATTGTATTGACTTGACGGAAAATTTTATTTCTCATTCTCATGTTACCATACAACCGTTTCGGTTCTGAAATAAGAGAAATGCAGTATCACTTTCATACTTTCCTCCCCTAAAACCCGGGACATAAAATCACTGCGAGCATAGGACTCAAAATGTTCCATCCCATGCTTAGGGCCTATGATAAACATCCTTATTTCTCAACTAATACAAAGCATACAGCTATGGATAACGTATAAGCGGAAAGGATTGTTTACCTACTTCTGATATAGCATACTCACACACTTAAGTTATCCCAGCAATACGACCTCTTATTCTACATCAAAATGTGAAGTGAGAAAATATTTCTTGTGTCGAGGGTAGAGAAAGTTATGTGACTGCATTACAATGTGCTTTATTCTCGTGGATTTTATTCAAGAATTATTTTCACAAAACGTTAGGATCAGTTATTATGTAGTGTCCAGAGCCCCATGTGGACTGTGTAAACAATACACTGTTGTCTTGACAACTGAATGGGATTTCATTTTTTTTGCATAATATTCTCAGAAATTATATAATTTTCAAAGGAAGGACTGATTTGTTTGAATTTTAATGTTGACCGCTATACTTTCCGGGCTTAACTGGGTATGTGTGCAAAATTCCGTGTAAATTGGTAAAGAAATGTAGATTTGTATAAGGAACAAACATACATACATACATACATACATACCCACAAACACACATTCGACTTTATATAATAGACTAGCTGAAAAGGCCCGGCGTCGCCCGGGCTTTGTATTTTGTAATTTGAAATTAACTTTTGGAGGACTTTCGATTTTGAAACTCTAGGTGCTTATATAATATGTATGTAAAACTTGAAATGAAGAAAAAGATTTATCACACTCAAACTATTCCATCAGAAAACGCTAGATATAGCTTTTTATGGCTCATAGAGGATGTCGAAAGCTGCATTTCGTTGCTTCTACACATCATGCTTGGGAGGATTTGAAATAAGAAGAAACTTAAATTAAATAAGATTGTATTGACTTGACGGAAAATTTTATTTCTCATTCTCATGTTACCATACAACCGTTTCGGTTCTGAAATAAGAGAAATGCAGTATCACTTTCATACTTTCCTCCCCTAAAACCCGGGACATAAAATACTGCGAGCATAGGACTCAAAATGTTCCATCCCATGCTTAGGGCCTATGATAAACATCCTTATTTCTCAACTAATACAAAGCATACAGCTATGGATAACGTATAAGCGGAAAGGATTGTTTACCTACTTCTGATATAGTATACTCACACACTTAAGTTATCCCAGCAATACGACCTCTTATTCTACATCAAAATGTGAAGTGAGAAAATATTTCTTGTGTCGAGGGTAGAGAAAGTTATGTGACTGCATTACAATGTGCTTTATTCTCGTGGATTTTATTCAAGAATTATTTTCACAAAACGTTAGGATCAGAATTCGTTATAGTCCAATAAATTATTATGTAGTGTCCAGAGCCCCATGTGAACTGTGTAAACAATACTCTGTTGTCTTGACAACTGAATGGGATTTCATTTTTTTTGCATAATATTCTCAGAAATTATATAATTTTCAATGGAAGGACTGATTTGTTTGAATTTTAATGTTGACCGCTATACTTTCCGGGCTTAACTGGGTATGTGTGCAAAATTCCGTGTAAATTGGTAAAGAAATGTAGATTTGTATAAGGAACAAACATACATACATACATACATACATACCCACAAACACACATTCGACTTTATATAATAGATTACAAGGCACTATAATTAAATATAAATTTTGTATATATACAAATATATATTGTATTCCAGCATTATTGTACATTAATTGTTATAATTAAATTTGTTTGTGGAAACCAAAATATTTAATTATGTTGGCCCTTAATTTCCTTAGCATGTCTTTCCACAATATATTCATAGTAATAAGTATTAATGAAACCTTATTCTTTATATTTCAAAGTATCCAATATAAAGTATCCAATTTAAAATTAATAATTTACAATGGTTGCATCGCTAGGAATATACTATACTTAATATCTAAAAATTATAAAGTAACAATGGTAGCAGAGAATACCTAAACATTATATCATTACAATGGTAGCAGAGTAAACCGATCTTACGTGCCTCCCAATTTCATTTATTAGTTTCGCTACGTAATATCTTTCAAATTCTCTAACCTTTCTATAATAATTCAGTGCCTTCGCGTCATGTTTAATAAGTATGCTGACTAAGTATTTCTAGTTATTAATAGTGTCTTTTTCTACTTTCATGTCGTCATCAAGGACATTGACCTGTTTTTTCTCAGATCGCTATCTTGCTGTGACCTTCATCGTCTCGTATGTTTTCCTGGTTCAACGTCTTCCTGCGTATATGCGCAGTATAATTCACTGGGGGAGGTTTTCTGGGTTTTCTGTATTAATCTAATTATTCACGTAAGTTTTTTCTCTATTTCATATTGTATATCAACGAGTTTCTTGGAATTTCGCCATCATGAAGAACTTCTTCCTGCATTTCAAGATTATTACCTGTGGATGCTATGATCTTCAGTATGTTGTACAATCATCGTACGATATCTTCTACAATTTCTGCTGGAGTTGGTTGAAGTGCAAGTCCTGGTTTCTCATCTTTACGTGAATTCTATAATAACAAGGTACTGATGAATTTTCCTATATTTAATTAATCTATTATCAAAATTAATATTTCATGTAACAATTTCAATATGACTTTAATAATTCCTGTTTTGCTAAATATGAAATGCCTATTTTCAATTTTTTTTCTATTTTTGAAATTTTTGCTGACTGAATGTTATGGTGTGTGTGACATTTTTGCTGTGGTGTGGGGAGCGTGATGGACTACGCGTCTTATTTTGGTTACGCTATTCCATTGCTGCAGTAACGTGTTGCATTTCTCTGTGCTTCCGTTAGCATTTTTCATTAATAGTTCCGTGTTATTAAGTAATTTCTGATACGTAATTTTTTCTCATCATTATATTGTTATTATAGTTATTCCTGATTTTGTCAGCAATCTAGGCTATTTTTCAGTATTCATATTGGGTCACTTAGGTAATACTTCTGCTTGCTTATAAGATTAAATTCTATTCCGCTATATGATATGGTATTATCTGGCAGTTTTTTTTTGGGTATATTTTTCTAGCAGCATTAATGAAGGATCTTGATTATGAGCGTATTTTGGCATCGTCAAGTTTATGTGAGGCTAGACCTAGGCTAGTTCTCTTCTTTCTACTGAATTCCCCATTTTTTGTGAGATTTTGCCTGTGATAGGCTTTCTTTGTAAATTTATATGAGAGTTATTTCTGGTCTGAATAGGCTTTATTGGGAAATATTCTTCTCATTCTTTTGTGGTGTGTTTGAGGTATATATTATGATGGGAGTTGTTTTGGTCTGTTATATAAGGCCTATTTATATAAAACATTCTTCCCTATTTTGTGGTTTGTATGAGTATTTATTGTGGGATCAGTATTTTTCAGATACATGCCAATGTGAGTGCATATATTTCTTATTAGATGCCAAAATTATTCTATGCTTGCTTATATTTTGATAATTCTAATTTAAATCAATTATGCTAGTATTTTGCAACAGTGAAAATTTTTGATGGTCTTCTCAGAATTAAAATTCGATTGTGATTGATAATGGAAATTATATTTAAAAGGTATTTTTTCAAATTTGATAATCTATTAATTGGTCTTCTGTCGTTAGTGACTTATCTCAGATATCAGTGTTTGGTTCTTTCACAGGCTATATAGTTCCTAAATTACTGTATTGCAGTGGATCTCTTGTGATTGAATTTTTTCACTTATATTCTTGTGATTTCGTTGCTGTATTAATGACCTTTTTTTTGGGGCATTTTTCTTGTTATTTCACGTGCGTTTGTAATTTCAACTATGTAATATGGTATTGTTTACTTTTCATGTAATCATCCTTGGTTCGAGTGATTCGACGTTGCACAGTCTTCAGAATGAATCTAGTCCTGTGAAGTGGGAGTTACTGCTTGCTGTACTTTTGGAACTTCTGTTCCTGAGTCAATGTTGATTCTACGGTATTGGTGGGTTATGTAGTCTACTCATTTCGAACGTGACTGGGTTTCAAGGTTTTCGATCTTCATATGCAACTTCTCAGCCTATGGTGAGCTAATATGTTATATTATTATTACATCTGTAATTTTCTAAATTTGTTCTATATTTTTTTTTATTTCGTCATAATTCTGTAAAGCTTGGGCAGTTCTTTTGGAAAGAGAAGTGAAAGAGAAGAAAGAATTCATTCGTATAGCTGTATATAATTCAGCATCTTGCTATTATGGTGTATTTGTGTTTGTAAAATTTTGTGGACTAGAGGTTTTGATCCGGATAGAGCTCCCTGCTCACCACTTCTACTCTACCTATGAATTCTATACACCATCTTATTTCTCTAATCATTTGGAAAAATTTGAAATATGTACTATCTCATTATATGGTATTATTTTCAAGGCCATTGTGGGTACATATATTATTGTCTACACTGTCAAGATTCTTGTATTTGTATTGTTCATTATATCCACCGCTGGATAACAAAAATCTGGATAACAAAAAACGTGGATAACAAAAAATCTGGATAACAAAAAATCTGGCTAATTAATAAATTAGTTGATGTATTAATAAATTAGTAGGTATATTCATAAAATTATATAAAGAATTCAAATAAATAATACATGTATTGTTAAAATTTATCATCATATTAATTGTGGAGTATTTGCATTTTTCACTATTTTTTTTTTTGGATTTGTGTTCATTAGGTCGTAGTCAATTTTTCATTAAATTTATTATTGTCATCATTTAACATAAACAATCCAAAATTTCAGTATTTTCATTGTACTTTCTCACCATACATACTTCCATTATCATATAATTGTATCTCAATTCTATTTTTGTCCTCTGGCAACTTTTTCTAGTTTTGAAAACTTATAGTTTCAAAGCTTTTCATTTTGCTTTTGCCAGTTGTAAGTAGTTCTGATTTTCCTTTTTCCATATTTGGAAGAAGTTTAAAAACAAAAAAGGCATATTTACTGTATGGTAGAAATACAGATATATGTGAATCTGTTTGAACCTAACTTTTCATAAGCCTATATGTCTCATAATCCTAATTTCATAAATAAAGTTGTAATAATTGTCAAAATGAACAAAAGTGCCATATATTTAGAATAATTGTGCCATTACAAATTTATATGAAGAGTTTAAATATACAGAATATTAAATTATTAAATTAATGTAATCTTGTGACCCTATTTCAAGCCATATATATAATTCAAAATGAGCATAAGGTTTTGCTTTGTAATAAATTGGGTTAAAAGATTTTATCGTTGTTTAAACATTTTCTATGGAACAAAATCTGCTCGCAGTTTGTTTGCATTTACAGGAACAATACCCCGTGCCAGAAGAGGTCTCAAGTTGTGCTACACTACTGCTGTTGTGAAAAGACACTGTATATGCAGTACTTGCTACATGTGCTAGAAGATTCAAGACAATCTGCTCTGCATTGGGAATGATCATCCCAGTTTGTTTTGACCTGCCTATTGGTTGGGTCCGGTATTGTTGGATCATCTTGAGCATCGCACCTTCAGCAATCAACATCCTGCTGTCTGAATGTATTGTATGCATGAACTCACACACATATCACCATATAGCTGGACTATTACTTAGCACTATATGTTTTTCTGCAAAGGAATTTAGACATTCTTGCAGGGAAATTACTATGTGATCATTCACAATATTCATTCTTGCATTCTCTACATAGCGCTATTCTGAGACCATATACTCCTTCCGACAGACACTCTGAAAATTTTGTGGTGGTGCTTGTTTCGGCGGGGGTGCTGTACTGTGCCTTACCTTAAAAACTGCTATAATCCTAGTGCACAGTACGTTAAAACACTTTTTCTATACATTCTGCGAGTATGTGAGTTAGAATAGTAAGGTTAACTATGTTTACTTCTTGGCTTGAAATAGATGTATGAATTATTCTATTACGACGCTGTGACGTCGTCAGTAATTTTTGTTTATGGCGCTGATGTCGCATTACATGGTAGGAGTAGGGGGGAAGAGAGCTTTCTTGTTAGCATCAAAATATCAGTCTCACCACTCTTCATTCTTCCGCTGTCATCTGATCTTCTCTTCGTTTCCGGACTGTGTGCGTGTTTCTTCGGATGCATCATGATGGATGGGATTATGCTGTCTTCACGTCGTTTGCCGTCTTGCTGGCTATTGTAAGTAGTTGATGTGATTTATATAATTGTATTATATTTTTTCTGGATATCTTCTACATGCAATCGCCAGTATAGACCTGCTTTGCCGTGAACCCAGCATAACATGCGTAAATCTTGTGTGAGTGTATATTCTTTTCTATCTTTCTTTTCTTCTTCCTTTCTTTCATTAAATACAGAATAAATAATGATGGCATTTAACATAAATTACAAGGCACTATAATTAAATATAAATTTTGTATATATACATATATATATTGTATTCAAGCATTATTGTACATTAATTGTTATAATTAAATTTGTTTGTGGAAACCAAAATCTTTAATTATGTTGGCCCTTAATTTCCTTAGCATGTCTTTCCACAATATATTCATAGTAATAAGTATTAATGAAACCTTATTCTTTATATTTCAAAGTATCCAATATAAAGTATCCAATTTAAAATTAATAATTTACAATGGTTGCATCGCTAGGAATATACTATACTTAATATCTAAAAATTATAAAGTAACAATGGTAGCAGAGAATACCTAAACATTATATCATTACAGTAATGCCCGGTTTCTATATACTCGCAAAACACCTACGGGTAAATTAGCCAATGGACAGAATTTACACAAGAATAACACCATACAAACACAAAAAATTTAATGATAGCAATCACATACACTTGTGGCGAGTTTCTTGATAAAGTCCTCAGGTTAAATATGAAAACTACAAGAAAAGTGTTTCTACAAACTCGGGTTAGATCTTTCCAAAGGTAAATCACTGGGTTAATTTATCCATTCATGGATGGCTGGATAAAATTTAACCTCTCGTAGGATCAATATGGCAGACATACACAGCTGATCACAGTTCCTGTAAAATACAGTTTTAGAACTGCTCAGATGAGCTGCAGTGTTGACTTGGTTTTTCCGAGATAGGATTGGCATATCAGAATTTATATACATATTTCTTATTTTAATTTTTATGTACTGTACATTGTCGGTAATGACTGAATTTTTTTATATTTGGTAGCACATTGCAAACTGAGCTCACATTTCTCATTTTCCCTTCCTCTCATGCATTAGATCTCGACAATAATGGTAGGTCTATTTATATGAAGATAATATTATTCCGAACTAACAATACAGTAAATGGCTTGGAATACGGAAACATAGGAAGAAACAATTACATCTGCATTATTCAAGATTTATTCTCACTGTTCACCGCAGCTTACTGTCAGCATGTTGGATTATGGTTCGAGAGGTCCATGGTTATATCCTCGGTATGGTAATTTTTTGTGCTTTCCTCATATCATTAGCGCTCTGGTGGGTGATTCTGGAACTAACTTGTCCATTGGATAATTTACCCATAGGTATTTAGTGAGTTTATAGAAACTGGGCATAAGGCACATACAGCAAGGCAGTGATGAAATAATTTGTAGGTTCTCAAGGCTTTTGTGTTAATACTAGTGTGTAATGGTATGAGGTACACCCTATGGTGAAAACCTTTGTAACGCCAAGGGGGTAAATATTACGACATAAGAATAAATTACATTAAATTGGATGAGAGGATTCATAATATACAAGTTTTCAGCAGCTGGCTCTATTATCATTTTCTGGGAGGAAGTGAGCTTTGTCCGAGGAAAAGGGTCCTATACAGTTAAAGAAAGGAGGAAATAACTGAGTGGAGCAACCATTGGTGCTAATGTCCCTGAAGTATAGGATATGGGAGGGCCCACATAAAATAAGCGGTGTATGTTGATGGAGTGCGTTAGCATTGCAATGACTAAAAGCCATTTTGCTTTAGGTGAAAAAACAAAAAACATCACATTGAAATTAATATTTTTGGTTATATTTCCATGTTACTTTATATAAACAATTATACGTCATAAAGTAATAAACAATTAACCAGTTTTGAATCCCGGAATAAGCTGATAGTCCATTTAATCAATTAGGTAAGTTAAACCCCATTTACTACAAGCAAAACAAAATTATATTTAATTTTACAATGGATATATTTCCTGATGAAGGCCTTATGGATTGTGCCGAAACGTTGTATTAAGAATAATAAAATATATCCATTGTAAAATTAAATATAATTTTGTTTTGCTTGTAGTATACATACAATGGAAAAAGGACTTCCTACTACTTTATGTTTAAACCCCATTTGATAAATATAAGTTCAAATTTGCAGCATTAATGTGTTAAACGAGTTACCGGCTCTACAGGAGTCAATGTGTTAAAAGAAAAAAATTTCAAACTTTCAAGCCATATCAGTGTTAATTTCATATAATTATAACTTTTTAAAAATGAAAGTTCTGAAATATTGCAAAATTTGCCAGCATTTTATGCAAGGCTACTACAGAATGACTAATCACTCAGTGTTAAAAGCATGTCTAGTGTGTGCTACCTCAACACTTGCTAACAGAAGAATATTTTATCAACAACTTTATAAAACATTTTAACTGTGGATATTGTATTGCATAAATAGGTTCTTTTGTTCTTTTATTTTATCACTTTTTAATAACTTTCTCTTTTATTTTCCTATTTTTCTTATTTTGATAAAGTCAAAAAGTAAAATACTAATTTTCTTATGGTGAATAAAGAATTGAATGGAATTGTATTGAATTCAATTATAGCAGGAAGTTCTTTGCCAGTAATGGAAAGACAGTATACAGAGTGGTTGGCCAAATGTTTGATAATGGCTGCTGGTTTTGATGTGGGAACATGTTATGAGCACTTGGTTAGGTATACGTAGGGCTGCCACTAACCACTTACTTGCTTGTCGTGCTATCTGGCTGCAACCTGTTTCAGATCAAACATGAGGTTCTTATCTCAAGGTATATTTCATGGTTTATTTCGATATAAACACCAATCAAAATTGTTGTTAATAAAATACTCTTATTTACAAAATATGATCTTCAAATTTGCCAGTGTGTAGAATGATGTAATATAAATGCAAAGTATTTAATTACATGTTCACAGCTGATGATTATTGTGTAATAACAAAGAAAATGAGCTGTGCATGTTACTTGCTTAGACTGATTGATGTTAGCAGCGAATAACCTTGGAGAAGGCTGATGGACGTGAGCAACTTGCTGTGTAGTAACTGTTTGCCAAAAGTGTCCCTTAGGCCAAGCAATTATGCTTCTTATATAGAGATTTAAAATAGTTATCATTCGAAAAGAGAAGTATTCCCAGTAATAAATACAATGCCTCAATTTTCAGAGTGACGTTCTCAAATGTGAATAGGTGGGACTTGAATTACTGGATGCTTCTACTTTTGAAATTAGCAGTGAACATTGAAAAGAGGAGAATAGTAAGAATGCTATTATACCGGTATAACAAATCAATGAAACAATCATAATTAATGTATTCATAATAAATTTTAATGACAATTCAAATATAATAATTAAATATACAGTATTACTTTAAGTATAATTAAACTAGAGAAAGGGATGAAAATACAGTGCACGCCGCTTATTGTGATCACTTTGAGAGCAGCTAATCTGATAATATTAACCATTCTTAACAGTAGCCGAAAGAATAAGATAAGGTAATACAATACAAAAACAGCATTAAAAGCTATTTGCTATATTGGCCCGAAAATAAGATGACCTCAATTATAAAACGACCCTGCATTTTTTAAGGGTAGTTACGAAAAAATAAATAAAATAGCTTATTAGTACATTTTGCTTCACATAAAACAGAATTTTGAAGTTCAAGTCGTAATTTCTTCTCTTGCCTTTATTTACACATTAAGACAATGAAGATGCTTTCTTTGTCTGCCATAACTGGTGGTCAAACAAAAGTTTTAAGTGTAGAGAATAGAGATGCCAAGCAATTTTACAGTGCAGTCAGGACCAGAAGGTCCTGGTGCATTACAAGCAGAAGCATGAATTCGGGAAAAATTATGTTCGGTAAAGTTCGGTGAATTTCCACGCGACTTTAACCTTGGGTCGGACGCACATCATTTGCGTGGGGATACCCGCTGCACACATGCACAGCTGCATTCATGAATGGAGAGTTGTTGAGTCTTAGGCTGCACGTATAAGACGAGTATAGTTTTAAGCACATTTTCAGGGAAAAAACATTGTCTTATATTCGGGCCAAAACGGTATTGATAAGGTAATACATAACAGCTATGAAATATTGATCCACTTATAATAAAGTATTAGACTGCAAAGAACTATTTTTTCAAACAGTAACAAATTTTTCAAACGTTTTTGTTTTCCTTTAGGCATCCATTAACCAATACTACATACTCAGTTATGAGTTGGAGTATTTTTGGAAGTCTATACTGATCTGTGGTGAACACCGCGTAGCAAAACATCTAACACCTGTCTATTCAAGTCTTTTCATTTTACACTAGCCATCACTGCATGTCAACACTGTTATCTTCATAAATCGAAAGCTGCAACGTAACTGAGGGGTGAAGAATGTTTTACAGTTTAAAAGAGAAAGTTAGGGACTGCCACCTGCTCAAACTGGTCATCATGTGAACAGGGAACACTACCAATAGAACACAATACAGTTCAGTTAAAAACAAAATTTTGAATGACATACAGTACAGTAAAGCCATGAAAAGGAAAATGTGATAATATAAACCAAATCTTTGATCACAATAAACAGCATTATTTCAATGTATGAGCATTAATCCGTAATGATAACATTACCCGACTGGTAACATTATTCACAATCACATTAAGCGGCGTTCACTGTACTTCTCAGCTAATTTTTAATTCTTACTATAATATGGGAGTGAAACTTGGGATCATGACAGAGAAAAATAAAAGTAAACTTGAAGAAAGTGAAATGAAATTTTTAAGAGCAGGTGCTGGCTATAGGAAAATAGACCATCAAAGAAGTGAGAATATAAGAAGGGAATTGGATATATATATATATCGTCGCTTAAGAAACAATACCGCGTAACTAACAAAACACAAATTTTACAGGAGAAGCAAAAAACTGTTTATTTTTGCTATTAGGCGTCGTACAATGTTTACATTTTCAGGGTAATAAACAAAACGTATTTCTAATTATATGTTGGCAACATTGAGTCGAATTTTAGTTTTTTGGCACGGTGGCGCTAGTTACGTGGTATTGAACTCTTAATTATTTTACGAAAATGTCAGTTAAATATTTTTATTTCAGAATAAAAGAAGCATTTTTTAAGAAAAAATCTTTTATTTGAGTGTAGTATAGTACTATAATTGTTGACCAAATTATTTTTCTTTATATATTTTATATTGGAATAATCGTGCTCTAATATAAATAAATCAAATATACATGGTACAAATATCATAGTCTCCTGATACAGTTTTTGTATTGAAGTTACAATTTGGAGATAAAGAATTTTATCATACTACTGATGGCAAAATAATAATATAACAGTGTGGGCTTTCGCGGCCGGCTACATCTTGATTGCTCAGATTTCCCGGGCTTGTAGGCCGTGGTCCAGGACCAAGGCCTACAAGCCCGGGAAATCTGAGCAAGCAAAATAATAACATACTGGAAAGCCAGAAGCCTAATGAAAATTGTTCAATAGCCTGAGCAATAGATTAAATAAATAAACAATAACAATTTTGATGCTATGATTTACAAATGAGGAATGTTGTCATAGAATAGATGGAAATCATGAGGAAATAATTTCTTTAGTTGCTGTAAGTGATCCCACTTAGACTTCTTGATCTTCAGCCTCTCCATGTAGAGCCTGGAGAATTCTCCTTCCTTGAGAGTCTTAGGCCGCTTAGGCAACTCCTGAAAATCTTCAGTGTAGTCCAGATTATAATGTATGACACCCTTAGGTTCATATTTTATTACTCTTAAATAAACTGCCGTAGGGTCATTTGGTTTCCGTTCAGGACGAATGGATAATAAATCCAGAGCTTATTGACACTGTAGTCTATGAAGAATGTGTGATCACTGATCACAATAAGTAGCCTTGTTTGGAAATGACTTTATTCTTGCTTCTCTTGTCACAGTTGGATATTGACTAGGGAGGAATATTTTTTTTAGATTTTGGCCTGCATTCTGTGACACTGATCACTGAATCACACTTCATTTGGATGTGACCATTTTCCAAAAACTTCTGGAAAACAGTAATGTTTGTTTTCATTGTGAATTTCAGCAAAGCTTTCGACAATACTGCAATCCTATTTTGATATGTGCAGCCGTTGGAATATAAAATGATGGGGACGTTACTTTCTTCAATGTGTCAGTAACACACAAGTGGAAAATGTTGATGCTACTTGCTCAGCTTCACTTTCATCGAACCCGTAGCAGATTACATCATGATTAGCCAATTCATACATTGTAATATTATGGACTGCCAATTTAGTTTTGTAATATATTGCACTGACTTGCAAAAAGGGAGCTACCTTTACAGCCTGAGAGTCCATCGTAAAAACTCTACATGTGCCTGATTCGTCCGCTGCCTTTTCTTTTGTATTCCCCTCCCGATCCTTTCCTTTTTGATAATCATACTCATTTGCATTGCCGGTTGGATATCCAACACATAAGTCGCAGTCGTCCTTTTAGGGCCTATATTCGTCCTATATTCATGTCTGATAAAATATCATCAAGTGTGTGTCTACTTATTGTCCCCTTGTTCATTTCTTTAAACTTTTTCTTTGTATAGGTGATACAGTTGGCGTATAGAATTTATTCCTGGCTCCAGATAGAGTTAGTAGACATTTTCCTGAAGTAATGCGATACAATTTCGGGAAGTTTTCTAGAAATTCCCTAACAAATGTCTTATTTAGTCCCCAAAAAATTCACTTTCATCTGTTCCTCACTTTCTGTATGATTTCCCAAAGAAGTCCCTGAAAAATGATGCTCATAACTCAGGTCATCTGTCATCTACGTTATAGTCGGAAGAATAGTGGATGTGTGTGCAAAATAAAAAAGCAATAATAATATAACAACAACAACAACAACAACAATAATAATAATAATAATAATAATAATAATAATAATAATAATAATAATAAATTTAATTCAAAATACGTTAACTTTTCTTTTGTCATTATTGCATTAAAATTATTATTTTTCCTTTTATATCAGTCAAACCACTCACAGAAGGACCTTCAAAAATATTTTCTTCAATCATAGGTAGGGTCTCTGCCTTGCTTCCCTCTGGTACACACAGAGATTAATCTGCGATGAATATATAAAAATGCTAATAGCATAATCGTGTATAGTAATAGATCTAATTTTAAATTAAAACAGGCCTTGTAATACAAAAGTATGAACTATAGATACAGGTTTTAATATTTTTTCATATGAATCGCAAGTTATATCTCATATTACAATTTCCGGTAGCTGTCCTTGTTTTAAAGTCCCGGTATTGTCGGCATGTTATTAGGGCGTACTAAAATAAATTACAAAACACACTGTCTTCAGATATCGATATGTTCGATTCCCCTTCCTCACCTTCATTTACCCAAATTGTCTTATTTATGCTTTCTTCTGGTGCACCAACCGGTGAAGATATCCCCGGCAGTTTCTTCTACTAATGAAATACTTTATTTTGAAATATAGCGTTTAAAAAATATACCAATGTTAATTAATATTCATAACTTTTTGAGCCAGAAAATTCTCGACAAAACTATTTTGAATAAAATTGTCTGACATCAGTTATTCGAAAACTAATATTGTACTCATATAGGGTACTTACTTCGTTTTATCCTGGTAGAATTTCTAAAATTACTGAATATAATTCCTAATTTTGCAATTATTTCTTCTTCAGTAAATAATCCATCTACAACTTCTACAAGCAGATCCACGTCATCTACAGAACTGAACCTGTGTGTTCGGCACGATTTCAGGCAATCTGTTTCAATACAAGATGTAATTTTTTTTTAATAATGTTTTCGTGTTAATTACAAGAGAATGTGTAAAATCGATTCATACAAAACATCTTAAATAGCACTTACCATGTAATGTACCTTCTATCGTCAGAATAGATCTTAACTTATACTATGAAATATATCTTCTCTCATCTTGATGTAAAAGTAAACTGACAGCAGCCTAATACTGTTTAATCCACAGGTGCAGAAACGGAAATGGGTGAGCCCAAATAAAAATCCGAGGGTTATAATATGTCACCTTATGTTGCATTATTAAACTAAGTTGAACCGTGCGCCGTATACGACAGATAGGCGGTATTATATAAAGTTTTCAATGAAATCAGATACGCGGTGTAATGTTGTTGTCGCGCTAAAATTGTATTATCCATTCAATTGTCTCTTCCGGTTTTATTAAAGAGTTCAATTTATTAGCTTTAGTAAGAATATTGTATTCAGTAGTACTTTCCTATGACGTTAGCCTTCAAGCTTATGATTTCTCCCGTTTGGTGGCGTGGCTATCGCGCCGTAGTTTTCCTCGGGGGTTGAGTATATTGGAGGTCAGCAGTTGTTGCATGCAGTGTAGTCAACATGTAGTGTTTTGCAACGAGATTCTCCACTCTCCGGCCCGCCAGGGAATTTCTAGCGGTGAGTTTTTGGTCATGGTTTCTTCATATAGTAAATTCTAACTTCGCTGGTAAATTCACTACGGAAGTTATAGATTGCCTTTAATGTTGTATGAAATTCTGTAGTTCTGGTTTCAAACGGAAACTATGAGTGATTTAAAATTACCCATTTTTGCATTCTTTGCCGTATGTCCTCATTCTATGTAACTGATATAGACTGCGTAACCAAGACACCAATATATTTAACTATGTTCATACTAAGCAATAAATAGGTTGATGCATGAATAATGTAATGAAAATATGCTGTAGTTACGAGTAATGAAACTTTTACAGAACTGGTTCCATGCCTGGTATTTATGCTAAATCATTTATAATATATATAGAAGCCGAAACCTTCTAACCTATGAGAATTAGAAATGAGTGGTAATTATAGTGACATTTCTGTATTTCGGTAAGGATCGAGTCTATTGTAGCCCTGGATATTTCGTATGTTAACTTCACGTAATCCTGCATTCAGAGTCGTCCTTGTCATCCTTATTGAGGTCATGAACTTTCTTGCCTTGGTAGCCTCGTATTTCTTACGTAACACATTCCGTGTTCAGCTTTATTTCAACTGATGTGTATACGTGGAAGTCTGGCTTTTCTTACTCTGAGTAAATTGTCAAGCAGGTATTAAATTGAAGTCACATTTACTCGCCTTAATATTCAATTATTCAAGATTATAGTTCTGACTAGATGTTAATTATTTGAAGGACTTCTATAGCCTGAAGAAGTGTGGCTTGTCTTACTCTGTATATTAGTTAAGCATATATTAAATCAAAGTTACATTTACTTAACTTAATGTTCAGTTATTCAAGCTAATATTTCTGACCAGATAGTAATTATTTGAAAGACTTCTATAGCCTAAAGAAGTGCGACTTGTCTTACCCTGTATAGTTCGTCGAGCATATATTAAATCAAAGTTACATTTACTTAACTTAATGTTCAGTTATTCAAGCTAATATTTCTGACCAGATATTAATTATTTAAAAGACTTCTATAGCCTGAAGAAGTGTGGCTTGTCTTACTCTGTATATCAGTTAAGCATATATTAAATCAAAGTTACATTTACTTAACTTAATATTCAATTATTCAAGCAAATAGTTCTGACTAGATGTTAATTATTTGAAGGACTTCTATAGCCTGAAGAAGTGTGGCTTGTCTTACTCTGTATATTAGTTAAGCATATATTAAATTAAAGTTACTTTAACTTAACTTAGTATTCTAGTAGGCCTATTCAAGATAACATTCCTGTCTACATATTAATTATTTGAAAGACTTCTATAGCCTAAAGAAGTGTGGCTTGTCTTACTCTGAATAACTACCCAAGCATATATTAAACCAAAGTCACATTTACTTAACTTAATATTCTAGTATGTAAGATAAGACTCCTGACTGAATATCAAATAAAAACAAAAACAAAAACAAAAACTTCTTTAGTTTGAAGAATTGTAGGTTTCCCTATTCGCTATTCATATCCAAGTTTTGAATTATTCTAAATTAGAGTATACATTTATTGGTCCTAATATTCCATTATTTACTATACTCTCCAGAGTGAACTTAAGTATTGAAAGACTTCTTCGGCTTGAAGAATTATGGTCGGCCTTACCCTGTATTAATATTTAGCCTTCCTTTACATGAAATTAAAGTTGTTGCTTCATTGGCTTTATTAGTCTATCTTGTTTCTCTTTGAATTTGATTATCTGAAGTTTTTCTTGTGTAAAAAAAAATAAGAGAAAAGGACCTATAGCCACTTATACTCTGGACATTGGTATTTAACTCACCTCTTGGCTATTACCAACCCTTTCCCTAGCTTCTTCTAGTTCTTTACTTGGATATATATATTACACTACGTTTTCATAGCAAGTTTAATTTGTTCCTTGATTAGTGAAAGTATATCTAAAGGTTACGTAAAGGTTCTAACCTGACCTTCTCTTATCTGGTATTTACGTATATCCTTTATATTCAATATCATTACGTATTGAAGGATTCTCTACTTATTCTATACCAAAAAGCTCTTGGTATTTCTTAGGGCAATGTAGGTTGCGGAAGATTAAGCATAAATATTTGAATGCATTTTGTAGTTAATTATTTGAGATAAGAATTAGATTTTGTGGAACCAGTTCTGATTTACTTAAATCTAGAGAAGTGCTCTGTTATTGGGTCTTGTTAATGTATTTTCTTTTGAAACTATTTTAGGGATATATATATATATATTTGGAACCTTGTGAAGGAAAGGTGTTTGAAACAACTTAAAGTTAATTGTTACCATATTAATTATATTGTGATCTTTATTCAGAATACAGTTATTGTTACTTCTGTTGAAGATATTGTTTGTTTTGATGTTTTTGGCGTTATCCCACAGTGGCCACCGACCATTCAGAAACAGTTACTTTCTACTACCTTTGGATAGGTCCTCGCTTATGCTTCCTGAATTTCCCATATTGCCGCATCTCCTTGGTGGAGTTTCCTTAGTACCGACTGTTTTTAAGTTAAACAAAGTATAATTCCAAGTAGAGCCTGGCACTAGACAGTTAAAGTCGGTACAGATGGTAGCAGGTATACCTTTTCCTTCTGTGTGGTCGGTGGAGGGATGCGCCATCTTGTCGCATCAGTTATTCAGGATAATTGCTAGGCCCTTGCTTACCTTTTGATAGTCAGTGACTGGGTTATGCTTCATACGGTGAGGCAAGTAGTTTCTAATAATAGAAGTTTGGAACTCCTGCACCGTACGCCGTGAACGTATAGCTTCAGAAATAGAATGAAAACATTGTCCATTAACTATCTTGTCGCATCAGTTATTTAGTATAATTGATAGGTCGTGGTAATCATTTTCTTGGTAAATTCCCTTTTGCTTGTCTTTTGATAGTCAGTATGGGTTATAATAATCTTTCATTTGACCTGTTGCGTAAAGACGAACTGGTATGTGAAATCCGTGCCAGAGGTGTGTCGGTCACGGAGGATTTGGACGTCCCTACCTTGCTTTCTTTGCTTAAAGATATTGCTACTATTGAACCTAATTATGCCCGTCCTTTGTCTGCTCAGGAGTTAGTGACTGAAATGTCCTCCCTTAAGCAAAAGATTTCTGAATTGGTTAACGTGGGTAGTGACCTATTCTTGGACCCTGAAGCTTCCGCCAAACAGAAAAGACGGTTACGCCATAGGTTGTGGCATGTGCAGAACCGCCTTTCTGGCCTCTTGGAGATGCCGAATTCACTGGAGCATGTCTCGGTGTTGGAGGATCTCCAACAGAGTATTCTTGGTTTATTGTCGGTCTCAGAAACCGAGGTAGCTGAACTTGTCGATACCACCCCTGTTTCTTCGCCTGCTCATATTTTGGATCAGCCTAACCCTCCGGTAAATTTGAATCACGAGCTTAATTCTCATTCTGTTTGTTTGTCTTCTCCGGCTCCTCGGATGCCGCAGCCTATTGTCCCTTCAACCTTGGATTCGGGCTTTGCGCCACTTAGAATACCACACCCGCTACAAAGGATTATTGATAGGCAACCCATGTTTGTAGTTACCCAAGTATCTGAGGTTTTGGACTTTTTAAGGTTTATGATAAATCTCCTCCTACAAGCAAAATGTTTTCGAATTAAGGATGAGGTAGTGCTCCAATTATTGCTAGGGGTAGTTTCTGGTAGAATTCTTGACATTTTGGCATCTGTTATTAGTTTGGGGCAAACGTTATCTGACTTTCATGCCCAGGTTCTGTCAGAGTTCATTCCGTCGCGATTGAAACATGATTTATTGGCCCAATTCTATTTTCGTCCGCAAAGGGCGGGAGAACCTCTTTCGGAGTTTATTTCTGATATTCGTTTGCATGCTGTGGTCTTCAAAATTTCTGACACTGAGGGGCAAATTGTTCAAGTTGTCATTTCGGGTTTGCACCCGGAGGTGAGGTCTTGCCTCACTTTTGCTCGCAAACCATGTACCTTTGATCAGTTATCTGAACTTGTCGGTCAAGTGGCCGAAGTTCAGTGTTCTGACTCGCGCAGGCAGATATCTGGTTATGGTAGCCAGCGTTTTGGACCCTGTAATAATAATTATTTTCAGGACAGTTTTCGTCCTACCTCTGCTGGCATGAGGGTTAACTCTTGCTATAGCAGACCTCTGCCTGCTCAGAGCCATGTTGTTAGGCAGCCTGTCCCGTCTTCGTCCATGCGAGGGTATGGTCGTCCTAATAGGACGTTTGGGGAGGATATACCTGTTCCTGGTTCTAATTCTAGAAATTTCTCAAATGAAGGTTCTGGTCAGCCAGTTGAGCGGAGGTCATCACCTCGGGCGGACCCTCGATCTTGTTTTGCATGTCACGAAGTGGGGCACTTAATTAGGAAGTGCCCTTCTCGCCCTTCTTCTAGATCGAGTCAGCAGCGGAATTCTTCCTCAGATCCTCGGGGAGCTGTGGGTAATTCGGGCCACTCCTGTCTAGACGTTCACATTCCCATTAGTTTGCTGGGAAAATCTTGTAGGGAGAGGGATTCCATGTTATTTTCTAGTATGGGTTGTAGAGCTAGGAGGCCCACCTTTCTACCCATGTTGAACGTTTTACTTAACAAACAGCCTTTCACCGCGCTCATTGACTCTGGGGCTGTTGCCTCATGTATTGATCTACATACCTTACAAGCTTTGGGATTTTCAAAAAGGGATATTTCTCCATATAAGTGCCCTATTGTTTCTGCGGATGGTTCTTCCCTGCAGATGTTGGGAGTGATTACGCTTTCCTTGAAAATTCATAAGTTTTCCTGGAAAATTTCATTTATGGTGCTTTCGGCCCTTATTTGTCCTGTCATATTGGGGGTCGACTTTGCTAGGTTTGCCGGCCTTATTCTCGACTTACAACAGGGTTTTTTGTATTTCAGGTTTGCCCCCGATCATAAGATTAGAATTTGTTTTCCCAGGGGTAATTGCGATGGTAAGGTAGCTAATTCTTTGGAATGCTCTCCCTCTACTCCCTTACAAGAGAAACCTGTTATTGATTTGGATCATTTGCCTG
This sequence comes from Ectobius pallidus, assembly GCA_964059195.1. Taxonomy (NCBI): domain Eukaryota; kingdom Metazoa; phylum Arthropoda; class Insecta; order Blattodea; family Ectobiidae; genus Ectobius; species Ectobius pallidus. The sequence continues at coordinate 19,096,097 of CAXKWD010000009.1, read as the reverse complement.
GCGATCAGAGAAAACAGATTGAGAGCTTGATTAATGAATACCCGCAAGTCTTAACTGATCTTTTAGGTGAGACGACAGTTATTGAATATGAGATCATGCTTAAAGACCACACACCAGTACGTTTGCCTCCGTATCGCATGTCTCCTCCCAAATTGAAGGTTATGCGTCAGAAAATCAATGAAATGCTTGAGGAAGGTATAATCCGACCTTCAGTTTCCACTTATTCTAGTCCGATTTTCCTTGTACCTAAAGGTACGGACGACTTTCGCCCTGTCATTGATTACCGTGTATTGAACCAACGCATTCATATTGAAGCCATGCCTCTTCCAGACATTCATTCCGCCGCCCATTGGTTTGCTGGAGCGGGTGTTTTTTCTTCATTAGATCTCAATAGCGCCTACTACCAGATTCCTTTAAAAGAATCTTCTCGTCCAGTCACTGCTTTTTCAACTGACTGGAATCATTTCGAGTTCTGTCGCTTACCCTTCGGGTTAGCGACCGGCGCCCAGGTCCTTACTCGCCTCCTTGACAAGATCTTTTCCGACATCAAATTTGACTATGTGTATCATTACCTCGATGACCTCGTAGTCTACAGCAAGGATTTTGATTCCCATTTCCAGCACCTCCGGGAAGTCTTCAGACGATTGAGGGAAGCCGGTCTTACGGTCAAACCGTCCAAAGTTCAGTTTGCCAGACCGCAGTTGTCTTTCATCGGACATATCATCTCTCCTCAAGGCGTTTCCATAGATCCGGAACGCACGGTAGCCATTCGGAATTTTCCGAAGCCTACCAATGTCAAGGCGGTCGCGCGTTTCGTCGGGATGCTCAATTTCTTCTCTAAGTTCATTCCTAATTTTTCTTCAAGAGCAGCCCCTCTTAATCGTCTGCGAGGAAAAGGTGTCCCCTTTTCCTGGTCTGATCTCCAGCAGAAAGCCTTCGATGATCTGAAGTTGGCTATAATGAACCCTCCCATTCTGGCTATGGCCGACTTTTCTAAGCCGTTTATAGTCCAGACTGATGCTTCATCATTAGGGTTGGGGGCTGTTTTGTTGCAGGAGTTCCCTGAGGGACGTAAGCCCATTGCTTACGCATCCAGGTCCCTCTCTAAGCAAGAGCAAGCATTCTCTGTCTACGAGATGGAGGCTCTTGCCGTGTTGTTTGCCTTAGAGAAATTTAAGATGTACGTGGAGCACGTGAACTTTACGCTCGAATGTGATAACCAGGCCTTGTCGTGGTGCTTAGGATCTCCTCGAAAAACTGGTAGATTGGCACGCTGGGCCGTGCGCCTATCGGCATTCAAGTTTTCTTGTGTGCACATCAAGAGTTCCGAGAACGTCTTGGCCGATTCTCTTTCCCGCATGTTCGAAGGCTATCCGAATAACCAAGATGAGGTGGTTGATTCTGTCCATGCGCTCTCTTCTTCTCTTTTGCACGTCATTGCCCCATTAGCTACTAACATTCCCTTAGCCTTCTCTGATATCTACAAGTACCAAGTATCGGACCCTGTTCTTGGGCCTATTATTTCTAAACTGAAGGATGGTGAGTCGGTGGGTGATTACCGCCTTTCTGGTGAAGTCCTTCAAATTCTGTTGGGTAAGCGACGCCGCCCGTGTATTGTTTTGCCTACTATCCTTCACGATATGGTTTTCAGATACTTTCATGAATCTACTGTGGGTGGTCATCTGGGCATTAGTAAAACGCTTGGGAAGATTAAAGTTTGCTTTTGGTGGGAAGGTATGTTTCAGGACATTCGTCGTCGCGTGAAGGCCTGCCATCTTTGTGCCATGTCCAAGCCGGCCCTGAACACTCGTATTGGTGAATTAGTCTCTTCGGTCCCTCAAAGGCCTTTTGAAAGATTCTTTATTGACTTTTTGGGCAAACTGCCTAGATCGACTAATGGTAATTCCTTCATTCTCGTGGTTGTAGACGCTTTTTCCAAGTTTACCTGGCTTTTCCCTCTTAGGGATTCTCGTACTGAGAAAGTCACTAAGGCTCTTTCATCCATATTTCAGGTTTTTGGCGTCTGCCAGTCTCTGGTGTCGGATAATGCTCCTCAGTTTATCTCTAAAGTCTTTAAGAATTTCTGCTTTCGTCTTGGGATTCAACACATTACTACCACCCCCTATTATCCTAATCCCTCCCATGCGGAGAGAGTCATGCGTAACTTGAAAAATGCTCTAATTGCTTACCATCATGATGATCATACTCGCTGGGACAGAGATTTACAATGGTTGCAATTCGCCTTTAATACGGCTAGGCACGAGAGCCATGGACACACTCCCTTCTCTCTTCTATTCACCTTCTTACCCAACAATCCGTTGAGTAACCTTTGGAAGATCTCTGATTTGTTGCCGGATTCTTCATCTCCCGAGCAAATAACCCAAGTCTGGAAATCTGCGGCCCGTAATCTGCGGTTGGCGCATCGTCGTAGGGCCTTACGTTATAATAAAGGGAGGAGGCCATGCGTGTTTAAGGTGGGAGACTGGGTGATGTGCAAGAATTATCCTATCAGCAAGGCGGGTGAACAGTTTACTAAGAAACTGGCCCCCCGTTTTGTAGGTCCCTACGAAATCGTTAGAGTTTTGCATAATGGGTTAACTTTTCTTTTGCAGCATCGTGAGGACCAGTCACTCCGGAGATGCCATGTGACGCAGTTGAAAATGTTTAACCTTCCCTTTTCAGGTGCTGATGCTGACCTGGCTATGGGAAATTAATTCAGTGAGATAGAGCTATTTCTTTGGATTTGAGTGTTTTTAGTATATGTATATTTCTTTGTGGTGTCTTGGATCTTGTCTATTTAAGTGTGAGTTGCCCCCATTAATTATGGTAAAGTCTTTTGCATTGCTTTGTGTAACCATGACCTATCTCTTACCGAAATTCCCTGGGGTGCGAATCTTAGCTCCCTTCTGGAGTATTTTGTTTATGTAAGGGCAATTGTTATGCCTAAATTTTTGGCTGCATTCAACAACTACTCTGTGGATCTGCCCATATGTGTATAGTTAAATCTTAATGTTAGATGTAAAAAAAAAAGGGGGCTAATAACAAAAAAAGATACTTAAATTAGAGTAAAAAAAAAAAAAAGAGGAAAAAGAGATTTTGAAAGGAAAATGCAATAATAAAAATTAAAGTAGAGAAACCCTAAAAAAAAAAAAAAAAAAGAATATTATCCAATTTTTATGTAAACTGTAAAAGAAAAGAAGAAAAAAGGATAGAATTTTGTGGAATATTGGAGACATTTAATATTGCCAATGAGCATTTTCTACTAACTAAGAAGATCCACTACATATAAGAAATCGTGAAGAAAAATAAGTTATCAAGGACAAGTTGTGCGATATTTGTTACGCACATTTTCAAGTTAAGTTAAAATTTGGACAAGAACTCTAGTAAAAAGAAAACTAAAATAAAGGACTAAGTGTTAATAAAAAGGAAAGATGTAAAATTATCACAAAAGGAAGTGAAAAGAGACATGTATATACCGTGTGAGCCTAAGTTAAAATTTGGACTAAAAATCTATAGCAAACTATCGTAAAGGTCTACGTGTAAATAAAAAAAAAAGAGACTTAAATGGAAATATGTGGGAAGAGCAACTCATACTGTGTGTCCCCCCCCTTTTTCTAATAAGAAAGATACTGTGCGCTGGTCGATCCTGTTTCAGTGTTGTTGGAGTGTGGAGCCTGCTTCTTCCGTTCGGGTGTGATCTAGACATGCCCGATTGGATGGTACAGAGACCATCACCGAGAAGGCCTCTCGGATTTGATTTTGCCATTGTGTGTGGCCGGGTGCTCTCTCATCGTCATGTCTTGCCCATTCTTCCTTGTGGCTGCTCCGTATCCAGCATCCGGCGACAGCTGTTCTAGAGATAAAATCAAGATATCTCTAATATGGTGTGGAGATAAAAGCAAGTCTTCTCTAGCATTGTTCTGGAGATAAAATCAAGATATCTCTAGTATGGTGTAGAGATAAAAGCAAGACATCTCTAGTCTCCGTCTGAAGATAATTCAAGATATCTCTAGCATTGTTGGGTAGAGGTGAAATCAAGACATTTCTAGTATCTACCTTCAGATAAATATATTTCATCTCAGCGCCTGTTCCTAATTTACTTTGACATTGTTATTCTTGTAGTAATTACAAGATCTCATTCATCAATATTGTCTATGGAGTGCACTTCTTATAAAGAAAAAAAAAAAAAAAAAAAGGAACTTTGAAAAGTTAATCAAATTTTTGGACTTGGCTAAGAACCATTTTTCTAAATCAATGAACACTTATTTAAGATTGGACTTGGCCAAAGAGCAAATTTTCTAAATACAAGGGAAATTAATCATCCCTGTTAACTATTTTTTTTTTGGTGCGTTATATTTGTGCTGTAGAATGGACACGCACCTGTTTACATATCTTTGTTGTGGCGACACGTGCTCACTCTGGTGTAAGGTGTTATTATGTCTCTGAAGTATAAATGAAGACATTTCATCTTGTTATTAACATACATATATCAAGTTATACTTCACAAACTATCTTTAAGACATAGACTATTTGTGAATCCTTTTGCCGGAGATATTATGGCTATATATTGAATGTCTCACTTGTAATATTTCTTTATTTAACTATTATATGCACTAGTATTCTTGTGTTTAGGGTTTTTTTATGAATGTTGGCAGATCCATATTTTATTCTGTATGTGTGGTGTAATTGTAAATTATATGTGTATGAGCATAAATGTTTGCTAGTAATTTAACAGTTGTATATGGAGAGGCTCATCAAGCCTTTTGCATAATAAGGGTGCTTAAGTGTGAGTTTGGATATGAACACCCATGGTGTATGAATCATGTTGTTTAGATTATATAAAGAGCCATGTAGACTGAAGGTTTATAGGTATTATAAGGTGTCTTTGGCGTTATCTGAGCGAATTTCTTCCGGCCAGAGGAGGGAGGATTTGTAATGTTGTTGTCGCGCTAAAATTGTATTATCCATTCAATTGTCTCTTCCGGTTTTATTAAAGAGTTCAATTTATTAGCTTTAGTAAGAATATTGTATTCAGTAGTACTTTCCTATGACGTTAGCCTTCAAGCTTATGATTTCTCCCGTTTGGTGGCGTGGCTATCGCGCCGTAGTTTTCCTCGGGGGTTGAGTATATTGGAGGTCAGCAGTTGTTGCATGCAGTGTAGTCAACATGTAGTGTTTTGCAACGAGATTCTCCACTCTCCGGCCCGCCAGGGAATTTCTAGCGGTGAGTTTTTGGTCATGGTTTCTTCATATAGTAAATTCTAACTTCGCTGGTAAATTCACTACGGAAGTTATAGATTGCCTTTAATGTTGTATGAAATTCTGTAGTTCTGGTTTCAAACGGAAACTATGAGTGATTTAAAATTACCCATTTTTGCATTCTTTGCCGTATGTCCTCATTCTATGTAACTGATATAGACTGCGTAACCAAGACACCAATATATTTAACTATGTTCATACTAAGCAATAAATAGGTTGATGCATGAATAATGTAATGAAAATATGCTGTAGTTACGAGTAATGAAACTTTTACAGAACTGGTTCCATGCCTGGTATTTATGCTAAATCATTTATAATATATATAGAAGCCGAAACCTTCTAACCTATGAGAATTAGAAATGAGTGGTAATTATAGTGACATTTCTGTATTTCGGTAAGGATCGAGTCTATTGTAGCCCTGGATATTTCGTATGTTAACTTCACGTAATCCTGCATTCAGAGTCGTCCTTGTCATCCTTATTGAGGTCATGAACTTTCTTGCCTTGGTAGCCTCGTATTTCTTACGTAACACATTCCGTGTTCAGCTTTATTTCAACTGATGTGTATACGTGGAAGTCTGGCTTTTCTTACTCTGAGTAAATTGTCAAGCAGGTATTAAATTGAAGTCACATTTACTCGCCTTAATATTCAATTATTCAAGATTATAGTTCTGACTAGATGTTAATTATTTGAAGGACTTCTATAGCCTGAAGAAGTGTGGCTTGTCTTACTCTGTATATTAGTTAAGCATATATTAAATCAAAGTTACATTTACTTAACTTAATGTTCAGTTATTCAAGCTAATATTTCTGACCAGATAGTAATTATTTGAAAGACTTCTATAGCCTAAAGAAGTGCGACTTGTCTTACCCTGTATAGTTCGTCGAGCATATATTAAATCAAAGTTACATTTACTTAACTTAATGTTCAGTTATTCAAGCTAATATTTCTGACCAGATATTAATTATTTAAAAGACTTCTATAGCCTGAAGAAGTGTGGCTTGTCTTACTCTGTATATCAGTTAAGCATATATTAAATCAAAGTTACATTTACTTAACTTAATGTTCAGTTATTCAAGCTAATATTTCTGACCAGATATTAATTATTTAAAAGACTTCTATAGCCTGAAGAAGTGTGGCTTGTCTTACTCTGTATATCAGTTAAGCATATATTAAATCAAAGTTACATTTACTTAACTTAATATTCAATTATTCAAGCAAATAGTTCTGACTAGATGTTAATTATTTGAAGGACTTCTATAGCCTGAAGAAGTGTGGCTTGTCTTACTCTGTATATTAGTTAAGCATATATTAAATTAAAGTTACTTTAACTTAACTTAGTATTCTAGTAGGCCTATTCAAGATAACATTCCTGTCTACATATTAATTATTTGAAAGACTTCTATAGCCTAAAGAAGTGTGGCTTGTCTTACTCTGAATAACTACCCAAGCATATATTAAACCAAAGTCACATTTACTTAACTTAATATTCTAGTATGTAAGATAAGACTCCTGACTGAATATCAAATAAAAACAAAAACAAAAACAAAAACTTCTTTAGTTTGAAGAATTGTAGGTTTCCCTATTCGCTATTCATATCCAAGTTTTGAATTATTCTAAATTAGAGTATACATTTATTGGTCCTAATATTCCATTATTTACTATACTCTCCAGAGTGAACTTAAGTATTGAAAGACTTCTTCGGCTTGAAGAATTATGGTCGGCCTTACCCTGTATTAATATTTAGCCTTCCTTTACATGAAATTAAAGTTGTTGCTTCATTGGCTTTATTAGTCTATCTTGTTTCTCTTTGAATTTGATTATCTGAAGTTTTTCTTGTGTAAAAAAAAATAAGAGAAAAGGACCTATAGCCACTTATACTCTGGACATTGGTATTTAACTCACCTCTTGGCTATTACCAACCCTTTCCCTAGCTTCTTCTAGTTCTTTACTTGGATATATATATTACACTACGTTTTCATAGCAAGTTTAATTTGTTCCTTGATTAGTGAAAGTATATCTAAAGGTTACGTAAAGGTTCTAACCTGACCTTCTCTTATCTGGTATTTACGTATATCCTTTATATTCAATATCATTACGTATTGAAGGATTCTCTACTTATTCTATACCAAAAAGCTCTTGGTATTTCTTAGGACAATGTAGGTTGCGGAAGATTAAGCATAAATATTTGAATGCATTTTGTAGTTAATTATTTGAGATAAGAATTAGATTTTGTGGAACCAGTTCTGATTTACTTAAACCTAGAGAAGTGCTCTGTTATTGGGTCTTGTTAATGTATTTTCTTTTGAAACTATTTTAGGGATATATATATATATATTTGGAACCTTGTGAAGGAAAGGTGTTTGAAACAACTTAAAGTTAATTGTTACCATATTATTTATTATATTGTGATCTTTATTCAGAATACAGTTATTGTTACTTCTGTTGAAGATATTGTTTGTTTTGATGTTTTTGGCGTTATCCCACAGTGGCCACCGACCATTCAGAAACAGTTACTTTCTACTACCTTTGGATAGGTCCTCGCTTATGCTTCCTGAATTTCCCATATTGCCGCATCTCCTTGGTGGAGTTTCCTTAGTACCGACTGTTTTTAAGTTAAACAAAGTATAATTCCAAGTAGAGCCTGGCACTAGACAGTTAAAGTCGGTACAGCGGTGTTGTACACTGGTTCAGTTATGCGGTATTTCTGAATTTTCTATGTTGCTTCAGATATGCGGTATTGTGTATGCCTCTTTTGCAAGGTCATGACACAAAATTTCATCTTGACCTATATTTCATCATAAGCGCACTATTTCAGTGATGCCAACAGTATAAAAATGTAATTTTCACCAAAAGTGTCAGTTACGCGGTATTGTTTCTTAAGCGACGATATATACCGTAATCTAAGTGATAAAACTAAAGAATATAAAACCAAATGGATAAATCATGTACAAAGAATGGATATAGAGAGACTGCCATTACATTTTAAAAATTATAAACCGATAGGGAAAAGAAATATTGGAAGACCTAAAAAATGGTGGCATGAACAAGATACATAGATTGCTACAGACAATAATGTCTAATGCATGAAGGAAGAAGAAAACTATAAATATAAACTATCTGTTATTCTTACCTTCCAGAACTCGGCAACAAATCCTTTGGATTTCTTGTTATACACATTCCAGAGTAGTGACCGTTCTTTGGATGGATCATCCCACGTGTACAGCATGGACTGGTAAGGACTCAGCAGGGCAACCTTAAGCAACAGAACAACAATCGTTTGACTTTTGTTTACAAATCATTTACAGTTCTTTCTTTTTTCCCCTAAAAAAGACTGACTTGACGAAACATTGCCAGACTTATACACATATTTAGAATGAAAGTTGAACCACACAATATCCAGAAGGTTATAAGAATTTAAATCCTCTGAGGTGGATAATTTCGTACACATCAATTCTACCTGTAAGCTGCAATTTAGTCTATGAAATGCTCACAGGGTTTCTTACACCTTTCACTAGAAGAAGCTAAATTTAATATGAAAAGTAGCTATACTTCTATTTTCGAGAGTTGGGGCCTGGCAAGTTATGGCCAACCTCAGAACTACAGTGGGATAATGCTGATCAGCTGACATATATATATAAGCAGAGTAATTTTCACGAAGATTCATATAATTTAACACATGAAAAACAACTGCAGAATAGGGGGAGACAGAATGACATGTGCTGCAACATTAATGCAAATAAATGCAATGTGAAGCAAAGAGGAAAGGGATACAACAAATTCTAGTGTTGAATCAATAACAGCAGCAACCATTGGTTACCGTTGCCGCGGTGTTGTAGTGCAAGCTTGTTTTCCCAATTGTAGTGCTAAATGTTAGGCTCCACCTCTCGAAAATCATGGGATTGATAATGAACATAACACTAAAAATAGCTATATTAATGCAAGCGATGCATATAATCACTTCAAATTTCCCCAGATTTCAAAATTGTGGAAATTAATGATTTTCTCCTACATGAAACTGGAAAAATCTTTAAGGGGTATACATACCCCCGCAACCCGGCATACCCCCAGAAAAAAGCAATGTATATTAGGATTAAAAAATTGGCCTTCGAGGACCTTAGAATTCTTGGAAGTTGAGGCCCCCACATTGCTGCTGGTGCTTATTTCTTTTATTCTTGAATTTTCTCCATTATGTAGTGTTTGTACATTAGTGTGAGCTTTGTTAAATGTTTTTAAACATTTTTATCGACACTCAAATGGAAATCCTACACATTAACCAAAAAGGTCACACCCTCAACACACATTAACAATATGAAATATACCAACACACCATACAAGAAAACACAAACATCTTGAACAAACAACTTCAAATGACATACACTACCAGTGTACTAAAAATTATACACAAACTGCAAGGTTGGCAATATGGGAGTCAGTTGCTGAAGATGGCAGTCTATCCAGTTGAAAGCATTTCAACAAGGTAATTCACAAACAAATTGTAGTAGCGAGTGTGAGTATAAAAGTTAAAAAACTATAACTAAGTTCACAGTCAGTTCTTGGGCCATAATGCTATGGTTCAATTGAATGGCCTCAATAAGTATCAAACTGGTATCCTTTCAGTATCCTCAACCATTTGCCCTATGATTTACCCCCTCATCAAAAATGAATCCTAATGCAACTTGTAGGTTATGGAATTATTAAAGTAATGGATCCTAGAAAGACTAATGTACGAGGGTTTTTCTTTTTCAATCTCTGATGGGGCATAAAATGAAAAACACAATGAAAATCAAAACTGTTTTATTTGGAACATTTAGGTACAACTCCCAGCTACTTCACTACATAGTCGCCGCACCGATTTAGACATTCGTTGTAGCGTGGTATACACACTTTCCAATACCCTCTCATAGAAGCTTGCCGCCAGCGTATTGAGAAAGATCTTCAAGGCATTCATTTTGAAGTGTTTTGAAGTTCTTCATTGGTGAGGAAGCACTGTCCTCGCAGATCTTTTTTTCAGCTGCCAAAAAGATGAAAGTCACTTGGCAAGGGGACGGGTTTTTGAAATCCATCGTGGCAGGGAATGAAACGTGGATTCGTTATGACAATCCAGAATCAAAAGAACAATCCAAACAATGGGAGGACAGCGCTTCCACACAAACGAAGAACTTCAACATGCTGTGAAGACCCTTCTCAATATACTGGTGACAAGCTTCTATGAAGAGGGGATTGGAAAGTTGGTACCATGCTATGACAAATGTCTCAATCAGAGTGGCGACTATAAGAGAAGTAGAATTTTGTCTTTCTATGATTATTTAAGTCACAAATTGAACAAAAATGTTAACATTTTTACACAAACAAGAATAATACTAGTTCTTTGATATAATATCTCACCTGCCCCAGATCTTGTTGATGGATTTTGAGGAACAAGTCTTCACACAGATTGTCGACTCGTACAGGTGCATCTCCTAGCTGGTAGTTCCGGAATGACACTGTGAAGGGATGCTCGCCACCTCCACTCACATCTACACAAAGTCCTGCCTGCTAACAGAAAACACACAACTCAGTATGCAAACACCTACTTAACTGGAAATATTCATGCGTATTCCCATAGAGCAGCGAACTAGTTTAAGAATATTCAATGCTTGCTACTGTAAACAAGCTCACTTGTTTTACAACTCGTGCTTGCAATTCTTAATTCTTACAAACCGCCTGCTTTAAAATCCAGACAAATCAGATCCAAAAACTCAAATTACAATAGTGTTGCAATTCTCTTTCTTGTTGCCAAGCACATGTAACTTACAACAAATTCTTTGCATTTTCATTCGTAGCTTCGTAATTAATCACTTTCATCAGTAAATCTCATGAAAACCAAATTCAATGCAATGTATATGAAGATCTGCGACTTAAGCTTACCAGCATACATCCAAATATAGAAAACTGTGCAAGAATCAGCAGACTCATCCATCTCATTATTGTACCAACATTTTTCTTTTAAGTTAATATTGAATTATTTAGAAAACAAACTTTAATTTAATAACTTAACACCAATATAAAATTAACTTAGTTTAATGAATTTTAATTATTAATTCTATTTTAAAATGCAAGTACACTGGTATTAAAATATGTTAAAAATATGATAAATTTGCTTTTGAAGGGAACGAGACTAAGGTTGTCCACAGAACTGTTTTCATTTATAAAAGTGGTCCCCACTTCAAAAAAGTATGAGAAAGGCTGGATTAGATAATTCTTGACTTACAGAGGTTTTTGCATTTCCATGAATATAAAGAGCAATATGTGTCAAAGTCAGTTACTTTTCTTTACATTCACCTGAATGAGGTTCATCAGTCACATATTTGAACATTCACCATTACAAACTTGGACCAATCTTGCAACTGTTCATTATGGTAATGCACATTATTCACAAGAGAGTTTGTGAGACAAAAATCATCCAAGATACCTTGATTAAAAAAAAAAAAATTCAAACTCTCTTTCAATTTCGAAATTTCAATCGAGGGTGACCAATGAAGACAGCGCATTTTTTTCTGGTTACCTTAAAGGCATGTAATAGTGACAGAGGGCTTAAATTTTCCCTGAAGCCTGCTGGATACCCAACCAACATCTGAGAAAAGGTTTGAACTTGCTGTATTCATTGTGACTTTATAGAGTTTTATAAATTATTTATTTTGGTGATTATTTACACATTTTGAACAAATTTTGCAATTCTTTATAATTTATTTTGGTTAATTTTTGTATTTTAGGCATCTAATAGCATAAATAAAATCAGGTAAACTGATATAACTAAGTGACAGAATGCTTTTATTTAATCAGTGATAACTGCAATTACGGTATGCAGAAAATAAGTTATTTTTGTTAAGTTAAGCTCCAGATCGATTCATTAAGCAGGGCTTACGGAAGAACAAAGGTCTAAAGTTTGATAAGCATATGTGAAGGAATATGTGGGTAGTGTTATTTGTCAAAGCTAACTTCCAACTTCCAAAATTGTATATGAACACTGTAAAACAATATGTTGTCATGAGAACCGTTTTTCATTTGATAAATTCTTTCTAATATATTACCATAAAATAGGCACTAAATTGAATATTACTCCGGTACCGGTCAACCAATTTGGTCCAATATCAATAGGCTTCTTCCCATGGAAGTTATAAATGCGTATAGCAAGTTTCATGAAAATCCGATGAAGCGTATTTGAATTATCGTGCGTACAGACAGACAGACAGAGAAACTGACAGACAAACATTTTCTTGTCCACCACACAATCTCAGAAAGTACCGTTCTGGCACTTTATAAAAGTGTGAAACTTGTTTTGCAAGATTTTGTGCATATTGTTGTTATCAATATACATCCCTATCTGTTGATCATTCTCTTCTTTCTCACATAGTCCACATGATGAAGTACTTACACCTTTGTCCATACGTAGAACAGTGCGATGGATGTGTGTGATGGGGAAGTGCTGCGACACCAGCTTGCTGTCTCTGTACTTGACATACATCCGCATTGAGTCTGTTTCAGGCCAAAACGGAACACACTGCAAACAAGAATTTCCTTCTTAGTACAGCTTACCAAATGTGAGCATAACTAAATAACAACAATAATAATAATAATAATAATAATAACAATAATAATATAATAATAATAATTAGGGTCTGGAAATTCATGCCTTTGCATGTTTTCTTCTTAGGGGTTAAAAATGTGTGCTTTTACATTATGTACAGGAAAGATGGAATTTTCAGTTATTTCAACATTATTTTATACGGCTTATACCGGTAACTGCATATTTCATAAATTTTCATCATATTTCAATATTTTAGACTTTTTGTATAATGAAAGGTCCACCTATACCACCAACATATAAAGTAATATAGAAAGTTCAATTTGATACAACATTTACTATGTTATTATAGATATACAATTATATAACACTAGCTTAAAAGGCCCGGCGTCGCTCGGGTTTTGTATTTTGTAAATGCGAAAATAACTTATGAAGGACTTTCGATTTTCAAACTCGAGGTCTTTAAGGTCTTTATATAGGTATTTAGAATTTGAAATGGGGAAGAACGACTTATCACACACAAACTATTTCCTCAGAAAACGCTAGATAAGCTACAGCTTATTATAGCTTATAGCAGATCCCCGCGGCTTCGCCCACAATAATTAATAGGAAGATTATAAATTAAGAGCAAAATAATTAAACTATTATATTTACTAACACTTTGCACACGAAACATTCATAGGTCTAAATTAAACGATTGATAGGCCTAATTAATGAAACAACTGTAAATCCGGCTTTGAAGTGAATTCCACGATTAGAAAGCGCAGCATGGGAAAAATAACCTCAGATTCGAGTTCCCTGGCCTAAAAAAACCCTGCATAATGTTTGTCCATTTAGGGCTATATTCACTATTCTTCTTCCGTCTAGGGTGAAAATTTCATCTGTCTGCGTGCCTTGACATTATAAACAAATGATTCGGCCATGGTGGGCTTACAAAATTCGAACGATCGCGATGCTTTTATTTCCAAGGTATGACGAAAGTAGGCAAAGTCATCTGCAATTGATTTGACAACTGAAAACTGATGTTTCGAAAGCGCAAGAAATGTACGTCTCAATCCCGTTTTCACTCATAACTCGTGAACGAAAGCTAAAATTAAAAATGTAGCATGCCTTTGCGGGAATGTATTCAACAACTTCCCAAAGTTTCATGGTGATCGGATGAATGGCATAGTAATGCATAAAGGACAGACACACATACATTCATTTTTATGTAGGCTATATAGAAGATCTATATAGGGTAGATTACCTGTCGACTGTTGCTGCAATCTCAGAAGATTATGAGAATTGAAATCGATTAAACTCACGATGAAAAAAATGTGTGTAAATGTATTTGTCAGACAGACATATATTCGTTTTTATTTATATAGATGAAGAATGGAATAAGCCTACTGAGGCCATAGTTTCTATATTCATTTGTCCAGACTTATAATTCCGTTACATTTCAGGCAGATTTAACGACCCTACATAAGAGATTTTACTTATGATTACATATAGAAATGTTGTAGCCTGGACCCCGAACTAAGCAACTTCCCCGGAATTTTCTGTAAACCATCTTTCATAAGAAGCATATTCCACGTTAAATAAATATTTAATATTACCTTATCATCACCTTATCATTAACTTCTCTGGCGTTTATAATAACATGAGATATCCATTGCCTTCCAAAGCGATCGCGATGCTATTGTTTCCAAAGTATGACAAAAATAGACAAAGCCTTCTGCAATTGATTTGACAACTGAAATGAATAACTGATGCTTCGAAAGCGTAAAAAATGCACGTTTTCTTGCCGTTTTTCACTCATAACTCGCGAACGAAGGCTAAAATTAAAAATGTAGTGTACCCAACAACTTCCCAAAGTTTCATGGCGATCGGATGAATGGTGTAGTAATGCATAAAGGACACACACACACACACACATACACATACATTCATTTTTATATATATAGATAATCATCTGGAAATGATACACCTTTATAAAATTATCATATACAGTAAAACCCCGGCAATACAAGCCTGTTTGTTATGCTATCCCACGTTATATGCTCTTTCATCTGGTCCCTTGACATCACTATATAAAACGTTATAAAATCCACCTCTTAATATGCACGTCATCCCGTTTAATACACTCTTTCATCTGCTGAAAATTCTCAAGTATCGTGCTGTTAAGGATACAGAGAAAATATTTTCCAGACTTCTACTTTTAGTGTTAGCGCCCGCACATTCAACAAAATGGAATGCAACTCTTGAATGCCTGCAAGACTATTCATAGCATGGATTCAGTCCTTCACGGTCTTCCTTGCTGCCAGTTTCAAATCACATTGTGACTTGATCTTGTGTAGAGGTGCGAAGTGATTTGTTAGTGCCAACACGAATAAAGGGGTGAAACGGAAAAATTTGTCAATATCAGAGAAATTAGAAATTCTCCGTAAACATGATGAAAACACCAGTATTGATCAGAAACAGTTGGCAGAATCATTACGAATCCCTTCTTCGATGCTTAGAACAATAGTGCAAAATAGTGAAGCGGTTTACGAATTGTACTACAGTACTGTAGTGTATTTTTTCTTACTTTTTTTCTGAAAGGAAAGAATATTAAATATCGCTCAGCATAATTACTATATTTAATCCTTAATTTGATTCAACTAAAGTTTATTTTGATTCATATCTTGGTGTTAAAATTTTTAAATTCTAAAAATGACCCACTCTCGCTAATCGCGGTCCCGTTAATATGCTATTTTTACACGGCCCCTTGAAGAGCATCTTGCCGAGGTTTCACTGTATTACATTATCTTCACCAATGCACCAGCTTTCAATAGTGCTGATAAATCATATAAGTAAACATATTTAAATGTTAGAAATTCTGAATGATAAAAACACTTTATTCTCCACTTACATTAAAAGTAATGTAAGTGGAGAATAAAGTGTTTTTATCATTCAGAATTTCTATCAGTATACTCCACTGTTTATATATCTTCTTTTTATTGGTATTATATTTAAATGTTATCACTACATAGACATTAATTATTGTGTTAAATTATTGTATCAGTGTTGTAATTCATAAAGTAATGTTATCACTCCCAGGAGTGTGCTAAGTGCTTGCATATAAGGCTAGCTATTGAGCCCGTGGTTTGAAGAAATGTACAATTTTAATAATTTGATGCACCTTAGCCTAAATACCCATGATAATAGCAATTTTATTAATGACATCAGCCATGGAAGCAGTTCAACTATCAACTATACATTCTGTCAATCTTGTGTTAAAGACACCATTCATTCTGTCACTTTAATTTCAAGGTAGGGTTTGACAAGAACGCCATGCGATTTTCCTCATTACCTGTCCAGGAGTTAGATCTATCCAGAGATCTGCTCTTTCGTTCTCTTCCATGAACCTTAGATGTTTGCGAGTGTCATTCGTAACAAGGAAGTTGGGTAGGAGTGTGACAATACGTGTGAGCTGAGGGCAGAGTTTAGATAGGATGATGTTGAGCAAGATGCGGTATCGACGCTTCCTCTCTCTGTCACGACACACCACCAGCCCTGCACACCCCACTGTGTCCAGAGAGAAGGCAGATGACCATGAAGAGTGGTAAGCTCGTAATCGCACACAGCGACGGCGATGTTTCTTGTAGCAGAACAACAGGGGCTCTTCCCCTTGAGCTTCATAGACTACATCTGACAGCGAGGCCTGTGGAATTAAATAACATTACAAGGGTCAAATACAAGGGTCAAATACAACATACAAATAAAAAATAAAAATAATTAACATATAGCTTAAGGGGTTTCTTACAGTATACACTTTTTCTTTACCTGAGTTTCACCTCTCCCTTTTGTGGACATTTAAGTGACCCAAGCTGCCTGGGCCTTACAGGGCCGCGACCTGTCAGGAGAGGGATTTTCTTTGGATCACATACATACATACTTTTTTGACCAAACAAGGACATGGAGGGCCTCCTCGGATGAGTGATAAGTCCAATGCCGGGGCCACCTCTGAGACAACACGAACACATAGGACGAGACACACCATTCACACACACACTCATTCCAAACAAGGCGAGGATGGGATGAAGATGATAATGACGCTCAGATGATATCCGGGGACCAAAAGGGCCTAAAGTTACCTGACATTTGTCTCACAGGTGAGGAAAAACCCCAGAAAGAACCCCACCTAGGTAACTTGTCTCAACTTGAACCCGGGCCCGCTACGTGAGAGGAACGAACACATCCCCTACACCACAGTGGTGGACTACAGTATACACACACTGAGAAATTGGTGAAATTTAACTCGGCATCACTTGCATATATGGCTGTCATGCCATCACTTGCATGTTAGATTTTGATCTAATATAAGTTTTTGTTCATTTATAGCTATTAAATACAACTCAAACAAATGGATGAATTTACAGTAAGATTCTAAAACCATTTTAACATTTGTAAAAGCAAATACTGTCATATTTCAGTATGGTAAATAACTTTCTGACTAAAAAATATGTTAATTTGAATTCATGCACTTTTGGCCATAGTGGATGTATGTACAAACCAGGGGCGTATACTCTATTGGTGCTATGCGTGCGCCGCAAGCCCTAATTCTAGATGGAATATTTTCATTCATAATATTTTATTTTGTCAGTAAATTGTGGAAAAATCAGTGTCATTTTTATTGCTGAAATGAGAAAACAAGGGCCCCGCTGCGAGGCTGTCACCAGTGTGCTACGATTCCGTAATGGGAATGAGTTTCTGAGCGGTACGTTAGACGTGGACTTGCCTCGAGGCTAGAACTTGTGTGCTTTGAGTTTTGAAGAAGGGCGATATCCTGACCGCGGGGTGAAGAAGGGAATAGGTTTCGCACGGTGGGGAGATTTGGCAGTATCTTGAGTGCCTTGCATGCTACTGAAGTTGCGCACTCAGCTGAGTTGTAGCGAAGTATATTGCGATTTCAAGAAGTTAAAAAGTAAATGATTGTAAATGTTATTTTATTTAATGTTATCAAAAGTGTTTGATTATTTTTTAGTCTTTTATTTTAAGAATTTCAATAGCAAATAATTGTAAATACAGTGTTACTTTATTTACTGCTATTCTGCACGCGGCGGGAGATTTGCCGGTAGTTTGCGTGCTACTGAAGTTTCGCAAGCAATTGTGTTGTACCTAAGTATATTACAATTTTAATAATTTCAAGGCAAATATTCTAAATATTATTTTATTTAGTGGTTAAAAATATCTGTTAAATTAATTTTTAGTGAATGTAGCCTATTTCATTCTGAAAACATTATGAAAGAGCACAGCTGTATTTTGGAAGATCTTCTGATAAATACATTTTTATCCAAAACTTTTCAAGATAAATTGCAAATTGTGACAAATGTACGGCCTTTCCCCGAGTTAACAAGTCTTTCTACAATATATAAAGGCAAGAATGTAGAATATATAGAACATTGTTCAGTCTCACATTCCTGAGGAAGGCCACAGAGTGAAAATTGCCGTACGCTCGAGCCTAATAATTTTGACACTGCTGATAACCCGAGAAGTCATCTTAACTAATGAGCGCCGTGAAGGCTTCAAATCTTATAAGTACAAATCCTTCATGTTTTAAAAGGAAGAATAAGCCTACTTTAATAAAGTAAGCTATTTTTAACTGTTCAGTTAAAGTTAATCTACATTCTCAATTAACTCAGGAATCAAGTACATTTTCTGTGTAGGACGATAGCATAGCACGCCCTTTATCAGAGATCAGGATACGCCACTGGTACAAACAGAAGGGCATAAAGCAGACAAACACGACAGAGGACAAAATTACTGCAGACAATGTGTTTCTCAGACAAATATTTGCATGGACAAAACCATGAGTGAACAAAAGTGAAAGCCTACAATAGGGTTCTCCCATTCAAGCCTCTGGCCTGTGCAAAGTAAAAATACAATTTTCTTAGTACTTACTCTGATCTGTAGGGGCAGGCCAGTCTTGTTAATAATCCAGTATGGAGCATGTAGATACACTTCACAGGTTTCAGATCTCTCTACTTGCAGACTCAGACCCAATTGCTTGTTCCCTCCTTCAGTCTCATACTCTGTCACCATGCCTACAGTCTTCTCTTCCAAATCTGCAGTCATGTTGAATGAGCCTGTCCAAGGGATGCCCAAATATACAGGAACCTGTTTGTCACACAATTACACATACTGAAAACCTACAAATTATCTGACATCACTAAGGACTTTTAATTTTAATATAATATTATGTGGTGTTGACTTTAGGTTTGTTCCAGGAACATTCAACATTCCAGCATGTCCCAGACATGCACACATTGTCTTTTCCTAATACCTTTATCAATGAATTGACATTGTGCACATGTGTGCCAATTCAATGCAAACTGAATTATGTCCAAAAAGCAAAGTTTTACATGACAGCCAAACTACGGGAAGTATTTAATAATTACAACTCAAAAACTTGTCTTTACATATCCAAAATTGAACAATACTAAGAACAAAATTCCCCCCCCCCAAATCCAAGCCTTAGTTTCATCTCACATGAATTGCTTAGGCTATGTCATTTGCAACAGTGCACAGTTTTATTTCTGAGCAAAATGCAGTTCAAGGTTTTTTCCTTAATAGGCTTACAATAGTGGTGGGTCTGACGTTAACCTGAAGACAAATCAGATTACTGTTATCTTATTATTCACCTTTCTTCAAAATGCAACTGCCTTGCCGACTTTTACTGCTTCGGAATTTTCCCCTACATTACGGTATGCTCTCATCCACTGTGAAATAACACAAACCAACAGAATCCTTCCTACATTTTTCACTGATCAAGTCCTCTGTTTAACGAACATAATTAACTTTCAGGGTAACCAATGTGACAAATATAGCTGTCAACATAATATGGTTTGAAGCACTCACAAATGTGGACAAGATATGGTTTGCAACAACAGCTGTTTTTCACATGTCTTACACTGGAACAAAATACGATTTCCCATGAACAGAGTTCATAGCAGGAAAGAGCATGCTACAAACTGTCAGAATTATTCATTTAAAACTCAATTTTGTCCTGAGGTAGACATAATATGGTTTGCAATGGTAGAGGTAAATCACTCCCGTAACATCTCTGGGATCTGTTATGGGTAGGTTGAGTGCGAGTCTGGAGTCTGGGCCTCTGCTAATCCCCCGCTCCTTCCGCCAAACACTTCACCAATGAACAGGTGTCAGCGCACAAGAGGCACCTATTTCAAATAGCAATGGTCACTCTCTACAATACTTATTTCTCATACCGTACTTAATCTGTTGTCACAACTGAAATAAAATTGTCGTCTTTGCTAGCTGTTCTTCAAACAGTTTTCACCTCTCTTTATGCCATGAGCCCATCTATTCGTACTTCCGAAGTGCCAACAGCCAATCACTTTTTACCGGTGTAAGGGGTTTTAAGCCGAAAATACGAAATACGAAAGAAAATCGAATAAGTAACGATACTTACTACATTTATTCATTAAAGTTTCTTTAATAATAATTCCCAGATAGTGAAATGGTTCTTCTTAATATTATTATAAACGATAACTTAACATCAGCTTAAAAATAGTATTTTTTTTTGTTTTCGTTGTTGTTGTAAAGAAAAGATACTTCGTACTTTCAGCTTAAACATTTGGTATTTAAAATGCACATGAATTAAAATGAAATACTTAAAATAAAGAAGTATTTTCTAAAACAAATAACATGCATTAATATTGTAGATGTTAAATTCATTAACATTACAGCCTATACAACAATAAGGTGCAACAGATTAAAATATCAACACTTTAAGAGGTAAACCTATTCACAAAATAGCTTAAATGAAGATTTGAAATATTGTTATGAACATATTCTATTGAACTGAACATGTTAAAATTGTTCACACTCAAGATTTATCTTTCTAATATCAAAAACACTGTTAATGAATATACTAATGAACTTAAACCGAGCGTAAGATAATAAAGGCATCCTCAGGAAAGGAAAGTTATGGATGAGTTCGCGCACTTATGGGGACCGATCTGTGAAATATGTCGATTTTTTTTCTTTTTCATTTTTCACCCCTAAAATTTTGAGAGCTGTAAATTCATTTAGGGTAATCTTGAAAAAATTTACATATATTTTGTGATTTATTGGGTTTCATGGCAAAAGATCCTTGCAGTTCAATTTTTAAAATTTTGGGACCGAATTGCAAATTTGCATATTTGATCTCTACACGCGTCAAATAAAAAAGCTGATAGTTTATTATTTCTTTAAGAAATGAAACTTAAACATTATTTTACTTAATTTTGTTGAGTTTAAATCATAAACAGTATGTTATAAAGGCATTAATAGCTAACTGTTTTTAATTAACTATTCATTTAGTTAGTTTTATTACTGATAAGTCAGGATTTGGTTGAACATTTCAAAGCAATTGATTAAATATTGCTACGCAAGGAATAATTTTAAATATTTACTCACATGATTTGAGCACTTTTTTTTACCCAGTTTTGGTTACCGAAAAAAGGGTGATGCTTAAAACATGCGGACTTTTTAAAAAGAGGTCTTATCGTTTCTCAGTTCTACAACCTAAGTAGAAGCTCTTCATTTCTTATAGTGGGATATTTCCCACCTTCCAGACCACAAAATGCCCTACTGTAAGTTTTTGCATTTTTAGAGCGTCTTTATGTTTTCTCCAATAACGTACTAAAAAGCGAACCATTTCGCGAAACATTAAACTTTTTTTTCGTATTTTTGTTCTTTTAATTTGTACAGCGCTGTGTAATTCTTCTTCTTCCCTGTCTTGAAATTTAAACACAAGTGCACTGTATTGTTAAAAATCAACTGTAATACCATAGTGCCATCCCCTTCTTTTGTGAAGCAGGTAGAGCAGTTTTGTGAATGAACAATACCTATCATGGAATGCGAGAATTGACCTTTATGAAAGGACAACAAATCCCAAATACAGGTTTGTAACACTTCAGCAGGCAACAATAGACTGACTACTGAGCATCTACCCCTGCACATCCCCCACCCTTCGCTGCATTGCTAGGATCGCTCACTGTTCAGCTAGAGAAACCCAGAGATGTTACGAAAATGATTTACCTCTACTCCTTACAAGACATATCATGCTGAATGTTGCAGGAGCAAAGCTTTTATTATAAATGTTAATACAATTGAGGAAGGAGTATGAAATGAAAATAAACTCAAAGACAGAATACCAAATAAGCAGGTATCAATTGAAATGGTATTCTGAAGATTCTAATAATATTAGTTTTAATTTTATTTTGTGTACTGGTATCGGTAAAATAAAATCAAATGGATAATTGATTCCACCAGCTTAACAATCTTTATTTTATTCATCTTCAGGGCATCTGAATATTCACGCAAATAAAATGATCATCTTCCAACTTCCACATTAGTGTGATTGGCAGTTTCAAAGGCGTACCAGCCATATTATCCGTGTTTTTCGACTATTTGTGCATGTCACAGACTCATTAACATGGATAATCGGAAGTTTCTTACTTGTGTCAGCACTTATCACACTTACCTCCACACATATCCTGTGCATCTTGAGAAGATTCAAGAAGTAAATGTTAGTCTTCTCCCCTGGTTCAATGCGCACTTCATATTTTATAGTTGGCACTTTTATTTCCACAGCATAAGGTAGTCTGTTGTGAACAGCTAGAGGTGGAAGCAGTCGTATTATGTAGTTAGGGATAGACCTGGAAGCATGATTCATGGGGACTCCTTCCTCACAAAGGGCCTGCAAAAGAACAAGACTAAACAATGGGTTCAGAGGAACATGGCACAATAAACTCAATTACACACACACAGCTATTTTATAATCATAATACCAGTACTGATTTTTTACATTTCATTCCTTAATTAATAGACAGATACATACAGAGATCTTCAATTATCCGGATTAAATTGGGACCGGACCCGATCCACATAATCAAATATCCAGGTAATTTGATAGATCATAAAAAAAAAGTAATTTCTTTAGATAAACTAAATTTTACAGTACTGTACTTACATGAAGTGTCACATCTTAAATATATCGGTTAGAGTCTGTAGTTTTGCTAACAAACTGTCTATTTTGTTGGCTGAAAGTTTTGCTTTTTTGCAAATAATTGGCCCTGAAAGAGGGTTTTCCAACATTTACAGCCTTAAAGCAATCCAGCCAGATAATTGGCAATCCGATAGTTGGAGTTTGGACTATTGATGGTAAATATTATTTTTACAACTTTTTATCGCCCTATTATCTATCAGCAACATATTTCTCTCTATTTTGTTTCAATTTTCTTAATTTTTATATTTATTTCACATGTAGTATTTTATTTTATTTCACAGTGTATTTTTTCATCATCATCAATTGCAAGGATTGAGCTTATTAGCCCGTTCTGTCCTCAAAATCTCTCCATCTTGTCCTGGGTCTTCCAGGGTTATATTTTCCTTGTGGTTAATACATTAGTATTTGAAAGGAATCCTATCCAATGGCATTCTCTGTACATGATAATACCAGTCTAATTTCTTTTGCTTTATTTCTTCATTGAGCTTCTTCATCCTCAGTCCTTCACATATGTCTGTACTTTTTTTATCCAGTTTTGTATAGCCTGCCACATATTGTAAAAATTTCATTTTGGTCGCCTCTATTCATCTTTCATCACTTCTTCTCATGGGCCATGTTTCGCTACCATACATTAAATAGGGAACAACTATAGTTTTGTAGAACTTTAATTGTGTATCCTTAGTGCTTTACGGCCTAGTGTTCTTTTTCTCTTGAAGGACAGAAATATGAAGAACTGAACATAATAGAAGAGTAGCCTACATATTTATTTTAGTAAAGCAACATTATAGAGTTGCAATATAACCAACAGAAGCTGGTGAAATTTGTAAAATTAGCCACGCTCTACTTTCAAAGATATTACTTCCAGAAATTCCAATGTCATGCCGGGTACAGAAGTGAAGCCTATATTTTGAATAGAGTATGTTTTATCTGTATTATGGCACATGCTTTCTCCCTTTTCTCACTAAATGGCATGTCTTGTTTGATGACTTGAGAGTGAATGGAAGTCAAGATAAAAACATGACATGTCATGAACATCCGAACTCTAGTTTTAACTTGTGTAGCCTAATATTGTAAAGTGTTGCAACATAAAGATTCTGTAGTCCCAGCATGGCAGGAAGTTCAAATTATGAAACCATGAGTATTATACACTTAATAATAAGAAATTAAATAAGAAAGATGTGTTTAAAATTATTACAATATCAGTGGATAAAAGTTAAAAATTAACATACAACGTTTCACCTCTGCCCTTGAGTCTTCCTCAGGTGACTTCTCACACAGTACTGATCATGAAGAAGATTGAGTTTCGTCACGGTAACCATCGATAAAAACATTGTTTCTAAAATATCTTTCCTTCCAGTTCTTTGGAATGTCAAACATTCCCTCCTCCATGCTTTCCGCTGGCGGCCGGGGAATTTTTAACACTGGAACTTCCCTTTTCAGTCTCCTCATTAGATCCAGCCATTTGTCCCCTATATAACCATCATACCTATTTAAACACACCCCAGGTTGCCGATTATGCACCATGCCTCATATACATTTCTTTTTACGTAATCATCCTCAATTCTTACAATGTTTACTTCACCAATACCATGATTGTTTTCCGTCATATGCTGACTGAGTCCAGTAGAGCATTTCCCACTATTTACATCCCTTTCATGCTCGTGTAGTCTGGTTTTAAAGTCCCTCCCGGTTTCCCCGACATATACTCCCTCACAATCACTACATTTTATCGAGTATACTCCGGGCAAATTCATTTTGCCCTTGTTCGTACCAAGATGTTCATACAGGGAAAATATTTTTCCAATTGTCCTTTCCGTTTTATATGCTGGTACTATGCCATATTTCTGGAAAACTTTCCCTATGCGTTCGCTGACGCGGGGATCATATGGTACTCCTATGTAACCTATACTATTGTTTTCTTTCCTTTTTTCATCTTTTTTATCACTTCCTTTTTCAACACTTTTCCATATATGGTTAATTTTCCTACCACAATACCCACTTATTTCTGCTAATCTAAAGACTTCTTTCTTTTCCTTTTCTAAATCTTCGCTATTATTGCATAGACCAGTAACTCTGTGTGCAAAATTATGCCATAAATTGTTTTTGATTCTGTGATGATGTGTTGATCTTCTGTGTATATACATTTCTCCTTTACATGTTTTTCTATACACGCCTAAACAAACTCCCTGTTGCTGAAGGGTAATTCTAAGGTCCAAGAAGTTGATACTGTTGTTCGCCGATTTCTCAATCGTGAACCTCACCCTGTTGTGGTAACTGTTGAATTCTTCTAGCATTGAGTCCGAGATGTCTTGCCTAGCTATTAGCAATATATCATGATCAGTACTGTGTGAGAAGTCACCTGAGGAAGACTCAAAGGCAGAGTTAAAATGTTGTGTGTTAATTTTTAACTTTTATCCACTGATATTGTAATAATTTTAAACAAATCTTTTTATTGGATTTGACTCGGTGGAAATTTGGGACCAATGGTTCTATAGGGTCTGCATGTAAAATCTGATAAAGCCGATTTAAATAAAGGTCATCTAACTGTGAATCATTGAACCACCCATAATAAACTGCAAGCAACTATTTTTTCCACCAGAAACAAAGTTTATAATTGTTTTTGTTTTCCTTTAGGAGTCCATTAATCAATACTATATATAATACTCAGTTACAAGTTAGTGTGTTGTTGGAAGTCTACTGATCTGTGGTGAACACCGCAAAGCAAAGCATCTAACGCCTGTCTGTTCAAGTCTTTTAATTTTACATTAGCCATCACTGCATGTCAACACTGTTATTGTCATAGTTCAAAAGCTGCAGCTTAACTGAAGGGTGAAGCATGTTTAATTGCTTAAAAGGGAAAGTTACGGAATGCCACCCCGTCGAACTGGTCATTGTGTGAACAGGGAACACTACCAATACAAAACAAAACAGTTCAATTAGAAACGAAACCCTTAAAAACAAATGTTGAAGCATCTTCCGGGCTGTGGGCCGTGGTCCAAAGGTAAAATAACAAGTCTCGCCAGACATTTCGCTCCCGCTGTGGGGAGAAAAAAACTCCACACAGCGGGAGCGAAATGTCTGGTGAGACTTGTTATTTTGCCTTTGGACCATGGCCCACAGCCCGGAAGATGCTTCAACATCAATATTCCAGGTGTTAAAGTCTCAGATTAACCTTAAAAACAAAGTTTTGAGTGATGTACAGTACTTAAAAATAAAGCCGTAAAAAGGAAACTGTGATAACATAAACTGAATCTTTGATCACAATAAACAGAATTTTTTCAATGTATAAGTATTAATCCCTATGGGACTTTATAAAAATGATAACAATAGCCATGATTACATTAAGTTGCACTTACTGTATTACCAATATAGGATCTTTCTACATCAATTTGTTTCTTTTTTTCTCTCAACAGTACTTTTTTTATGGGTAAAGAAATAAAACAGGATAACTTAGAGCAATTTAAAAGATAAAACTGTCAATGACCTCGTAATATGCAAGTATCAAGTACACACATTAAAATTTCATATATTAGAATATATCCCAAAATCCTACTCATACAAAAGTTTGTATGTCGACCACAGACACTTACCCTAATAGAGAACACTGTGGCATCTTTGCTTTCTTTGGGAGCACAGTAGATATCTTTAGGTGTATTGAGGTCTGATGCCAATTCCTGCCACCAGAGACCACCTTCGCTCACATGGTAGCTGCTGTTAGAAAAAAGTAACATAGATATATCATACAAATACAAGTAAGTATAGATGATGCACACAGGTATCAGAAGTCAAAGTATATTCACAGGTAATCCCACGAGAGATTACGAGTTTATCTAATGTGAAGAAACCAGGCTCTATATGATGTATTGAGGAATTAAAGATGCCCAGCTCTCAGAAAGAGATACATCTGTTTCTTTCATTATCTGCTCTTTATTCCCCAGCATCTCGAGTTCAAAAGCATTATTGGTGCTGCAAAAATGGCTACTCTCTACAAATTTAGAAAGGGATGCAGTGGATGAATATTTAGAATTAACCAAATTAGGTGTTAATTAAACAGAGGCAAGATCTACGAGCAAAAATCTGGTTTAGCCACAGAGAATGCACTCTTCCCCTTCCTAGCTAATTTGTTCATGAGAAATATAGAAATTCTAGTTATGTGCCGATGAGCTATTTCTCGGCACCCACATTATATGTAGTTTTATATTTTCATAATCTTTTGGGTACTTATAACTATGGTCTTCTCTTTCAGCAGCTTTCCGCCATCTTTGTTTTGTTTGTTTGACTACCTGCTAGTGTTTTGTTTAATTTCGTCGTTAATCTCGGTACCCAAGATGTATATTTGTTCATTTGGTTGTGTTGGTGGTGGTGTCACTGCCCTTGCTTCTCGAGGGGGAATTTCCTGGTGAAATTGTTAATTCAGTCTGTCTCAGGATGCCATCTAATTAAGAAGTCTATCTCAAGATGCCGTTTAGTCAGCAGTCCGTCCGTCTTGGTAGAGTCATGTAAATTTACCTATTTGTACCATGTCTTTATTTGGCAGGTATGTCATAGTTTAGTTATGTCTTAATCAATTCTACTGTTCTGAGAAGGGATGACCATGATATTGCTGTTCAGAAACATAAGCTAATTCTTGCTTGCCGTTATATTTTTCGCTTTCATGTAATGCAGTTTGCTGGCTTAAATGTAATTCAATACTATGCAGTAAACTTTGGGGTCATTTCTGTCATTGTACCTGTTTTACGAGGGCGGTTCGTAAAGTAAGTTCCGGTATCTCACAACATGCGAATTAGTGGTGCTAGCATCGCAAACTGTGTTCCGTTGTGTAGCTTGGTTCATTATGCTCATGGAAGTATAACTGTGAGACTGTTCTCGGCCATTTATCTCAACAATACAGGCGTTTGAAATGTGCGCAGCAATAAGAGATCCCGCCAAGAGTGAGGTACGTGGAGTAATACAATTTGTGTGGGCAAAACAAATGGCACTAGCAGCAATTCATCATGAGATTACTGAAGTGTACGGGAACATTATGAGTGACACTATGGTTCGACATTGGTGTCATGAAATTCATGACGGATGCACTAACGTCCATGATGAAGAATGAATTGGCTGACCAACTGCTGTGAATGATGAACTTCTTGCAAAAGTGGATGAAGTGGTCAGAAAAAATCGCCGTTTCACATGTCTCCACTCTCAGAGCATTTTCCACAAATTTGTTGGACTGTCGAATCGCAGCAGTTTCAAATGGATGAGGAGCTCAAGGAGAGCGTCAACGGGCGGCTACACGCACAGGCGGCAGAGTTTTATGCAGAAGGAATTTCGAAGCTTGTGAAGCGGTATGACAGATGTCTGAATGTTAGCAGAAATTATGTTGATAAATAGCTGAAAGGGTGTAGGCCTACTGTTCACTAGTGTGTAATAAAAGTCCCTACAATAAAGCGTTTTCTGCAAAAAAAAATATCGGAACTTACTTTACGAACCACCCTCGTATATTAAATAAAATTGTTAATGGTTTATTATTAATGTGGATATATTTTCAGTATTTTCTCTCATTTACCGATTTATCCTCTATGCCTCTGGGTAAATTCACTAATGTGCTTATATGCCTCACAGTTAATAAAGCATTTTCTCTCAAGTTCAAATTATGGTTTAGATATGTGGATTACCGGTACGTATTTGTTGTGCTCCATCAGAAACACCTCCGAAATGCTCTCAACTTATAGGAAAGAAACATCAATTTCACAGTGGAAGTTGAAAATAATAACAATTTTTGGATCTAAACTTAATTAAACATTCTATGAGAAAAGAGTTTGGTACTGGTTTCCATAGCAAGAAAATACACATAGACAACTTCTTATGAGAAAATATCTATAACCCAGTCCCTCATAAACATGCAGATACCAATAGCCTAGCTCACAGGAGTGTAAACGTTCCTTTGAATCAGACAGAATATACCACAGAGTAGCCTACAATCACAGTGCAAACATCAACGGTTTCATCAAAGATTTGGTTGAAAGAAAATTAAGAAATTTGAAATGCAGAAAGAAATTAAGAAGATCACCCCCTAAAAAATTAGAAAGACTATTCAACTCCTATGCCGTGTGTTTGATATTGACCAATAATGTTAAGCAATTCCTCGGATATAGACCAATCACGGCCGTTTATCTTGCAATATTCTTATAGGAATCGCAAGGAGGGTATTTTATCGCGGTAAAACCAGCTGGTCGTTACTGGAGACGTAAGTATCAGTGTGCAGTGATTGATAGTCTCTGTTGCTACTAAGCAGCATGAAATCAGATTATTTTATGCAACACAACTTATTTGAAAATTGAAATAATAGAAATATACATTGATTATGAACATAATTTCGATTCGGTGCAAGCCAGTTCGTGTGCTTTTATTCTGTTCTGCTGTTAGCTTACCTGAATGAAGTTAACTATATCTTATATGCACTGGTGGTAGCACAGATTACACCAAGGTAGCTCGAATCGATTCATGGATGGTTGATTCACAGTATGCCGTGATCTCGTAACTTTTAGTATTATTTTTATACAACAAAGCACGAAAGTAATTATTGTTTATATAATCTGTTACATTTTATTCATGGAATAGTCCTAATAAATCCAACCCGAGTATAAATCCAACCCGAGTTGATGAGTTACATCAGAAAAATTCGCTTCTGCTTCGCAGTCGCAAATCTATCGATAAACTCGTCAACTATCATGGGATTTGATTAATTTCTTATTGATTATATATCTCATGGAATTACCTATGATAAAACAGTATTCAAGACATTCACCTAGAAACAATACATTTTAAAAAGTGTTTCAAGACTTTAATGTAAAACTAGCCACAAAAAACAAACTGAAAATCAAGTCACTAATTAAGACAAGGAACCTCCCAATGACAAATCAGGAAAACATAGAAACTGTGTTAGGATATACATTAGGCAACCAAAATGAACCTTGGAATTAAAGAACATTTTAGAACATAAAATACCAGCAAACGGAAAAATCAGCAACAGCAGCACACTGCTGGGAAGAGGCCCACAAAATAGTCACAGAAGCCAAACTCTTGAAACGCTGAGACCTAATAGTTTGGGAATAACACCATCATTGTCATTATAATCATCATCATCATCATTGTCTTCGTCATCTTTGTCATCATCTTTGTCGTCGTCATAATGATTATTATTATTATCATTTATTTATTTTTATATTTTTATTTATTTTACTTTTTTTTTGCTATTCATTTTAAAATGATTTTGTGACCTTTGGAAAATGATGCTGAAATTGTACTTTTCCTTTTTGGTTTTTGAATCTCTTATTTTCATACAAACACAACATGGTAAAATAATTTGAAACAAACAAGAAAGAGCTAGGGTTAATACTTACTCTACGTAAGCAGGCAGCAAGTAGAGCTTGCAGTGGTAGGCTACATAGAGAGGCACACTGAATGTCTCATCTGGCTCCACTATAGCAACTCTGATCGTGTCTTCAAATGGATTTGTTGACTCCCCAACATGGTCTACTTCAAGCTGATCCAGTACAGGCTTCTTGTAGTATAGACCCATGGCATATGAGGTCTCATTCTTTATCTGCAAGATTATCAACACGATATCATTCTTAAGCCTGCCTTGGTTTTTAAGAGTTGTCATGCATCGTCTAGATAGCTATAAGAGTAGAGGCGTTTCATTTTGCCAAAGCATGAAATTCCGATTTTTTAATGAGAAATCACCAGGGCCTGGATTTTGATGACCTGTCTTCTTTTAACTGGTAAATCATGGACGTTGCTCACTAATTCAGTTAAAAATGCAGAAATTATTGTACCTTTCATGAAAATGACAACATAATTGACGAACTTATGTAATTTACATTGAAAGCAATTTGAAGATAGTAACTTTAGTGGCAACAACTGCAATTCGTTTAACGAAAGTTGATATTTCAGCTAATTTCACAACCTATCAATATAATATGCTAAAAAAAAGAATTTATTTAAATTTATAAAACGAAGCCAAGTTAAAATTAATGTTTGCTGAAGCTTCTGTTCCTTAAAAATTCTAACAAAATTAGCAAAATTACTAACACAAATAAAAACAGTTAAAAATATACCGAAATGTCTATAAACATTTATTAAATCTGGCAAAAACAGGCACATTTAGTTATAAGTTAAATAGGAAAGTACTTAATGCATGAATCAAATGATACAAAATAATTATTGTGTAGACCTGTAGCATTCACTTTTTGTTGAGACATGTTAATAATTACTAATTAGGCCTGGTATTGGTCAGGTTGTGTACTATAGTTCAGAGCATTTTGTATCGTACTGATACATTGTGAGATTGAGCTACCACATACACTTTTTACCCACTCACCTAGAAGTGCTCTCCTGTTTTGATTCACCAAATATTATAACTAAGATTCAAGTGTATAATTTAGAGAATGTATGAGAAATTGACCTATACACTTTATTTTCCAAGTTCCCCCATAAATAATATTCACATACTGTTAGAAGAAGAACTTAAAGACAATATCACAAGAGAAATTAACTCTGTCTCGGAAGCTGAACTTATGCGCGTGAAAGAAAAATTCCTAAAAGATGCCAGTATTGTGTAGATGCAAGAGGAGAACATTTCCAACATCTCTTGTGATGAGGTAGGCCTACGTGGTTATTTTCATTGTAATTTTAACTGTAAATGTGAGAACCTGAATCATTACACGGATCGCGGCTTTATTTGCATAGATATTTCACCCGATTGCTCGGGAGTTGGAGCTGTGCCCGCCGTGAAGCAGTCACTGGCCAACTGTATTTATTGGGACATTAACAGTATAGAATAAAGTGAATGAATGAGTTTGTTTATTTCACCTTAATTACAATTGAAGAGGTAAGTGGATAAAGGGGGCATGTGACATTTTAAAAATAATCAAGTTAAGTTACTGTCAGGGATACCAGTGTCATGAACCATGTAGGTGACCATAACAAAATACAATTAAGTTACCGTACATGAAGAATCTTGTGAACAGTGCGTTACTCCAATATTTTTATGATATTATTTCTTTCTCAAGTGTATTTTTTATATTACTTTCTGTAACAACTTTAAACAGGCTATCAACTATAAAGGATTAATAAATAGTGTTAAAATTTGATTCTATCTTTTAACCTGAAAGGGCTTGCATTACAATTCAATTGGAAGATGAAAACCCTTTCATAGGTCAACTCCAGGCCCGGATATTAGGCCTACTACTAAGTGTTGATTATTTAATTTTTTCCTGGTCTGGAATTACCAGCTTGTTAGCCGGTTTAAGATTTCCTCCATGTCATACACATTTGAGATTAGAAAAAGCAAAGTGAATAAGTGGTTTTTATACTCCTGGCATTCAATGATTCAGCCAGATTGAGTTTACCTAGTGATTTATTTTATCAGTTTTCAGATATCGTTGTTTAATTGGTTACAACGAATAAAAAAATTGTTCATTCTGATTGGTCGATATACTCCAGCCTTTTCCCAGAGAACACAAAATTTCATTTTTCTACTTATAATAATAGAGATACGCATAATGTAATTATGGTTAATAATATGTTATGCTTGCATTATATCTTTTGCTACATATAAATATATAATACGGTATATTGGTATGATCATGATGTCTTCATCACTACTGCTATCAAATTGATAACTGTCTATCACTATCACAAGGTAAATAATTTGGGTAAAATTCACACTGTTCTAAACACTTATTCATCATCTTTTCAAACAACAAACTCTGCCAGGATTAGTAAGAAAGCTAAAAATTGAGATGAAACAAGATTTGACAATTTGTTTCAATTGCACAAAAGTCTCCTTCTGAAGGTCAAACCCCTGATAAAGTACATAATTGGAAAGAGGGAAGAATCCTGTTCCTGCTGACATATATTTGAAGTTACAGCTGCTTAAAAAACATGTTCAAACTATTTCATAAAACCACAGTTTGCTCTGATTGGCAGTGGCATCTAAGGCCATCAGTAGCAGAGTCGGGATTTTAGAAGTCATTCTCTGGCAAACAGCTTGGATTAAGAGGGATAAAGGCTAGTTTACATGATGACACTAGGTTTCGCATTACTTTAATGAAAGTGATTTCATGAAATTAATTACACCTATTTTCTACGAAAATAATTCCAGTGCAACTGCACGTTTATACTTGGATTCAGGGTAGGAACATAGTATAGGAGATGTACCTGCAACTCAACGTTGCAATACACAACCGCTGTCTCACTCACTCCCTTCCATTCTGTAGACAAGGGTTGCAGAGAGCCGGCAACCTGCCTGAGAACCAGTTGCCGGCTATCCCCATTCCTTGTCTACAGAGTGGAAGGGAGTGAGTGAGACAGAGGTTGTGTATTGCAACGTTGAGTTGCAGGTACATCTCCTACACTATGTTCCTACCCTGAATCCAAGTATACATAACCATATTTCTGAAGTTCAACTTGTTAAACCCCATATAAATGTTTCAAACACGTATGAATCCAGGCATTTCACAGTTTTCTCACTTCCCATTTCATTTTTAAAAAATGCAAACAAACTAAATAAGCATATAACCTCAAAATTACTACTATAGTTTTGTGAAAAGATGGAATCAGCAAAAACTTCGTAGTGTCGTAACTCATTGTCACCAGTAAATCTCATGCTTGTGCATTCAAGTAAAAAACAGTTGCGAAATTTAGTTAGGCCTACAAAACCTGATTTTGTCATGTAAACTAGCCTTAAAAGTACACTATTCAGAGAATCCCTGAATGAAAACTGATTGGTGAATATGTTCAAAATAATTTTGTTGCTGTATATTTTTCTTGAACGATTTCAGAACACTTTCAAATACAAAGACATAAAGCAAGCTCACCTGCAGGGGCGACCTGACTGAGATTCTACGATGGCTGTGATGCATGTCGACACCAACAACAATGTAGTACCTTGTGCTGTTTCTCATGGGGTGCAGCATGTGAAGCTTGCTAACAGCTCTCTGTGGGGCCACCACTTGCAGCTTGTCAAAACCTGCACATCATACGTGTCATTAGCTGAGTAGTGACAACGAACAAGGTATAGCTACCACTCTGGTGTTGAATTTTAAAATAAAATAGCCTATACGGTCAAGTGCAATCACCTCCCAATATTAAGGTATATGTACACCCAAGAAACCAAAAAATTCTGAAAATTTGAATTTTTTTAAATGGCATATTTAGATAGACAGGTATTTTCTTTTTAATTTCATATATGGCCATTGTCCTTCATGGGATCTTATAGACTATATTCATTCATTGTTGAAATATGGCTGCTAGTTCCTTAGATAGAGCCCTTTTTCTAAGAAGCTTCATTTTGCCATTGCCCCTTAACCATCTATCAAATTTCAGTATTTTTATTCTTCCCTCTCTGCTAGAAGTTCATATATTCTTCTTCTTCTTCCAGGTTATTTTACGACGCCCCTCTCACAGTCTTGGAGTATCAGCGTCATAAGGAGTTTATTGTAAGAAGGGAAAGTATATGTGGGAGGTTGGTACTATTGTTTGTTTAAACTTTCATCTTGCAGTTAGTAAGGTGTTTATGTAATATATGGCTCATGTGTATTTCATCGTCATGTATAAGTGATGTAATAGTCCATGGTCCTGTACCTTTGTATTTATAAATATGATAATAAAGTTGGTCAATTTGTTGTTTGAATAAACTACATCCAAAAAATATGTGATTAATGTCTCCTATTTCCCCGCAATCACACAGGGGGGTTTCTAATTTTCTTATTTTGTGTAAGTATTTGGGCGTAACAGCTACATTTAGTTTAATTTTAGAAATTAAAGAAACATGTGTTCTGGGTATTGCAGCCTTATAGAACCATGGACGTATGTGTGTGTTGGATATGTGTCGTTGTCGAAGGTCTTGTATATGTTGTTTGGTTATATCTTGAATGGGAACTAGAAAAGTGTGTTGTGTGTGTGATTGTGCAGACATTTGGCAAGTTTATCTGCCCTTTCATTACCCGTAATGTTACGGTGTGCTGGTATCCAAAGGAGTGTGATGTGATTGTTATGTTCTGTTTGTTTGTGTATGAAGTATTTACAATTTGTTTCCCACCACCCTAGAGTAGGGCGGGGGTTATACTTAACTATTTGCTGAATAGCACTTTGTGAGTCTGTACAAATGATAATGTGTGTATTGTGTGTATGGATGGAGGCAAGCGCTTGTCTAATGGCAACTAGTTCTGCAGTGTAATTGGAAAAATGTGGGTGTAATGAAAAAAGTTTGTCAGTGTGTGTGTTCGAATGGTAATAGGCTGCACCTACTCCACCAGAGATTTTTGAACCATCTGTGAAGAAAAGTTCTACGGAGTGAATGTTATGTGTTACTTTATATTGATCAATATACATATGTAAAGTGGATGAAGGATGAGGATCATGTTTGTGAAATGATGTCATATCAGAATGTATTGAGTGTGCATGTAACGAGTAGTCTATACAGTATGCAGGTGGTCTTGGAAAGGTTTGTTTGTGTTGATGTGTGTAGTATTGATGGAAGATAGGAATAAATGGTGGAATGTAGGGTAAAGCTTGAAGATTATTGCGGCAATATTTGTTATACAAACTGAGAATTTTATTGTAAAGAGGTGACTGGGTGCTAGAAAAGAGTTTTCCTGTAATTTTATGAGTTGCTATTAGTTGTCTGAGAGACGGAGGATAGAAACAAATTTCTTGTAAAACTTTCACAGTACTGGGGTTGCCAGTTATACCAAGAATGCGTTTAGCTATTGAGTAAACTTGCGAAGTGATTTTTTGTTGCCAATATTTTGTGGGATTATAAACTATAACATTGCCATAATCAATTTTTGATTGTATCAAATTATGATATAAAGAGATCATATGAGAAGGATGAAAACCCCACTTGTTCCCAGCTATGTATTTAAAAATTTGGCTGGCTGTGGTTATATGATTGTGAAGATGACGATAATGTATGTTCCATTTTAGATTATGTGTGAGATGAATTCCTAAATACTTAACTGTATCTGTTATTGGTATTGGGCTGTTATTAATGTGTAATTTTGGTTGATGAGTCATTTTGGTGGTATGAAAAAGAATGGTATGACTTTTGGAGGCATTTATGTTAAGACCAAGGTGTAATATGTAATTATTGAGTGTATTTAGATCAGTTTGTTCCGTCGTACAGTCAGTTTTGAATATTGTGCGATTAACTCTGGAGTAAAGTATCATGTCATCAGCATATAGCAATAATTGACTTGTGATGAAAGGTGCTTGTGTAAGATGTCTTGTGTAAATAATAAACAGGATAGGACTCAGAGCAGAGCCTTGAGGGAGGCCGGAGGAGGTAGATCGAGTGGACTGGAAAGAGAAAGAAGGTTGTAAGGTGAGTTGTCTGTCTTTAAGTAGTTGTTCAATGAGTGAAATGAATGGGGGTGGAATATATAATTTGCTTAAAAAGTCTAACATTATGGGTATATGCACAGAGTCATATGCATTGCTAATGTCAAAAAAATGGGCTAAAAGGGCTTTTCGCTGTGCCCAGGTGTTATATATTTCAGTGGTGAGATGAAGGAGTGCATGGTTAGTTCCTTGTCCTGGTCTGTATCCATATTGATGTCGAGGCCAAAGTCCGTAGCGTTCTAGATGAAATATAAGTCGTCTAGTAAGTATTTGTTCAAAAATTTTTCGAAAGGTGTTGCTTAGTATGATAGGACGGTAGCTGGAGACTTGCGTTTCAAGTTTATTAGGTTTGAGTATGGGAAGGACATGGAAATGGAGCCAAGAAACAGGAATAGTTTGAGTGTTAAGAATGTTGTTGTAGGTTTGTAGTAGTATTGTCTTTGTAATAGGGGGAAGATGATTGATCATGTCATAAGTGATTTTGTCAGGTCCTGGTGCCGTTGAACGTTTATGTCGTTGGAGAATAGAATTGAATTCAGAATCAGAGATGGGAGCTATCAAAGGATCTAGAGGGTGTGTAGAAAGGGAATGTGTAGTTGGTATTTGGTAAGGTTGAGGTAGAACAGAATCAGGTGCTATATTGTGTAGAAATTGTTGTTGAAGGTCAATATTGAAATGAATATGATAAGTTTGTCGGGGCCTCTTGTTAGTGAAAAACTTAATTTTTTTCCATGCATCAGAAGTCGAAGATGCCCTAGTAATGTTGTCACAGTATGTTTTCCAGGCTTGACGTCGTGTGTGTCGTAAAGTGCGAGTTGTTCTAGCTGTTTCTTGTTTTAGAGTAAAAAAGTTTTGTTGTGTCGGGGTGCGTCGAAAGTTGGATAGGGCTAGTCGCCTTTTGGCAATGGAATGAGAGCAGTCAGAAGTCCACCAAGGAGGTTTTAGTCTTCGGTTAGGGTGTTTAATAATATGAGGTGAGAGGTGATTATGAAGATACGAGGTGATGAGATGATGAATGTCTTCAAAAGAATGATGTGATGTAGACTGTTGAATAAGGAGAGCTGTTGAATGAGTGATGGTTTCTGTGTAATGAGTCCAATTGTGAATGCGTGGTTGAATAATTATGGGAGTATCAGCTGTTGCTGTGAAATTTTTGTTTATGCCTATGAGAAGCGGGAGATGATCACTGTTCATTGTGTCATGTGCTGGGAGCCAAGTGGTATGTGGATATAGGTGAGTGGAGATGAAAGTGAGGTCAGGAGAGGTGTTGTTTTGATGTCTATTGCCAAGACGAGTAGGTTGGTCTGTATTTAATAGAATTAAATCTGAGATGTGTAGTGAGTGTAAGAATAGCATGTTGTGTGAATGTGACCTGATTTGTTGGGGTGTAAGAGAAAGATTGAAGTCTCCGCAAACAATTGTATTGCGAGTAGGGGAGATAGCAAAATTGTTTTTCCAGAAGGTAGAGGTGATGTGATTGGTGTTTGTGTTGTATACTGCAATGATGTCTATGTGTGAGAGAGTAATTTGAATAGCTTGAAATGTTTCAGTGTAGTTGGAGACTTTATTAGTTGAAGTTACGGACAAATTTGGTTTCAGAAGGATCATGAGACCACCCCCATCTCGTGTCCGGTCATATCTAATGATGTTGTATGGGTGTAGTTTAAATTTGTGTGCAGGTTTGAGCCATGTTTCTAATATAATGATTATGTCTGTAGGTGTGTTTGTGAGAAAGTTTTTAAGTTCTTGTGATTTGTTCCTTACACTGCGGGCATTCCATTGAAGAATGGTGAGCGAAGGATTATGGGACATAGTTTACATAGATATGGAGAAGGATGCTTTCATAGTATGGAGTAATGTTTCTAGGGTTGATTTATCAGGGGTAGAAAGGGACAGGATGCTTTGTTGGAGATCATTAAAAGCTGCCATAAAATGTTCTTTGTTGATAGTGATGAAATCTTGGGAAGGTTGACTAGAAGAATTGGACAAAGCCAAAGAAGCAGGTCGCTCCTGGTTAGTGCGGGTGATAGGAGTAATGGGATGGGTGTCTGCTTTCCATATTGACTATTGAATGAATGAATGAATGAGCCCACTGTGTCCTTGAAGGGCTAGGGCCTCCTACAAGAGGGAAAGCTCATACTATTAACTCACATGGTGAGCTATTCCAAGTGAGAGAGGCAGCACTTTTAGTTAAGTCACTGAGAGTATAGTCATTTTCACAGTTTATTCTTCTTCTTCAGTCGTTGTCCCACTTCACTCCATGCACTTCTGTTTCAAGCAACGCTAGACCAGTGAACTCCAATTTGCTGTTGGAAGTAGTCTGCCCATCTTCTTCTTGGTCTGCCTGGTGTCCTTTTTCTGGCATAGGGGTCCCACATGGAGTTTACCTGCGCCCATCTGTTGTCCTTAAGTCTCGCCACATGTCTGCCCCATTTCCATTTTGTCTCTGCAGCTCGTCTGATGTTTTCTGAAGCTGTAATAACTTGTAGCTATTTGTTGGAGATCCTGTCTTTCAGTGATATGTTCAATATTTTTCGCTCCATTCTCCTTTGGCATGCTTCAATGGTTTTTCGTTGTCTGCCTGTAAGAGATCATGTTTGGCATCCATATAGCAGTCCAGGGAGGTCACAGGTGTTGAGTGCATCTAGTCTCATTTTCCTGTTTAGAGATTTATCTAGAACCAAGAATTTGATGGCTTTCCATGTTTGAGCTATTCGTCTCTTTATCTCTTTGTCCATTTTGTGATAAAATGAGACTAGCTGACCCAGATAGATGTACTCGTCCACATACTGTACCTCGGTTTCTTGCACCTTCACGTGTCTTGGTGGTCCATTAGTCATTAGTTTAGTCTTGTTATGGTTCATGGAGAGGCCGACAGAATTGCCGATCTTGTTTAGCTCATGAAGCATTTGTTGCAGCTCTTCTGGAGACCACGAGAATAACACTACATCATCGGCAAATCTTAAGTTGGTTAGTCTCTTTCTGTGTATCATTATGCCATATTTGTTGTCCCATTTAAGCTTTCTGAATAAGTCTTCGAGCACACAAGTGAAGAGTTTTGGTGAGATTGGGTCACCCTGTCTAACTCCTCTGGTGAGATCGAAGATTTGTCCTTCTCTTTCTGTTCTCTCTTTGTACTTGCTTTGACTATATATTTTACTCAAAATCCTGATGTATTCTAGCTCGACTCCCTGGTTGGCCAATGCATGCAGCTCCCTTGTGTTCTACCGGGTCGAATGCATTTTTGAAATCGACGAATGCTATGTAGAGTGTCAGTTTGTACTCGTCTGATTTTTCTATGATCTGGTTTACTTTGGAGATGGTCGGCTGTGCTGAAACTGGAACAGAAGCCTGCCTATGTTTTTAAAAACAAATTGGTTGACCTTAACACAGTTTAGACTTCACTTTTACCTGTATTCTGTAGGATGATCGTTTCGCGGACTTTTTTCGCATTTTCAACTGCTAGTTGACTAGGTAAAAGTGAAGTCTAAAGTGTGTTAAGGTCAACCAATTTGTTTTTAAAAACATAGTATAGTGCTTCACTGTTAAAAAGTTCCACCAAGATACTGTTTATTAATTAAGAAGCCTGCCTGTTTATTTGACTGGTTTTCATCAAGTGTCTTTAGCAATCTTGGGCCTGTAGTTGTTCAGATCATCTTTGGGGCCTTTCTTGTGTAAGAGTATGATTGTGTTCAGTTTCCATTGTTCGGGAATTGTTTCTGTCTGTAGTATTTTGTTAAATATTATTGCAATTGATTGAGTTAGAAGCTCTGGCTCGTACTTCAAGTATTCATTCCATATCCCGTCTTCTCCTGGCATCTTTCCATTTTTTAATTCTTCTATTGAGCTTCTCACTTCGCTCTGTTCAATCAGAGGGATTGCATCGTTGCGATGATTAGTATCTTCCAGTATCTTGCGAGCTGGTGTGATGCTTGTGTACAAGGATTTGTAGAGGATTTGTAGTAGTTTGTTGACTCTGTAATGAAATAAAGTTTTCATACCTAAAGGTGTACATATACCTTAATACTGAAGAACTCATGCCGTAAGATTTTAGTCTGCTTCAGATAAAAAAAAAAATATTAAATGTTTAAAAATTGAAACTTTATTGTACCTATAACACAAATCTGGTGAATGCATCATTGGAGAATTGAGGGATAGTTTGAAATGATGAGCATTAGGCTGAAACAACTGAATACGCACTCCCTAGAATGTGAGCTCTTACTATATATAGGATTTGAAATGAGATAACTAAACTGCTCATGCTTTAGGATAGAGAAAGTTATTCCTTCTCACAAATAAGAAGGCCATCCATAAAATAAGTTTTCCTGGGACAGTATACCAAAACAAAACACAATATCATGGAAATGTTTATTGCAACAGATAGGCCTACTGCAAGCATTCAGCTATTTTTTAAAATATTCGCTACTGGAATTGAGACATTTTTCAAACTGTGGGACCAACTTTTGAAAACCTGTGTCGTAGAACTCTACCGCCTGGGATTTGAGCCACTGTGTGGGGGAGGTGTTTAAAAATCCACCCTACAGCCTGGATATCATTCCAATTGATTTTCATCTTTTCCTACACCTCAAGAAATGACAGAGAATGACAAAGAGGTGGACATGGTTGCCATACAATGGTTCAAATCCCAGGCAGCAGACACTGGGTGCAGGAAGTTGGAGTTTCCACTATGATAGCATGAACAGGAAATGGGTGAAAAACACTCTACTATAAAAAAATCTATGGGATACAAATTGTCTACAATGCAATGAATGTTGGATGTATCATACTGGGAAATGATATTCACATTGAGTTAAGTAATCCAATTCCAAAATAATTATTGTTTTCCACAATTTCCATTAATTTCAACCAACAGTATGAAATAATTTAGATGTAATTATAATTTAGGTATATTATTCAATAGTAATTTAACTTTCTCGATTCACATTTATTGATAAGGTAACTAGGCATATATCTGGACCGAGGGGATCAAATGATATGTTAAACTAGTATGTTTTCGGAGGACCAGGTTTATTTAAAAACCACTTAAAACTAAACAAGGAGAGATTGGACTGTAGGACGCTGAAATCAGGGATTTAGATTTTGATTCGTTGCAATACAATATATTCAGGAAGCCTGAACTCTGAGTAGTTGAAATTACATAAACACTTAACACAGGATAATAATAAATGCAGTTAGACACAGTTACTGATGCTAGGAGCATACACCACTCCCGCCAAATAGCTTCTAGATGCGCTAACACTAAGTTTCTTTGTTAGGCACACACGTGGCGGCTAGGCCATTAACACAGTGGGAACATATGCACTTTGCACCGAAAATACAATATGAAGCCCGAATCGCACACAAACTGCCTAATGTCTAGGAGCAAAAGAGTGTGGATAGAAGATGAGTAGTAAGCCTACAAACTGTATAATGTCCCTCTCGAGGGAGCTCTCAAACAGCACGTCTGCAGGCCACTGCCTCTGAAACATGACTACCTGAACTGGACTGGCGTGGCGTGGGGCAGTTGGCGATTAGCAGGTGCACCCAATACCGCCAGGAAATGATGTAACGCGCGAAATAAATGGAGGCCCGCGCCAATACCACAGAGGCAAATTTGAAACATATAACTTATAGGCTCTTGAGCTAACATTTATAATATTATTTGTAAAACTATTAAAAATCATGGATTTATTATGAGGAACTCTAAATATTGTAGTATAAGTATACTACTTAGACTATATAAGTTAGAACCATTGTCAGGCCAAAATTAGAATATTGCTCATTAATTTGGAATCCTGCTACTTTTAAATACAGTAAATTAATAGAATCCATTCAAAATAAATGTCTAAAATATATGTATTGCAAACAGTTTAACTATTACCCTAAATTTGAATCATATTCAATTATATTACAGTATTTCAATATCCCTGAAGTATCACACAAAACTAAATTGTCATGCATTGTTGTTTTTATACAAATTACTTACTAACGAAATAGATGATATTAATATTCTCAAAGAAATATCTTTTTATGTTCCACGTTATACATCTTATAAACTGCATAATCTTTCTTCCATCCCAAAAGCAAACACAGATTCCCATAATAGTTCTCCTCTTTATAATGTGCTTCGTCTATACAATCAATTGCATAAAATGGGCAATAGAGATATATTAAAAGTATCTGTGATAAAAATTTGAAAACTTTAAAATTGTAATTATTAAAATATGTTCCATGTCATTTTCTTTATTCAAGTATTTCATTTCCTTCAAAAATATCATATTACTTCTTTCTGTAATTAGTTTTAGTTATAGTATTAGTTTAAATATTTTTAGTATTACATTAACCACATATTATTAGTATTGTAAAACTGGTGTAATTAGTATAAGAGAATATTGTAAATGGGCATTGGGCCTGCTATATTTTCAACATAATAAATAAATAATAAATAACAATCTCGAACGACCTTTGCTGACATCAACATTAAAAAGCACAAATGATAAAATCTCCATAAATATCTGTCCCGTTAGCAAAATCTGAAAGGAAACTGGATTTAAAGAAAAATAGCCTAATTGAACTAAAGCTATGCATACCTTCCACCTCAATAAGCAGTCTCTCATCTGTCACTTTTTTGTAAAGCTTCGTCACAGACTCGCCAGGGAACCTCAGCACTGGAGAGAACAGTTCCTGTGTTTCAGTTCCTTCTCGTCTTTGGTGAGTGCTGAAGCCACCTTCAAAACTATAACAAAAGAAAGAATGGTTGTATTATTTTTAGTAATTCCTTTTTACTAAGTCTAGGCAATGGAATGTGCACTCACACAATGCAACCACTTACCCTGCGACAGAATGTGAAGCAAACAAATAGCATTTTGCATGCTTACAGTAGAGAAAATATCATAGATAACCTAGTAAAAGCAAAATACTGGAAGATCAAGGCTAGAACAATCAAAAATATATGCCCAGACGTGGCAAACCGGAACAATTAGCCTCTTTCAGGGAAAGCAACCACTCCATGTTCAAGAATAGTGCCCCATGTGTGCCTTGGTTTGGAACCATGTTTTCTTACCACTGCACTCCAGGAAATGCAATTTGATAAATGAGTAATGAGATCATGTGGTCTGTGTGTACAAAGAAAACTGAAAGTTGCAAAATTAACATATTTCCTAAGTGCATGCTGAACTCTCTTGCTGTGCTTTATCGAGTTTCCAAAAACCGAACGTGTTTCCCTATTCTGTAGGAATGGGAAATACCGGTATCAGATTAAGTGAAATCTGATTTCACAAATGTATTGGTAGCACAAAGAACATACCAATCTCATATACAAATCATTTTCTCAAAATCTTTCTTGAGTTACTATACCTTTTCAACTTCAAGTTGAGACTAAACAATTTCAAATTGAGACTAAACAATTTCAAATTGAGACTAAACAATTTCAAATTGAGACTAAACAATTTCAAATTGAGAATAAACAATTTCAAATTGAGACTAAACAATTTCAAATTGAGACTAAACAATTTCAAATTGAGACTAAACAATTTCAAATTGAAAATGATCACATTCAAGCTATTACATTTTTGTTCTCATACTACTCAATATCACAGTGACATCTGTTAGCAAGCAATAGAACCAGAACAACAATGCTACTGATCCAAAAGACAATCAGTATAGATCCAAAAGGAGACCGGCAATTGCTTTGCTTGATAATATAAAGTCAGATAAACCGAGAAAAAATCTTCATCCAAAGAAATAAGAATAATTTAGTAAATTTTTATATGAAAAAGGAAAGCAACCTTGTCTCCAGATTGACCCATCCTACAGAGACATCTATCAGCCCAACAATGAACCCAGCAGTGGACCTCATCAGAGGATGCAACCAAGTCGCTTACAGAATGTGTTATGTGTAAGTAAACACTTAAAAGTGAATTTGAGTGATAAAATAAGGTTCTTTATAATTTGACCTCTTCACTGTGAGTCCTGCAAACATTATATATGAACCTCTCAATGTTAAGAAGTAATGGCAAAGCATTGAAGATCCAATCCTTTTGCCATTGTAGCTTCTGAAAACTACCCCTTTCTTTTCTGAATTGTTAATTTTTGTCTTGGTAAGTCATACTGCGAGGAAATTATCTGAGTCAAGACTATAGCTATTCTATTCTATTTCTATTCTTTATTCTGTCCAACGGAACATATTATATGTTATGGGACTCGTCAACATACAAGTAAGAACACAAAATTACAATTACAAATATACATACAACTTAAAAACTAGTTTACAAAATATACAACATGCACAAGAAATTTACAGTTACAAAAAATATATACTTAACTTAAGACTAATTCCAAAAAATACAACATAAACATCAATTGATTATATGTAACTTAAAACACAAGT
The DNA here is from genome assembly GCA_964059195.1 of Ectobius pallidus. Taxonomy (NCBI): domain Eukaryota; kingdom Metazoa; phylum Arthropoda; class Insecta; order Blattodea; family Ectobiidae; genus Ectobius; species Ectobius pallidus. The sequence continues at coordinate 19,051,454 of CAXKWD010000009.1, read as the reverse complement.
ACAAGTTTAAAATACAATAATTAAAATACAATAAAATAAAACAAGTTTCACACTGTCACTCTATGATGCAGTTTGTGTACGTCCTCTTGAGACCATATGGTCTTCAGGTCCTCGAGTAGGCTCTGAAATCAAAACAAATAAAATTATATAGTAAGTCTGCTCATGTATGACTATGCACAAGGAATTCATTTAGTGTATAAAAGCAGTGGTTGTGAAGGAATTCACAAACCTTTTTTCTAAATTTACATAGTGCAGCTATTTCTTTAATGGATTGGGGTAAGCAGTTATATAATTTGAGTCCTGTATATGTGAAGCTTTTCTCAAATAAGCTAGTTTTATGGGGTATACTCGCTAAATCATTTCTATTTCTTGTATTATAGGAGTGAACGTTTGAGTTTGTTTGAAATGTAGAAATATTAGTTTTTACAAATGTAAGTGTCTCTAAGATGTATATACAGGGGAATGGTAGTATATGCAGATCTTTGTATAATTGCCTGCAGCTGGTAGTGTTTTTGACCTTCACCATTATTCTGATAGCTCTTTTCTGTAATTTAAATATGTCTTCACTTTTTGTTGAATTTCCCCAGAAGATTACTCCATATATTAAGAGGGAGTGAAAGTAGGCAAAATAGAGTAAACGTACTGAGTTTACATTAGCAACTTTTCTCACTGATCTCAAGGCAAAACATATTTTACTCAGCTTTTTTGAAAGAAAATCAACATGCTTGATCCAACTCAAATTATGATCTATCCACACCCCTAAAAATTTTGTTGAGTCTACATAACTAATACTTTTATCCTCATATGAGATGCTGGGAAATTCTGCATTCTTATTTCGTGCATGCTGAAATTTTATTGCAACTGTTTTTTCCTTGTTAACTATAATTCTGTTTTCTTCAAACCAATTTTGTAGTCTACTTATCGTATCTTTTATATTTAGGCTAGCAATTTCTCTGTTTTCACCAGTGACAAAGATGCTGGTGTCATCTGCAAAGAGTGTTGACTTTGTGTGACTGGACTGAATATATAGGTCATTTATGTAAATTAAAAATAGTACTGGCCCCAGAATGGAACCTTGTGGAACACCATAAGTAATATGCTTCTCAGTTGACAGTACATTATTTATTATGTGTGTCCTTTCATCTTTGTGTACGATTTCTACGACTTGTTTGCGGTTTTCTAGATATGACTGGAACCATTTTAATGCTAGTCCTCTTATCCCAATAGTTTGAAGTTTATTGAGTAAGATTTTATGATCTATTACATCAAATGCTTTTGATAAGTCTACAAAAAGTCCTATACTTGTGTCATTTTTATCAATGCCCTCATATACGTTTTGGAGAAAGTCAATTATTGCAGTATTTGTAGATTTCCCTTGACAAAACCCATGTTGAATATTAGTTAAGATATTATATTTCTTCATAAATGCTGTAAGTCTTGTGTACATAACCTTTTCTAGAATTTTTGAGAATCCTGAGAGTAAAGACACTGGTCTATAATTTTCGATTTCTTCTTTCGATCCATTTTTATATAGTGGTTTCACTTTTGCAATTTTTAATTCATCTGGGAACTGACCACTGCTTAATGATAAATTTGCTATGTAACATAATGGATGTACAATGTGTATGTGGGAGTTTTTAATAACACTGTCAGAGACTTCATCTAGTCCTGCTGACTTTTTATTTTTCAACCGCTTTATGATTGTTGTGATTTCATTTATTGTTACTGGTTTTAGAAATATAGTATTATTTTGTTGTGGGATAGTAGGCATACCACTCTCTGCATGTTGTATTTGGGCAGTGGAGGTATTACTCAAGAGGTTATGTGCTATATTTGTATAATAATTGTTGAATAATTCTGCTATTTCTTTTGGATCTGTTAAATTAATACCGTTGTTAATGATTTTATGGTTTTTTATTGTTTCCCTTCCTTTGCCTATTTCTTGTTTAATAATATTCCACATTGCTTTAGATTTATTATTTGATTCCATTATATGTTTATCGTTGTGTAGTTTTTTTGCATCCTCCAGAACTTTATTGTAAATTTTTTTATACCGTTTATAATATTGTTTGAATTTTTCTGTTACATTGCCCGATTTCATAATTTTACTGAGATATTTCAGTCGCTTGCTAGATTCTTTGATGCCCGGGGTAATCCATTTATTTTTCAGCTCTTGTACTTTTACCTTAATTTTGGGGAATGCTGTTTCATAACAGTAATGGAAAGTATTTAAAAATTCTGCACAAGCTGAATGAAGTGATTTTTTACTGTAAACATTTTCCCATGATTCTTTGTCGAGTAGATAGTTTAGATGCTGTATATTAGTTTCAGTATATGTTCTACTAAACCTATATTGTGTGTTTATTTTCTCTGTTTTCCTAAGGGCCCTATCTTTAGAATTCAACTCTATGACCTGTGCAAAGTGGTCTGAGAAACCCGTATCAACTACACTGGTTTTGTAATTCCAAGATGTTACTTTAAGTATTACCGGATCAATTGCTGAACTTGTCCCATTACTTATTCTAGTTGGGGTCTCTATTACTGCTTGTAAACCGTATGAATTTAGGACTGGTTTTAGTTGGTTTGTTATGGTAGTGTGCCTATTTAGAAAGTCAATGTTTAAGTCGCCAACAATAACAATGTTTTTATTATTATTATGAAGATAATTAATTATGGTATCTAACCTGTTTATCATTATCTGGCAATCACTGCTAGGGGATCTGTATATGCAGATTACAATTGTCTTTAACTGTGGTAGCTCCACCATACAGGCCTCAAAGTGTTCCTCAATATTTAAGTTTTGGAATTTCCTATATTCTTTGGCTTCTACAGTGTTTTTAACATATATGCATGAACCTCCACATTTCTTTTTGGTCCTGCAATATTTGGTAAGTAACGAAAAATTCTCAAAATTTAAGTATTCAAACTCTTCTTCCTTTATCCAATGTTCTGTGAAGCATATTAAGTCTAAGTCAGGATATTCATGGGATAGTAAAACCTCAAAATTTAGTTTTTTGTTTTGCAGACTTTGTACATTTTGATGATAAATTTTTAAGCCTAAAGGTTCATGCCTACCTCGGACATTTTCTAAAATATCTGCACTATGATTGCTTACCGACAGACCGTTTCTTATAAAAAATTACTACTTAGCTTTTGTGGTGGTTTTCTGGTTCTGGTGGATGTTCGAAGTCCTAATTGCTCCGTTGGGTTGGTAGTCCTAGTTTCATTGTCTGACCCTGCATCTCCTGCCGTAGGTGGTTCCTCTTCTCTGTCAGCTTGCCTAACTTCGTTGTCCACTTCTGTATCCTCTTCTTCGGCTTCATCATCTGCTGGTGTCTCGATTTCATCTGAGTTTTTGTCTTCCTTCCATCCAATTTCAATTGCTGTCTTCTTACGATGATTTAGGAGATTTGCTGTTTTTCTGGCTAGTTCTTCTTTTCCATTGGCATTTAGATGTAGACCATGCTTCGTGAAATAAGACCTGCCTAGATCCATGTGAGTAATCTGTACATGGGGATGGATTTTTGATGTTTTTGCTAGTTTTCTATTGTATCTTATAACTTCTTTGTTGACACAAGAGTCTTCATGTAAATCATGTCTGAATGGCACAGTCATCACTACTATGTTCGTGTTTGTGTTTCTTTCCACAAATTTCTTAAGGTGTCTTAGGCCTAAGTCTGATTCGTTTCGTCCAACGTCATTTGTGCCTCCAATCACTATCACTGTGTCCTTTCTACCTAAGCTGTCTACTTCCTTTTTTGCTGATTCTGTAATGCTTGGTAGAGTTGATCCTGGGTTCACAAATCCACAAACACTGTATTTCTTGCTTAGTTTAGTCTTAAGTTCCGGCGCGAATCCTCTAGCGTGGCTATCGCCTATAACAAGAACTTTCGGTACTGTGCTCTTTGTAGGCCTTTTCGTATGACTTACTGTATTTGGCACGTTTTCTGCTTCTATGGGCAAGGAGGAAAATCTGTTTTGAACTTTAATGCCAGTTGAGATGTCTTGTTGTTGGTGTTTACTTCCTCGTCCATTCTTAACCTCTCTCCAGGCTTGTTCCAGTACTGCAGTCTGCTGGGTGGGCGTGGCTTCATCTGGAGCTCGGGATCTTCTTTCTTCTTGCAGGATCCTAATGATCTCCCACGCTGACTTTATTTCTTCATGCTTCCTATTTACTTCTTCTTCCAATATGCTACACTTTTCACAATTTATTTCGTCTGTTTTCCCCGAAGTTGACGGAGAGTTATTTTCACTGTGTACGGAAACTGAAGAGCAAACTGGATTGCATCATCAAATATCCAGCCATTAACGTCATGCTTCACAATTTGACCCTAGGGCCGGTATTCATAATCGTAATAAGTCATACTCATATCCAAGTCAAACTTTAATCTCGTCTTAAGGTTCGTTTCTGGCACAAACAGGTCGGACTTATGATGTAGTTACTTTATAAAGTCAGACTTGACAAAGTCGAGCTTATTGCTATTCATAGTCACTAAAGTACGACTTACTTGTCAAAATAAGTCGTACTTTATCAAGTCAAGGGTCCCCCTGACTTATTTCAGTTTAAGCTAGTACCATGGACAGTAATTTTGGGGATCTGGGCGAGGTATTAGAAGAAACTCGCACCCCAATGCATTTTTGAGAAAGATGATGAATCCTTTCAAATTCTACAGTGACAATGAATTTAAAAAGATATTTCGTTTCAAGAAGACATAATTTTGAAAATATCAGTCACCTATCTTTCATCAGCATTTCTTTCTGCTGGCATTTCATATTGGCCCCAAGCTTCCTAAGCTGTTTTGAATCTCTCTAAAACAATAATTAATATCGAAATAAATACATAAGCATACTGGTATTAATTCTGAATGATCTCCAAGCTAATATATATGCAGAGTACTATCAAGAAACTATTGTTCAGTTTACTTACACGCTGCATAATATTAATGGATGAACTGAATTCTTTGTTTACACTGCACAGCACCGTCTGTAACTTTTTTATCACAATACTGAAATACGTAACCAAATGGCTTTGCATTACACGAAATCTGAAAAAATCTTGAATGCGATTGGCTAATTCAACTGTTACGGCAATGAACGTGTGATTTTTTATACGAGGGCGGTTTGTAAAGTAAGTTCCGATATTTTTTTTGCAGAAAACACTTTATTGTAGGGACTTTTATTACACACCAGTGAACAGTACACCCTTTAAGCTATTTTTCAACATAATTTCCACAAACATTCAGACATTTGTCATACCGCTTCATGAGCTTTGAAATTCCTTCTGCATAAAACTCTGCCGCCTGTGCATGTAGCCGCCCGTTGACGCTCTCCTTGAGCTCCTCATCCATTTGAAACCGCTGCGATCCGACAATTCAACAAATTTGTGGAAAATGCTCTGAGAGTGGAGACATGGTGAAACGGCGATTCTCTCTGACCATTTCATCCACTTTTGCAACAAGTTCATCATTCACAACAGACGGTCGGCCACTTCGTTCTTCATCATGGATGTTAGTGTGTCCATCACGAATTTCACGACACCAATGTCGAACCATACTGTCACTCATAATTTCCCGTACCCTTCAGTAATCTCACGATGAATTGCTGCTGGTGCCATTTGTTTTGCCCACAGAAATCGTATTACTCCATGTACCTCACTCTTGGCGGGATCTCTTAACGCTGCAGACATTTCAAACGCCTGTATTGTTGAGATAAATGGCCGAAAACACATTTCAAACGCCTGTATTGTTGAGATAAATGGCCGAAAACAATCTCACAGTTATATTACCGTGAGCGTAATGAACCAAACTACACAACGGAATACAGTTTGCGATGCTAGCGCCACTCATTCGTGTGTTGTGAGAGACCGGAACTTACTTTACGGACCGCCCTCGTATTATTGAGTTTGACTTTAATATGTAGAATAAGTAGAGCTTTATGAAGTCAGACTTAATAAAGTACGATTTTAAAGAAGACTATGAATACAAAAAACATATAAGTCGGCTTGTCAAATACCACGCGCGCACCACTTCATGAGCACTGGATTTACGGGGAGGTGAGGATCGGGGGGAACAAAACATAGCTATTCCGCCAGTCTTTCTGCAGTGTTGTCAACCAAAGAAATAACGTTTCAGCAGAATCGCGCGTATGGTATTTTATGTAGTGACTTTAATATACAACGATTTTAATGCAGTCCAATAATATAACGTGGGGACTGTATTGCGTAACAATTAATTACACGTCATAAGCCTTTGGTTATCAAATAAGTCATCAAATAAGAATATTATGCATAATATAGGCTCAATATTTTTACACTGGATGACTAATTTTAAGCATAAAGAAGAGTCTTAGCAGAACATGTTTCACCATTTCGTGTTTTAAAACGTAAGAGAGGTAAGGCATCTAAAAGTGGAGAAAGCTATAGGCCTAATTTTAAACGTATTTAATACAAATTGTGAAAAGTTCGCTCAACTTTCAGTCCATGAAATTGACATCAGAGTTCACGGGATCGTCAGAAATTAGCACATACGGAATTCTTAAAGAGGTGAGGAAAGTGTTGGATGTACAATGAAGTGTTTGTGAAATCAGCAGTTCGAAAGATTGTATTTTTCCCCATAACTCGATGCGTCAGAAAAGATAATGTCAATAAATAAATAAGAATCCTGAGACAGAATGAAAGCTTAGTATTGAAGCCACTAGATGTCAGGGTGTATAGCGTACTTCGTGTTTCAATGTTGTCAGCTTAACCTACGAAGTTGAACGAAACCTACCGATTGAGGACTAGGGAGCCGAGCGCTCAAGAAATTGCGCGCGGGTAGTAAGTTCAGCTTTATAAAGTCGGTTCTTAAGTCGCCGACTATGAATACTGGTTTAGGAGTGGGTTAATATAATGGAAATTAAGTAGAATTTGAGATTTTTCTGGTGTAGCTTTTCAGGTTGACAACCTGAGAAGCATTTACTCATTGGAATTTATTGTTACCTCTCTATATCCAGGTCGGATTCAGGGGGGCTGATGTCCAAGCCTTCAGCTATGGTTGATGCAGGACTGCTTGGAAGTGAATCTGACTTGTTATAGAAAGCTGTCATGAGGATTTTGTCCTTCCCATCTGGTGTGATCTGCAATCACAAAGATTGGATTTTATTTGATACTACAGAAAATTTTCTTTGAATCATTTATTTCATTTTTTAAACATATCATTTAGCTGCTTAGCAATAAAATCTCTATATTTTATACTTGAGATGGAGATTTAACATACAAAACTTCACTTAATTCAAGAACTAACCTGAATATGTTTCGAGTCAACATCCTGACTCATCCTCAGCTTTACTCCATCTGAGATAGGAACCACAGTTGTGCCTCCTGGTGGGTGTTTAATTAACCTTTTGATTAGATCGTCATCAGCTGGTATATCAAAATTCATCAGCTGGTCCCTGTTCTTGTGGATATAAATTTTCTCCCAAACTGTGAGATGGTTATGTCCCTGGACATATTTCTTTAATTCTGGCTCAATGATCCTTTTCTCAAACATATGCAGCTATTGCTGATTTATCAGTCTGTCCATATTTTATATGTCTAATATATTATATATTTATGTCTATGTTTATATGTCTAATATGTTTTAAATGTTATATTAGACATACAAAATATGGACAGACTGATAAATCAGCAATAGCTGCACATGTCTGGGAAAAATATCATGAAATTAGTTTTGAGCTGGAATTAAAGAAATAGGTCCAGGGACATAAGCAGCTCACAGTTTGGGAGAAAATTTAAATCCACAAGAACAGGGACCAGTTGATGAATTTTGACATGATGATGTTATCAAGAGGTTAATTAAACACAACGGGTATGCTGTGGTGTACTGGTTGAGGCACTGCGCTACTAACCGGAAGGTCGTGGGTTCTATTCCCAATGAGGTTGTTGAGATTTTTAAATTGGCCTAATCCTTCTGGTGGCACTATGGCCCTGGGGTCGACTCAGCCTCTAACAGAAATGAGTACAAGGAGCAATCCTGGGGGTAAAGGCAGCTGGTGCATAAGGCTGACAACCTTACCACGTTCACATGCCGAATGTCTAAAATCTGGGAGCCTCATCATCCTGGAACCCTTGGGGCAGCCATGGCCTGTATAGGGAACACTTTACTTTTCTTTACTTTACTTTACTAATTAAACACAAACCAGGAGGCACAGCTGTGGTTCTTACCTCAGATGGAGTATAGCTGAACTTGAAATTCTTAAAATATGTCAACATTTCACAAAATTAAGTGGCAAATAACTCCGCTAATTATTTCACAGTATTGTACCTTCTGTATATAACAGTAGCCTATTCATGTAGTACTCAGTTTCAACTAGATCAACGAAGTAAACAAACATCTGACTGCATTGCAGACAAAGCCCTCAATTATTAAAAATGTGGCATTGTATCTCAACTGTTTGTTGACAGATAAATATGATACGAATTTGATTTGATAAATTCAAGTAATTTTCAGAAATTATATAATTTTTCAAGGGAAGGAGTGGTTTGTTTGGATTTTTATTATCCACAATATTTCCATGGTTAAACTATCAATATATCACAGCTGGTGCCCGCGGCTTCGCCTGCCATTATTAATTGACTCCTAGGATTTTCAAGAAATTTACACTGGTAGTTTACTAAAAAGGTTTGTGGTTCAGAGCTATGAAAATTGTAAGTAAAAATAAAATTAGAATATTTGATCATTGTGTTCATTTCACTTAGGCCTTACATAGTAAAGAAACTGTTTTCCTAATTTTGTATTATTCGTGAAAGTTTCACCGATTGGTTGGCCTTGAGCCAATCAAAATGCTTTGAATTGTCAGAGAACGAAGATTATATTATAATAGATGTGATTGTTAATCACTCGTTATTTCGGTACCGTTCAACCAATTGGTCCAAATTCAGTAGACTTCTTTTCATGTACGTCGTAAATGTGTACCAAGTTTCATGTAACTCCAATAAAGCGTATTTGAGTTATCACACCTTTCTGATATATTTCCATTAAAATAGGCACTAAATTAGGCATTACTCCGATACTGGTCAACCGATTTGGTCCAATATCAATAGGGTTCTTCTCATGGACGTTATAAATGCATATATCAAGTTTCATGAAAATCCGATAATGTGTATTTGAGTTAAGGCGCCTACAGACACACGGACAGACAGATAGACAGACAGACAGATGGACAGACATTTTCCGTCCCCCACACAATCTCATAAAGTACCATTCTGGCACTTAATAATCATCATCATCATAAACAGCAAGGATTAGACTTTTTAGTCTGTTCTGTCTTCTAGAAATTGCTCAGTCCATCTTCTTAGTGATTCTTCCAATTTTTTTTTTTTCACAATTTGTTAAGAAGAGAATATATGGATGAGTAAAAAAATAAAAACCTGCATTTATTATCATTTTCAGAATATATCAACTTTACCAATAATGGAACTAATGAATTTAATTTTGTTATTAACTGTAGAGACTAATATTTTAATTATTTAACAGAATGAATAAGCAGTAACATTACAACTCACCTCAGCCCTGGAGATAAGAGTGGTTTTAGCCCAAGGTCCTATCTCATTTTGAAGTGCAAGAGGGGCTTCAAGCACATGGAAGGCGTAAGGTGTGATGTGTGGTGTGCTGCGAGCGAATGCCATTGTGAGCTCGTAGAGCACTTGAAGAGCAGCAGGTGTGAGTGTGATCTCTAGCTTGTCTCTGGCATCCATCATGATGTACGTGGAGAGTCTGTCTGGTGCCTCTGTTTCCAAGCCAGAATCTATCGAGTCATCTGCATATAAAAATAGTCACTGCTCATAACTGAACTGCCAGTATACTTTCTGAAGATAAAAACATATTTTCTTTTTTGCCACAAATCAAATCAAGTATAGAAAATTCACTTTTCATCCTTGGGGGCAAAAAAAGATTTCAATAAGTATTTAACGACTTCAATATTAGTTTGGCTCCACAGAATAAAATCAACCAAAGAAACCTCCTAAAAAATGAACATAAGGATAAAGAACCAGGCAATAAAAACATCAGGTATTTACCAAATAGATTGCAATGATTGTTAAAAAATTTACATTGGCCAAACAAAAGGAATATTCAAATTCGATTCAAAGAACATTTTTTGGAACATTAAATTCAGACAGACAGACAAATCTGCAATAGTGGCTCATTTTTCGGGAGAGGGACATGAAATAGAACAGGATGTAAAACTATTAAAACCAGTAAAAGTCCTCAAGAATTAACAGTCTGGGAAGAAACATTTATTGAAGAAAGAAGAAAAAAAAAAAAATTACTGAATTTCGAAATACCAGCAGAAGACAGTCTAACCAGAAGATACATTCACCCACCACTAGATAGCATCCAGGAACTGAGATTGGCAGCCTTGTCAACAAAATTTCAGATGTAGCTGACAATGATCACAATGGTGATTGAAAGTACATAGTCCTAAAGTAATAACTATAAAAGTGAACTTTAAGTGTGTTACAAATCATAATACGAGGGTCATTTCAGAAGTCATGGCAACTATTATTTATCAGTCAAAAAAGCTGCAGGAAACAAAAATCAGGATATACAACTGAAAATAAAGTAAAGTGTTTCCTATTACAGGCCATGGAGGCCCAGAGGGTTCCAGGAGGTTGAGGCTCCCAGATGTTAGTTATTCGGAACATGAAGGTGGTAAGGTTGTCAGCCTTACGCACCGGCCGCCTTTACCCCCAAGATTGCTCCTGGTACTCATTTCTGTTAGAGGCTGAGTCGACCACAGGGCCACAGTGCCACCAGAAGGATTAGGTCAATTGAAAAACGACGACCTCATCGGGGATCGATCCCATGACCTTCTGGTTTGTAGAGCAGCGCCTCAACCATTACGCTACGGCATATCCCATACGATTGAAAGTTGTTGGAATGTTCTTCACAATGCTATGGGTAAGGGACATTGAAAGATGAGTAAATAGAGATCATTGTTTTATTTGTGTTACACATGCACAAAACAGTACGCGTAATACTTGTACTCTTACGAGTTAACAACCAACACAGTCCAATGCCTTTCATCTGCTAAACAGTATTCGATAACAACCACTTGCACTTCTGTGTGAGCAGACGCTGGACGTCCACTGCACGGCAGGTAAACAGTTGCTATGCGTCCACGTTTGTAGGCTCCACCCAATGTGCAACTGTTCGATAGGGCAATGCCCTATTACCCAATGCTTATCGTAGCTCGGCATGACACTCACGAGCATTTCTGCCATGCAGAAATGCAACTTTTACATATGCTCGCTGTTCAACTTTAGTGACATCCATTTCGGAACACAGTCTCTACGATACTAACGTTTGCATGTGTTGTCTACTGGACACCAATGCACTCAGACATCATCTGGTGGTCGTATCCCGTACTGTGTACACCATGTTTTCAAATGTATATAGTGCAATAACCTCATATGCGGTTATCAGAATATATAAAATAGTTGCCATGACTTCTGAAATGACCTTCAAATATATATATATATATTATGACTTCACTGTGTTCTTCCCAATATCAGTATCAAGCTTAGGATTTAGTTTAACTGCTTAATTTTTATTTTTTACAAATCCGAAGCGCATTCTAAATTGTTTTTATTTAATTCCAGGTATTTATCTCTACCTTCGATCTCGGCATTACATCTCTTCATCCTGACTTCGACGGTTTATCTCATGTGTTGTCAGCCTAATCAGTGAAGTGTTATTTATAAAAGTCTGTAGATTTTTAGAGACCCAGTTAAGGTGGAGCAAGCCCAACCAGTGTATGATTATTAATTTGTCTCATTTCCATTGTGCGCTCTCATGCCATAGTTTCTCACATTCAGGCTATGATGGCACCCACCAGAATGCAGCATGCATCAAATATTATCATCCTATGGGCCATTTGATGTGCATGCAGACCTTGTCGCTTCACCACGAGACAATGCTGTTTGTCCTTCAAGTGAGAGTGAGCTTGCATCATGATCGATTATACAGAATCTTCATAGTCGCACTTTGCAAAGCTAGGCTGCTGTCAAATACACTAAATAAGTAAATACCGCTCACTCTACTCTATTCCCATTGTTCAACATATCCACTAGCACAGAGGTGCCATCTGTTGAGTAAGAGTGGTCAGCAGCCTCAGAAGCTACTTAAGGAACCTATAAAACTGCAGAAATAAATTCATTTTTCAAAGTCCTGATGACACAGTAACCTATTTTTGTGCTTGATAATGCAGGAATTAGGTTGAGAAATAACATAATTTACACTACAACTAGACTAACTTAATTAAATGACGATAACGCTAATTTTTTTGAAGTGAAACTTCTTTAGCCGCAGTAAGAGTAAATTACGCTCAAAATAGTCACGAAATTAGTGTTACGCTCAAAATCGTCACGAAATTAGTGTTATGCTCAAAATAGTCATGAAATTAGTGTTACGCTCAAAATAGTCACGAAATTAGTATGGTGTGATGGAACGGACTGCACAGAAAAAACAATCAACTCAATAATTAGGCTTATTCAAAATTTAAACAATCCAAAATTCCAAAATTAAAAAATCGAAAATCCAAAAATTTAAAAATCCAAAAAATAAAAATATTTAAAAAATGCAGTGTGGTCTTGTGGTTAGTGTTGCTGACTACAGATCCATCAGCTCGGGTTCGATCCCCAGTACTTCCTTGGATTTTTCTGGGATAGGGAGGTCTGGAACGGGGTGCACTCAGCCTCATGATTCAAATTGAGGAGCTACTTGATATAGAAGTAGCAGCTCCGGTCATGGAAACCACCATTAACAGCCGTGGGTGTCAGCATGCTGACCACATGCCCCCCAATCCTACCATCTGCCTATAGTAGATGATGCAGAGGTCAGGTGGTAGGCCTTGTCCCTTCAGGGATGTAGCACCTTGGAGTTTTGTTTATTATGTAATTATATTTTAATGTCTTTTAGCCTGATATCAACACACGTTTCAACTATTGGTTATTTTGTCTGCATTTTCCGCATTATATTCTATGTGGTCGGTGAAGTGGTACATTTCACTTTGTTTATATCCACTTCATTCTTCAATTGGACAAAGTAAAGTCTTGACTTGATATTTATAATCAATGTGACATTCTAAAAAGGTTTCTTACCTCTTTTGTGACTTTCTAAGTAAATTCAACAGATACTTACTTTGCTTTTTGAGAAATATAGCTCGTTCATCTCTTCCGATAACAGTGCTCCCACAACTCATGGTCATTTCTGAAGCCTCTTCTGTTTCCACTGATGGCTCTGCTCCGCTGGAGTCCTCTGATTCGCTTGCTTCCCCATCACTGCTGTCTCTAGAAGTAACATAACACTTAATAAAACTTTGTACCAATGACTACCATGTATTTCCGCAGATAAGACGACCTTCAGATAAGATGTATAAATTTTCATCAAAGTTTTATAGTTTTAGCATATATCTGTCCTATAAGAAGACCCCTAAATTGTCAACGGCCTAACGAAACAACTTCAAAAAGTTTTGTTTTTGTTTCAGTTTTGTGGCTGATTGCAATAATGTTGCCTATCATCAGACTATTATAATCCATAAGGTGGGTGGTAGAAGTTAGGGCATAATAACTGCAGTTAGTTAAAAAGGCTGTTGGCTACTCTTACCGGAAGAATGCTTTCTCAATCTTTTTTATTACCCCCAAAATGGCATCACTAAGCATATGGTAAGTTTTTTAACTCAGCGCATTTTCATGCGCATGCATCGAAAGCGTTCCTAAACACAGCGCTGGAATCCATCAACTCGTTCTCCTTTCCAGCGCATGATTCATTGCACTTAAAACACTTCCATCAATCTTTGGGACTGATGGAAATGCGATTGACCATTGTTGTCTGCTTTTCTGTATAATGAAGTTGTAAACCTATACAGTACGTCAACACAATGAAGGAAACTGCAATGAGACGGAAGAATCTTCAGATTGAGATAGTGATTCTAGCAATAGTGATAGTAACATTGATATTTTATTATATGACTGGTTAATAAAAAATCCTTTTTATACAATTGACAATTTCTTTTAATGTAAAGAATTTGACATTTCAACAACTTTGGAAACTTTACTGAATCAAAGTCATTTAATTTAATTTAATCCAGTAAGTTTATTTATAATGTTTTTTGACGTATTTTATGCTTAATGACAATAAAATATTATATTCACATATGGTATGTGAAAAGCATGCCAAGATTTGGAATTTTCAGTGTAATGTTTACATACGGTAATCCATCGGATCGTTCTTATTTACATCGCTCAACAAACTCATCACATATCTATTGGCTTTAAAAAAGCGCATTTTCTCCGATGACTTTAAGAACACTCGCATTGTCACACCACAATATGCACCACGTGATACACACACCGGTATATAGGAATAAATGGAAAAAGATACCAAAAACAGGATTTATTTCGAAGATTATGGTATTTGTGGCTTTACTTATGAAATTCACATTATTTTGGGGCTTACATTTGCCCACAAATGGTACCTAATATATTAATATATCAAAATAATATAAATTTGACTTCAAAATACATCACTTTATAATGGTTTCAATTTATATAAATATCAGTCTACTTTTTGTATCTGTCCTATAAGGCGATTTTCGGGGCCTTTTTTTATGATTCAATTATCATCTTATCTGCGGAAATATACATTTCTAAAGGTAGGAATAGTATCTATTTCTGATTGAGAATCAATTTTATTATTTAAATTAATAAACTAATGTCTCTTACCCAGTAAACAGATGGCCAATTGCACCTGCTAGTTTCTCCAGAACACCTTCTTCATTTTCAGAATCAGAGTCATCAGGGTACCCAACAAGACTCATGTTTTCTGTAAACATTGGACACAGTAGAGCATCTCAAACATACTTCCAACCTTATATCTTGCAGAATATCTTAAGTAGAGTAATTAACTTTAGTCTGTCTTCATCAGTATTTTATACAGTGGTGGCTCATAGCTAAAATTAGTGGAGTGCTGCTCCAGAAAATGTTTAGGAACTATGAAGCACACAGTTCCATACAAAGATTTTCTTTTCTCCTTTTAATAAACTGGGGGATGGCTACTGGCATGAAGCTTATGGAGTATATATTGTATAAGTATAAAGAGAGAATTAAAGAAAAAAAGGACTCATTATATTAAACATTATCGATGATAACACTGATAATAACAAGTGGAAACAGGGGGTGCTGCAGTACCACAGTGCCTATACACAGGCCGCCACTGATCTTTTATGTTATTTCTCTAAGGAAACTCCAATTTTCATGACAAATATTACAACTGTAATATTGTAGTTCATCTTAAATTACCATTCATTAGGAAGGTCTGGTCATGGGTACCGGAGAAGAATGTTATATATATTATACACAGTGATTACAATAGAAATAGACACTTTCATTATGTTGTAAATACAAAACTATTAACGATATAATGAATCTGTTTCCACTGATTTGTAGAGGAAGTCTTGAAGTTTAGTTCGTGAATTCACAAATGTTCAATGTGTGATCCCTGTGTCACATGACACACATCAAGGTGATAAGCAAGTTCATTCCAAACCCGATGTAACATAACTGCATCAACAATTGCTACAGCTCTTACCATAAAAGGCACTAAATTGGGCATTATTCCGGTACCGGCTAACTGATTTGGTCAAATATCAATGGACATCTTCCCATGGACAGTATAAATGCGTATACCAAGTTTCATAAAAATCCGATAAAGCGTATTTGAGTTATTGCGCCTTTAAAATAGACACTACATTAGGTTTTACTGCGGTACCGGTCAACCAATTAGGTCCAAATTCAATAGGTTGCTTCTCATAGACGTCATAAATGAGTATACAAAGTTTCATGGAAATCCGATAAAGCATGTTTGAGTTATGGCACCTTTCTAATATAATCTATTAAAATAGGCTTTAAATTGGGCATTACTCCGGTGAACCGATTTGGTTCAATATCAATAGGGTTCTTCCCATGAACGCTATAAATGTGTACAGCAAGTTTCATGAAAATCCGATAAAGCGTATATGAGTTATGGCACGTACAAGCACACGGACAGACAGACAGACAGACAGATAGACAGACGGGCAGACATTTTCCCGTCCCCCACATAATCTCATAAAGTACCATACTGGCACTTAATAAAAGATGACAGTGCATTGGACCAAATCACGCTCTCGTATCCAGAATATGAAATAGATGTACATAAATGCTACTTGATACATCTTTTTGAACCAAAAAATTACATTGTGGGACATTACTTTAAAGATATGATACCATATTTACAAGTTCTGAATAATTAGCGGTAAAAAACTTCAAAGAGTTGGCAGTGCTGTGACAAAATATGGAGCAAAACCGAGCTATGTTTGCCAATAAGTGTTTACAATAAATTAAATACGGATTGAAGTAAATATTACCATGGGTGTTCCGCTTGGCCATCTGAGTAGGTGCCACGTTGCTCCGCCTGATGAATGTCATACCATCCTCTGGCTCTGTCTCATCAGCAGAAGTCTCTGACTCCTCAGCCTTCTTCTCCATAACTCTTCGTTCTATTTTTGCATGGCTAGAATCAGTTTCAGTCACAATGTCATGATCCAGACGACTAGAGATAGGAAAGGCTTTAGCCTGGAACACCTGAAATTAGCGATGGAAAGGATTAAAATATATACAGTAGAACCCCGATAATTCGAGCTAATTGGGGCTGAGGCTACCTCGAATTACAAAAAATTTGGATTATACGGAAACATCACTAAATCAATGGGTAAATCATAAATAAATGTTTAATGAGCAATTTAATGGTTTAAAAAATAAATAAACAATATAGTAGGTCTACATATCTTTAGTAGGCCTGTATGTATATTGGCAAACAGTTCCAATTTACTACATCGGCATCCTTTAAGGATTAAGTCATTGTCTGAGTCTTAATGGAGTGGAACGGGAAAGCGGCGCTACTAGGAAAACACTTTTAATTACCATTGTTGCTTAGTAGGGATTACTGTAACAGTACAGTATTCTTTTCTGAAAGGATGGTATGCACAGTATGAGTGACACGAGGTCCCGACAATGAAAGATCGAACCTGTCAATCTGTAGTAGAAATGCATTAGCAGTCTGAAGCCAAGGTTATTTCTGTGTGTTATGAACGAAAAACCCTAAGTGGGACAGTTTTACCTGCATTTTTGTACATGGAAAAATTGAAAGAAAGCTCAAAATGTAACACATTCGGAAGTGCGTAAAACTTACATGCGGACACCGTATAAAAACGGGATTTTACTCTAGTTTTATGGAAAATTTTAATTTTCTTAAGACCAGCTCGAATTACACGGAACCTCGAAATACCGGGGCTCGAATTACCGAGGCTCTACTGTATAGCTAATACACAAGGATAAACAAAATTAGAATACCTCAGAAAAGAACAATGAGGATGCAGCTGCAGGGTAAATGAAATATCTCGTGTGTGGTGGCTGACTCTAGCGCTCTCCGTATGTTACAATTTCTTTTCATATTTTCAACCAAGTAGAAAAGGCAGTATTTATACTTGTTTCTTGTATATTAGAACTTACTATTCACTAAGTATTTTAAAATTAATATAACTATAATTAAACGTACATTTCTTGTTAAATTTGCACATATAAAGCAATTAAAAATATCAGACTTCACTGAAGTCAAGACCCTCTCCATTGAATAACAAAAAGAATGGAATAAGCCTACTGAGCTTGTGGTTTCTATATTCATTTGTCAGATTTGACAAATTTCCTTTGTATCTAGTTCTGTTACATGTGGGTTTTAGCAAGTGAATACCCCAATAAGACCAATTTTAAAGAAGTTTACTGCAAAATGGTCTGTTTGCTGAGAGTTTAGATACACTAGAAGGCCATGATCAGAGCTGTTTATCATGTAGGAATTTACAACCCATCTATCAGAAGAGGGTACGCCGTAGCGTAGTGGTTGAGGCACTGCGCTACAAACCGGAAGGTCGTGGTTCGATTCCCGAAGAGGTCGTTGAAATTTTTCAATTGGCCTAATCCTTCTGGTGGCACTATGGCCCTGGGGTCGACTCAGCCTCTAACAGAAATGAGTACCAGGAGCAATCCTGGGGGTAAAGGCGGC
The DNA here is from genome assembly GCA_964059195.1 of Ectobius pallidus. Lineage (NCBI taxonomy): Eukaryota > Metazoa > Arthropoda > Insecta > Blattodea > Ectobiidae > Ectobius > Ectobius pallidus. The sequence continues at coordinate 19,033,320 of CAXKWD010000009.1, read as the reverse complement.
CGGTGCGTAAGGCTGACAACTTTACCACCTTCATGTGCTGAATGTCCAAAAATCTAGGAGCCCCAACCTCCTGGAACCCTCTGGGCCTCCATGGCCTGTATAGGGATCACTTCTATCAGAAGAAGTTGCTACTACCACATCCTCATTCATTACGTATCAACCCTTCTATTTTAGCTTTCTCCAGCTCATCCTTTCCTGCAGTATTGTGTTAAAACATTTAAAATATTTTATATACTATGCATAGGGACATAATTCGCAATTGCGATAACGGAATTTTATTTTTGAATTTCAACGTTTTTAATTAAAAACGCAAATTTTAATGTTATTCTCAAAATACGTGAATTTTAACTTTTTTAAAAATTAAAATAGCTACTTTCACATTTTAACACTTTTCTAGGTAAATAGTCAACTCCCAATTACCCGTGGGCAGCTTATCCATGCACAAAAATTTGAATTTCCCACACTTATTTAAAATTTCACGCACTTAATTTTGAATTTCCCGCGATTTATTCTAATCCCCCATGACATTTTATTTTGTCAGATTTCTAATTCCCCGCACTTAATTTCGTCATATGCACAATAAGACTACAAACTGCGGGAAATTCGAAATTAAGTGCAGGAAATTCAAAATCTTGCACGCAGTTAATTCTAACATTTGATTATCTATGTTTTTCAATTATTCGTGCATGTCAAGATCCCAATTAACACTAATAATAATCATTGTAATTTTAAATTATCCTCTTACAACAATGTCTGATTGACAGGAGAAAATACTTTAAATAAAAATTTGGTTACAATGGTAATTTTTTCATTTGAAAGTTAATTAACCTAAGGTATCAAATACTCGCTCCAGTGCTTGATTTCTAGCATATTAATTTTGATTTTTGTTTGTGTGTGTTTAACGAAATTGTGCCCAGGTTTGTACTGTTTTTATTTTTTATTTTATGTATTAGGCTACATTAGGTATTTATGACTGATATAACATGTGTTGATATGGGCTAGCGTTAAAATTCTGTATGGTTAATTAGCTTCTTTACATTTATGTGTATGTATTTAATAAGAAATAAATGCTAAAATAGGTTAATAAATGACTTGTCTTCGAAATCATTCTTTAACTCAACAATTGAAGGGTTCGGCTGTAAAACATGGTAACCCACAAATTTTTAAAAATTGAAATAATCACATAGGAAGTTTAGGCTATCTGTTGTGAAACTTCTGAACTGTTCAGTTAGTTGAATATGTTCATCATGGATGGAGAATGCAGTAAAATATATTACTGTAACCCACATCCATTTCATGTAAAACATGATAACCTTCAAAAGATGGCTGCTCAGTGAGTAAGGAGGGAACTTTTCTCTACGGAAAATAATAGTTTTTCCAGTGGACGTGAAGAAGAGGAAAGCAATGAGAGAGGCACTGGATACCAAGTTTCCCACTCTACATCTTGTAGGGAAGATACACCAAGAACGTTAAGAGCAGAAGATCACAAACTGTGATATATTTTGTTCCACATGAAGGGCAGAGTTTGTAAGAAAGCATCTTTCTCAATTCGCGGGCTGCAAAATAGTAGAGGAAAACCAATTGTGAAAAAAAAATTGATGATGTCATTGCTTGTTTGGAGTGGATACCTTCTTAATGCATCATTTTACACAAATTTAGTGGTACAGGACAATGAAGAACAAAGTAATGGAGAATCTGAATAGAGCATTAGTAATTGGTTAAGTACATTGCGGTAATATAACATGTTGACACGTTTAGTCACTTCAAGTAAAACATGTTAAACCACATAAATTAGATTACACACGTTTACTTTTAATTTTTTTTAAGTTCTCTCTTTGCCCAATACATTTAACTTAAATATTCCATTACATTCAGAAAACATTGTATTCTTATGATGTGTGTTCATATTTGGAAGAAAACTTACTAATAAATTAGAATTTTGATTTAAAAACCTATAATATCATTATCTCAGAAGTTGTTCTGTGTGGGTTACCATGTTTTACAGCCGAACCCTTCAATTAGCAAAATTGATTAAAAATAAGACAGATTTTGGGAAAAATAAGACAGATTTTGGGGAAAATAACACTACTTTTGGGAAAAAATAACATCACTTTTGGGAAAAAATAACACCACTTTTGGGGGAAAATAACACCACTTTTGACCAAATAATAAACGCACCTTTTGCATGTCTCTAAGTCTATGCACAATTCCAAGACAAATCACTGAATAACAAACATAGGTCTACACGTCTGTAGGTTTTTATTGCCATAACTTGTGCTGACTTTCAACTGTTTAATCGTTGATACAATAGTAGATTCCTCGTAATGATGTAAATATTGTATGATTATCCTTTAATTAATGATATATCAAAAGGATCTAGAAAATAAAAATAAATAGGAAGCTCTTTTGGATAACCCGACATTCGGATTATTGATTTGCAAACATTCAGTTATATTAACACTTAATGTTTCACTTACGTCACTGTTTATGAGCAGGACATGTTTCGGGATTCTTATCACATCTTCGGCTGCTGGTCAACTGGCAATTGGCGATCATGGTTAGTGGTCTTTATGGTTTGTCCAGTGCTGCCCTCTCTTCTCTTGGCTGTAAGCTTGATGACGTCATCCACCGGCGGTATTTCAAAATTCATAACATTGCTGCTGTTCTTAGTGATGAAAATCTTCTCCCAGGTGTTCAGTTCTGCCCGTGTCTTGACGTGTTTTAATAGTTTAACATCCTTCTTGATGTGGTGGTTTTATTTTCGTGGAGTTGTGAGTTGAAGTAATTAAAATGGTTGCTTACCTCCATGGTTGCCAATTTCCTTGTCACCTAGTTTGACCTTCACTTCGCTGGCTTGTACACCAAGTAAAATAATAATTAAAACGAAGTAATATACACAGTGGAGCACATGACACCTTAGGAATGTGAAATTCATGCAAACGGACAAATCAGCTGTAGCACATCACTCCTGGACACAAAACCACCACATCAAGAAGGATGTTAAACTATTAAAACACGTCAAGACACGGGCAGAACTGAACACCTGGGAGAAGATTTTCATCACTAAGAACAGCAGCAATGTTATGAATTTTGAAATACCGCCGGTGGATGACGTCATCAAGCTTACAGCCAAGAGAAGAGAGGGCAGCACTGGACAAACCATAAAGACCACTAACCATGATCGCCAATTGCCAGTTGACCAGCAGCCGAAGATGGGATAAGAATCCCGAAACATGTCCTGCTCATAAACAGTGACGTAAGTGAAGCATTAAGTGTTAATATAATATTTAACTAGTTCAGTTATTCATGTGCTCCACTGTGTATATTACTTCGTTTTAATTATTATAAAAACATTCAGTTGTTTACACAGGGATGATTAGTGGTATTTTCCCCCTTTGCTGTCGATGATATACATGGAATATTATTAATACAGTAAAACAGTGGTGCAGGTGGCCAGTACATACCTTGATGAGCATCTCCCAGGGCCTATATATGTTTTCCTCCTCTACACAGGGTTCGATAAGAGGTTCCCAGGCTCCCAACTGGTCATTGTAGTACGAAGCCTGGAGTTGGACCTCAGCTGGAATTCACACATTAACCACCATTATATTACTATACACTAGTTTCATATTATGTACAGAAGAAATAGCAAAACTCAGTCAAGGCCAGTGGTGGCTTGTGAAAGTTTGAGCTAGCATGCTGCAAGATAAAAAGGAGGCTGATATATATATGAGGATTTTTTTCTGATCAGAATCAGTAATTAAAATGTAATTAAATGTATTGGATGTGTCAAATCATTCTTTTCATTTACATCTTTTATTGATAGTTAAAGTTTCGAAAGTAACGGACTTAATGCGTATTGATCCAACACTAATCAATCATTTAACAATAATAATTTAAAAAGATAAAGGTTAGCATTTTATTTATCAATTACAATCACATCTGATTGCACTAATACAAAGTGAACTATTGCCGAAGTACCAAATTGTCAAAACTTAAACAATTTCTGTTTTTTAAACATGTTAAATCATGGAAAATCCATGCTCCTCTTCTTTTATTATTGACAGCTAATGACATCTGTTTCAGCATCTGGTGAATGCTGCTTTCATTAGAAGAACACCTGCAAACAATAGACGAACTAAAGTTCAACGCACCACCTGTTTTTCATGCGATCACGTCTAAAATGTGGACTCAACATAATTTGCACCGAACCAAGTCCTGGACTGAAAGCATTTTGCATTGAACCCCATATTTCAGGCTCAATTTTAACAGGGAAAGGTTGCGATTTGAAACAAAAACGTTATGCAGTATCATGCAGAACACCTCAGGGAATGTGAATCTGCAAAAAACTACATTACTATCGGAAGTGGACTTAACGCGTTTTATATACGGTATATATATATTTTTTTTTTTGTGTATTCATTTAATTGGCTTAGGTTGCATTTCTCATTGCTCTATTTGAGTATTAATGTAAATAAAGGAGTAATTATTTTTCAATGCCAAATAACTTATTTCATGAAGTATCCACTGAAATAAAAAAATTAACACCAAAATCAGCAGTTTTATTTCACCAAAAAGTCAGGCTCCTACCACGTAGCCATATCCAAATAGGATTTTTACTTCTTCCATACATTCATTGCATTTTTAAAATATTTTCTCCATTAATGAAAATTACACACACACTGCAAGCTTACCCTTCATATGCATCTGTCTGGACCAGTCATTAACACAGGCTTCAGCTGAGGACTTGAACAGTAGCACTGGAGTTCTCTGAGACCCTGACTCCATCTCGAACACAACTCTTATCTTGGGGACCACCACCACGAAGGACTCGCTTGGTCTGCCTTCAGGGTACAAGGGCTGACCATACAGCAGACTTTCTGAACACATTTGAACATAATAAACACAACTCCTGGCATTGCTGTGATATAAATGGCTATAAGAATAATCAATTCAGCAGGTGAATTTATACAGGTGTTAATGAATAACACAGAAATATTATACCTGTGCATAGAGGGGACATAGACAAGCAACTTTTATTAGAAGATTTTTGCTCTATAGATTCAGTTTTTCCTGTTACAGCATAAAATCTCCCAGGGAATGGCCGCCACTGACTTATAACATTTGAAAAAAATTCAAAACCAAGGAACTTCGTTGTTAATACTGGAGTTATGAATAAAAGAACTGTTGCAGTAGCGGCCATCATGTGATTAGTCTGTAAATTTTGCAGATCATGAATACTCTAAATTACGATATAGCTGTTGATGAATGATTAAGACTAAGGTTTTTATTGATCACTAAGAAGGCATGAAGTCAATTTAATGAAAATTTTAACCCTATTTCACTTAATTTTTTACTTATGAGCACCAAATGGTAATGAATTTAATGTCCTGTAGCATACACATTTCAAGTCATAGAGGAAAAATCTCCTAATAAGAGTTGCTTGTCTATGTCCCCTCTATAGAAAGGTAAAATATTTTTCGTGTTATTCATTAACACCCTGTATAGAGGCAAAGGATATAGCGTAAGTGTGTTAATGAGAAAACCAGATTTTTTAAGAATATGGGAGAGATTAACCCTCATGTCACTAGAATTTCAACACCCCTCTTTTATTGAGATTTCTTAGAATACAGCGATACCACTTGCAGCTCTATCACTTACTCAGTAAAACAGAGTGGCCTTCAGTAAGTAAACAAAATGATCTTAATACAGTACTGTAGTAAGAAATTTTTACTTATTATTAACAAAGTAAATGGATGAAACAATATCTAAATGAAAAAAATATACAATTCTTGGGTGCATGTGTGAAGTGAGGTAACTCCAAAAACTTAATTCAAAGAAATATTGATTTCAATTTTCACCTGAATATGTAAGAAAGAGCATACCAATTATTATATTTGTATGTACAGTGAATGTCACTTAATGTAATCGCAGATAATGTTATTATTATCGGGTAATACAGATTCGGGTCCTGTACAGATTAATACTGGTACATTGAAAAAGTGCTGTTTATTGTGATCAAAGATTTGGTTTATGTTATCACATTTTCCTTTTTACAGCTTCATTTCCAAGTACTGTACTTCATTCAAAATTTCGTTTTTAAGGGTTTTGTTTCTAACTGAACTGCATTGTGTTGTATTGGAAGTATTCCCTGTTCACCTGATGACCAGATTGAGGGGATGGCATTCCCTAACTCTCTCTTTTAAGCAATAAAACATGTTTCACCCCTCAGTTAAGTTGCAGTTTTTTATTTATAAAGATAACAGTGTTGACATGCAGTGATGGCTAGTGTAAAATGAAAAGACTTGAACAGACAGGTGTCAGATGTTTTGCTACGCAGTGTTCACCACAAATCGGAGGACTTCCAAATCACACGTAACTCTTAACTGAGTATGGAGTATTGGTTAATAGACTCCTAAAGAAAAGTGAAAACAATTTAAAACTTTGTTACTGGTTGAAAAAATATTTGCTTGCAGTCTATTACTGTATTAGCCTATGAGTGGTTCAATGATTCACAGTTATGTATTATTTTAAATATTTTAAATTCTGTTTTTGTAGTGTATTATCTCATATATGAATAAATAACCTTCAATTAATTCCTTCGGCTACTGTTTTGAATGGGTTAATATAATCAAATTAGCTGCATCCCCAAGTGACCACAATAAGCGGCGTGCACTGTATTGTGAAATTGTAGATCACTTCTTTCCTAAAAAAATAATGTGTTTATTAAAAACTAATGAAGGGTGTTATTTTAATCATTACTTATCTCATTACGCACTAAAGTTTTATGAGATAAACAAGATAGTGAAAGGACAGATACCGGTATTTCAAAAAACATTAGTGCATAATGAGGTAAGTAATGATTTTACTAATTCTGAGTGTACCTCTCAAACCAAAATGAAACCAGTTCTCTATATATGAAATGGAAGCTCTTGGCATCCTGTTTGCGCTTGAGAAGTTCTGTATATACTGTATTTTTCGAACCATAAGACGCACTTTTTTATCTTGAAAACAGGACCTTCAAAGCTGGGTGCATCTAATGGTCCAAAGTAAAGTAAAGAATTAAAATTACGGTATATATTGCCTGTAATACCATAATCATAAAGAAGGTGTAGGAAGGATAAGTTAGTTGTAAAATTTGGCACAGATTGTAGCCTTCATCAGTGTTGCCACAATTGGTAAAATAAGGGTAGCAGGCATGGTTTCAATTGGATGACAGAGGAAAACTGCACTCTCTCTGCCTCCCCTATCGAATTCTTCACACTTCCTGTCCTCACTATCTCTCGTCACGCTTTCAAACTCTTTCTTCTTTTCATAACATAAACACCCAGTCTAGGCATGATTATACTCTCGCAATACTTAAACATCATACATCTCTTTACTTATCATCCTTCACTACTTCAGTCATCCGAATGTGGAATTCTTTACCATCTCACATCAAAGACTGCCGGTCACTGTCGACCTTCAAATCACAGTTAACAGTACATATACATAGTACTTCAGTGTATCTTTTTCATGTCCTATGTTAATTAAGTATATATCATTTAATACTAATGTGTAATTTCATTGTATTTGTACCACTTAATTTCTTTCATATCATTTCCGGGGTGCGCGGGCAAAGAGAGTTAAGTCCACCATCCTAAAAAATTGAGATGTGTCCATAGAGTTATAGATAAAAATGTTCTCTACATTTGTGTTATGTTAAGTCCAGTAAGTCATATTCAAAATTGTACGGTAGTTATGGATGTGTGCCTCATAGGTTTATCCATTTCTAAAGCTATGTTGGGCTGGTATAGTGTGTTAGTATTAGTATTAGTATTAGTATTAGCCCGTAACATCCCTATCGGGCAAGGGCCTCTTTCTATGAAAGGTAGCTGGGTTCTTGCAGACCTGGGTAGCTAGTCCGGGAGAGATCAGTCTTTGATAGTGTCCAAGTTAAGTTTTATAAGGTGTCTCCAGGTTTGACGATCCTTGGCTTGCGTCGTCCATCGGTTACCAAAGGTGTGCCTGATGTCATCTGACCAGCGTATTTTCTGTCTTCCTATGTGCCTTTGACCTGTCCTGGGGTCCCATGAAGTTATTCTGTATGTCCATCTGGTGGGTTGTAGTCTCATGGTGTGCCCTGCCAAGTCACTCTAATTCTCAGTAACAAGAAAGTGGACTTAACTCTCTTTGCCCGCACATCCCGGATTTAGTGTGTTAAGTATTGTATTGTATTGTATTGTATTGTAATGTATTGTGTGTTATTTATTGTGTTATATTTTTATTATTATTACTATTATTATTATTATTAATATTATTATTATTGTTATCTTCATCATCTTCGTCATCGTCATCATCATCATCGTCATCATCATCATCATCATCATTATGTGCCCATTTCTCATCAAGCTTTTTTGTGGGTGTTGGCTCGTCCCAGGAAGATCGGACGTATTGCCTGCTAGACAGTTCAAATTTCTGCCTTCAAGTTTTAACCTATCCATATTAAGAGTTCCAACAACGTTCGAGCTGATTCCTTGTCTAGGATGTTTGAGGGTTGTTCTCCTGACACCATTGAGTCACCTAATGGTCCTGTGCCTATGATGGACTCTAATCAATCTCCGCTGATTTCTACCTTCTTAATCGACTCTCCATTGGCTTTTTCTCAGTTGGCTGTAGATGAACGTCTCAACCGCAGTCTTTGGACAATTATGGATAGGTTGTAGTCTGTTGCAGAAGTAGTCGCTAACTTTTCCTTGGTAAGGACACCTTGCAAATTCACTGGGAAGATGGAAATCTAAGGGGATTTCAGATGAGAGAGGGATGAGAATCTGCCCAATGTGCAGAGAAAATGAAACCTGGGTTCATATCTTGTCGGAATGTGGAGATACAGAGTGCTGGAGAGTTACGACAAATTTTTAAACTTGCAAAGAAGTAGAGAGGAATATCTAAATCTGTTGCTGGATGAGCACTATTGGCATGGGCTATGTAAATGTTCGCAGAAAGTTAGACGTGTGAGAGAAAGCCGGGTTTGGAGAATTAGGGAAATCAAAATGTTATTTTTTTAATTATGTCTTTGTGTTTCCATGAAAAGTTTTATTTCCTTGGGTTGGGGGTATTGGGTATTTTATGGGGTAATAATTTAAATGTATGAACTGAGCATGTATGGTCTATGTTAATAATATCGTTTATACGTAAGAATTTTTATGAGAAATAAATACACACTGCACACTATATACTATATATATACACACACACTTGCACACACATACATAGCCTATACGGCAGAAAAATGGTTCACCAGTGTGGATAGAAGCTATAAGGAAACATAAGTACATTATTAAATACAGAAGAGTACAGAGATTAATTAATATTAAAATAGCTAAAGTTTACCGCACACTGTCATACGAGGTTTCATGTGTAATAGCTGGCACACAACCTCTACAAGTAGCCATAGAAGGAAATGTAAGAAATATCTGGCAACCAGAGTTAACAAACAAGAATTTGATGCGCCACTAGAAATAAAATACTGGAGACACCCTGCAGAAATACCTTCAATACATGAGATAGACAACAGAAGCACATATGCATTTGAAGTATACATTGACAGCAGCAAATTTGGAGACAAAGTTGGAGCAGCAGGAATAATATTTATAAACGGCATATTGACTCATTGGCTAAGTTCAAACTGCATGCTCGATGCTCAAATAACCAGGCCGAGCAACTTACAATTCTAAAAGTACTGAAAAAACTAAATGAGCTGGGAAATCAAGGGTACAATGATAAAAGCGTTGCATTGTTTACTGATAGCAAGATAACCCTAGACCTACTCAGAAACAACTTGAAGGACAACCAGCTAATAGAATCAATCAAAACTAAAATCCTCGATCTAACAAAATCAGGATGGACACTGCATTTCGGCTGGGTCAAAGGTCACTTGGGGATATATGGAAATGAAATAGTGGACATACCAGCAAAGGAGGCTGCTGTGGAAGATAATAGATATGATAAAACACCAAAAGAAGTTCTAATAACTAGAGAGAAAGAACCTGGACTCGATGCATGGCAACAGCAATGGACAGCATCAAAGAAAGCAGTAATAACTAAAGAATTCTTCCCATCCATGAGAAGCAGATTAAGACAGAAACTACTTATTTGCCAAGAGTTCACAACAATGATCACAGGACATGACAAGCTTAGTGTTGGGTACAAGAACAGCATATAACCCTGCCGTAGAGGGAAAATGATAGGTAGGGATGTTAAATAGAATCTCTGGTAGCGGAGGACCAATTATTGTTTAAAACAATAATAATAAAAGGAGTAGAGCTAAGTGGACTTAGATCGAGGTTGCTGGATACAGGAATCCACGGATGTAAAATGGTAAAAAACCTTATACATGTAATACACTATGGAACTCTTTTATTTCACACGATATAGGTTTAAATAATGCACTTAAATAACTGATTGATGAATTGAGATAATAATTAAGCTAAATATAATTGCGACACTTGCAATAATCAATGTACTGAGATTTGGCGCGTAAATTAGGCCATGTGCAAATAAATATTCTGTATTTATTGCCAGTAATAATTCTTATATCAAAACACTCGTAATAATTATTGTATTCCGTTTAGGATGCATTAACAATGATATCTTGAGAACAATACACTGTATAGCTGATTTGCTGTGAATGCGTGGGTTGCACAACACTATCGAACTAATACGAGCTTTTAGAAGAATCTAATAAGCCGATATTGATGAATCTACTGTAAGTAGTGTAGATTAATTACTCGCACATGACAATACTTGTATCTGGAAGTATTGTGTATTAATTCGCGATTTAAGAGCAAAAAACCACTGCGGCTATTGTCTTAGAAAAGGCGCGAATCAGGAATAGCGATCCACACATCTGCTACGTGTGAATGCTGGACGCTGACTGAACTTGGCTTGACGCCGAATTAATGCACGAGGCCTCTCAAGTATACACCTGCCGGAAATAGGACCAGAGAACAGGCGGTAATAACTTGTATCAATCCACTACAATAGCTGACTAAGCGAGAATAGATTTAGCGGAGAGTTTGAACATAAGACTAACTAGACACGTATAAAAATGCTAGTAAAAACTGTAGCTTGCGTGAACACTTAGATCATATTGTCACAGATTTGCTTTACTGAATAGCCCATTATGCAAGTGCCAAGAAGAGGACCAAACGCTAGATCACATAATATTCCGATGTAAAATTTAAACCAACAAAGAAATGGCATGATCAGGAAAATACAAAGTAGAGGATATGCATGTCTCGTACCCAAAGAGGAACTTATGAAAACTCATTTAAAAGACTGTTAATTTCGTGAAATCCATAAACTTCACAGATGTAGAGTAACTGAAGCACAAATTTCAACTTACCTTAATAAATAACCTTACACGATATATTAGAAATAAGTAAGAAAGGTTACAATAGGAGTTATTACAATACTGCAGATTCTATATTGTAAGTTAAATATTTGCAAATTATGTATATTGAAGTTAAAACGCATGTAGTATTCTTAAAGAACGGAGCATGCCAGTAATAATTTTAATAAATAAATAACAAATAAAAAATACACACACACACGCACGCACACATGCATGCATGCACGCGCACACACACACATACACACATAGTTAAGCTGCTTGCAGGGACTATTAGTACATTAGTTATTAAAATATAACACAATAAATAATACACAATACATTAAATAACACAACTTAACACACTAAATTATATTAAAGAAATTAAGTGGTACAAATACAATTAAATTATATATATATATACACACACACACATCATACTTCATAATATGCTATTTAAAGCTGCTACCAGGAATGTGATAGTCTTTGCCTTGATGATTCTTTCGAGCTTTACCATTCCATACTAAATTACTAAGGTACATGACTAATTAAATTACTTATTTATTCTGCAGGTTTTCTATAAAAATGAAAGTTGGATGTTATATGTACCCACTATGCAAACTTCTTTTTACACTGGGAAAATTTTAACATGGACTGTACCTGTTAGTAAATTCTTGAAGAGCAAGGTCAAACCCTCATAACTATTGACAAGGGTGTAGTTTTTCCAACAGTTCAGAGGAAATGAGACTTCAGGAGTGTACAGGTATGGTAGAAGAGTGTCCAAAGTGAAACTTTTTTATTTGTTCAATTTTTAGCAAGAAAATTAATAAACTAAGTACAGTGCACGAAGCTTATTGTGATCACTTTGGGACACAGCTAATCTGATAATATTAACCGATTGATAACAGTAGCCAAAGGAATTGAATAAAGATTATTTATTCATATACCTAGATAATACACTACAAAACAAAATTAAAAATATTTATTCATAAAATAATATGTAACAGTGAATCATTGAATCACTCATAAGCTAATACAGTAACCTTGGAATATTTAACCACGTCAGAAATGTGTCATATAATGCACACTCCAAGCTAAAAATTTAGTACGAACTGAAAATAAATGCTAGAATTTATAACAAAAAATAACTTATTTTGAACTTTAGAGGAAAAACAAGCAAAAAGGCAATATTAGGCTCTAACGTAAAAATAGGCTGTTTTAGGTCTTATAAAAGTATCAGTTTTAGGCAGTGCTTTTTTTGTGATGGTACACAATGGTATGCAGTACCGGCACCTTTTTAAAAAAAATAAAATTAGGATATTACTCAGAATATTTCTATCACAATTCCCATAAAATTATGTTTGATTTGAAATCAAACTTGTTTGTCGGTTTTGTTAGATTTCTGCATACATAATAGCCTGCATACGAGCACATGATAGTATATGTACATTGCCGTGGCTACTGGACTGCAAGAGGGTTGGGGTGGGTTTTCCAGGCCTCAGCAAACTGCTCCTGTGGTCAAGGCCATTCTAAGTATTGCACCAAGTGCAGTTAATGCTAACGTAGTAACAAACAAGTAGTAAGTAGCAACCTACCATAGTTAATCAGGGGTTAGTGCACGTTTAAATTTATCTGCATTCGTTACTTACATATAATTTGAAAAGAAAACCCTTGGTTTGTGTTGCACAGACAAGTGCATTCATAATTGTTTAGTATGGTTGTAGGAACAAGAGGTGCATGTTCGCAAGTAGAGTAGTGAAATGAGTAAAATAAGTAATTATTTTGTACCGGTACATAATAAAAGAAAGCAACACGATGTTTTTTAAGTATCTCATAAACCTGCCAACTGTGAATAAACTGAATATGAAGAGTACGTCGCAAGTACCTTTAATTTGACTGCAATTCAGGGGAGAAACATTTCTGGCCATGATAGGCCCGATTGTTGGACATTAACTCAGAAAAATTACGTCTGGGAGAAGTGTGGGAGCTCCCGTGAGATTAAGTTTAAAAGTTTCTCTGAGTACCGCCACCTTTTTAGTTAGAAAAAAGCACTGGTTTTAGGCATAGTCACTTATGAAACATGCATATACTAGTTTTCGTCCATATATCACTTAAGGATTAAAATAGGTTTTTACCTAAAATCCAAAGTCTAGGGATAACATAAACCAAATCTTTGATAACAACAGAATTTTTTCAATGTATCAGTAGGCTATTAATCCATATGGGTCTTCATAAAAGTGACAACATTACCTGATTGATAACATTATCCATGATTACATTAAGTGGTGTTCACTGTATATGCAATGTTTATTATTAAGACAATCGGACAATGTTCAGACCAAGTTTTAGTCAAAGTTCCATCAAATTTAATTTTTAACTGTTTTCTATACAATATAAGGTTAAAAAGAGCTGGCAGTTGGATGTCCATGTAGTGGAGAGGCATTTAAATCCCATGTGTCACTCAGGGGTTAACATCCACACTGTAGACAGCAAAAAAATTACTTCCCTTGCTTCATGACTTATTTTTGTTAAAAAAATTTGGCAATCCTATACACTGCATTCTTCAGCTTTCTATTTCTATTCTTCAGCTTTCTATTCTTCTATTTCAGGATTTCTATTTCCGGTTCCGGTTCCAGCTAGACGCAGTTTGACATAGTGCGCTCTTGGAAACCATAATTTCGGGTTTTCTAGTTTGTATTTCATAGTGCTTTGTGTCCTAAAGTCTCACCTTTAGTTTGATGTGCTCACGGAGTTATTAGTGTTCCGGGGCGTTTCACTATAGTACTGTAAGGAACTCATACAAGTGCTGCGGCTCGACCGTTGATTTCAGTTGCGCCATCTTAAACTCCGACGTCACTCAAGAGTCCTAGGCCAGCGGTCACTGCCATAGAGGTTGTAAAAGCCGCATGGCTGGCGCTTGGACGCTAAGACAAAATGCATTGTACTTCCAACATGGATCTCTTAAATCCAAACTCTCATGACCTTAGAGATGATGCCGTGTTAAACAATCGCTCCTTGAACACCATCATCAACGTCCTTACTAAGGACCTAGAAGAGGCGAACAAGACCATTTGGCAACTTCAATGGGAGAACAATGCTCTGAAGGATAAATTAAGATCTTGTCAAAACGATAACTGGAGAGTAAATACTCACAAATCCCCATCCGTCTGGCCATCATTACCGACTCATAGCTTTGTGACAGCCAATCGCTATGCAGCGATTGCTCCAAAAGACGACAGAACGAAACCTGAATCTTCAATCAACCCTAAACTTAATAGTAAAGCTAACAACTCTGGCCAAATTCTCAACAAATTTCAACAACAAAGAAAGAAAATTGGCTACGGAAAAAAGAAAGTTATATTGCTAGCGGACAGTCATGGACGTGGCATTGCCGAGAGACTATCAAACAAATTAACCTCTGATTTTGAAGTTTGCGGTGTTATTAAACCCGGAGCCATGACACGGGATGTTCTGAATACCCAAGTCAATTTGCAGAGCGAGGATCACCTTATAATCATGACTGGATCAAATGACATTGATGACACCGCTATCAATACAGTCAGCGAAATCCTGTCATTTGCACATACCATTAAAGGAAATATCACTGTAGCTGAATTACCTCCCTGACATGACCTGCCTCTCAACTCTCCTGCTCATGCAAAAATACAAAGTATAAATAGAGGGATCAACAAAATTTCTCTCCGCTTCCCTAATATAGATGTCCTCCATGGATCTGCACTCAGGAGACATCACTTTACACAACACGGCCAGCATCTCAACTCTATTGGGAAAGATCTACTAACAGAACAATTCGCCAAACAAGTATTGTTTATCAGAGCAGATTGTCAACGCGTTGAAAAAAGTATTCCGATGCAGAACACTAGCTACAGTCTTCCAGTATCCATCACTAAGGCTAACTTGTCCTCAAAACCTATTCATATTCAACAAATTAAGACTACCCCACTCATTAAGGAGTCTGAGACGAAGCAGCCCTTAGACCACCAAGACAACTGTATGTTATCACCAAATGGGAGTATTGACTCAATCTGTGAGGATTCACCTGTAAATTCAACCTCAATTCAACAAACGGATTCAACACCTCAACCCATAAAGCCTGGAATATGCTCTCAGGCAAATGAACTAACGAAACATCTTAGCCTCCCAAATTCATCTCCTAGTTTGGAATCATCACTCTCATCCACAAAGTCTGAAAATCAGCCTCCAGGAATTGTTGCTGTTGAACCCGGCATATCCAGAACTGTTCGAGTCAGCAGGCCGCCATCTCATCTAAAAGATTTTTTGTGCCCAACAAACATTCTGGACCGCCTAACTTAACATTAATGCATCTAAACATCCAGGGTTTAAGTCCAAAAATCGATGAGCTAAATATCCTACTACAATCTGAGCTTTCTTACATCAACATCTTATGTTTAACTGAACTCTGGCTCCATAAGAATGAGATCTCCCTTGTAAATGTAATTAACTTCTCTCTAGCTGATTTCTACTGCCGTACCTCTCATAAAAACGGAGGTGTAGCCATTTTTATAAGAAATAACCTGGGCCTTCAATTCAATCAAAAAACCCACACTACTTGCTTTAACGAGGATAGAATACTTGAGCATGCTGTTATTGAACTAACTTGGCTTTCTGTTAGATTATATATTATCTGTATATATAGGTCACCTAAATTTTCTCCAATCTTATTTCTAAATAAGCTTGAATCACTGATAGATTATCTAAAAAAGGATGACATCCCCATAATAATCTGTGGTGACCTAAACATAAATCTGCTGGATTGCTCCCCCTCTAAAACCGACCTAATCCAACTTCTTCAAACTTTCAACCTTTCAGCTCTGATTGATGCACCCACTCGCATTACCTATCACTCTCAAACTTGCATTGATCAAATAATATTAGACAAAGATGTATTCTCCTCTTCGTGCTTTACTACTGATCTTGGCCTATCTGACCATAATGCAGTCTTCCTGAAATTCTCTTTAAATTCTGCAATGATCCAGGATGCTATCAGTACCAATGACAAAATAATCTCATGGAAAAGGTTTTTCTCTCCTGATAATACAAATTATTTTAACTTCTTACTGTCCAATGAATCTTGGTTGGACATACTCAATAATTCAAGTGCTGAGGAAAAAGCTATTAATTTGACTAATTCCATCACCCATTACCTCAACATTGCCTTTCCCTTACTTAAAATCCATACAACTTCTAATAGATGTTACCACGATAAAAAGTGGCTCTCAAAGGGTATAATCACGTCCTGCCGGAGGAAGAGATTGCTCTGGCGACTCAGTAAGACCATTTCCGATCCATCTTTCCGAAACTATGTCAATGAATACTCTAAGATTCTAAAAAAGGTAATTCTACAAGCAAAAAAAACTGCCATTTCAAATAAAATTAATGCGGCTTCGAACAAGGGTAAAGCCATTTGGGACATCATTAAAAAAGAAATCCAACACAAGGATTACAATCGTGAACATATCAAATTGAGTATGAATAATGATATTATTGAAAACCCCCTTGACATCGCTAACACTTTTAACTCATATTTTGTGAATATCGCCTCAAACCTTAATTCAAATAAAAGTCCTCCTACCGTAGTTACTAAGGACAAATCAGTCAACAATACTATCTTTCTGAGTCCTGTTAGCTCGGAAGAAATAAGTATAATCATTTGTGGTTTCAAGAACAAAATCTCTTCAGGACCTGACGGTATTCCAATGTCTTTAATAAAGCAATGTCCGTATTTACTCGACCCAATAACTGACCTTGTCAACGCTTCTTTATCAACCGGTTATTTCCCTGATGCGTTTAAGAAAGCGAGAGTAGTCCCTGTATTCAAGAAGGGAAAGAAAGACAATATAGAAAATTATAGGCCTATCTCTCTCCTATCAGCTATATCAAAAATTCTTGAAAAAGCCATGTTCAATAGAGTAATGACCTTCCTAAATAAACATGAAGTATTATCCCATTCACAATTGGGCTTTAGAAAAAATAAGTCTATCAATGATGCCCTTTACTCCTTTTCTGAACACCTCCTCTCGGCCCTTGATAATAAAAATCCCACAATTGGTATCTTCCTCGACCAAACTAAAGCTTTTGATGTAGTAAACCATAGCATCCTCCTTGAAAAATTGAATAATTATGGTATTAGAGGAACCGCAAATGCCTGGTTTTCCTCTTATTTGAGTAATAGACGGCAAATGGTCCAAATCGACTCCCAGAATTCAGACCTTCTGCAGGTGAATTGCGGTGTCCCTCAAGGATCCTTGTTGGGCCCACTACTTTTCCTTATTTACATCAACGACCTCCCAGCTTATCTACCGCTCTCCAAGAACATTCTTTATGCTGACGACACCAACATCCTAATTTCTGATATAGACAGCGCTCAGCTTCAAGCTAAAGCTAACAAAACTTTGGAAAATCTCCAGGTTTGGCTAAATTACAATAGATTGCACCTCAATATTTCCAAAACTAATTACATAAATTTTTGCCCTTTCTCCCTAGCAAACTTACAAATTATGTTTAATAATGTTTGCTTAAAAGAAGTTGTTTCCTCTAAATTCCTGGGTATTTGGGTTGACTCCAAGTCATCCTGGAATACACATATCTCCCACCTCGCTGAAAAAGTATGTAAAATCACTTATGCTTTGAGAATTTTAAGTAGATTCTGTAATATTGAACTGCTCCGTACTCTTTATTTTGGCAATATCAACTCTGTAATTTCCTATGGCATCCCTTTCTGGGGAACCTCTCCCAATCTAACTCGGATATTCAAACTCCAGAAGAGGATTATCAAAATTATGATGCATGTTTCCAACCGCACTCATACCAAGCCTCTTTTCAAAAAATTAAATATTCTCCCTGTCCCTTGCATCTTCATTCTAGAGACTGTCTGCTTCATACATTCAAACAAACCGAAATTTCCAAAGAACTCCCATCACCATAACCACGACACGCGAGGAATTAATGATTTTCACCTCACATCCCACCGAACCTCCAGAAGTTTAAAATTCATCAATCACACGGGTCTAATTCTGTACAATAAACTTCCCCACTCTTTTAAGCACACCAGTCCAAAACGTTTCAAAACCAAAGTGAGAAATCTTCTTATGGAGCATGTTTTCTATAGTACTCAAGATTTCATCTCCGCCAATTTACTGACTCTATAAATTTATTTTTACTGGATAATAATTTATGGAGTAATTGGAGCTACGTGATTTCTCCTGATCTCTCCTCTTTCTCTTTTCCTCTCCATTTCTATAAGTCAAAATTGAATCACAAGTAAAATTCTAAATGTCCGTGTCTTATTGTACTCTGTATTATTTTGTTCTAATGTCTGCATTTGTATGAGTGTGTACTGTATGTATAGGTATGTTTTGTTTAATATATAGACCTATATATATATATATATATTTTTTTTTTTTATATATATATATATATATATATTTTTTTTTTAGTTCTTAAGTATGACGAAGCCTTTGGATTCTTGTAATCCCTAATGGTGAATAAATTTTATTATTATTATTATTATTATTATTATTATTATTATTATTATTATTTAGATACCAGGGGAATGTGACACTCACCACAAGGCTCGGGGAAGATGTAAGGCTGAACCTTCTTGGGTGACCACAGATCTTCCATCTCAGGGTTGTACAAGCCCAGCCTTGTGGAAGACTCCACTTCTTCTGTCTGCAGGGAGCTGGAAATGTCTTCAATCACCTGAAGCATACAAACAGGGTAATAGTTTCCAGGCGCATGACTTGAAGCAGCTATCTAGTTCTGTAAGGAATGAGTGTACACTTACATCATTGACAGTGTGAACTGTGCTGGCAGACAGGTGGATGTCTATTGTGCTCACAGTGGCAGTCATCTTCAGGCCCTCTTCTACAGATTTGAATGATTTCACAAACTCAATATCACATGGATGTAGCACCTGCAAACAGAAGAAATGGATTCAGTTGAGAGACCCCCCCACTGAGAGATTGATTTTTTGCAGGAACCAATATATAACCTCACAATACCAATAATTTTTTACATCTGCCTAAAGACCACCAACCAGCCACTGATTAACAGATTTCTTACTTTTAACTCTTTCAGATTCAAAATTACTACATTAAATTAATATCTACAGTTTAATATGTCAAAGTACCGTATTTACTCATCTATAGCACCCCCTCACCTATAATACCCCCCCAATTTTCAGCAACGCGCAAAAAAAAAAAAAAAAAAAAAAAAATGCAGAAAATCTTTTAAAGTGATCGGCAACTGCAACATTCCTGTTAACGGTAAAACACATGCTTCCCTGCCACCTGTGTATTGGCCTTAGTTACTCTCACCTCCCCCATAGATTTCTCAATGCCCTTCAGGTTTCTGAGTTCAACTTCCGCCGTACGCGTGTATTGTTGCCTGCCTGAGAGTTAGTAAGCACGTGAAAAGTGAGTTGTAGAGCAAGTTTTACGGCATCCTTCAAGTTGAGTGTGTTAGAATATGCAGCCATGTATGATATCTTATTGGCGTAGACAGAAAGACAAATTATCAGGGCAAAGAAAATGTTGAAATCATTCCGTGGTGTGAAGAATGGGAGATACGAAATTTAGGCAGTTGCTGCCCAGTTGGATGACAACATTGCAATGCTGAGTTAACCTTGAACACCATGTGGGCATGCGCAGCGTTTAGTCACGTGACCCAGTCAGCTGCGGTAATGCAGGCGGGAGCTATACCAAACTGTTTAAAACTCTAAAGTTAAAATGACGTGATAATTTAACTTTTTGTAAATAAAAAAAGGATTTAAACTATTTTGCGTGTTGATTTAAAGACGCTAAATGTTTCCTTTTCCGCTTTTAAAGCATGACAACCCAACCTATGTCATGTGAAAATTTTCACCTATTATACCCTCCCCCATTTTAGAAGTTGAAAATTGTGAAAAAAGGGGGGTGTTATAGGTGAGTAAATACGGTAATTAAAATTCAGTATCCCTGAGGATGGAGGCAGCGTGGGCCTCTGAAACGTCGGAGACACTTGATCTTCAAACCTGGCTGTCTACCCGGGAAAAATTTATTCATACTCTTCGCCAGGAAAATCTCAAATCTTACATTAATTAAAATTTTTTTGTAGAATACGGCTATAATACTGCTTTCTCTTGTGCTAATGCTGAAAGACTCTGAAATGTTACATTTCCAGTAATACAAAGATTGTGACTGCTGCACTTGGGCTCCAGGTTTGTGTCTGCAAATTTATTTCTACATTATAGTCTACATTATTTCTTGCACAGTCACTAATTGTAGAAAAACAAAATGTTGTATTAGGGTAGATAATCTCTGGGGACGAAGATTGCCTACAGCCTTCTCTTACTTTTACTACCACTGTACCAAACCTTAAGTAGGTCTGGTTACTTTTAACCCATCCGTTTACAGTAGAATACCAGTATAACAAAATTTAGGGGACCTCAGAAATTAATTTGTTATAGTGAAATTTTGTTATACTGAAACTTTACCAGTAGGCCTACACAATGTTCTGAACTTTATTTAAAAACAAAAGGTTGTGATTTTCTTTGGAATATTTTCAGACAGAAGACTATTGAAGATAGTCACCAACCACCACATATGAATTTAAAACAGAATCTGGCATATTGCTTTGTGATAGAAGACTATGTGCCATGTGTTGCCTGCACAAGAGTTAAACTCTACTGATCTTCCATCTCTTCTTCACATGGATTTCTTTCACTCAAAATGTCTGACAGAATTCCATCATATGTGATTTCTTGTTACGCTATCCACATTGATGTAGTCAGTAAGATTCACACTTGCTGCCCATCTAAGTTTTCACACAAACACTTCCAGTTCTCTTCTTTTTCTGTCATCTGTCACTTCACTTTTTTTTATGTCTTCAATAAACCACTCCAGCTTTTCTAGAGCAGTTAGTGATTACATATTTCTTCTTTAAGCTATTTCCATTCAGCACTCAACATAATATGCACTGATTATAAAAAGTTGACTCTTTCCGAGGCAATATTACACAGTGTACAGTGCAGAAATTAAAATTATATGTAGGCAAACAGGCAAAATTTTAATTTCTTATACTGAAAGTTCTAAATTTGTTATAATGAAATGCTTTAACACATATTAAATAGGGAAAAGAGAAGGGGCCAGTACATAATTTTGTAATACTGAAAATTTTGTTATACTGGTATTTTACTGTACCTGGTATGTTTCTATTTAGATAGGATTGTATTTTAGAGAAACATTATCCTTTCCTGCTTGGTTGATTCCTCCAAAGTTCATGTTATTATTATCGGCTGATAGTGCAATTATTATAGTGCAATAATTAAACTTCCATAATTAAATTGTTTCTATATCAAAAGTTTCTCCCTGAAGATTACGGAATTTCAACATCCTACTTTTTATTCCCACATTTGATACAAAGTAAGGGTGGAGAACGGGAACCAACTTTCTGATCTTGTGATTTGAACTATCATAAATGAACAAATCTAGCCTCTTCCAATTCATGAACGACCTCCCGCATAGTGTATGGTGCTAATATATTCACAATGATGTCCCTGTTTTTGATGGGCACATGTGAACTTCTTTCTAGCAAATACTTCTCACACAACTTTGATTAAATTAATCGGGAAACATTGTGAAGTGTAGTAGTAGTAGTAGTAGTAAATGATTTATTTTGCCTGGCAGAGTTAAGGCCATAAGGCCTTCTCTTCCACTCAACCAGGTTTCAGAAAATATATACAATGTAGGTTTACATAAATAGCAAATTAGTGAATAAGAGACTTATGACTAATACTAAGACTAAGGTTAAGGCTAATCATAATAATAAATTAAATAAGTAAAAAGCATAGGTTTCATAAAAAGCATAGGCTTCATAGAGAGCGTAAGTGTCATCAAAGAAAATAGTAATAATGTTACAAGTAAAACAAGGAATATGTAAAATTATGTTATAATGGAAACTTAAGTCTAGCTGTAGATACGTTATAAGGAGACTAAGTAATGTTATATACAGTGAAAGATGGAGTGACTACAAAGAGCTAGTTCTGTTCAGTGGGCAATAATTGCTTAATAAGCGCAGATTTGAAAGAGTGTACACTCCGACTACCCCTAATATCTTGTGACAAGGAATTCCAAGAACGGGCTGTGGCTATGGTGAATGAATGAGAGTATGAGGTTGTATGATGACTAGGAATTGATAACAGAGAGTTGTGCTGCGAGCGTGTACCATGATTATGGTAGGAGGATAGAAATGTAAATCGGGGAGCCAAGTAACGAGGTATGGGAAACTTAAGAATTTGGTATAATAAGCACAGAGAGTGGACCAAACGTCTATTTTGCAAACGAAGCCAAGACAGATGCTTGAAATATTTTGAGACATGATCGTGGAAACGAATGTTAAAGATAAAACGAACACAAGTATTATGAACACGCTGAAGTTTCTGTGACAATTCAACACTCAGATCTCCATACAAGATGTCGCAGTAGTCGAAATAAGGCATCACTAGGGTCTGTATGAGGGTTTGCTTTATTCTAGTAGGAAGGAAGTTTTTCAGTCGTTTTAGAGCATGCATGATAGAGAAAGCCCTTTTACATATATGCTTGATTTGGGAATTCCAATTCATGTTTGAGTCGAGATAGATACCTAGATTTTTTACTGTTTCTGTGTACGGGATAATAGTGTTGTTCAGTGTCACTGGTAGCAATGTAGCCTTGTTCATGGATGACACGAGTCTTTGCTGTCCTAATACAATAACTTGGGTTTTGCTTGGGTTAAGTTGTAAGCCAAATTTGTGTGCCCAGTTACCGATTGATTGTAGATCTTCGTTAAGGAATGTTAAAGAGTCATTAATTGCATCGGGAGGTGAGTGAATATAGATCTGAAGGTCATCTGCGTACAGGTGGTGTTGGGAGTGTCTTATGTGACTAGATATATCATTTATGAATACGGAGAATAAGAGAGGCCCTAATACAGACCCCTGGGGAACGCCTGCCTTCACACATCGCCACGATGAAGAGCGCTTGTTATCAGTAACACATTGCTGACGACCGCGAAGGTAGGATTCCATCCATTTGATTGCAGTGTCAGACAGATACAAAGATTTCAACTTTGCAATAAGAATGTCAGTATCGACTGTGTCAAATGCACGGGAAAAGTCAAGAAGGGATAATATAGTCAACTCACGTCTGTCCATGGCCTCACGAGTATCTTCAACGATTTTAAGGAGTGCAGTAGAGGTACTGTGGTAAGTCCTAAAGCCAGACTGGAGTGGATCGAGCAAGTTGTAAGTATGTAAATAGTCAGTAAGTTGTTTGTGAACAATACGTTCTAGTGCTTTAGATAAAGTAGGTAAAATACGAATAGGTCTGTAGTCTGTAGGAGTGCTTGGCCGATTTACTTTAGCAATAGGTCGAACGAGTGCATGTTTCCATTGTTGAGGAAATGTGGATGTAACAAGTGAAGCGTTAAATATGTGAGTTATGGTCGGAAGGATGATATCTATGATTCTGTTTAGCATTCTTATACTTATTCTGTCAATGCCCTGTGAATTAGTTTTTACCCGTTGAAGAGCTTTCTTTACTTGCATGGGAGATACATGAGAGAAATAGAATTTTTCACGATCTGGTGTAGGTAAGGTTGTCAGTTCAGCAATAGCTTGTCGTTTAGTTGCATTGTCTAAGGTTCTGATAGGCACTGACGTAAAATGCTCGTTCAGTTCGTTGAGAGATAAATTGTCAAAAGAACAGTCAGTTTTTTGTTTACATAGTCCCATTGTACGTAAGATTTTCCATACGTCACAAGTCGTCATAGTTGGCACAACAAGTTTGTGTCCATGTTGTATTTTAGCATTACATATCATTTGGGTCGTCTTATTTCTGAAACGCTTATAGTGTTGCCAGTTTTCATCACATTTATTGTGTTTATATTTACGATATGCCGCGTCTCTCCTTGTCATATATTCACGTATTTCTTCAGTCATCCATGGTGCAGGGGGACGGGTTACTTGTTTAGTCTGTAACGGTGCGTGTTTGTCATATAGCTGTATTATCAGGTCATTGAGAGCTTGTACTTTTTCGTCAACAGTGCGCAGATTCCATATGGAGTGCCAAGGCAGTTGCAGGGCGTCTTCAGTCAGTTGTAGTTCGTCTATATTTTTAATGTCTCTGTATGTAATGAATTTGGATTCGCGTTTTGGGCACTGCAACGAGTATTCGATGTAAATTAGGTCATGTGCTGAAATTCCAGGCACAGGTAGTTGTCCATGCGTTATAACCCTATGTGTTTGTGAGATCACTATTAAGTCAAGTAGAGTGTCTGTAGTGCCAGTGTGGTGTGTCGGTTGAAGAGGCAGAATGGTCATATTGCAGGATTGGAATATAGAATTTAGCTTCAATACATCTGTTGAGTTAGCCTTAATAAGATCTGTATTGATATCACCTAGGAGGAGTGTGTGCTCATAATAGGGGGTTAAGTCAATCAATGCATTTTCTAGATCTGAAAGGTAACCGACTCTGGGTGGTCTATAAACTATGCAAATAAGACATTTTTGTGTACCAGCGGATATTTCAATAAACAAGAATTCGGGACGGGCTGAATATTGAGAGGCAGACTGCGATACAATTTTAGGCTGGAGGTCACTTCTTCTGTAAGCAGCGACCCCACCTCCCCCTTTCCCTATTCTGTCATTACGGAGGAGAGAATAAGAATGCAATTCAACAAGTGAAGAAGGGAGGGACGGTTTAAGCCAGGATTCAGACAACAGAATACAGTGGAGATTTAGAGAAGAGACGATGTTGTGCAGTTCTTGGAAATAGGCAATAAGACTTTGAGCATTAAAGTGAGCAACCTTTAGGGTGGTGGAGCTACCTGAGAAAGACGACTTCAACAGATCGGCAGTGGAAGGGGGTAGGGGTGAGAGACGATGACTGCTTTCCTTTTCGGAGCTTTGTATCCCGTTAGGTGCAAGGGGGTAGAGAGAGAAAGAGTTACTGGACTCATTATCACAGTGAGGGGCAGTCGGGGAAACATTTCTAGAATTATTTACGTCAATATTGTAAACTAAAAATTCAATCAAAAGAAACAAGTTTAGAAATAATATTCGATATTGAAATACTCGACACTACGTTTACTAAAATAATGATTTAATTATTGTAATGTGATGTAATTAGCAGATTTGAATTTTTCTAAAGAGTTAATGAAAATAAAAATAAACCAATGAAAATTATAAACTAAAAAGAAACTAAGGATAACGTGAATAAATATAGAACAGAACTAGACCTTAAGTGTCATCGCCTGACATCACATGATGTTTAGATCAGTCATTCTTGTCAGTCTTCTTTTGGTGCCCTCGTGGTTGACAATAACGACCCCGTCCATCGTCCAGACATTATGAAGCCCAAATCTGGATATGGATTCTCGCAGGAGAGCATGTCTAGCCTTAGTGAGGTCATCTCTAATTGTAATTCCACTCGATTTAAGTCTGCGTTTATTCATGTACATCTCACTCCTTTTGCGGTAGCTCACAAATTTACGATGATGGGCCGGGGCTTCTCAGTGTCGCGTCTTCCCACCCTGTGGCTCCGGTCGATGTCGTTGACATCCAGCTGCACACCGATCTTGCGGGCCACCTCAGTTGCGATCTTATCGGTGTCTTCTGCTTCCTCCTCTTTCACACCAAATATGCGTATGCATTGGCGCCGTTGATATTGCTCTAAATCATCGATGCGGTTTTCCAATGCTACGATTTTTTCGTCTTTAACATTAAATTTAATAAACTTTAAAACATTCAACTTCACACATTACTGTAAGTAAATACTCACTAAATCAGGACGCATGTTTCAATGGGCTTGCCATCATCCTCAGCTAGTTTTACTGGAATGTGTGAAGTTGAATGTTTTAAAGTTTATTAAGTTTAACTTCTCACACAATTTTAGAGGTGCAGTTCATGGAATTAAAACTGTGATTATGCTTGACTATGTGAAAAGCTTTCTCACTTGCGATCAATTCAAAACACTCATTGTCAGGCTCTACAGGAGCAAAAAAATTGTTAGCTTTTCAAAGGTCAATGCAGCCTTGTTGGCTGTTTTATTTAATTTTTTTAAAATTTCATATGGTTTGTATTCTCAGATCTTCCACCATGATCAACTAAAAACATGGCATTGCAGTTACAACAAAAGCAGTCTCATTGTCATTGTCTTTAAACTTCTTAAATACAGGGGAAATCACTCCGAAATTTGCTGTTATAAATACGAGGGCTGTTTTTTTTTTTTTTTTTCCAAGTTCCAATAGGCCATAAAGAAGAGACGTATTGAGATAACAAGATGATTTTATTACCAAAAGATTTGTACAGTCATACTTATTTTTCTACAAAGTCACCATGAAGGTTGAGGCATTTCTCATAACAAGAGACCAGCTTTCCTATACCCTCTGGAAAGAAGTCTGCCGCCAGTGAGCTCAGGTAGGTCCTTAAAGCGTCTTGAAGCTCTTCGTTGGTAGTGAAGCATTATTCCACCTAACCATGCCTTCATTTCTCGAAAGAGGTGATAGTCACTGGGTGCTAGATCAGGACTGTAAGGTGGGTGGTCAAAGACTTCCCACTTGAACTTCTGGAGAAGTTCTTTTGTCACTTTGGCACTATGTGGTCATGCATTGTCATGGATTAGGACCATGCCAGATGAGAGCAAGCCACTTCGTTTGTTTTGTATCGCTCTCTGGAGGCGACGTAGGGTCTCACAGTAGACTTCCTTTGTTATTGTTGTTCCCTGTTCCATGAAATCAACAAGAAGCATGCCTTTTTCATACCAAAACACTGTAGCCATTGTTTTCCTCTCAGTCAAACTCTGTTTGATTTTTTTTGGTTTGCTGGGGGAGTGCATGAGCATCCAATGCTTTGACTGTTCTTTGGTCTCTGGATTGTCATACAGGACCCAAGTCTCATCTCCAGTAAGACTAGTCTTTAACAAAATGTTTCCCTCAATGTTATACCGTGTGAGAAACATTAGGGCTGACACCATTCGCTTCATTTTGTGGTTCTCGCTCAACAGTTTTGGGACCCAACGGGCACACAGTTTTCGGTATCCTAGCTCAGTGGTCACAATTTTGTAGTCAACCAAAATTGCAGGAGCGACAGTCTTGCGTCCTTGACCACCTTCGTCATGGACGTCTGTTCAACCTTTGGCAAACTTCCTACACCATTGTCTCACAGCACTGTCACTCATACAGTGTTCACCGTACACTGCACTCATCCTGCGATGAATGTCAGCAGCACTTCATCCTTCAGCTTGAAGGAAACGAATCTCCCTTCGCACCTCACAATTGACAGGAGCATCGATCGTAGCGGCTATCATTATTCGCCTGTAGCTCAGCGACAACTGAGGGATTGGAGTCAGCACTGGCGGCAATTGTAGCGAGGGAGCAGCGCAATTGTACAACGTGCAGACCCGCTTCCTGCCACTATGCAATTTACTTTTAGAATCAAACGGAACTTGAAAAAAAAAAAGCCCTCGTATATTGTCTTTTTGATGGCACTGCGAATGAAATAATGTTATTTGGCAATGAAATAAATGCACAATGCACACTGACAAAGACAGAAACAGAACAGATAAAAACCGAAACCTTAGAATCTATTTTGTGTTCCACACTCAACACCTATTCAATTGCTACTGAAGTGATAAATTGTACTCAAAAACAATTTGAACTGAAAATGTTTCTATTGACCATAGGCTAGGCTAGAAAGCAAGCCTATTGGGCAATCCTCTCCCTGCTCCCTTAAAAAAAACATATTCTACATTGTGTGGCTTGAGGCTTTCCCGATGTTGAGAATGTATTATTGTTTCTCGAGCTTCCAACTGGGTGAGTTGGAGGTTTGGTTTCAAGCTTTCAGCAGCTATCTCCGCGCCATCTTCTGGAGAAGTGACCTGGATTGGGAAAAAACTGCTTCATATATAGGAAAATACTGGATATACTAGAACGGGTGGGGGGCCAATAGGAAAGCTTGGAACCAAACCTTCAACTCACCCAGTTGGAAGCCTGAGAAACAATAATACAACTTCACATTACTAAGATAGATTGCTGTCTAGTACAATAAAAATACTATGGATGGGGATAAAAATGGGAGTTAAAGACATTACAATAATTTAGAAAAGTCTGAAGCACTTGGTGCAACAAAATGGTTGTCTCGTTTAAAGCTTTTCACTCCAGGGGCTTCCATTTAGTGTAACTCTGCACTATATTTCTTACTCTACAAAAAAGAAAGCCATTTTTTACAAAAGCAAGAGTCCAGTTTAAGTAAATGTGTTTAGGGAGGAAATAAAAATTTACTTTACTTGTCACAAATAACAAACAAAATACAGAAGAATCCCCACCATTCCATTTTCAAAGGGGATTAATTAAGATATTGGAGTTTATTGCATCTTTTATCTTAGCCCACGTGAGGGTACAGGCAAGGAGAAAGGCAATATTGGCTCCAAGTAAGCTGGAGAGTGACATTATTATGGTCACACAGCATGAATAGGACCTGAAAAGCAAGATGTACCACTCATCGTACAATCACTCCATATAACTCTCAACTTCCGACCCATAAATACAGGAAAATAAAGTTGTATAAAAAGAAAGAACATGTACTGTTCTAGCTGTATTTTTGTTTGAGGAAGCTAGGACGCATTTACGCATCCCGAAAATAAATTTTTGACCCCAGAAAATCCAGGAAACCCTACAGAAGAGAGAAGGATGGCTGTCCTTCAGGAAGGATTACTATAGATAATAAATAACTAATTAATATGAAAAGATATAGTAGTTACCCAGAAAATGTGATTGGTGTAAAGGCTACTGACTAAGACATGTCCTTATGGGAATCTTTATTGATACTAAAATATAGTACACAGGTAATAGTGTATAATTACAAGCTGAAATTTTTAATTGAAACATTTTTCACAAAACTTCTCAGAAGGGTAGTTATAAGCCAGCCATCATTTGCACAAACTCAGGCTTTAACCTGGCATCACTCGCACATAGATTTTATCAAACATGTGTTTTTGTTCTTTTATAGCTATTAAATACAACTCAAACACATGAATTAAACTTACAATAAGTTTCTGTGTAACCATTTTAACATTTGTAAAAGCAAATACTGTTATATTATATTTTTTAAAACAAAGTAGTAGTAGTAGTAGTAGTAGTAGTAAGTAATAGTAAGAAGTAGTAAGTGGTAAGTAGTACAGTGAGTCCCACACAAGAGTTGGCCAATGACGCGGGTTTCTGCGTCGCGGCTGGCACAGCTCCAACTCCCGAGCGATCGGGTGAAATATCTGCGCAAATAATGCCACGGTCGGTGTAATGATTCAGGTTCTCACATTTACAGTTAAAATTACAATGAAAATAACCACGTACCTCATCACAAGAGATGTTGGAAATGTTCTCCTCTTGCATCCACACAATACTGGCACCTTTTTAGGAAATTTTCTTTCACGCGCATAAGTTCAGCTTCCGAGATAGAGTTAATTTCTTTTGTGATATTGTCTTTAAGTTCTTCTTATGCATTGGAAATTGACCTATACACTTTATTTTTCAAGTTTCCCCATAAATAATATTTACATACTGTTAGAAGAGCTTAAAGACAATAGGCCTATCAAAAGAGAAAGTAACTCTGTCTCGGGAGCTGAATTTACGCGCGTGAAAGAAAATTTCCTAAAAAGGTGCCAGTATTGTATGGATGGAAGAGGAGAACATTTCCAACATCTCTTGTGATGAGGTACGTGGTTATTTTCATTGTAATTTTAACTGTAAATGTGAGAACCTGAATCATTACACCGACCGCGGCATTTTTAGCGTAGATATTTCACCCGATCGCTCGGAAGTTGGAGCTGTGCCAGCCGCGACGCAGAAACCCGCATCATTGGCCAACTCTTGCATGGGACTCACTGTATTAATAAGTAGTTAGTAGAAGTAAGTAGTAAGTAGTTAGTAGTAGTAAGTAGTTAGTAGTAGTAAGTAGTTAGTAGTAGTTAGTAGTAATAGTAATAACAATAACAACAACAAATTAATGGCCTTTCAAGAAAGTGATTTTTTTACATGATTCAATATTTAATTTCTGCTATTATATTATTATTACTATTATTATTCTTAAGTTATTCTTATTTTGTACTTATTATCGGTAACATTTATTTTTATTATTATATTACTATTGCTATTGTTATTATAACGATTATTAAGTGCCAGTATGGTACTTTATGAGATTGTGTGGGGGACGAAAAAATGTCTGTCCATCTGTCTGTCCGTGTGTCTGTAAGCACCATAACTCAAATACGCTTTTTCAGATTTTTATGAAACTTGGAAAACACATTTATAATGTCCATGGGAAGAACCCTATTGATATTGAACCAAATTGGTTCACCGGTACCGGAGTAATGCCCAATTTAGTGCCTATTTTAATAGATTATATTAGAAAGGCGCCATAGCTCAAATACGCTGTATCGGATTTCCATGAAACTTGGTATACACATTTATGACGCCCATGAAAAGTACCCTATTGAATTTGAACCAAATCTGTTGACCGGTACCGGAGTAAAACCCAATTTAGTGTCTACTTTAAAGGAGCAATAACTCAAATACGCTTTATCGGATTTTTAATGAAACCAAGTACCGGTATGCGCATTTATAATGTCCATGGGAAGACGTCTATTGATATTCGACCAAATCGGTTGGCCAGTACCGGAATAATGCCCAATTTAGTGCCTTTTGTGTTAATATACAAGAAGTGGCGATAACTCAGATATGCTTTATTGGATTTTCCTGAAACTTTGTATACCCATTTATAATGTACATGGGAAGATGTCTACTGATATTGGACCAAATCGGTAGACTGGTACCGAAGTAAAACCCAATTTAGTGTCTATTATAAAGATGCAGTAACTCAAATACGCATTACCGGATTTTTATGAAACTTGGTATACACATTTATAATGTCCATGGGAAGTTATTGGACAAAATCGGTTGACCTGTTTTGGAGTAATGCTCAATTTAGTGCCTATTTTATGGTATTATACGTATTCGAAATAATTTATGAAATGCACATCAGTTATCATGACAACATAGCCTATTGCTTTACTGTGATCTTATAAGGCTTGGGCAATTAAAATACAGTTAGCTATGACAAATAACACTATTGCTTTACATGCGCTTATCCAACTAGAACGTTAAACTGACCCAGGAGGCCGAGATGGTAACTCTTGGCCTCACATTCTGGAGTTCCATGGTTCAAATCCTGAAACCGGCCAATTTGACTTTTTTTTTGTATTCTGCGTATCATAACTGCAATCATAACTGATTAAACAAAAACATACTGGCACTTTGTTACATCAGTTTACCTGATTTTATTATTATTACTATTATTGCAACATTTAAAAGTGAAAAAGCAGAAAATCAAAATAATATTATTCAAGAGCTGTATTCAAACTGAAATTGGGTTAAACATACCAGACGTGGAGGCTGTTTGTTGTGACCTTGTCGTTTGGAGAGAATTTGCAGTCCAGCCAGAGAGCAGACTAGAGAGTCTCGGCCAGGATGGCGACTGTACTCCATGAGGAACTCTGTGCGTAGCAGGAGGGCATGGCTAGTGTGCTCTGACAAATCAGCAAACAGCATCACCTCTGGTTTCCTTAGCTGTAACGAGATTGATAGTCCTGAAACAAGCAACATTAATATCAGTTTCTCATTGAAATCTTTCTCATTGTTAGCTTTCCCAACCCCGGAATCTGTTTAACATTTACGGTGCAGGCGCTATAATATTATGTCACAAGCTAGCTGTCTCATATTATGCAATACTATGGTGCTCGATTTCTCGCAGTCTATGACTGATATGAATGTAATGTTAAGGCTCAAGCAACTGTAATACGGTAATTACATTAACGGTAATTATAATGGTATTATGGTAATAAGACTTCTCGTAATTCATTTAAACACCATTAGATGTTGGGTGAAAAAAGTGATATAACTTGAGCTACTGAAAGCGAAAGAAGCAAGATTGTTGGTGTTATTTATACTACGTGTTCCTTGCATTTTTGTTTTATTGAACAATGTCTTGCAACAAAGATCAAAATGTTTAGAAAATTTAACTGAAGAAGATTTGGATGAATTGATGACAGTGGTGCAACATTTTTGAAAACTGAAACTGTGATTTTGCTATATCAGCTGATGAAGACAGTTTGTAGCATTCGTTTAACCATGTAAATTTTACACAAGTAAATTTCACACTAGCACTGTAAAAATAAGCACACATAAATCTTAAAAGTTTCCCAAATCAAATAGTGTTACATTATTTTCTCTAGCTGGAACCACATTTATTTTGTAGCCCTTGAAATATAGCATAAATAGGGGCCATATTTTTTGGTAACAACAATAAGCGCGAAATGTTATAAAAGAACCTCCCTTAGCTATACTTAGCTTTTATATGAATAAAATACCCATATGAACCAAACTGAATTCACGAAATATTGCAAAATTTACTCGATTCTGCAAAATGTGTCTATAAGCGCGAAATATGCCCCTTCTGTCCGTAAAGTGAGAAATGAGCACGAAAATGTGCCTTAAAATCACAATATTG
Source organism: Ectobius pallidus (assembly GCA_964059195.1). Classification (NCBI taxonomy): domain Eukaryota; kingdom Metazoa; phylum Arthropoda; class Insecta; order Blattodea; family Ectobiidae; genus Ectobius; species Ectobius pallidus. Next base: position 19,000,330 of record CAXKWD010000009.1, on the reverse strand, counting down.
TGTTTTGGTGTACTGTATTTTTTATTTCTTAGCAGCATGCTTTTTTAATGCTGTTTCTGTGGCTGTCGAAGATTTACCGATATATTAATATTTGTGATCGATTACAAAGATTGCAGAATTTACACAAAGATTGTCTGTAACCTGGTTTGTACTGTTGAGTACTCTAGTTTCCTGCTATCTCTTTGCCAAGTTAGTGATGTCTATGATCAATTACAGCAGAAGAGTGTAGAATGTTTGTTACTTGTATTCAACAGATTTCATCTTTTATCCTCAGCGGTATGGTTGGCCCTTCTGTTTGCAAATAGCTATCTGATGGTGTTTAGTAGAAATTACGATAATATTTCTCGTAATTATATTTGAACATTAAGAATAAGAATAAAAATAAGAATAAGAATCTTTATTAGCCATTAGGTATATTTGATACAATTGGCTTCGTCATAGATTTTACATAACATAACATTTAATTTACATTATATAATAATATATACAACTTAATCCTAACATTTAATAATATAATACAATAAGATATGCAACTTAATCCTAACATTTAACTCTAATTAATTCTAATCATGTCTAAATCGAAAGTTACTTCAGTTCATACAAGGGCAGAAGAATATAGAAATGAGGGGGGGGGGTGTTAGTTCATGCAAATAAAGTAGCAAAGTTTATCATTGCACAGTGTTCCCAATGTAGTATAAAGTAATTTATTTCACGAAATACCCACAGAAATAGAAGGAAGTTAACACCAAAATCTGCCATTTTATTTCATCAATAAATCTGGGCCCTAAGCATAAATTACTGTAATTTGACCCATGCATAGGAAAGAATCAGCACCTAAAGCTTCATACACACATCAGACAGATGACCTGAACCAATGAAAGATGGATGAGAAATTAAAATCGGTGGCCTCAAGGCCGTCTTGAGGTTAACTGATTGACCTCCATATTGATTGTCCTCTGCCAGGTAAGCAAGCTTTGCTGGCCTTATGGCAAGCGATAATGACCTGCTAGTTGGCAAACCCCTAACACTGTCAGGCGGTCACCCAGAACTGTCAACAACATGCTTTCCGCCTGCAAGCCACTAGGCACGAACTTCCTGCATCAATATGGACAATATTAGTTTCTATAAAATGCCGGAGTTTGTTAACTATGTGAGAGATTGTGAAGATCATGACGAGGAAGCAAGAAGGTTGCTGAAGCGATATGTAAGGGACATGGAGGATCCTTTCCACAAATATAGGGATCACGAATTTAAGGCGTGATTCCGATTTGAGAAGGAAACTCTGAAAGGATGCAGACCGGTTCTTGCTGGTCCCTCCTCCCTGTGTGGTGTTTTCAACGACCTTTGCTGAAAGAATTCTCAGCAGGAGAAGATGTTTAGTGCAGCCATCTTAACATACAAACTAGAGGTGTACATATTCTGATTTTAGCTTGCTTGCCCCTTTGAAATTCTGCAACCAGTCACAGCTTTTAACTTGCTTGACAAGTGAGCAAGCCAGATTACTACGATGATAAGCAATACTGTCGCTATGAGGCACAAGCTCCTCTAAACCTGGTGGGTTTCACGGGGCCTAAGGAAACTGCAAGGCCTGGCGGAAAGAATATGAAACTGGGTATATCAGTGCACTGGTAAGTCTTGCAGTTACTTAGTTGAGGAACTTCAGATGTGTTTAGAGAATTTTACCCTGAAGGAAGCCGAGGAGAAACTAATATGTGGAGAGTTTGAATTATCAATGAACAAAGGTACTAGTCCGGAATTGGAAAAATTTTCAAACATTTTCGAGAAAACATCATAAAATTAATAATATCAATAACAAAAATCCCTTTAGGCAAGCCTACAGGCTGAGGTAGATTTCGAAGTACTTTTGGTTTAATTTACTGTCGCTGCGTAGCACTCTTCTTCTTTAGCCTTGGCATGACAAACCCGCAATAATAACTGCAAAAAAGAGGAAAGAGAACTTTTTCAAACATTCAAATCTCGCCTTATATGAGAACTATCAAGAAACTAGTTATTGATTTGTAGAGTACTCATCAAGAGCTTTTCAACGATACCCCACAAGACGTAGTTAAAAAAATTTTGAATTTCCATTCTCCCACCCCACCCCAACTCGTACCCCCAAAACCCCCAAATCGTTGGTGTCACTGTGAACTCCATAAGGAGTACTCTAATTTATTCAAACAAAGTTTCCCTCTATACTTCATATGGGCCGAGATATAAATGTTTTAAAATTTCAACCCCCTCCCCCGACCACCCCCTTAGGCTAATTTTGCTCATTAACGAACTTGTCCGAACTATTGGGCCTAGAAATAACACTATAAAATTTGGGTCAAATATCTTCAAAATTACGGCCACTAGCGTGTAAAGATATATATAAATATCACAATTTTTTTTTTTTTTGAACAGGCGGTGGTTTCGTACTTAGGGAGGCATGAAACGTAAAGATATGAGAGAATTTTCCGAAAGTCATGACATGGTATCGATTGCAATAGGTAGATTTTTCTTCGAAATCTACCTAATAATAAAAATAATAAATGTGTTAAGACGCTAAAACGACTTTTAATACTTTATCCACCTTTTATTTATCTGCATGATGAATTTCTTCTACCAGCATGTAGAAAGCAAGAAAGTATTACCTACACTTAGCAACTACAGTTGTTTAGCTGATAGGAATGTCGCAAGCTTATTCTGGCTTGCCTAGGTTGGGTTTGACCTGACCCACAAGCTTAAAGAAACCTGCCTGCTTGCTAGCTATGACGCTGGCAACTTGCTTGCCTGGCGTTCAAGCGGGTATGGGCAAGCTAAAATCGAGATTTGTACACCTCTAATACCAACATCCACTTTGAATAATACAAATCTACTTTGAATAATACAATGTTCTTATGCTTAAAACTATTAAGATAATCTTTTATAATAGCAACCAAATCTTTTATAATAGTAGGCCTACCACTAGATAATTTTGTTCAGAAAATGTTCACTATTTCTCATAAATGTTCTTTAGAAATACAACTAGTGAAAATTTAAATTGAATTTTTCCCTATCTTATTGGTCAGTATGATATAGCCAATTTAGCTTGATGTCATGTGTCTACACGGTTGCCATATCACTGCAAAATCCGGCTTCATAGATACAGTAAGCAAGCAAACTCCAAGGGGTCTGCCAGCTGCCATACATGGCAGAGCTTCATAACTCTGACCTTGAATCTCTGCCAAGTCAGTATTTTATCTTCCGGCCATGGTCCAGAGGGAAATAGTCATCACATGATGCTAGCTCTGAACACATGTGGAGCAGGATAATAGCAGTGCATCTGTGTATCAATTATCAGTTTAGACTTTTCTAAAATGTCATAGTCAGTGAAAGTTTGGGCAAATCCATGATACATGAGAAAACTGCTCTTCAAATTTTTTTTTAAATATAGGCACCTTTGCGGGAATCTGCATCTTCTTCCAGTGATAGTAGCCCCATGGCTAAGTTAGATTCTTTTGATAAAGCCATTTTTAAGCACAAATATAATAATTAAAACACTTATAACTAAGTGAACCTTTCACACACACGATAGAAGTATCACTAAAATGGAGAGAAGAGATGGATTTCCATCCAACTGCCTCCAGGCAATGACCCTTTACGTAAATGCAAATTTCTGTAAGAATTAGGCCACCTTAAGGAAATTAACTGATATGTGTATGTACGAGTGAGACTCAACAACTATTGGGACTTTTTGTAAAACACTTTATTTACTTCAAAAATACAGTATGATTTTCTCAAGATTTCTCAATATAGTCTCCCTTCTTTGTAATGCACTCGGTCCAGCAGTCCACAAGCTTGTATATTCCTGCCGAAAGAAGGTTTTCGGTTGGTTGCAAAGCCACTGATGCACTCCTTCCTGCACCTCTTTTTCTGAGGAAAATCTATGGCCTTGCAAAGCATCTTTCAACGGTCCAAACAAATGAAAGTCCGACGGAGCAAGATCTGGACTGTAAGGTGGATGTTCCAGCACCTCGAAACCCAATTTGTGGATGGTTTCAAGGGTGAGTCGAGCCGGGCGAGGGCGGGCGTTATCATGCAATAGCAACACTTTCTGTGACAAAAGACCTAGTCGTTTGCTGCGAATTGCTAGTTTGTCATTGATGGTCATTTGTTTGGGCCGCTGAAAGACGCTTTGCGAGGCCATCAATTTTCCTCAGACAAAGAGGTAAAGGTAGCGGTGCATCAGTGGTTTTGCAACCAACCAAAAACCATCTTTTCGGCAGGAATACATAAGCTTGTGGACTGCTGGACCAAGTGCATTACAAAGAAGGGAGGCTACATTGAAAAATCATGAGAAAATCATACTGTATTTTTGAAGTAAATAAAGTGTTTTATGAAAAGTCCGGATAATTTTTGACTCACCCTCGTAGTTAAGACTTCAGCATGGTAAGTGTTAAAGTTTACACTTTCTATTAACATCTCATGTTTCTGTTTAATTTGTACTTATAATGTTAGAAATTCCTACCTGCTTGGTCATCCACATAAGAACCCCCTGAAGAGAAGTAACCACTGGTGCTGTCGGCTGAGCTAGGAGGTCTCTGAGTTACAGGCTTTATGGTCTCAACAGGAACTTTGTTCTGCAGAAGTATAAAATATTAATATAATAAAAATAGATGGAACATTTACAGTGAAGCAACTATAATGTAGCTAATTATAACATGAGTTGAACTTTTGACACTTTTGACACTTTTGACACTTTGTAATCGCTTTTGATATCCCAAATGGCAGATCGACATTCCACTTCACTTATAAAGTCTTCAGTATTAATCAAATCTAAACTCATGGCTGGATAACTAGCTCAACTGAATTATGTATATACAACTTGCATTTTTGGCAATCATAATAAACGTGACTGTGTGGTGACAGTCACAAGTGACCCAGTGTGAATGCTCCCATTTAAACCAATGCTTCTTCGCCAGTGACCATCACAAGTGACCAAGTGTGAAAAGGTTCTAACTGTTTCAAGGACCATCGTCCCCATCCTTAGCTACTTTCAACTGAAAAATCTTGTTTTCAAAAATCCTGATTTGCACCGGGTGGATGTTTGATGAACACTATCAGAATCTCGTCTTCTGGTATCTCAAAATTCATGTGTCTACTTTTGAATTTCCTTACATAATTCTTCTCCCAAATTTCCAGATCATTTGGTCTATTCACTGATTTTAACAATTCCCCTTTCCTACAGATAATTTCTTCAGTGTTCTTTGATTGTGGTATCAATATTTCTTTTTGTACTACCATATTATAATATGCTTATTATGTGTGACTTAACAGTAGGTCTATCTTAATGACATCCATTAAAGTGCAGATTCTCACTATAACACTGGTGTAGTTTGATTGGTATAGAACACTGAACAATCTTGAAGCCCTGAGGGCAGCAAATGAAACTGCGTAATAAACAACCTGTATTTAAAATAAAATAAATTCTGTTCATGCTAATTTTGATACTATACTTTTTCGAGTTCATTTTGGGTTTTAAAGTCTGTTGGTTTCAGAATAAAATGCCCAAGAGAAGCTTTGACTTGACCACATCCCATCAGCTGCCATCTATCACAAAAGATGGAAAGAATGAGAACTTACTAACAGCTGATTAATTCCACCTCTATTTGTTTGATGAATTTAAAATCTCAAAACTGAAACATTTAATTAGGGTTGAACAAAAACCGTCATAAGCTTAAAATCAATGAGGATAATTTAGCAGAAGAGCTTGTATCCACGAATGACAGTCATAACAAGAGGTAAAAAGTCCTCACATTTTACATAAAACAAGAGTCTATTAATCTTATATCTATGCTTTTATACAGTATTTTTAGATGATGAATTAATATGTCAGTAGGAGTGAAAATGATCAGACACTTGTATGAAAATTGTGAAATGAGGGAAGTGATTTTTCTATATACAGTACAGTCCCGCTATTCCGAACTAATTGGGACCGAACACCGTTCGGTTTAGTGGGATTTCAGAATAGGCGGCTTTCATTAATAATGTCTACGTATTGACTTGTTAAGGCATAAATTAAGTGCGGGGAATTGTATAAATGGAGCCGAAATGTGCTCTAAGTAACCAGCTTTCATTCCAATTTGGTTTGAGGCATTTTCATCAAGCTTAGGCTATATGTATCTCTCTATTTAACGTCTTTGTATAACAATAAATGCATGTTTCTTCATGAATGTCTTCTTAATTTCACCTGTTTTTAAGTTTAAAAAATAGGTATTTTTTCTGAACTCTGTTTGGAATAGGCAAATTTTTGGAATAGCGGGGTTCGGAATAGCGGGACCCTACTGTATATATCAATATATGTCATGGGTAAGCTAGAAAACCAGATAAACCTAGGTCTACCCTGGTAACATGCACTTTACCCTATCATTTTAGGTGACCCGTGAATTATAAGCAAAATTTCTTTCACTTCGGGCTTCATCCAGGTAAAGCGTGACCTACCCTTAGCCTCTGGGTAAAACTAGTCACTTATTTTGTTAGGGGTCTGGACATGCGCAGTATGGTTATGTTAGATTAGGTTAAGTTATTATTATTATTTTATTTCTTCCTGCAACACCGGCAGGTTGCCGATGACAAAGAGTACCAACAACAATGGATATATGTATACAGTAAAAAAAAACGGATTAAATAAATATTGAAGCATTATCAATTATTATATAAATAAATCACAACTTAAAACTAGAAGTCATGGATCACAGGAATATTCTAAAAAAGTGGCAATAGTGCCACCAGTGATATTCTACAAAGATGGTTTTGTGCAGGCCGAAATTTTTGGAAAACTCAAACAGTAGTTTTGGGATGGTATCATATGCTCCATCATTAATCCTGTCACTGTTATGGATGTTACATGGTACTTATCCTTGTAATACTTAATGGTGGGTTCATAGATTTGTCTCTGCTCCTCGTTCAACTCCTCCAGCTGATCCTCATGGGACTTACTGTTGGATCGATTACCATATATACTCAAATACTACCCACTAATTTTTTAAAAATTCACGAACGAAAAACTGGGGTGCGGGTATTATTTGAATACTGAACTCGTCTCATCTGAATTTTGAAATTTTGTACCATATTGGCTCGATATAGCATAATGCTTTGTAGTAGCATCATAGTATAGTATAACAGTAGCGAAGCTGTAATGAAAGGAAAATGAGACAAAGATACTTTCTTATGCACATGGTCCACCATGACTCATGACTGGCAATGAAACAAATCTTTACACGTAGACACGCCAAGGAAACAATGCAGTAGGTCTACAAGCAGAACCACTAATTTGGGAAAAGTTCGGTGAATTTACACACTACTTTGACCTTGGGTCAGATGCACTCAATCGTGTATGATTCCTGCTGCACAGCAGATTCATGAACGGAGAGTGTTGTTGTTGTTGAAATTGTTAGGCTGCGCATATAAGATGGCGAGATTTCGGCTGGCTGTTACCACGCACATTATTTTTATAATTACATTTCGGCCTAACATATTTATTTCTTTTATGATATCATCATCATCTACGTTCGTGGATTAGACCATTTCTGATCTGTTCTGGCTCCATATAGTTCCTAGCTCCATCTTTTTATTGGTCATCCTCGAGTTCTATGTCCTTTGGGGTTATAATTTAAAATGATATGAGGCAGCCTTTCTTCATATTTTTATTCATAAGCTCAAAATAGTTGGCAACCGGACTGATTCACATTGAAAACTTACCTCTTTTATGATATGTAATGATAATTATGACTGTTTAATTAAGAATAAAACTGACAAAATAATTTTATATATGGGCCTATATATTATTTTTCAAATTTCCTTTTGAAAAATTTGGGTGCAGGTATTATTCAGGAGAGGGTAGTATTCGGTATATGTCCTTGAGATATTGATGACTGAAGGCTATAATATCCTCCCTGCGAGTACTACCCTCACTGGAAAGACCATGCACTTTTTAAATAATAGAAAAACCCTTGTTCCTTAAGGCATCAGCTATTAAAGATCTAATTGTGTGATGATGCGAATTGGGTAGGAGTTAACCATGTGGACAGTCCCCTAGGACATGGGCAAGGGTTTCGAACTCCCTGTGGCAACGCCTACAGAGGATACAATCCTGGGACCTGCCTGGTATACTATGAACTGCTGATATATTCGCCGTCATCTTGATTGCTTCTCACCATTCACTGCAAGTTAGTCCTTTATGCTCTCTAATCCACTTATTAGCTGGTGTGTAATGTTTATATAGGAGCATTCCTTTCCCTTTATGGTCTTTCTTGCTCCAATTCTCAAAAGCTTTCTCTCTTAACTGTTGCTGTACTTTCCGGGTATCAACATGACCGTGTTTATCAAAGATGGAAGGAGACTTGGTGATTTTTAAGGCTTCTAGACTTGACAAAATTTCTTGGATATTCAGGAAGGGAATATTAGATTACTGTAATATTTTACATGCATTAATGTGCTAGGTGTACTTCCCATGTTGAACAGAATAGTCCTAAGCCCTTGAATTTGGTATCAGCATACATCATATCATTGGGAAGATCATTTGGCGGTTGTAATATCTCCTTCAGTGCCCCTGCATCAGCGATGAACTTATGATGGGTTTTTTGAAGCTGTGTCTGAAATGGATATACCAAACTAGGACATATAGAGGTATTTATTATGGTAAATTTCTGATCTGCATGCAGGAGTGGTGATGAAATAAAGAGTTCCAAGTTCAGTTTAAGCTTACTCAGGTTTGTAAGAGAGTCAAAATTTATCTCATCACAGAAGTTAACACCTTCAGATAATTCACCTTTTTCGATATATATTCCCTTGCATTTGTTAATATTAATGTCTAAGCCAATTTCATTATACTGCTGAATGACATGGTGTACGAGGATTGAAGATGAAATTTTAGCTTTACCCATGATTACTATGTTGTCAGCAAATCCCAATACGGTTAATCTTTCCTGAGATGGACTTAATTTAAAATCATATTTTGAAGCTAGGCTATTTTCACTAAACTCATCGAAAATATGATCTACTGACAAATTGAACAATGTTGGTGATAAAGGTGAACCTTGTAATACTCCTCTGGCAATGGTTACAGGCTTGGTTTTAGTTCTTTTCGACTAAATCTGAGTTTTGTTACCTGTTTGAAGGTTAATTATTAGATCTGTAAGTTTAGTAGGAATTGGCAGCAATTTTAACATATTTTCAAGATGCCCATGACCTACATTATCAAACGTTTTCCTTACATCAAGGAAAATAACACTCAAATTGGTTTTCTTAGTTTTGGCTACAAGCAACAGAGAGTCAAGCAAAGCAGTGTTGACATGAGTACCTTGAAGAGTTGGTGAAACCTTGTTGATTTGGGTTAAAACTGACATATTCATAGACATGCTTGTCAAGAACACATTCAATTATCCTTTGTATCACAGAACAAATCGTATAGGTCTCCAGTCCGTTACATCCATGGTATTACTACCTTTATGAATTAAAACTGTTCTGGCTTGTTTGAGGTGTATGGGGACAAATCCAGTTCTTAGCATGTGTGTTGCTTTAAAATCTATTAATTCAAATGCAATTTTGTTTTTAATAAATCGCACAATTACATGATCTGGTCCAGGCGCTATATCAATCACTATTTTATTAACAGCTTCTTCTACTTCACTAGCATCAACAACTTCTGAAAAGATCTTCTCAGCTTTAGTTCTTCCTTCTAGCATCAGGCAGGTGGCATAATCTCGCCGAACAATGTGGTTAGGTTTTCCAGGAGTCTCCGAAAAATATTTGAATAGTTCCTCCGATGAAATCTTACACATTTCCGCATTATATTTTAATACAGATCTTCAGCTTTTCGCTACTGATTGTAATAATGGTACTGTGTTAGTTGATATTTATATTTTTCCTTTCACTTTTGTCTGTCTTGTTTTGTTCCTTGTTCTGGATTAGGTGATTGGTTATATTTCCTTTGATTATCCATGTTGTTCTGACTTTTTCTGTAGGCCTATTGGTAATATTTCCGGGCTGGATACTTAGTACCTGATAGCAGATCGAGTGCTGTAGTCAAAAACTTAATCCAGTCTCCCACATTCTGTTCAAATGTTTCATCACTGACCTCAGTAAGAAACTTTTCTAGCCACTCTGTCATCTTTTTATTAAATTCTGTAAAAAAGTTATCAGTCTCCTCTGGGTGTTGAGAGAAATGTGTATCAGGAGAAATTTCATTACATTTCTTAGAACTGTTCTGTTTTCCAAGGCAAGATAACAATATTTCACGGTGATTGTCAGGATGAGCTTTGCTGATATGAATTTGTATGTCATGTGCACTGGTATAAACACCACCAAAGTGGGGACACTTAGCTAAATCAGAGAAAGAGTTTTGTTCTGCACTTTGAAAATTGTCAGAACTTGTCTGAATGTCATCAGTATCTGGCTCTTGTGAAGGTTACCTGTGGCTTCTCGCTAACTGTAGGTTAATACCATGCCTTGTAAACTGCTTGTTTAAATGCCTTAGTTCTTGACTTAAGTGAAGATCTGTAAATCTCCAAATTAAGTATTATGTAATATTAAAATCTAGTACAAAGTGAGCGAAAAGTCACGATCAGGTATATTATGAATTAGTTTATGAAATAAAATGCCACAAGTGATATAAAACACTACAAAAGCTATTGAATTGCCAATATTATGGGATGGAAATAAAAAAAAAGTTACCAGGGCCAATGGGCATCACTGTTAAAGCCCAATGTTTTGCTATGTTTTGAATGTGCTGCCATGTCCACCTGAGCATATCATACTGAAGATACAGAAGATCTAATTGTTGAACAGAATCCATCCAAATCTTTCCATTGATTTATTTTAAATAGGTCCAATAGACCAGGCCGTACTGGCGCACGAGTATGCAAAACTTTTCGGACGCAGTTTCTTTTTGGATTCTTAATTATGATACCTTACAGTATGTAGAAATGCAGGTTGCCACCAAATATTGTGGTCGAGGTTAACTTGACCCGCCATTAAAGATGGCGGATGAGTCACATCATGTTTACGCCATTATCTCCGTGATCCCTGGTCCAATCTTTCCGTTCTCTTTTTTAAATAAAAGGAAATTAAAAATACAATCAAAAATATTATTACACATTTTTTTATATCTTCTACCCTTTGAAAGTTATTTAGGTGCAAAGTGTTTTTTTAATATTCATAGAAAGGGTATACTGAAAAATGAAACTATTTACAATTGGTTTAACAACTTTTTACGTTTATTACATGCATTCCTAGTACATACATATATTTTTTATTCAGTTTCAAATATAAAATACATGTTTGTAGTCCTCAACAATACATACATATCCTCCTACCATAATCATGGTACACGTTCGCAGCACAACTCTCTGTTATCAATTCCTAGTAATCATACAACCTCATATTCTCACTCATTCACCATAGCCACAGCCCGTTCTTGGAATTCCTTGTCACAAGATATCAGGGGTAGTCGGAGTGTACACTCTTTCAAATCTGCGCTTATTAAACAATTATTTCCCATTGAACAGAACTAGCTCTTTGTAGTCACGCCATCGCTCATTGTACATAGCATTACTTAGACTCCTTATAATGTATCTATAGCTAGAGTTAAATTTCCATTATAACATAATTTTACATATGCCTTGTTTTGCTTGTAACATTATTATTTTCTTTGATGACACTTATGCTTTCTATGAAGCCTAAGCTTTTTTACTTATTTAATTTATTATTATGATTAGCCTTAACCCTAGTCTTAGCATTAGTCATAAGTCTCTTATCCACTACTTTGCTATTTATGTAAATCTATATTGTAGGCCTATATATTTTCTGAAACCTGGTTGAGTGGAAGAGAAGGCCTTATGGCCTTAACTCTGCCAGGCAAAATAAATCATTTACTACTACTACTACATATAGTGGTATTCAGTTCATTTGCTTCTTTTTTACAGCTGCAACTAAGTGTCGTACAGCGAGACCTACAATTGCACGGTGGTACTATGTAACCAGGCACTGCCTTTTTTGTAACATATTTTGATAGAAGTTCATTGCTATTTTTTTCATAACCAAATTCCATCAAGTCTAATCTATTATGACAGAAGAAGCAGGATTATATGGTGAAAATACGTTACAATCCATATTAAACGGTAATCACTGCACATTCTATGAAGCTCTTACTTATTTGCAGCTTGAGCAATATGTTAAGTATGCTGAACTTCAAGTTTTGGAGGAGTTGTTTATAACTTCAAAACTCCAAATCTTACGGGAAGCTATTGCCGATCACAATGTGGCTGATTTCAGTATGACATACACTCTTTTAGAATGTGATCTGGAAAATGCAAATTTCTTTAAAAGCTTCAATGATTTCATGGCACCAAGAAGCGCTAATAACGATACATTGCAGTACTAAGCTTATATGGAATACTGTGAATTGGTTGGAATACTGTTCGACTCGTTGAAAGCCGACAGAGATTGCAATTTTGAACTCCATATTGCATCTGTAAGAAAAATGTTACCGTACTTTTTTTTCTATGAACCACAACTATGCTCCTGGTATCACGATGTAGGCCTACTTACAAGACATGCTTTAACTTCCAGATGGCGTGAAAACTGATCTTGAAAGGGGTATGTTGTCAGTCAAGAAGAGTTCAGGATCACTATAGCTATTGAGCAATCACAGATAAGTTTATCAGCGGTCAGTGGTGGATTGATTGGGATAAAAAAAAACATACAATGGGGAAATGGATAGTTCTGTATCCAACAAAGAGTGCTATTCACAATGTACTCCTGAAATTTTTGTGACATGAACAATGATCCTACAGGAGCAGCCGAGGATTCATTCACGTATAATGAATGGAGTCCCTCTAGAATAAAGAGAGATGAGGCTGATTTAAAGAGTTTAGTTAGGAGCCTGTAAAGAAAAAAGAAACATATTTACAGAAAAAGACGAATAAATTGGTAAACGAAAATGTGCCATCTTGTATTTTGAAGTTTGAAGAACATGGAGAAAATCTTTATGAAGAATTCTTTTATTTATGCTTTAGGAAAAAGAAAAAAGTGTCTTCGACCATATGAAGAGGGCAAGCTTTCGGAATTTAAAATATGCTCCTAAGCAGAAAGATACAAACTGCCAAAAAGGTACAAGCAAGAAACTTCAGAAATCAAAAGAATCTCTTGACATCCATAAGATTGTAACGTTATCGATTCAACGTGAATATGACCCGAAGTCTAGCAGAATATCCTCGTGCCTTGACTGATGTGCATGGGTTCATGAAAAAACCTGATAAGCTCGTTCTTATGAATGTTATTGACAATGAAGTTAGTTGCGCTTATGATGTAGACTACGGTCTTTCGTCAAGTCATTGTATGATTCATATATTTGACTGGATGGCTCTTGTGTTCATCATTCAACTACGTAAATACGTTTGGGGACTTCACAGGAGCTTTCTACAAGTACATAATTTCTTTCTATTCCAGACCTAACGTACAAAGAATTTACATCTTTTGATAGATATGGTGAAATTTCTATGAAGAATATGGAAGCGAAAAGATATGCTATCCTGTACAACTCAAAATCTTGGGACCATCCACTCACATACCTAAAAATATCAAGAATTTTATAATAATAATAATAATAATAATAATTTTATTTTCTTGTCATTAAACCATTTAGGTAATAGACAAAGTCAGGAGTACAAAGATTACATACATAAATTACAACACGAAATATACATAATTCACAACTAATTTTACAATATAAGTGAAAATACTACATTAAGTTTCTTGTACATTTACTAACTATTACTAACTATAAATTCTTAAAGTCATATTCGAAATATTTATTATTTAATATATATTAAATATTTATTTATTAACAGTCAACAAGAATTTTTAAGAATAACTTAAATTTAGATAAATTAAAAAAATAAATAAATAAGAATTTTATTGAATTATTGAATAAGAATTTGTTACTAGATAAAGTCAGGACCACAATCTAGACTTAACCCACTATGTACATTTTAAAACCTGTATTCATATTACCATTAAACTAAGTTATATTACACTCAAAAAATTCAGACACAGAGTAGAAAGGGTTGTTAACCAGGTAGGTATACACCTTGCATTTGAATAGATTTATAGGCAATTCAGCAAGATGTGATGGTAGTGTATTAAACATTCTTTGACCTAACATTTCATAACTATTTGATGACTTATGTAATCTATGAAATGGTATATTTATTTTCTTACTTTGTCTGGTATTATAATTATGTATATCTTTTTTTAAGTTATGGCACGACAGATTGTTTTTTGTATAAAGCAGTACATTATAAATATAAAGGTTAACTATGGTAAGACAACGTAATTTAGTAAACAAAGGTCTACAATGTTCTAGTTTGTGTGAGTTTGTTATTACCCTAACTACCTTCTTTTGCAGTATCAGAATGCGTTGAATATGGACACTATTTCCCCAAAGTAATATGCCATATGAGATTATACTTTGGAAGAACGCAAAGTAAGCAGATCTTATATAGTTATCTGGCACAAACATTTTCAGTTTTCTTATAAGATATATAACCCTAGACAATTTAGTAGTAATATAATTGACATGTGGTTCCCAGTTCAGCTTCATATCTATATATATACCTAAAAACTTAACGCTTTCTGTACTATTTTCTATTGGTAAATCTCTAAGACTAAAAAATATTTGTTGAGTTTTACTGTCATTTAATAAAAATCCATTGGCCCTAAACCAAATTGAAGCTTGTGCTATAGTATTTTGAGTTAAGTTCTGAAGCTCATTAAAATCAGAACTAAAATTTAAAAAAGTTGTGTCGTCTGCATATAATATTGTTTGAGTGTTCATGAAATGTGGCAAGTCATTAATCATTAAAGTAAACAACAGGGGTCCGAGCACTGAGCCCTGTGGTACACCAAACTTGAGTTCAATCCTGTCAGACCTATCGTTACCTATACACACTATCTGCTGTCGACTCACTAGAAATGATCTCAGTAGTGATAGACCTTTATCTGAGACTCCATAGTAAACTAGCTTATCTAAGAGGACTTCGTGGTCTACACAATCGAAGGCTTTGCTCAAGTCGCAGAATGTAGCATTAATAAAACCCTTGTTTTCAAAAGTGAGCAAAACTTTTTTAACAAGTTGATCCATAGCATCAATAGTAGATTTCCCCTTAATAAAACCAAATTGTTCCTTACAAATTATGTCACTCTGGCTTAAGTAACTGCAAAACTGTGTGTAGATTATGATTTCAATTATCTTTGAGAAAACTGGAGTAAGAGAAATTGGTCTATAACTAGAAGGGCATGATTTATCTCCTTTTTTATATATCGGAACCACTCTCGACAGTTTTAATACATTTGGGAATATACCAGTATTAAGACATCTATTTATCAAATAAACCAGTGGGTCTATAATACAGTCAATTATTTTTTTAATGATATTACTAGATAAACTATAAATATCTACACTATCTGAAGATTTCATTTTTTTAACGATGTCTAAGACTACATTAGTGGTTATTTCATTAAAACCAAAACTAGTGGGATGCAATTTTTCATTTTGAGATTTTAATAAATTTAATGGAGTAACTGAAGGCTAATTCATGCTATCACATATATGTTGCTCTTCAAATAAACAAGAACTTGTAAGATTCCTGTGCAAATGTGCAAATCACTATGTTAAACTGAATGAAAATCAAGATTTGGTGATATTTGGAAGATTTGATGACGAAACTAAATGTTTCAAAATCCAGGGAACCGTGACTTCAGGGGTTTTGGATCTAAGATGAAATCATACTGAAGCAGACACCAGAATATACATGCGTGCTTTTCATGCTGTACAACCTGGATCAGAGCTAATGATTCATAGTTCAGATAGGCCTACTGATATTTTTGTTTTGGCAATTCATTTCTGGCCAAAATTTAAAAATTATAACTGCTTGGGTCTATGGATGAAAGTTATATCTAACAAATTAAGAATAATAGGTCGCCATTTAGTATCTGACCCTTTGGGAGAAAAAAATTATCAATGTCCTACCAGCACTACACACTTTTACTGGTTGCGACACAAGCAAAATATCTTCAAAGAGAAAGGCCTACAATAAATTAAACAACCTTACGCACAAGACGTCCTTAAGCCATTGGGAAATGGACTACCTCTCCCTCACTCACAGTCAACAGCTCTGGAACAACTATATTTAAAACTATATACCAGAACTAACAGTAGACGAAGCACGTTATACCTATATCCATATCTCGGACTGTGAGACTGATTTGTCATTAGACAGAATTCCATGCTCTACAGATACTTTACATCAACATGCTTTACGTGCATCAGCCCAAACATCCATATGGAAAACGCTTTCAACCCCTTGTGCGAGCCATTAGACTTGACGGAATTTGGTTATGAAAAAAATAGCAATGAACTTCTACCAAAGTATGTTACAAAAAGGCAGTGCCTGATTACATAGTACCACCGTGCAATTGTAGGTCTCGCTGTACGACATTTAGTTGCAGCTGTAAAAAAGAAGCAAATGAACTGAAGACAACTATATGTATGTATTGTTGAGGACTGCAAACATGTATTTTATATTTGAAACTGAATAAAAAATATATTATGTACTAGGAATGCATGTAATAAACGTAAAAAGTTGTTAAACCAATTGTAAATAGTTTCATTTTTCAGTATACCCTTTCTATGAATATTAAAAAAACACTTTGCACCTAAATAACTTTCAAAGGGTAGAAGATATAAAAAAATGTGTAATAACATTTTTGGTTGTATTTTTAATTTCCTTTTATTTAAAAAAAGAACGGAAAGATTGGACCAGGGATTACGGAGATAATGGCATAAACATGATGTGACTCATCCGCCATCTTTAATGGCGGGTCAAGATAACCTCGACCACAATATTTGGTGGCAACCTGCATTTCTACATACTGTAAGGTGTCATTTATTAAGAATCCAAAAAGAAACTGCGTCCAAAAAGTTTTGCATACTCGTGCGCCAGTACGGCCTGCACTACAAGCCAGTTGTGTTGACAACAATGACCTGATAAACCTTTGCGAAGGGAAATAATCTGACTTGCTACTGAAACATAGCAATGTTCTCACTCTATCAAAAAGCAACAAACTAATACCAAAATAAAGGGGGGAAATATTCCTTTCAGCCTAGGAATACATTTTAATCTGTTTCCACCTTCAGAAAATGTGTTATTTCAACATAAACGTTATTGAATCATGATTTTTGACCCACTCTTTACATGTTTTTTAAAATTAACTATGGCAAAGATATCACTTATATCTATGCCATTCTTTGAACTTGTAGGGGAAGGCAGATGTGACATATAAATCTCCATCTCAAGTATTTTTTAATATTTAATAACGTCACTAAATAACTGACCTGAACACCCATATCTCCCACATAGCCATGGTTGACGACACCTCCCTCCATAGTGTGGTCTCCTGGTAGGGAATCCATGAGAAACCTGCCAAGGTTCATAAGGAAGGGAACAGACAAGTTGAGTCTTGTCTTCTCTACCAGAACGTCAATGCAACGGTCACCACTCTGGGTCTGTTTGAATGTCACATCAATAATGGGTGGAGTTGATACTGAAATGGGACTTGAGTCTGTCTTGGTTTCACCACTGTGTGACTGAAATATCCTGCAACAAATAATAAGATACTTCGTTAGATCCTAAAGCTGTAAGATAATTGTGAAGTACTGATCAAGAAATTAAATCAACTTTCCTTAACACAAGTCCCAGATATCTACGTGTCTGAAGTAGCCAGTGCTTCATAGCTGACCAAAGAGAATTTTGTTTTGATGCAAAGGGTTTTTTCTCATGTGTTGCTTTTATCATTTAGATCATAGGTTTTAAAACATAGTAATATATCAGTGGAAAGAAAGTTGGAACTTGTCCTTGGATTCTTTACTCTCCTAAGTTCTTTTATTTTTATATTGTTTTACACAATGACAACAGACAGTGCTATGCAGCTAGGTTAGCTCTGTACTGTGGAGAAAATTAGTATTTTAAATGCATTCCAAAAGTCATTTTAAATATTTAAGAAAGGAAATTTATTCATTTTGAACATATGCCAATTAATTACCAGTTTTAAGTTTGGACACAGGAGCTGAGAAAAGGGTTTTTATATACTATGTATTTGAGGTTTAGTAGAAATTTCTAGAAGTACCGGTAATGAGTTCAAGTTTCAAGCATGTACTGTTTTAGAAAAATTATCGATTGATCATATGCTCCAAGCAATACCTTTTTACAAGTGACATTGCTAATCGTTAACATATTAATCAATTCATTATAGTGCCTGTTATGTGCTGATGCATATTTTATCAATTGAAAATCTACATATTTCTTGCATATTCTGCAAGTGGTCCTTCAGCAGTGCTAAATTAGTAATTTAACTATGGGTATATTATTCTTAACATCTGTATATAAAATTGTACTGGCAAGTCTCAACTTTGGTGGTCTGCATCATCAAGTCCACTACTAGCTGCTACGTCACCAATGTTCTACTCAAGGCATCCTGAACATCCAATGGACATTATTTACTTGTAATTCAAGAAGTGTCAAGATGAAAGATTTTATAAATTGAATTTATTCACGTCTTTCATTCAGTATACAGTCAGCCCAAATCTATATTTTACAATGGTTTTCTGGACCGAATTTATAAGCTCAATTAATTCGTAATCTTTACACCCAGTGTCCCGAGTGTTTCAATATCTGATGCTGATAAATATAATTATGTTCATTAAGTAGGCATGTTTCCTGTATTTGTTGGCAAAATATTAAGAATAATGCTGTAATGCTAAGCATTTATAAATAAAGGGATTATAATATTCAAACTCTGTATTTTATTAAACTAAACTCCATGGCGCTACATCCCTGAAGAGACAAGGCCTACCACACGACCGCTGCATCATCTACCATGAGCAGATGGCAAAATTGAAGGGCTATGGTCAGCATGCCGACACCACAGTCGTTAATGGTGGATTCCATGACCGCTGTATTTTATTACTAGGGGTCAAACTGACATTCACATTGTGTGTTCTAGTATGTAAGAAAACCCAAGTGTTAAATGTCTTTACTTTGTAGGCTAATATTCTAGTACAACTTTTTAATACCATATAGCATTTATTACCTGAGAGTTCAAGTATTTACTGGCTAGTGATGGCATAGTAACAAATTACTAAATTCTCAGTTTTAAGATATATATACAGTGAGAGTCGCTTAATGTAATTGTGGACAGTGTTATCAATCGGGTAATGTTATCACTTTTATGAAGTCCCGTATGCATTAATGCTCATACATTGAAAAAATGTTGTTTATTGTGATTTGGTTTATGCTATCACATTTTCCATTTTGCGGATTTTTTTCCAAGTAATGTACGTCATTCAAAATTTTGTTTTAAGGGTTTCGTTTCTAACTCAACTGTATTGTGTTGTACTGGAGGTAGCAATTCTGTTCCCAGCTCACAGGATGACCAGTTCGATGGGGTGGCATTATATAACATTCTCTTTGAAGCAAAAACAAACAAACAAACAAAACAAAAATGTTTCACTCAACAGTTAAGCTGCAGCTTTTGATTTATGAAGGTAACAGTGTTGACATGCAGTGATGGCTAGTGTAAAATGAAAAGACTTGAACAGACAGGTGCTAGATGTTTGGCTATGCAGTGTTCACCACAGATCAGTATAGACTTCCAAAAACACTCATAACTTGTAACTGAGAATGGAGTATTGGTTAATGGACTCCTAAAGGAAAGCAAAATCAATTAAAAACTTTTGTTACTGGTTGACAAAATAGTTGCTTGCAGTCTATTACTGTATTAGCCTACGAGTGGTTTAATGATTCACAGTTATGTATTATTTATTTTACGAATAAATAACCTTCATTTAATTCCTTCGGCTATTGTTATCAATCGGTTATAGATCTCGCACGAAATATGTGCCGATGATGACCGTTACTTGCTAGAGAGACACATGCTATTGAGCGAGAGAGAGAGAGGTAGCTTGGCCTTTACAAATAGAAAGGGAGGTACTGTTGTGCAAGAGAGATAGGTAGTAGGCCAGTCGATGCTACAGTACCCACGAAAACATAATGCAATGACATAGGCAATCGGCACATATTTTGTGCAGGATCTTTAATATTATCAGATTAGCTGTATCCTGAAGTGATCACAATAAGTGGCGGACACGTATTATAAATTTGCTATACATTAATTACCCCCACAGATCAATCATGAAATTTGTCAATTAAGATCTTTAATTGACGTTCCATAATTCATTGCAAAGTTTAATAAGAATAAGTCTATGAAATGCAAAAACAGTCTATCTAGGCAACATTCAATCTAGTTTACTCCCCTTAATTTTCTTTTTGGCGGGGGGGGGGGGGAATTTTCATGCAAAGAAAGATCCTCTTAAACTGTAAATATGAACAAAATGTATAACCTATTCTGACTATTAAGAAAGCATTTGCAAAATAAACTCACTTTCTGATTGCAATGTTGTTGTCAGGCCGAATGTCTTCCAATAGGCAAGACTGCAGCACCGTCTTGAGCTCCAGGCTGTGGTCTGTGAATGTCTCAATGGACAAAGTTGCTTCTCCCACATCCAGTTTGCAAAGTCCATGGTTCAAGTCTCTCACAGGGGAGCTCAGAATCTGATTTTGAAAAGTAAAACTAGTTTTAAAACAGTATGACTATAGAACAAAAAGCAAGACTATAGAACAAAAAACAAAATTAAAAGAATGTATACATGGATAATAGTTTATTATGAGACAAAATATTCCCAAAGTATTACGTTTCCTGGGTACAATTCATCTTTCTGTCCCTGAACAAAATTTGTCCCCACATTGTCCTTGGATTTGCCTTAGAATCTTTGGATTTATAATTTTACACGTGTTCCTTGACCTCAAATCTTAAAAATTAATTTTAAACTCTATGATATAATGACTATCAGCAAAATGGAAAGAGTAGTTTGTGATTCAATCCTTGAAGATTTTTCATTTCTTGTAAACAACAACTCTGCTTTTTCTGAGATCTAAGTAGAAACTGGAAGATGCTGTCAGATGTCTATGTTGATTTAAAATAAAAATGTTACTGGTTATCTACTCTTCATTTGGTCTTTATTAAAGCCATAAACTGCTGCATAATATAGAAGTGGTGTTTTATAAGTCATCCATTCTTGTCCAAAAATTACTTCATAAAGTTTTCAAAGTGTTTCAGATTTATTGAAAAAATTTGGTCACCTCACATTAAAAAAATTGTTCTTATTATAATTATGCAGGTAATGGCAAAGATGAGTGGTGCACGTCCTTGAGGTTTAACTGTGTGGTCTAATCTACTTCTGGCCAAAATGACAGGCAGGTAGGCAGGCAGGCAATGTGCTTTTGGTAAAAGATGGGGA
The DNA here is from genome assembly GCA_964059195.1 of Ectobius pallidus. NCBI lineage: Eukaryota > Metazoa > Arthropoda > Insecta > Blattodea > Ectobiidae > Ectobius > Ectobius pallidus. The sequence continues at coordinate 18,978,894 of CAXKWD010000009.1, read as the reverse complement.
GGGTCCACACAAAATAATCGGCATAATAGTAAGAATGCTTCTGCAAGAGTACTAGGGTGGCCATTTCTAAAATGTCAGAAAGGAGGACACTTCTTCGGTAATCTAGCATAGTATAAAACTTCGGGCATGGACGGCTGGACAGGTATAACCCTGACTAATTTTACTTAATAACTGCATTTATATAAAATAAATGATTATACACTGCTTTACTGCTTTTTGAAATGTACTGAATTTCTTTGACCCACTGAGGATTAAAAGAAGTCTTTTGTTTTGGCATTCTGGTAATTGAAGAAAAACACGGCAAACTGCAAAGAATGTACAATACAAATGGAGACTTGAACAACAATCAACAGTACAGCCAACACCACGTACTGCACCAAACAAAATGTGATAGTACGCTATCATCGTATGGACAAGCGTGCCAACGTTAGGAATAGATTCAGATTTTTCCGCGGCACCAACTAAACAAATGATAGTATCGACAAGCGTGCCAACCTTAGGAGTGGCAGGAACATAAGGGAAAATACAAATTTTATTAATACGCTTTACCGATCCATCAGAGTCTCGAAAAGGAGGACAAATCAACGTCCGGCATAAAGCTGCGCCGGATGGAGGACTGCTTAGCAAAAAGCCTTACAGTCCGGCCAAAAGCCGGATGTCTGGCCACCCTAAAGAGTACTGGTACTAAAAAACTACATTAATAATAATTTTCAGGGATCAATTTTCTTATTATATCAATTAAATACAGTGAGTCCCACACAAGAGTTGGCCAATGACGTGGGTTTCTGCATCGCGGCGGTCACAGCTCCAGCTCCCGAGCGATCGGGTGAAATATCTATGCAAATAAAGCTGCAATCGGTGTAATGATTCAGGTTTTCACATTTACAATTAAAATTACAATGAAAATAACCACATACCTCATCTCAAGAGATGTTATAAATGTTCTCCTCTTGCATACAGACAATCCTGGCACCTTTTTTAGAAAATTATCTTTCACGCACGTAAGTTCAGCTTCCGAGATAGAGTTAATTTCTCTTCTAATGTTCTAACATGTGGGGAATTGACCTATGCAATTTATTTTTCAAGTTCCCCATAAATAATAGTCACATAGGCTATTGCTAGAAGAACTTAAAGACAGTATCACAAGAGAAATTAACTCTATCTCAGAAGCTGAACTTACGCACGTGAAAAAAAATTATCTAAAAAGGTGCCAGTGTTGTGCGTATTCAAGAGGAGAACATTTCTAACATCCCTTGTGATGAGGTACGTGGGTATTTTAATTGTAATTTGAACTGTAAATGTGAAAACCTAAATCATTACCCTGATCGCGGCTTTCTTAGCGTAGATATTTCACCCGGGAGTTGGAGCTGTGTCCGCAGCGACACAGAAACCCACGTCATTGGCCAACTCTTGCGTGGGACTCACTGTACATTACAACCCATAGTACATAATCTAAATTTTTAATTCCTCTGTGCATATAAAATTGCTTTCAAATTACATGTCCCCACGCAGATTAGACACTACAAGATGTGAACAGTGTTCTTATTCAGAATAGCTTTTTCTTGCAGCAAAAATCCCAGAGAATGCCACAGCGAGCTGTTGGAAGCTTTGGGAATAAGGATCTTCGGTACCAAACTTTGAGGGTTTTACAGGATGGCCTAAGCATGCTTTCACGCTTCCAATTTCTGCAATACAGAAGAGTGGCATGACGCCATCATGTATGCATGTTTATGGGTGCTCCCTATTCTACCCTACATCTAGTACCCATAATGTGCACCATACATAGATTCCATACCCTGCTCTTTCATTTGTATATTTTAAAATTTCAAAATTGACCCACATTTTAAAAAAATAAAAAAGTTGCCATTCCTTGAACTAACCTCAAACTAAAAAACATAAAAATTACAACTTCCACTGTCACTATTTTTGTCAAAAATTAGATTTTGTTTTTTGTGCCTAGGTATTTAAAAAAAAACTCTGTGTATCGGTACCTTAATGTATAAGTAGGCTAAGTTTTTGAACCCACAGCACATCTTAATCTCCATAATTAGTGATAATTAAAAGGATGCAATTGTTAAATATATAAATAAATAACAAAAATTAAAAAATTAAAAAAAATACTTCTAAGAAAAAAAGAAAATAATAATGAATTCTGAATAACAGGCATCTTTTTCGGGACATAGGCCATATCAATGAGTATTTACTTCCAAATATTTCATTCACAGCTGCAAAGAACTTCTTTAGTGGTACCACAACGTTGTGGAAATTTGAAAATCAGCAAACCTTCATCAGTTTGAACTTTTTTTTTTACTTCTTATCTTTATTCTATTCGATTTTAATAATGACTCTGAACATTTTATGGTCATTATAGCCCCCATTGTAGCACAAACCGAATTTTTTCCTGAACATTTTAAATCCTAAAGTTTTATATATTGAACTTCTATGTGCTATAGTAGTCACAAATAAAACATTCTCATCCACAGTTAATGTATTACAGAAATTTATCACCGAACATACTCTATACATAAATTATTGTATGTACTCTCCTGTTTCTCTTTTCACACTGTACCTTACACATCATTTTATCCAAAAGGAAAAACAATTGAAGTTGGATTGCCCAACCGACAAGCAAATACATTGCTATCACTTGCAGAATAGGTCCATGTTGATGTTTAGAGGATTTTGTTTGAAAAGAGACTATATACACCCCAATTCCTTCATGATGCTGACATTTGTTTTCCCATTTTCTAATCACCATATTACATGACTTCTCTTTAATATTACACTCTCCTTTTCTTTAGTGACATCTTAACAGTGATACTTTCTTTGACTTAACAGAAATGCTGATTTGAAATCCAGTGTCTACTGAAAACAAATTTGAAACTATGCGTTACATTGTTGTGGGCAATCCTAAAAACGTAAAAGGTATCAATGTTGGACGTTACAGCAGATACATTTCTAAAAAAATTTTATAAAAACATGTTATTTTTATGCAATATGTTGTAATAAGCAAGCTGTACAGTGATTTTTGAATACACAGTTTATACGGAATTTACACGGGATTTTCTAGAGATTTTCTTTAGATTATGCCATTAAATTATTGCAAGCAACATCGTTATAAATGGTTTCGACTGTATTTATTCATTTCCTGGGTTTACTTTTAATGTTGAGTATTTTCCCTCAAAAGAACGCAAAAATAAATTTAAAAACACGATTTAAATTTTTATCCGGAATACTCTCAATTCTTTTAGGATAGACCTGGGTACACTTGCCCCACCCACTGGCTTACGCCACTGTACCAAGCCACAGCCTTTTGGAGCTACCTAGTGTTACAATAACATTCTAGCCTTTCCTGTCTTCATGTGTCACTACAATGCTCAGTAAAAATGTGAAAATGTTTGTGTAATATACAATAAATATGTTAATTAAGTTCATGAAAATGTTTAAGTTAGTATTTTTCCTTCCCACACATGTGCTCATAGTGCCTCCAATGCTTGCTCACTCTGCCCCGCATGGGAGAACAGTGAGCACAAGAGACATAGCATTATTTTTTCAGTGTTTGTCTAAAAACAGTTAGAAAAATTATAGAAGCATCTAATTTAATTACTTAATATGGTAGTTATTTCAAACTTCTACTGCAGTTGTTGAACTTGTAAAAGAAATGTGAAGTAACTATTGTGCTTACTTACAATGGTGTAAATAATGTAGATAGAAAATCCTACTTCACGTCGCTTCCCAAGCCCTGTCCAATAATCACATTTAATGTTTTCTTGTTTTATTGAAAGCATAGGAAAGAAGTTCACAGGTAGATTTGGAAGTGCATGATACGGGACTTGGGACAAATTAGAGAAGCTATCGATATAATTCATTGGTGTAAATAAACAATGAAGAATGTAATCCATGAAAATAATGCACAATGTGATGCAGTCACATAACTTTCTGTAACCTGGATATAGAGAATACCATTTTCTCACTTCACAATTTTACGTAGAATAAGAGTTTGTATTGCAGGGACAGCATTTTCAGATGTTTCAGCCTGAGTGTGCCAATGAGTAAGTTATGCCAAATCAGAAGTCTGTAAAAAAAATTTATCCACTGATACATTATTCATAGCTGTAGGTTTTGTATTTTTAGTTGAGTACATGGATGTTTATTATAGGCCCTAAGAATGTAAATGGAGACAAAATAGGATGGAACATTTTTAGTCCTATGCGTGCAGTATATTATTATGTATCAGGTTTTGGGGGAGGAAAGTATGAAAGTGATTTTGAATTTCTTTTTTATTTCAGCCCGAAATGGTTGTATGGTAACATGAGAGTGAGAAATAAAATATTCCATAAAGACAATACAATTTTATGTTATCGAAATTTCTGTTTCTTATTTCAACCTCTACCAGGCTTGATGTGTAGAAGCAATGGGGTGCAAAATTTTACATCCTCTATGATCCATAAAAAAAATATATCAAGCATTTTCTGAGGGAATAGTTTGAATGTGATAAGTCGTTCTTCCTCATTTCAAATTCTAGTTACCTATACAAGAACCTAGATTTTGAAAATCATTAATTTTGAATTATAAAATACAAAGCCGGAGTGACACCGGGCCTTTTAAGCTAGTTCTTATATATAATAACATATCTACCAGATCCTTTTATATTAGATACGAGAGAAAGTTCTCTCATTAATTCCTTACGTAAGGCCTCCTCACTAGTACCGATGAAAAGCACATTGTTAGAATATGTTAATTAAAGTAAAATAAAATAAAATTACCTCATCCATATCGTTGAAGAGGAAAAGCTGCAGTCCATCGAGAGTGAGTCTTACGCTGGACTCCCTCCGTACTTGCTCGCTCTGGCAGAAAAACGCTTGCAGCTTCTTGACAGCTGGGTCTTCTGCAGGGTTTGTAGGAGTGGGGGCCTCCATGGGTGAAGAGGAGTCTATGTGTAGCACCATATCTGCACAAACAAAGATAAATCCAATCAAGCAATGTAGCTGTTTTCAAACCATGGATCATAATGTGGAGGTCATAAGTACAGTCATATTTTTATGTAATTATATTTTTTTCTTCTGTAAATACCATACTATATCTGCTTTGAAAAATTATCTAGAGGCCACTCAACTTCTAGGTCATTCTGGCCTGTCCTCAATCATAGTACTGTAAACTGTATAATAAATTACCTTTAGATATAAGAAGAACTGACAATTTCAATGATTTTAAATACAGAGTTAAAAGTATTATCAATCAACTGAACTTTTATAATGTACAGGAATATTTGGAGACTCGTTGACGAAACCTATTGCATTGTATGCTTAAAGGTGAAATAAATAAATAAATAAATAAATACCATCATTGTCATCATCATCGTCATCGCCAGAATAATAATAATGTTGTTATTATTATTATTATTATTATTATTATTATCTGTTCTAAAGCCAAGGCCTATCTAATCCGGCATTCACCTATACGAGTAGGAAAACCCCCACTCAGATTAGGTGCCAGCAGGATTTGAACCTGCAACCTCTTGAATGTGAGTTCGCAACACTACCGTCTCGACCATCTGACTTTGTTTGAAAACTCAAAATTTCAACTGTAGGATGTGTGGGATTGATAAACTGATAATATTTATTATAACATAAACATTACAATATGTAGTAATATAAGAATTGAGTCAATTTTTGTGACACTTACTTCACTTGAGTCCTCTATTTGGAGACTAGTTTCGGGAAGTTATTCCTCCCATATTCATTCCATTTTGACTGCTGCTTGTTGCTACTTGACTGCCCTCTGGTTTCTTTAAGATGAATTTATTGAACAGGTCATTGGAGGCGGGGATTTCAAAATTCATGGCTTTGTCTTGATGTTTGAGGATGAAGATTTTTTCCCAATTGATTAATTCTGTATGTCCTCTTGCAGATTTGAACAATTTTGCTTCTGGTTTAAAGTCATGGTTTTTTATCCAAAAATGGGCTGCAACTGCCGATTTATCTATTTCATGGTTCTTTATGTTCCTGAAGTGCTCTTTTGTCCTGATTTTTAAATTTCTTTTAGTCTTTCCGATGTAAACCTGGTTGCAATCCTTGCACTCTATTTGATATATTCCTGATTTGTTGGAATTAGGTATTCTGTCTTTTAGTGAGGAGTTTAGTAAATTTCCAATACTATGTTTGTTTTGTGGTGCCAAAATTATGTTTTGTTCTTTGAAAATTTTCTTGAAACTATTGTTAGCCAAAGGGTGGTAAGTTAATTTTTTGAATTTTCTATCATCTTCTTTACTGGTCAAAGTGCTAACATCTTTGACATCTTTCTGTCTTTTTTGTCTGCCAATCTTTCTATCTACCAGATTTTTGGTGAATCCATTGTGGTGAGCTGTATTTACAATATACTTGTATTCAGCTGCATATTCTTCTTTAGTTATCGGTGTATTTACTAGTCTATAGGTTAGACTACTGAACACTGCATGTTGGTGAGTTATGGGATTGAAACTATCTTGTTTTATGTAATTATCTGTGTGTGTTGACTTTCTATGGATACCAAACTCTATCTTGTTGCCCTTATGGATAATTTTGAGGTCTAAGAACGGGAGGTAGCCATTCTTCTCTATTTCCAATGTAAATTTAATGGATTTGTCCTGCATATTCAATAATTTTAATGCATCTGTTATCAATTTTTCTTGTACCACTGCAAAGATATCATCTACGTATCTGTACCAGGTTTTGAATACTACGGGAAAAGCTTTTGTGATGTGGTTTTCAAAGGAACTCATATATAGTTCTGCCAAAAAAGGAGAAAGAGGGTTCCCCATCGCTAATCCTGATTTTTGTTGGAAAAATTTATTGTTGAAACTGAAAAAAGTTTGATCCAAACACATTTTTGTTAATTTCATGTAATCTTCCAAAGCTTCTGGTTGTATATCTATTGATTTCAACCAATCTCTCAGTAATATCAGTACCTTGTCTGTCGGAATACTAGGGAATAAAGCTGTTACATCAAACGATACCAACATATCTCCTTTGGTTAATTCTGTGTCCTTGATTTTGTCCACAAGATCATATGAGTTATTAATGCTTAGACTATCAAATTTCTTGAATGAACTAAATGTATGTGTTAACCATTTGGCTAGATTATAAGTTGGTGAATCAATATTGTTTATAATGGGCCTCATAGTATTTCCTGGTTTGTGGATCTTTGGGAGTCCATATATCCTTGGTAATGTTGGGTTATTCGGCTTTAATTTATATTTATCTTTCTCAGGTATGATTTTAACTTCTTTTAAGATCTTGTTGAATGTATTGACACATTTGTTTACTGGATCTGTTTTGACTTCTATGTATTCCCCATTTTTTAGGAGGTTTTCCATTCTATTAATGTATTCATCTTTGTCTAATATTACTGTTTGGTTCCCTTTATCTGCCTTGGTGTAAATTACTGGTTTTTTATTCAAGGAAATAACCGTTTTTTTGTAGGAGTTCCTTTTTCTATTGTTTTCTTGGATTCTTTCTAATACCTAATTATAAGGCCTAAAAACTTGTGTAGATTTTTCCACAGATTTAGATGAATATATAGTTGATATTGAGAACGCTATACAAGATTTGAAAGAAACAGATAAAGTAGTAGTAAGGAAAGAATGTGAAAAGGTATTGATTCACCAACTTATAATCTAGCCAAATGGTTAACACATACATTTAGTTCATTCAAGAAATTTGATAGTCTAAGCATTAATAACTCATATGATCTTGTGGACAAAATCAAGGACACAGAATTAACCAAAGGAGATATGTTGGTATCGTTTGATGTAACAGCTTTATTCCCTAGTATTCCGACAGACAAGGTACTGATATTACTGAGAGATTGGTTGAAATCAATAGATATTCAACCAGAAGCTTTGGAAGATTACATGAAATTAACAAAAATGTGTTTGGATCAAACTTTTTTCAGTTTCAACAATAAATTTTTCCAACAAAAATCAGGATTAGCGATGGGGAACCCTCTTTCTCCTTTTTTGGCAGAACTATATATGAGTTCCTTTGAAAACCACATCACAAAAGCTTTTCCCGTAGTATTCAAAACCTGGTACAGATACGTAGATGATATCTTTGCAGTGGTACAAGAAAAATTGATAACAGATGCATTAAAATTATTGAATATGCAGGACAAATCCATTAAATTTACATTGGAAATAGAGAAGAATGGCTACCTCCCGTTCTTAGACCTCAAAATTATCCATAAGGGCAACAAGATAGAGTTTGGTATCCATAGAAAGTCAACACACACAGATAATTACATAAAACAAGATAGTTTCAATCCCATAACTCACCAACATGCAGTGTTCAGTAGTCTAACCTATAGACTAGTAAATACACCGATAACTAAAGAAGAATATGCAGCTGAATACAAGTAACTTATATTGTAAATACAGCTCACCACAATGGATTCACCAAAAATCTGGTAGATAGAAAGATTGGCAGACAAAAAAGACAGAAAGATGTCAAAGATGTTAGCACTTTGACCAGTAAAGAAGATGATAGAAAATTCAAAAAATTAACTTACCACCCTTTGGCTAACAATAGTTTCAAGAAAATTTTCAAAGAACAAAACATAATTTTGGCACCACAAAACAAACATAGTATTGGAAATTTACTAAACTCCTCACTAAAAGACAGAATACCTAATTCCAACAAATCAGGAATATATCAAATAGAGTGCAAGGATTGCAACCAGGTTTACATCGGAAAGACTAAAAGAAATTTAAAAATCAGGACAAAAGAGCACTTCAGGAACATAAAGAACCATGAAATAGATAAATCGGCAGTTGCAGCCCATTTTTGGATAAAAAACCATGACTTTAAACCAGAAGCAAAATTGTTCAAATCTGCAAGAGGACATACAGAATTAATCAATTGGGAAAAAATCTTCATCCTCAAACATCAAGACAAAGCCATGAATTTTGAAATCCCCGCCTCCAATGACCTGTTCAATAAATTCATCTTAAAGAAACCAGAGGGCAGTCAAGTAGCAACAAGCAGCAGTCAAAATGGAATGAATATGGGAGGAATAACTTCCCGAAACTAGTCTCCAAATAGAGGACTCAAGTGAAGTGTCACAAAAATTGACTCAATTCTTATATTACTATATTAGCAAAACTTCACTGTTACTAACTTCCTGTAATAATTAATATTACAATATGTTATTGAGAAATTTCATCTTGTCTTCTTTGAGGGGAAAATTTACAATGTATAAATGTTATTTTCGCCTTATACCCTCAATAAAATTTAAGATGCCAGGATAAATACATAAGGAATGTGAACAACCTTTTACAATAAAATAACTAGAGATGAAAAACAATAACTTTAATTTGTTATTTTTATTGTTTAGCATGTGTTAGGCCTATATACCATTGTTCTGAGGAAATACACAGAATTTTAATTGTTATTTCATAAAAGTCATAATGTTTTGTGAAATAGTTATTAGTTTTTGACTTGTGTAGTAGGGAAAGTATAAGCCTATATCTATGGGTAATTATCGTTACAAAAATGCCAGCCACATTTCATGCACTGAAATTCTGTTTCCTTGATAACTTCCACAAATATCAATATTTTTTAGTGATTATTTTTCTGTATATTTGTTAATATCATATGAACAACGCTGTCTACAATCATTCATTTAACATTAATAATTTTTTTTTTTTTAAGTATATGTTTTATTGAAAAAGAATATCTAAAAAAAATATTTTTAAAAATACTTATACTGTAGGTATTTCAAAGATTGTAGATGATGATGTTCATATAATATTTTCAAATAGATAGAAAAAAGAATCACTCAGAAATATTGCCATTCGTGGAAAATATCAAGGAAATGGCATTTTTGTGCAGAAAATGTTGTTGCCATTTTGTAATGATAATTATTCGTTTAATTAATTCTGAAAATAGCATGTAATTGTAGAGATAGTCAATAAAGAACATACAAGATTACAAAGTTACAGAACAATTCATTACTGAGAAAATAAATAATGAATTTCACCCAAAGCTGTATGTCCCCCTTAAAAGCCCCATCCACAGGAATAAAACATTAGTCAGCAATGTGTTAAAACAGCAAGAAAGGAGGCACAATAAAAACTGCCACTTACCCATGAACCTGCCTTCTGCAAAGTTGTCACTCCACACAGAGAGTAAAGTGGCAAGATCTCTCTGGCCAAGGTTTATGCGCACATTCTCCATGCCCCCCACCACCTCGTACAGTAGCAGGTCTCTGTGGAGCTGCAGGTAAGGGCCTGGTGCAGGCGGCAGGGAGTTGATGGTATGGTGATAATCAACCATCCTCTTTATATCCAGTCGGATGCTCACAGGTTCCAAAATCGGCTCCTGGAATAAAAAACAGCAGTTAAATCACCAACCTCTATAATGTGTCAGCTAGTAATAATCTGCAGATGCAATGTTACAAATATCAATAGTGTGTTTGCTTATGCAATTTGCACAAATCTCAATGGGGGTTTGAACTTGACACTTTATTTTTCGATTTCCCCCACAAATAATAGCCATATACTCAGAGGCGGCTCGTGAGGATCCACAGGGGTGGGTCACATACAAATATCAACCAAAAATGTTAGGAGGAAAACAGAACTTACACTTAAGCTAAAAGTTACCTTTCTGTTTCATTTTTTTGTATAACATTACTATTCTTCAGGATATTGCCAAGTGTCGCGGTATAGTTTATGAGACCTTCCGAAAACACCTGGGTTATCAGAACTCGCTGTCTCATTATGCCCACGCAAGGCCAATTCAAATTCCCCGCAAAATTTAATGGCATCAAGAATGCGTGACGAAATATATGTTTTTGTCAAGAAGATCATTATGCTTACGGACACATGTTCTATACCCATCATCAAGTTGCACCCTGATATCAGCCTTAACTAAGACAGCGAGACTCGTTTCATTGCCTAAATGGCGTTTTGACAAACTGTGCTTCTTACATCTATCGGGCAAATGTTCACCAGTTTTTAGTCCATGCATCTTCTCCACCGAATAGAATATGCGAAATACAGAATATTGCATCAGTTTTCGGACACCCGCACACCCACTTCCACTTTTTATATATGGTACATTTTTATTGAAATTCCTCTTGTACACTCTGTTTTTGTCTTCATATGTTAGATTTATCATAAGCTCTGTTCTAGGCCATCCTAATTCTTTGGCTAATAACCGCTCCTCGAAATTTAGAATTTTATTTTGTAAGCATCTTATCTCATTAATTTCATCATCACTATATAAAAAATACTTTACTAACTAAGGAAAAATTCAGAAGCACGCACTAACACTCAACATGAGAAAACTTCCGGCTTTAGCCTACTTGAGATGCGGAAGGGGGTAGGAAAACAGCTTTTTTGCACTTGCCCTTCCCAACTGGACAGGTTTTTCGGGTAAGATGTTATTGTATTGTGATACCCTGAGGGGGATACCCTGGCTATATTCTGTCCTCTCAATACGTAAATATGTTCTCAACTATAGAGTAATAATAGTGCATACCACTCCATCTAGCGGATATGAATCCAATTATGCATTCAACAGTGCATACAGCGCCAATTCGTGTGAAGTCGCAAAAATACTGTGACCCTGTACAAACTAAACTAGCCACAACCCCTCCCTGCATTCCGTCAGCTTAGAAAATGTTAAGGGGATGAGAGACGGCCGGTCACGAACGAAATTTGACCCATGCTATGTTGCTAAACTTGACAAGCAAAGCAAAAGCGCGAAGTTTGAAATAGATGTTACGTTATTTTATTAGTTAGTATAAATGCAGTGGGGGTACGCCGTAGCGTAGTGGTTGAGGCGCTGCGCTACTAACCGGAAGGTCGCGGGTTCGATTCCCGATGAGGTCGTTGAGATTTTTCAATTGGCCTAATCCTTCTGGTGGCACTATGGCCCTGGGGTCGACTCAGCCTCTAACAGAAATGAGTACCAGGAGCAATCCTGGGGGTAAAGGCGGCCGGTGCGTAAGGCTGACAACCTTACCACCTTCATGTGCCGACTGTCCAAAATCTGGGAGCCTCAACCTCCTGGAACCCTCTGGGCCTCCATGGCCTGTATAGGGATCACTTTACCTTTATAAATGCAGTAGTTTATATTCAAAATTGATGGGGGTGGGGGGCACGTGACCCTGTGACCTATAGCTAGAACCGCGCCTGCATATACTGTTAGAAGAACTTAAAGACAATATCACAAAAAAAACTAATTCTATCTTGGAAGCTGAATTTATGTGCGTGAAAGAAAATTTCCTAAAAAAAGGTGCCAGTGTTGTGTGCATGCAAAAGGAGAATATTTCCTACATCTCTTGTGATGAGGTACATGGTTATTTTCATTGTAATTTTAATTGTAATCATGAGAACCTGAATTATTACACCGTTAATGGCTTTATTTGTGTAGATATTTCACCCGAACGCTCGGGAGTTAGAGCTGTGGCCGCCACGATGCAGAAACGAGCACAATTGGCCAATTCTTACATGAAACGCACTGTATAATGTAAGTTTTATAATTCATCAATTACAATAATTATTATGAACTACTCAGGTATTTTCTATTGTGACTCTCAGCTTAAATCGAACATCCCACCATTACATTTTAGTTTCTTATAGGAAATACTGGCTTTGATTTTGTTGTCTGCAAGGATTTTGGGAACCAACATTACGTTTGTAATTGAATTGTTGTTATGGATTTTCTTAATAGATAATCTTGATTATTTTTAAATATTCAATTGAATTTATATTCTTTCAACCTAAAAGAAAAGAAAGAAAGAAAAAAAAAAGGAATTGTCATTGGCACAGCGGTTAGGACTTATGGAGCAGTCTATGACAGTGCCAAAGTGCACCTTTGACCTCAATGGAGTGCATTTGGTATGTTGATCCTAAATTTCTTCCTCTTTGCCTTTCTCAGTTTTGGAGTGAAAAATTGTTTACCTACCTCTCCATAAAAAAAATATTCTTCTATGCCATCATGGCCATTGCATTCATTTCACAGAATGAGGAAATTGTGAAATTACTAAAATATCATTTAAAAATGGATTAATTCGTCCAAATATTGTTTTCCAAAATTTGTCTAAAAGCTGGAATTATGTTTACTTTTTCATTATTATGCAAAATTTGCATTTATGTGAAATTTGTGTAATTTCTTTATTCAGATGTGCTGTTTTTTGGGTTACAGGTATAGACAGTAGTAAAATGAAATTAGGTAAATATTTGTCGAATTGAGAACAATTTGCATTATCGCATCTCGTGAATTTCATGGTTCTCTACCAGTAAGTGAAAAATTCAAAATTTTCTGTATGTACAGGTAGGGAAAAAAAAGGGAACCTACTAAATTACCTAAGTTGCCACTGCGCATGCCTAGAACCCACTAGGCAAGCACAGTGGCTCATATCGGCAACTTAGATATTTTAGTAGGCCCGCTTTTTTTTTCCCACCTGTATAGCGGTGAGTGGAAGGCCGAGCTGGTGGTATAGTGGGGGAAATATGGAGACAGTAAATGCAAGTGCATGGTAAGGTAGTTTTTTTGGGAATGCTACCTCGGCCTTCAGCTCTCCGCTAGACAGTACAATTGTTATCAGAACAGCATAAAAAATCCACAATCCATAATAGCAGTGCACATACAAGGCAAACAACAATCAACAACTTATTGTTTATTAGGAAGTGAGCTAATACTATATTTTATATGCTTTGATAGATTTATATGAAATTTTGCACACATTTTCTCTTCAATCAGGAAAACATGACAGACAATATTAAAGTTCAAACAAACCACCCCTTCCCCTATTTTCAACCCCCCCCCGAGTAGTATTTTTAAGAAAATTTCAACTGGATACGCCAGGGTTCTATTCTTGGTACTTTTGTGTTTATTGAGCTGTTAATAACTTGTATCTTTCAATACCAGGATGTTTGGTTATGTATGCTGATGATAATTGTTTTGAACTTGATCAATGATGATGACTGCAATATTGACTTTACTCTAGATTTACTAAATGAATGGTTTTTTACACCAGGACTTTGTAAGAATCCTGCTAGAACTCAGTAGCTTATATTATTGTTAAATGCTCACACAAAACTTCACTTTGGTATAAATACCTTAGAACTAGTGTTGAAGTGTTGCAGCGACAGATTAAACGATATGTTACTAGCATAGAAGATTGACAAATGAACTACTCGACTTTATTCTAGCGATTGACAAGTAGATGTCATTTGGCTTCGAACATTCTTCTGCATTTATTAAAATTCATGTTCAACACTGTTGAGCTAGATCAATGAAATAAAATTAAGCTTAATAAGATACCAGTTGCTCAACTAAAATATATTTTGTGATTTGTCGCCTAGGCCTTTCGGTGTCACTACACGCGGCGAGGAGGCCACAGAAGATAGTTCAGTGACAGTGCTTTTGTAAGACTTTATAAATTTTACCTTATTTAATAAATGGGATGGAATGCAGTTTTTATTTTAATTATTGGAACTCCAAGCCAGCTAAAGATGCCCTGAAGATGGTGTAGTGACACCGAAAGGCCTAGGTGACAAATCACAAAATATATCTTAATTGAGCTACAAATTTATTTTATTTCATTCTTCTGCATGTTCTTCCATGAAGTAGTCATCATCCCATGTCATAACTCATTTCCAGTTTATAGTCCTGATCTGCTTGGCCTAACCATAGTAAAATGAATTTAGTTCCTGCATCTTTATTTTTCATGGCAAAATGCATGCAAACCGCATTAGCAAATATGGTTGGCTATGTGAATATTCTTGCCTGGATTTCGAGTGATCCTGCCAACGTCATAACAGCTCTAGAGACTTGCAGAGACTCCAGTCGCACCAACACATTGTCTACAACTGGCACTTCATTAGCTCCAGAGGGAGAATTGGAATTCACATAAGAGAAATGCGAGTGGGTCATTTCCTTGAAGAAGTTCTCTACAGTCAAGTCTCCTGTAACAGAATAAAACTCAATGGTCTTATATCCAGGAATTCAAAGCACTGAAAATTTACACTAACTTTGTTTAATATTCAAATTACTTATATCATAGTCATGTGAGCCCAATTCTATTAGTTCCATGGTTTCATCAAAACTTATGTCTGTAATTTTTCAAAATTTGAATGTGGGATTAACATATTTATTATTAACCTTTTCACTGCTAACTTACTATCCACTGTGCAAACTGGTGGTGCTGAATTAATTTTTAAATTTCTTTTGCAATCATGAATGGACAAAAAATCACAAATAATTTGTCAGTTTCGTCTGAAACAAGAACACAGCACGTACAAGGGTTGATTTTTACTAATGGCAACCATGCTGTAGCGATGCCATGCAGTGGAGCCAGGCAATGTTGTTTTTACCACAGGTTGCCTACCAGCTTCCCATCCCTCAGAGCACATGAACTTGCCCGCCCTCTCCCAACAATAAGATGAGCAGTTATGAGCAGCCGGTCAAGAAACACAGTCGCAATGTTTTCAAAGCATGAACATGGTTAAAAATTCAGTGTGCTAGAGGTCGCATGGCACGACAGTGTCATGAAGGAATTCAAGAGGCTTGTGGTGCACATGCATTACTTTATAGAACGGTAGCAAGGTGGGTTGCAGCCTTCAGACAAGGACACGAAAGTGGGTTGGACATGCCTCGATCGGGTCACCCCCCAGTAAGTGAAGATATGGTACAGACTGTGTCTGTGTTAGTGGAGACGGTTCAGAAAGTAACGATTCGGGAGTTAGCACAAGATACCACAATAGCACCTTCGACTGTGCTCCAGATCCTGAAGGACATCCTGATGAGGAAAACTGCATCCAAATCGGTTCTGCATGAGTTAATGGACATGCAGAAATGGCTGCATTACGACGCTTCTTGTACTCATTTGCAGCTCTATGAGCATGAAGGAGAGGACTTCTTACAGCACATCATTACCATTGATGAGACCTGGGCCAAATCTTATGACCATAGCTGAAACTCCAATCAAACGAGTGACGTCATCACGGGTCACCACAAAAACAAACCCCCACCAATGTGAAGGCAATGCTGATTCTTGCCTATGATTGGGATGCTGTGATCTTAAAATATACCGTTCCCCCAAGGCAGAGTACTACTGTTCATTTTTGCAAAACAATCTGTGAGCAGCTTTAAGAAGAAAACGGCGACATTCATATTGCGTGATAACGCTAGGGCACATACTGTGTCGCTGGGGCTGGGAGGTACTGTATCACCCTCCGTACTCTCAAGATTTAAGTCCCTGTGACTTCGATCTAATCCCGAAGATGAAGGAGCCACTTTGCAGGATTTGCTTTTGTACAGTTGAAGATGTTTCACAGGCAACTGACTGCTTTCATCACACCACCTACAGATTAGACAGTGCCAACGGGATCCATAGATTTCCGCATCACTGGGAACACATTGTATGAAATGGTGATTACATCAAAGGCTATAAAACTTAGAACCATGTATGTAGGCCTATGCTATGTATGGAGAAATAAAATAGTTGCCAGAACTAAAAAAACAACCCTTGTATTTCTTGAAGTTTAGACTGATTTAAGCAACCCTTGAGCTGCATGTCATCACAACACGGCAGAGTAAGAAACCATGTGTTTCAATTAATGGTGCAATACATTGTCTGAAATATTTCTCTCCACATAGCAGCACATTTAAGATAACAGGGAACTGTGGTGTCAGGAAGTAAACAACATAATACTCTATAAGATTGGAATCCCCTTGACTGAAAATATCTTTCGTTTATTGGCACACAAAGTGGTGCACCAGATATATCAGACAATAGTACAGCCAGCAATGATGCGTGCTCACGTATATATATGGTTGTAGCAGTGAAAGGGTTAATTTATTTCTCTCTTACGGTCGTCTTTTCCACTAACCAGAGATACGGTAGATACAAACATAAGCAATAGTCTAGTTTAAAAGCTATATGGACTCTTTTCTTCATCCACACATAGGGCCTACTCATCATTTTGTTTGACTCTGATAGTAGGATAAAAGATAAATAAGTTAAACATGTACACAGTACAGTACATAAATTATTATTAGTGGTTGCTTGTCAAATAGTAGCCAACTAGTGTAACCTTGAACATTTTGAGTGATTGGTTGCTTTTTATAAACTCAAGTAAGCACTGTCATCTTCGATTTCAGTGCAAACTTAACCCAGAAAATTAATATTAATTGATAAGTAGAGTGACTATACAGATACCATACTGCATATAAAAATTAATGACACATCTATAAAACAAATTTTTGGTATCAACCATGAAAGCAAAGTGGCTTGACAACACTTCTTATTTATTTTTGTTCGTTCACCAAGAATCATGTGTTCATGTTTTATCATAGGTAATCCCATGAGAGTTTACGAGTTTATTGATAGATTCGCAACTGTGCAGAATGAATAAAAATGTAACGGATTATACAAATAATAATTACTTTAGTGTTTTATTATATAAAAACAAAACTATCAGCTTCGAGATCATGACATACTATGAATCAACCATCCATGAATCGATTTGAGGTACCATCTTGTGATCAGTGCTACCAATTGTGCATATCGACAATGAAGAACATCATTTTGTTGACAAATAATTACTCATTTACTTAATTACATGGTTCATTTTCTTATATTAGAAAATAATTGTTTTTAAAATACCAGGAATCATTATTTTAATTTTAGTGAACATATATTTTATATATTATATATCTGTTCCCACTTATGGTAAATTAATTCCTGAAGTCATCCAACTTTATAGAATTACATTTCAGATGTCAAAGGAGCTTTCAGTTTGGCAAACAAATCAATGCAACTCCCGTAATCAGTGCTGAAGTTGGGCCAGAACAACACTCCAGCAAAGTAAAAATCTACTCTTCATTGCTCTGTGATAAATGCAGGGAGGAAAAAAGAACATATGAAATCAATGTATATTTTGGCAACACTTTTTTTGTTATTGTAATGAAATTTCTATGCGATTCACTTAAAAAGGCAATTTGACTATAATGTTTGGTATCATACAATGAAAAAGAAAGAAATAAATACTTGCATATAAATTTATGGGTTCCCCTTAGAAAAAATGTCCAACTAAAGCACTGCCTATAATTCCACAAAATGATCACTTTACAATGCTTACAAGTATACCACTTCATTATGAAGATATTGATATATATATATATATATAGCATATAAGACATAGTTAACTTAAATCAGGTAAGCTAACAGCAGAACAGAATAAAAACACACAAACTGGCTTGCACCTAATCGAAATTGTGTTTTAACTAATGTACATTTATGTTACTTCAATTTTCAAACAAGTCATGTTGTATAAAATAATCTGTTTTCATGCTGCTTAATGGCAGAATGTGATGTATTAATCACCGCATGCTGATGCTTACGTGTCCAGTAACGAGCAGGCGATTTTATTAGGTAAAATGCCTTCCTCACATTAATAGCAAGTATTTTATAAGATAAAAGATTGTGACTGGTCTATATCCGAAGAATTGCTAAATGTTATTGGTCAATATCAAACACGTGGCATATGAGTGGAATAGTCCAAGTAAAATTGATTTGATGTTACAACTCATCTGAACAGCAATTGGCAAAAGTTACACAATACTAGTCAAATTAAAGTATGCAAGAATATGATAGGGTTTTTTAAAAGCTCCAATCTAATAATAAAGGATAATGGAGATAGCAACTGTGTATGTAGGCCTATGTAAAGAGTAATCCAAAAAGTAAGTTCCTTTCACCGAAAAAGGAAACAAAAACATCAATAAGAAAAAAATATTTATTGCACTATTTACAAAGATTCACTGGCTACTTCTCTACATAGTCGCCACCATTATTGAGGCATTTATTGTACCGCTGCACCAACATTTGCAGAGATGCCAACCTTGAAAGGTAGTTAGTGTGAGTCTAATCGGATTATGGGGGACTCGACGTCTCGGGCAAATTAATATATGCAATTTCAAACATCAACATGCACTAAACACAGGCCTATGGGTACAATTTACAATCATTACTGTCGCTACTACCATCGGTACACAGTGAATAGAGTCAGAGTCCATTTCGAAGACTGTTAACTATTTCTGATATTTTGAAAATAAACATATCTGGCAACAGCGTGCAGATCCTCCATAAGAGCTGTTCAGCCTTCACAGTGTGAAAAGGACAATACGTGATGGTGTCTTGAGTTTCGTTAAGCTTGTTACCAAGGTGCCAAGCTAACTCACCCATGTTCATTATAATGAGGTTAGGTGACGCTGACTTCTGAGGCAGGAGGAATGTTGGGGCATGCAGATCAAGGGACAGATGCAGTCGAGTGCTCCACCCCCTTAGCTGTTCCACCTGCTGCTGGATCTCCTTCTCGGCAGTGTGAATCATATGGGCAGGCACTCCAGGGTGAATGAAGGGTTCCAGGAAATGCTGAAAATGCAAACAATAATAAGCACTCTGAAAAGTAGTAAATAAATTTAAGAAAAAATATATATAAATTGTTAACTATAACAATTTTAAAAAACAATTTTTTCGTTAAATATATAGTGGTAAGTAAGGCACTTTATCACATACAGCGAACTCTCGATAATTCGGACCTCAGTATGCCGGACTTCAGATAACTGGGACAGATTCTTGGCAATCCAGACCCAGATCTACAGCCATTCTACGGACACTTCAGAACTGCAAGAGAAGTAATTATTCAAAAGCAACAGAAACAATGTGTACAGAGAAGAACATTTACAGTTTCTTTCGGCCTAAATCTTCTCAGAAAAATATGCTCACAGTGCCACATCAATCATAATACTGTACTAATAATGTAACACTGTGTATTTCAGATTCTGACTAGAAATTTCAATATAGAACTGAAGTGTTATTCTTTTTTGTTCCAATCGTAAGTGTTAATATTTTGTTCTGCCTCATACGTTTTGTTATTGCAGCTAAAACACGAAATTCCATTACTTAAATACCATTTCCTAATTTACTCTCCTAAGCCGGACATTTCATAACTCGGACAGACCCCCGCCGGGTTATCGAGAGATAACTGTATGTATTAAATTTAAACCTAAAATGTATGATGAAATACGTAACACATAATGAATAGGGTAAAATTAAAATATCTTCCTCACAGATTCAAAATTCTATTCTTTATGAACCCAAATGTATTACCTCTGCTGGATTACATTACAGTATAAATTTCGGCCCAAGATTATACAACTCACCAATAAGAGCTCGTCCTGAACTATATGAACTAAATTTACACAGATTCAAGAAACAAATTTGTAAAATTTATACAGCCTATTGTATGACTCATTTTGCATTGTTCTAGTGTTTTGCTTTTCATTTTCGCTGTTCATGTGTATCATCTATCTCAAAAATATGTGATGTTTAATATGTTTATTTTCTTCTTGGTTTGTATTATGTACTGTTTGCCTTGTCGGCGTGTATGTTTATATGTGCCATGTGTATGGGTTTGCATTGTATGTAGAGTGGCTTTTCTCTAAATTTATGGGTTGTTGTTCCAGTATTATATTTTCTGTTACTGTGCTGAACTGTGCCCAAGCACGAGCTTTTGCTCATTCGGGCACCAATAATGATTGTATTATGTTTAATGCAGGTGGAGTAAATAAAATAAAATAAAAATATGCAGATCTCAAAGAAAGGATTTAATTGTGTTGCCAAAATTTCTGGAGAGAAATTGATCATCAAACGAAGGATATTTTTGTAACAGGTAAATCGTGTCACTGCTTTACCAATCCCACTAATGTACCCATTTCTAACAATCGTTATTGGCACCATTTTAAATTCACGACAAGGTCATAAAAAGAAGTTTTTGATAGGAATTACAGTATCATACAATTTACTTTAAATAATGCAAAATATCACAATAAAAGCGTTACAAAATGTTCAAAAAACATTTCAGTAAGTTACATCATACAGCTATAACTCCACATACAAGGGAAAGGGAAGCAATTTTTTGAATGCATCTGCTTATTTCAAATAACTAGATAGTGGAGAGGAAATTACTCTTTATTCATTCCTACAAGAGGCGGTATCTACAAGGGCTATTTTTTTAAACCACCAATGGGGCATAAAATGAAGACAAGTGTGAATCACAAAATCTTTTATTACCATAAGAAAAGTACAATCACAGTTACTTTTCCATATAGATACCATGAAGACTAAGACATTTGTCATATCGGTGGGAGAGCTTCATAGAAGTTTTCTGCCAGCATATTGAGATAGGTATTCATGGCATTTTGAAGAGTTTTGAAGTTCTTCATTGGTGTGGAAGAGCTGTCTTCCTAGATCTTTCTTCAGCTGCTGAAAAAGATGAAAGTCACTCGGCACAGAGACGAGTTTTTGAAATCCATCGTGACAGGGGATGAAACATGGATTCGTTAAGACAATCCAGACTCAAAAAACAATCCAAACAAGGATGCAAATATATTTCCCGAACAATCCCAAGATCTGGAAGGACAGCACTTCCCCACGAACGAAGAACTACAAGAAAGTTGAACAATGAATTCACTGAAATAGAATCTGATCCACTTAAGAAATGCATATCTTCTGTAGATACAACCACTAATATGAGGCACAGTAATGCCAGAAACAGAGAAATGAAAAACACACCGTCCAATCCAATAGGCCTACTATAAAAAATTCAAGGCCTACCAAAACTCAATATGGAAGGCAGTAAGATGAGGCCTATATTAAAAATTGTAAATGCACTCGAATATCATTTGGCAAAATGGCTTAATGATAGGTTCAACTTTTTCCCAAAATTCCAAAAGCAGAAATATTAAGAAGTCCTTTGAATTAATTGAAGAAATAAAGGACATACAACTGTAATATAATCAGTGCTGGAAATTTTTTCTAGGGGAACCCATAAATTTATAAGCAGGTAGGCTATTTATTTATTTTTCATTTTATGATACCAAACATTATAGTCAAATTATCTTTATAAATGAATTACACAGAAATTAAAATAACAACAACCAATGCAACCAATTTCATCACGTACGCAACCACTGAATCTACAGCAACCATGCAGGCAAGGCAACTGTTGCAACAGGAACAAGGGATCATGACCCTATTAATGTTTCTTTATTAAAAAAGTGTTGCCAAAATATGCACCGATTTCATATGTAGGCCTACCGTACCTTTTTCCTTCCTGCATTTATGCTGGAGCTGTGTTTCTTAGAAAATGGCATAAATCTATTGGACTAGACAATGACACTATAGAGAAATTTTCTGATCTGATATCTCTGTGCATAGATCAGACATATTTTTCGTTCAATTAAAAGACGTATTTAAAAATATTTCTAAGAGCAGTGGATAAAGGCGTTTTGACTCCTTCATAGACTCTTCCTCAGGTGACACACCACACTGGACTGCTCATAAGGAAGGTTAAATTTCATCATGTTAACTTGTTTGTCCACCATTGATTAAAAAACATTGTTCCTAAAATATCTGTTTGTTCATTCCTTTGGAATATCATATATTGCCGCCTAAAATGGAGATGGGCAGGGCACACCATGCGACTACAACCCACCAGATGGACAAACAGAATAACTTCATGGGACCCTAGGACAGGTCAAAGGCACATAGGAAGACAGAAAACACGCTGGTCAGACGACATCAGGCACACCTTTGGTAACCGATGGACGACGCAAGCCAAGGATCGTCAAACCTGGAGACACCTTATAAAACTTAACTTGGACACTATCAAAGACTGATCTCTCCCGGACTAGCTACCCGGGTCTGCAAGAACCCAGCTACCTTTCATAGAAAGAGGCCCTTGCCCGATAGGGATGTTACGGGCTAATACTAATACTAATATTGCTTCCTCTATGCATTCCGAAGGTGGCGGGGAAATTTTACCACCGGATTTTCCCTTCTCAATCTCCTCATTATGTCCAACCACTCCTCCCCTACATCTCCATCATATCTATTCAAATACACCCTCTGGGTGCCGATTATACTCCATGCCTCATAGACCTTTCTCTTTACACAGTCATCGTTGATTCTTAAAATATTTGTTTCACCAACGTTATGTTTGTTTTCTATCAGATGTTGGCTGAGTACAATAGAACATTTACCACTACCTACATCACTTACATGTTCACGGATTCTAGTTTTAAAGTCCCTCCCTGTTTCCCCAACATAAATTCCCTCACAATCCCCGCATTTTACTGAATACACTCCGGGAAAGTTCATTTTGTCATTATTCGTGCCAAAACATTTGTACTGGGAAAACATTTTTTCAATAGTTTTTTCTGTTTTATATTTGGGTACTATTCTGTATTTCCGGAAAACTTTTTCTATACGTTCACTAACGGGAGGGTTATATGGTAACCCTAGGTATCCTATATTATTGTTTTCTTTACTTTTATTTTCTTTTTTAGCACTTCCATTTTCAACACTTTTCCATATGCTATCTATCTTTCTATCACAATACCCATTTTAAATACAGTATATACTCGAATACTACCCACATACTTTTTTCAAAAATCACAAGTGAAAAACTGGGGTGCGAGTATGATTTGAATACTGGTATCTTCTCATTTGAATTTCGACATTTTGTACCATATCGCCTCAATACAGAATGATGCTTTGTAGTTGTATCACAGTATAGTACAACAGTAGCGAAGCTATAATGAAGGAAATGAGACAAAGAATATGCTTTCTTATGCACATGGTCCACCATGAGTGGCGGCAAAACAAAGCTTTACGTTTAGAGACGCCAAGCAAGTAACAGTACAGTACAAGCAGAAGCACTAATTCGGGAAAAGTTCAGTGAAGTTCGGTGAATTTCCACATGACTTTTGACCTTGGGTCGGACCAGTCGGATGTACGTCATCGCGTGTGATTCCCGCTGAACAGCTGGAGAGTGTTGTTGTTGAAAGTGACGTAGTGCATATAGGATGGCGAGATTTCCGGCTAGCTGTTACCATGTTATTTTTATAATTACATTTTAGCCTACCATATTTAATTATTTTATGATATGTAATGTTAATTATAACTTTAATCAAGAATAAACCTGGCAAAATAATTTTATATAGAGGCCTGTTAAAAGTTTTAGTCTGTTTGTACAGTATTTTTATACCTATAGATTTTCTTTTCCAAATTTCCTTTTGAAAAATTTGGGTGTGGGTATCATTTGGGGGCCGGTAGTATTCAGGTATATCTTTTAATTGTGTTTGACACAGTGGAATTCAGGACCAATACCAATATGGAAGTTTTATGGATGTTTTTCATTCAATGGTAAATTCTTCAAACAAAGCCAGGCCTAGCCATGGGAAACTCACAAATCTCCATTTTTAACTGACCAATATATAATCACTTGGAAATGCATACTACTACACTACTGTATTCCCTTTAATGTTCAAAACATGTAAGGAACATGTAAGACACATCAAATATCAAAATACTGACAAATCAGCAGTACTGGCCAAGCTTTTGGGATGCTGGCCATGAAGTTAATAGGAACTGAAAACTCTTAAAATGTAATCGCGGTCACAAGGAGCTTTTGGCTTGGGAAAGGATTTTTTTTATAAGAACTCTTGAACTCATGAACTTTGACATCCCAATCAATGATGAACTCATCTCAAAAAATTTGTCCATTATCCAAGGAGAGTGCCATGGCAGTTGAAGTATAGCTGTTGAAAATGGTAGCGATGGCACCGATACTAGTACAGGTAAACTATATCAAAAGTGAAGTTTAGTGTTGATTTCAACTCCTTACATAACCACAATACATCCATAAAGTAAGTTTCCCTGTGGCTGTTTACAGAAAGAAACATAATTTCGTGGACATATATATTCCAACACATACAGCAAGTATTCTGCTATTATTCAACATATTTGCCACCAGAATTGAAACATTGAAACGTGAGGTGTAGGAAAAGATGTAAATCACTGGGAGCGAGGTCCAGGCTGTAGGGTGGATGTTTAAACACCTCCTAACAAGTGTCCTGCAGAAGTTCGGTTGGGAGGTGTTTAAACATCCACCCTAAAGCCTGGGCCTCATTCCCAGTGATTTCCATCTTTTGTTACTCCTCACAAAATGACAAATAATAGCAGAGAGGCGAAGATGGTTGTCACACAGTAGTTCAAATCGGCAGCAGAGTTCCACGGCACAGGTATTCAAAAGTTGGTCCCGTGGTATGACAAATGTCTCAATTCCAGTGGTGAATATGTTGAAAAGTAGCTGAACACTGGCTGTGTCTGTTGCAATAACTATTTACTATTTACTTGAAATTGTGTTTCGTTTCTATAAACAGACCCAGTGAAACTTACTTTGTGGATGGCCCTCATATTATGAAAAAAGTATTTTCATTAATTTTTTAATTCTTGTGACATACACACTTCGTGGAGCAATGTAATCATAGCTCTTCTTAGATTTCTTAAATTTTCTTCAGTCATTATATTTATTGCCCTTTGTTGTTAAATTGTGTTATTATCACAAAATGTGTTCTGATACTGTAAATTACATGCATGTGTATATGAGAGCATTACATTTTTGTTCATTACAGACAAATTCCCTAAGAGATATCCCCACTTCAGAATGCCAAAACACAAAATTACCTGTGGGCACACTCAGAAACTATTGCAGAAAAAACCTAACAGCAAATTATGCATCATCAGTCATCACTGACTTATGCTAACGCTGTACTCACTTGCAGATCCACAAGAAGCTTGTAGAGCAGCACAATGTGTATCCTTCCTACGTGCACCCGCAGACTTCCATCAGACTTGACATCATCCTTGTTGGAGCCGATGTCAGACTGGTTATACAGTTTGGGGCTATGTCTGACATACTTGAAGTCAAAAACCTTGTCTTCCTCTATTGTTATTATCTGAAAGAAGATATATACTTCACAATACTTGAAGTGGAATTTTTTTTCATTGAAGTGGAAACTTAGTGGAGTTGGATTTTACACTCTACTTCCTTTGTAAGCTGAGGATGGCCTCAACTGTGCTTGAAATAGGTTCTTTGATAAGCCAAGTAAGTCAAGTTGTGTGTAACAACTGACTCAATCAATCTTTCCATTTCAAGATAATCATCCCTTTATGTTATATGAGTAAAAGTGTTTTTATTTCAACAGTGATATCGTCTATGAGCAAGGCGACTGTTTTTACTATTTTACTTCAACTGTCTTTTAGCGTTTTGGTTTTAAATTATAATTTCCAATGCTCAGCATTTAAAACAGTAGAAACCTAACCTACTTTATAAAACATAACTTACCGTACCTTATTATAGTCAACATATATAAGTAGCATAAGCTAGAATTATAAAACCTGCGTACAAACTATAAATTGGTCATAAGTATTACTAACAATTCTTAAAACTGTTAAAAAATTGTGTTTAAAGTTCATAAAATAAAAGTCTTAAACAAAAATGTAAATGTTGTCTTCTTCCTATGCGCTTTGATGATGATACTTCATCTTTATGTAAAATTCTGCACAGCATAACAGATTTCTACAATTCATGCACAATTTTACCAGAAGATGAAGTATTATCGTTGACACATGTAGGAACCCACGCAGCACGATATGTATAATATACGTATATTTTAGAGCTACATATATATCTTACGATTGGTCAAAGTCAAAACGTAAATTATACGTATATTTTATGTCCAATATATACACGTATAAAAACTGTTGTAATTTAATCCTGCTTTATATTTATAATATATCAAAATTAAAGTTACTGTTACATAAGTAAGATTAAATATAAAACAAAATCGATTTGATTGTTCATTTGTAACATCAAATTTACGTACCAACTATACGTAAATTTTACGTCTAGAATTGGACATTGTAAACACCGGTTTATTGTGTTTTACTCTAGTAAATCGATTTGGTTAAATTAAGGGAACGCAATAAAATTTACTCACACTAATCAGAAATTAATTTAAAAAATGGTTTAAAATGATTACATCCGTACATTCATGGACTATTTTTTATAACTGGCGGCCATCTTGTCTGTGACGTCAGCAATGTAGATCTCCTGGTTCATGGCTGACTGTTGGGTGCTTGTGTGGCGTATAAGTTTCTCTTTTATAGTGTTTTATTAACAAGAAATTGTGTGTGGAGAGAATTGCACTGCTCTGTTGCAACTACTCCCTATGTATATAACATAGAAACGAAGAATAAATGTACATGTGTGTGTATTTAAAGATGCCGAAATATTACGCAACGTGCAGTGAATACCCTAGAATAAGTTTCCTAATGTAGGCCTACCTGAATGTTTGTGAAGATCTGGTCCTTCATGTAGAAGATTAAATGAGGCAGAAGAAAAACATTTACACAGAAAACAGTACTGGTAAGTCCCTGTGCAAGACTTGTTTCACACACATAAATAGGCCTATCATAACCTCAACGACTTGCAAACTGATTTATAATACAGATGCTGTGGTAATTAGCTCTGATCATAATAATTTACGATAACGCTGCTAAAGTATTTCTTAATTGTTTCAGGAATTCACAATGCCTAGGTGCTGTAGTGTTGCTGGCTGTAAAAGTAACTACAAGTCACAACATGAAAGTGTTAGTACATTTTCTTTACCAAAAGACGAAGAACTTAAGAAGACATGGCATAGAAAGATTCCTACAGACTTTACAGGGGTAAGCAAGCCTGTTATTTGTGTGAAGTATTTTCCTGAAGAGAGTGTGATAAGAACAGAGACATTTGTAGTTAACGGTGAAATAAAAACATTTCCTAGAACTTGCCCTAAACTGAAACTTGGTGCAGTACCATCAATATTTCCTAACCTGCCTGAGTACTTGTCAAGACCAGGTCCATCATGCAGAAGATTAATTGATGCAGAAGAAGAAAATTTAAACCAAGCAGTTGCAGAAAGCTTAAAAGAACTTAAAAGTTATGCTGAATGACAAGCTCTGCATTGTTTGGAAGATGTGATGCAGTACTTCCTAAGTGTAACAGAAGGACTTAAAGGGCAGTGGATTAGCATAATGGTAGTAGAAAGGCTAGTGCTGTGCTTAATGGATGTTAATGATGATGTTCCGAAGATTCTTGATTCAGTGTGTGTTATGAGCGATCTCAGTGTTTTGCTTACAATAAATAATTGCAAAATACCTCAGCAAGAAGTCCCAAAAAACTGCAAGATAGTAAGCACAAAAAGTGTTCTTGATGACATTTTTAGTTATTGATATCTCATGTATTGATAGTATATGTGAAATGTATGTGAGCAGTGTACATTTATGAACCAAAGGCCCTATATAGGCTACATAAATTATATATAAAATATACGTTTGATAGATCATCTTGACATATTTTTTACGTATAGATATTGTACATCAATAGTATGTATGCGATTGTAGGTATAATTGATATATATTATATGTCTGTATTGACATGAATAGACGTACGATATACATCAAAAAGTGGGACATTTGAGCGTATATTATACGTAGATTTTATTTAACCAATATGTGTGATATACATTAACTAGATCTAGGGATAACGCAATTTTTACATATATTTTACGTATGTGTGCTGAGTGGGAAGAAGACAACATCTGCATTTTAGTATAAGACTTTTATTTTATGGACTTTAAACACATTTTTTTAACAGTTTTAAGAATTCTTAGTAATAATTATGATCAACTTATTTATTGGTTTGTTTCCTCTGTTAAGGAAATGCAATCTATGTGTATTACAGAAGTCAAACAAATTTCTATCTTATTGTCACTGAAAGTCTACCCCCCAAGCTTGGTGTTCTGTGTTCAATTCCCCTTTGATGAGAAGTTGATGCCTATAATTAGCTGTATATTTAAGGGCTTGATCAAGAGATAATAGTAGCCTACATTGACAAAATCACAATCCGGGTCAGCTTTTAAAGTACATATATATGTGTGTGTGTGTATGTTTAAAGCTGACCCGGTAGCTAATAAATTACGAGTAATCACCCGCCAGGTAGTGGATGGATGTTGGTTCCTACAAAAACAGGTATTAAGGGGGTGGTCAGTGAAAATGGTTGGTCTCTG
The DNA here is from genome assembly GCA_964059195.1 of Ectobius pallidus. Lineage (NCBI taxonomy): Eukaryota > Metazoa > Arthropoda > Insecta > Blattodea > Ectobiidae > Ectobius > Ectobius pallidus. Next base: position 18,949,885 of record CAXKWD010000009.1, on the reverse strand, counting down.
ATACAGGTTTTACTGCACTCTACATAAGGAAGCAACTTGTCACCCACCTTAGGATACAAAGTCATGTCGGAGAGATCATCCACTGTGAGTGTTGTTAGGTAGACTCTGAGAACCATTCTCTCATTAGCTTTGAATAGGCAGTCGCTCTCTAGTCCTCCCACCTGAAATTAAAACATACTCAGTTGTGTAAATTCCCACCTTAGCATGCACACTTACATATATAATTAGTTTATAAAACTGCCCACTTAGAGTGCATATGTAGCCATTTTTCAAATTTCGGGGGATATATCCCCCCCCCTGCGTCCGCCACTGCATACCTGTTCCTAGAGTTTGTCAGCATGTTTTCCTGTTCAGATTAATGTAATCTAAAATGTAATGAGCGATTCAAACATCTTGTTCTGGAGTTTAGAAACAGCAATGATCTGACTGGAAGTGAGTACACACTTCCTCATAACAGTTATTGAATGTGTTGACACATGACAATCTGCAGATAATTGCTAGTTTCTTAAGCTGTTCTTTGTTTTTTAATTGTTGTAATTTGGCTGACAATATTGTGTGTAACAAGAGTTGACACCAATGCATGTTTACTGTGAATGTCCTCCCTGCAAAACTAATGCTATATATATTGGAAAGTAAGGTCCGATCGCTGACAAAGAAAACAAAAACATTAATCTATATTAATAAAAATGAATTTACAGTAGGGTTGTTGCCACATCACTTGAGAACGGCTCGACCGATTTGGCTGATTCTTTTTTTGTTGTGTTCATAATTGTCACGACAAGGTTTGTGTGAAAGAAAATTTTTGGAAAATCCACGGGAAAAGTCGGAAATGTGAAATGAGGCAAAGTTAGAGAGTTCTGATGTCAATTGTTTACATAACGAAAGTATTGTTTATGATGTTTACATAGGGCTTTGGATACTATATTATAATACTGGGCTTTAAAAAATGCTGATACTATCGAAGTATTTAATATATAATTGTGAAAATAATTCTTGACGAATAAAATCAACGAAAATAAAGCAGTCACATAACTTTCTTTACCCTCGACATGGAAAATATAATTTTCTCACTTCACATTTTGATGAAGAATAAGCGATCGTATTGCAGGGACAACTTAAGTGTGTGCCAGTGAGTATGCTATATCGGAAGTCGGTAAAAAATCCTATCCACTGATATGTCACTCATAGCTGTATGCTTTGTATTAGTTGAGAAATAGGCCTAGGGATGTTTATCAGAGGCCCTAAGCATCTAAAAGAAAACAAAATGGGATGGAACATTTTCAGTCCTACGCGCGCAGTATATTAGCCTATGTCCCAGGTTTTTGGGAAGGAAAGTATGAAAGTGATATTGAGTTTTTTTTATTTTATTTTTTTATTATTTATTTTTTATTTTTATTTTACTTCAGCCCAGAAACGGTTGTATGGTAATATGAGAGTGAGAAATACCTTTTTTCTGCCAAGACAATACAATCTTATGTAACCGGAGTTTCTTTTTCTTCTTATTTTCACTCCTCCCAGGCACGGTATGTAGAAGCAATGGAATGCAACATTCGACATCCTCCATGAGCCATAAAAAGCTATATCTAGCGTTTTCTGAGGGAATAGTCTGACTGCCATATGTCGTTCTTTCTAATTCGAATTCTACATACATATTATTTAAGGACATAGAGTTTCAACATCTAAAGTCCTCCATATGTTAATTTCATATTACAAAATACAAAACCCGGGCGACGCCGGGCCATTTAAGCTAGTAAGAAATATTTATTGCAATATTTAGAGACTCATTGGCTACTTCTCTACATAATCGGCACCGTTATTGAGGCATTTATCTTAGTGGTGTACCAACAATTGTATGTCCGTGTCATAGGACTCTGCTACCAAAGTCTGGAGTCATGAAATCACTGCCGTCTGTACTTCAGCGTTGTTGTGGAAACGTTTTTCTGCCAGAAATCACTTCATGAGACAGAAAAGATGGAAGTCACTTGGCTCGAGGTCAGCGCTGTAGGGTGCTTGGTCGAAGATCTCCCATCCAAATATTGAAGCAAAAGGTTTCATGTGGTGTTGGCTGTATGGGGTCGTGCATTGCAGTGCAAAAGCATAATGCCCCTTGTCAGCATTCCACGTCTCTTGTTTTGGATCGCCCTCCTCAGATTTTTCACCCATGTTTCATCCCCAGCGACAACTTTGTCGAGAAACTCATCACCTTTCTCTGTGTACCGCTGGCGGCAGGATCCTATGACATGGGCATACAATTGTTGGTACATAGCTAAGATAAATGTCTTGATAATGGTGCCGACTAAGTAGAGAAGTATCCAATGAATCTTTGTAAATATTGCAATAAATATTTCTTACTTATTAATGTTTTTATTTTCTTTGTCGGTGATCGGACCATACTTTCCGAATAATCCTCATAACTTCCTGTTAAAATATGTATCTCCATTTGCTGGTGCTTTCAAGTTATATATGTTACTGTTGAGTGAATTTTAAAAGTTTAAGGCCTCCTATTGTGCCTAAACCCTCAGAAAACTGACCATTTTGCAATTTATTGATGTTGTGTGCATTTCAAAGTGAAACAACAGTCTGCTGTCTGAGAAAGTGACAAGTGGGCTGAGTTGTGTTTAGTAAAGAAATGAAGTTCACAAATGGTGCAGAAAAAATCAGTGGTGCAGAAAAAATCAGTGGTCATTTCCATTAAGGTGTTGTTATCTTATAATTATAATTATAATTATAATACATAATTAATATGTGTGTTAACCTGTTTCTACAGTGTTGTTTGTTTTGACGTGTCTTATATCATGTATATTGATCAATGGACGAATAAAATTATTATTATTATTATTATTACTATGGTAGTTATAAATGTTATATTTACATGTTCCATAATCCAAACAAATTGAAAATGTGAATCACCCTCACACCCCAATTACTAACTGGCATTCCACTGTAGTTTCTGTTGAAGTGAAGACAAAGATTCTCAATGTAGGCTATATATCTTTACTAGCAGACAACAGACAATCGCATTCCTTTGAGAATCTTTGGAAAGTTTTCATTGCACATGTAATTCTTATGTTTTAAAAATTAAAATGTTAAGAGACACCTCAATATACATGTACAATTTTCTCAATTGGTATTAATTAAACTAAATGTGCTGTATGAAATTAATTCAAGTTGCAATATAATTTAATAACAAAATAACAAAAATAAACTCATAAAACCCTATTATTCACAACTCACAAACAAAAGAACAGTGTTATATAAAAATTTAAATGTTTATTAGTAATTCTTTTAAATGCTTTGTAACTTTTATACCATTTTAAGGTCATAATTGCATTTTTTATTGTAGTGTCAAATTGTAGTAGGGCAACTGTACATTGGTAGCCCGCTCGGGGTGAGTCACTGCTGTGTTCCAGCATGAAAACTCCAATTCAAACTAATGTATTTCTATCAGTGACCATCACTTGTGTCTCAGTGTGAAAAAGCCATAATGTGTCCCCTTTATTTAAAGATCCAACAATATGGTAGCCCTAAATTATGTCATTAAATGCCTTAGGGCCGATTGTATAAACATCACTGACTGGAGATCAATTATGATCTAAGTTCAGAAAATAATCTGAGTTCAGGCTCAAGTTGTATTGTATAACACTGATCTAAGATCAACTAATCGAAGTTCAATTTTGATCCTAGTTCATACATGAGCACTTGGCAGCATCGCAGAAACAGATGAGTATTGCGAGACGAGAGCATTGTTATTCTGTTTTCCTCCGCATTCAGACTGTGTTATGCGAAAGGAAGGGGAAATATGATTGAAACTAAGCAGAAAAAGGATCGTTCCTAATTGAAATTGTCTTGGGAGATATAAAGATATATTGTAGAATCCAAAAAGACGGATGCGATAATATCCGTGCAAGAGCAAAATGCGATGAAAAATGTTCTGGTAATTTAATTCCTGGCGTTATAAATCGGCTTAACATTTTCACGGCTAAGGACGTATAAATGCTTCGTCTCATGAATTGTATAAGAGCGGAGATGTGAAACTTAAGGAATTTTTGTTCATCTATTATGTTTGTCATTCATGGAAACCAGGTAGCCTATTCCACTGAACTTTTCTCTATCGATTTTAAACTTAATAGCCCACTGAAGTTTTTACCTCATGACTGCCTTATTACAATGTAAAATATCAGTTCTGAAAGAGTTAATAGGTCACATAAAGAAAGATAACGAAGAAAGCATCTGGGGAATATCCAAAAACAGGTCGCTCCTTAAGATCCTCCCACTCGAGATTTCCTAGTAGTTCCACCATAGTATCTGTCTCTCGTTTAGCAGTGTTGAAAATTTGGAAAACTTTTATTTTTTCCCCTTTCTACTATTCAATCTCTTTACCCTTTACCCTACCTATCTATTCCTACAATAAAAATTTCAAACCTAAGGAGATTCGAACACGGGACCGCTAGCATGATAACCAGTTGTTTTACCACTACGCCATGAAGTAAACGTTGGGGTGGTGAACGAGAATTCCTGTATTTAAGGTTAGGGAGCTGCATGAAATGGCGAAGATTGATAATTTCGTATTAGTTGCAATTGTAGTGCAAGGGTTATTTTCGTATTATAGTAATTAGTGCAACATAATAATAACGTACAGGTTATGCTGTAGAGTTATGTTACACTGCATTATAAGGAGCATAAAACATAGCCTATATACGCACAACTACTTTATAGCTAGAAATGTACGCACAATTACGTTATAGCTAGAAATGTATGAAGTTGTCTTTTGTGTATTTTCTTTATATTTATCGTAACCACACAGGTAGGCCTAATATTATGTTTATAATGAGCTAATCTTATGACTCAAATACGAAAACAGCCCCTTGAACTGAGATCAACTAGTTTGATCGGAGAAATTTCTCCAGTCAAAATTGATCCTAGTTCAGTGTGAATTGATCTCTGATTAGCGTTTATACAACAAAAATTTCCGAGTTCAGCGTGAACTGAGATCAATTTAGTCTCTGATCCAAGATCAAACTGTTTATACAATCGGCCCTAAGAGTAATGATGAGAATGATTTACTGATACCTTGATTTCTAGGAAGTCCATGTCTGTATCACACAGTCTGATTCTGATTTCCCCAAGCCTTGTAGAGTAACTGAACTTGGTGGCACCTGGAGGTATTGGAGGATCGGGCTCTCCAGACTGCAGCCATGATAGAAGAGTGGGTGATTCCAGTACCAAAGGCTGCAGATGATTCTCTCTGGTCTGGATTCTGAACAGAAACGAAAACACTTAGGTAACACCAGGGCCGTAGCTTGGCGGTGGCGAGATGGGCGTAGGTACAAAGTGGACGCAAAATTAACCATGAAAAATCCCGCCATTTTAGACTGGTGCAATTTATCAAGCAATAAAAATTCCACATTAATGGAAGAAATCCTTCAGGTTATTAAAAATTACTGCACATGAACTATCTATAGTATTATGCTGATTGTCTACAAAGAAAACACAGTCATGCAACATTCTTTAATTAACATGTTTCTTATTGACAGAGTAAGATAACATAAATCATGAACAGTATGGAAAGATATAACGACAATAAAAATTAAAATGTACGTTATTTTTTAGATGAAAGTGGTTCAACTATTCGAAAAAAATGCTTTTATCTATGTTATTGTGTTAAACATTTTAGTAGGCCTCAGGCCTATTATGTACTTTACTTTTGATACTAAATTTTTATTATTTAATTATTTTTTAAGTAGTTCAATCATCTGAAAATAAAGTCCAACACTTAGTTCATTTTCAAATTGAGGTTTAGGTTTTCTTTGATAATAACAGTGTTTTTACAACAATTTTACAGAAATTAAAACAAAAATGTTCAGTATTGGAGGGCACAGATTTGTCAAACTCACCAAGGGTGCAGAAAGACCTTGCTATGGCCCTGGGTAACACGACTTTCTCATAATATTATCATTTTTTACATTTACACATTACTTTAGAGGAAAATTTGCCAAATTCGTCTAACACCGAGAAAATACCCAATCCATTCAGATCTAGCTACTTACTTCTGCAACAGGTACTGGAGGTACTTGTTTAGAGTTGAGAAAGCTTCTCTGTGAAACACTACAGACACTGAGGTGAAATCCAGAACTAAAGACTGTTCCACGCTGAAGAAGTGCGACTTGAAGTCTGGGCAGTTAGCTCTCACCTGAAATCAAATACAATTATACAACAAATATATCTTCTATGTTAATAAAATTTATTCCAATTCAATTCAATTCAATTCAATTTACTGCTACAAATTACAATATAAGTGTATACAAGTGTGGTTTCGAACGCCACCCAAAGAAGCAAAGCTTGTGCTCAGGGGTGGTTTAGTTCAATACAATAAAGTAACTTAAACTAAAATAATTATTTACACTATTTCAAAAAATTGATTTACAAAACATAGAAAAGTATTAGTTAATATTATTTACAGTAAGGACAGAACATGTAATATGTACAACAATGGAAATATACGAATAAATACAATAATACATATTTTTTGTTACACAGATTTTAAGGACAAAGCAATGATATCTATATTTTAAAGTTTAATATTGGAAATGTTGTAGTAATGACAGAAGTGAGGAAATAAAAGTAATTATATAAAATTTCTAATTTTTAATTTAAATTGTTTGTTGTTTAAGCCAGTTAATTCAGGACGGTTGCTAATAAATGAACTGAATAGTCTTGGACCAAAACTTGAACAGTGCTTAACTCCAGCAGTTGTAAATTTTTTTGGTTCAGTCAATAAAATAAATTGATTCCTTCCCATGTGATATTCATGACCTTTTGACATATAATTGTTGCGATGTTTATGAAAATAACCTAATAGGACGTACTTGTAAATTTGAATTATGCCGAATATGTTAAATTCAGAAAACAATAATTTGGAAGAATAGTCGGAAAGGTCATATTTAATAGTAATGGCTTTTTGCCCTCAATAAGTTATGTAGTGTATATTTTAGACACATAAAACTAGTATATTTTTGTATGGGTATATTGCAATTGTATAACACTTCAATAGTTTAGATTCTTATATAAAAACTAAGCAGAGAGTTAAATTGGAAACTGCCAATTAAAAAGTGATGAAACCATCAAGTACCTAGGAGTCACGTTTCATGATGAAATTATTTTCAATCAGCATAAAATAATTAAAGATTTGGAAAATAATTTATCATACCTGTCGAATTCAAATCTTCTCAATCCAGACCAAAAAGTAAACATAATTAATCAGTATATTTGGCCTATCCAAAGTACTCCATTAAATAAAATTCAACTAAGTTTATAGAAGATGTTGACAAACACTTCCGATCAATATTAAAACAGATTGGGTATATATGTATTCTCTTGAAATGATTGTCCAAATGACATGCTTTATTCTCCAAGAAAATTCATGGGACTGGGACTCATGAATGCTGAATGGGAAGCCCATATTTAATAATTCAACATCGCTCAAGTAAATATACGATGAACACTTTCCCTTAAGTAGAAATTTAGATCAAGGAAAGGAGGACATATTGTCATATTTCAATATCCACTGTGACAAAACAACTCTAATCAAATGAAATGAGGAAAACATCTTTCGAAAAATGGTGTGGACTCCCTCACAAAGGTAAAGGCATTTCAGTCTATAGTGAAAATCCCAATACCAACTCAAGGGAAACCAATAGGAAAGGTCTCTCTCTCATTCTCAATGGACTAATGCAATCAAGATGTCTTGTAATATCTCAGCGGTGAGGTCTGTACCGGGAAGGAGTCAAAGTATGTCACTCTGCCAGCATTCAGGTTGTAATAATCCAGAAACCTTGGGCCTTGGCAGTTGTAAAAAGAGCGAGTTATTGGGAAATTCTTGCCACCACCACGTCCGTTCAGCGGCTGCCTCAGCCCTTTGACAACAAAAAGACTGGGAAGTGTATGAAGAGGTGCATTGCATCGCGGAAGATAGAAGTCATCAAAGAGCCGAAATAATAGCCGTTAATAGAACTGCAAAACAGGGTTTAATTTTGGATCCAACAGTTCGCATGGAAGAGGATAGTGAACAAGATACCTCAAGAAATGACAGGGAATGAAAGAGAGGAGATGTTTGTCACACAATGGTTCAAATCCCTGACGGCAGCCTTGTACGACACAGGTATTCAAAAGTTGATTCCACAGTATGACAAATGTTTCAATTCTGGTGGCAAATGTTGAAAAATAGCTGAACACTTGCTGTATCTGTTGGAATATATGTCCATGAAATTGTGTTTTGTTTCTGCAAACAGAAAAACTTACTTTGTGGACGCGCCTTGTATATATGAAAAGTTTAATAAATATTCCATTCTATTCTATAGATAAAACAATTCCTCTTTATGAATGCTACGCTTACCTTCCTGTAGAGTAGTGTGATCATGTCTTCTGTGTTCTCAGTTGAAACAAGTTCCAGGTACTCCCCAGAGCAGCCAGTGTGTATCTTATCAATAAGGTGGACACCACCTATGCTGGCCTGTACGGCTGGTCCATACTCCATGAGAGCAGTGTCGCAGCAGATCTTACTCACTTGCAGCATGAGGTAAGGTTTGTCCACCGTGTTGTTTGAGCGAGCCAATTGTACTACCACCTGCAATTCAAAACTCCAGCATAACACATACCACTACTCACTTATTGTTACCTGTTTTAGTGAAAATTAAAATTAGTACAGATGCTACTGATGTCTACATAAGTAAGGTTAAACAATAAAGTAGACATAAACTTGACAACTGAAAAATGGTTCCTGAATGGCTGTTAGATGCACATCACCTTAAAGCTCTGTCTTGTTGGCTTCTTTCTGGTATTAACATAGTTCCTAGCAAAATATAAAAGTGAACAAGGTATTGGAAACACAACTAAATTATACAAGTTTCTTAAATTTAAAGCAACACTTTCTGCAATATCCTTTTATTACAGCAAATTTCAGATTATCTGTGTTAATTGGGACTGTGACATGCATTCAAGCTTGAGGCAATGTTATCACGGGCTACACATACAATGTAATGTGATTTTAATAAACTGTAAATGATACTAAATTTGTCATAATGCTCAATATGCTTGTGGTTTTCATTAACAATAATTGAATACATAGTTTATAATATAATTTAGTGTATGGCAGTCGAAAAGTTCCCGGAATTTCCTTGTAAACATTATTACCACAATATAGGTACACATTTACTTAATCGCCTTTAAAATAGGCTCCTTCAGTACATACACACTTGTTCCACTGCTCCTGCATTGCTGGAAACAACGATGAAAGTCCTGCTCATTGCGTTTTTCGACAACAAAGGTGTGGTGCACCTTGAATTTGTACCAGCGGGACAACTGTTAACAGCCCTTTCTATGTGCAGGTTTTTAAATGACTCAGGGAGGTAATCTGAAGAAAAGTCTCGCAAAATGGCAAGGAGGAAGGACACTGTGGGGACATGGCTTGTTGTGGGGACATGGCTTGCAAAAACAAACAGTTCGCTCCTCTGCCAACCTCTCTACTCACCAGATTTAGCACCAGTGAGTTTCTGGCTCTTCCCAAAGATAAAAAAAGGGCCTCAAATGTAACCATTTTGCCACTGTACAAGACATCAAACCAATGCGATGGCTGAACTTTGGAAAATACCGAAACAGGACTTTCATCATTGTTTCCAGCAATGGCAGGAGCGGTGGAACAAGTATGTGTATTCTGAAGGAGCCTATTACGAAGGTGATCAAGTAAATGTGTACCTATATTGTAGTAATAAAAAATTAGAGAAAAATTCCGGGAACTTTTTGACTGCCCCTCATATATATATATATATACATACGAGGGTAAATCAATAAGTATCCACACTTTTTGTTTAATCTCTTGTAGGTTGGTTGTACCGCTTTGTGCTTGTGCCCATCAATATGTCGTTCATTTGTCTCCGTTTGTAAAATGTTTGGCTGTTATGACTCCACTAGTTGTTGCGCTGTTCCACATTGAAAATGGCTGCACCGCTCAATGTTTGCACCAACGAAGAACAGCATGCAGTGATCCGAAGGTGAAGCTTTTTCTGAAACGAATAGTCACTGTAGACAAAACGTGGATCCAACACTTTGAGCCTGAAAGCAAACGCTAAAGCATGGAATGGAAAGACCCTGCATCTCCAGTCAGAAAGAAATTCAAGAGTCAACCCTCCAAAGGAAATGTGATGCTCACACTTTTCTGGGACTCACAAGGGCCAATACTGCAACATTACTTGGAGAAGGGGTCAACAATAAATATGATGCCTTAAGGGGCTGTTGAATCACTGCAGACCAAGAACTGAAGGAAGCGGTGCATACGTGGCTTGCTACTCAGCCGAAAAAACTTTTTTTCTGAGGACATCAGGAAGCCTGTGCAATGATGGATCAAGGGCACTTGAGAAGCAATGTTGTTAAAAAAAAGTGTGAATACTTATTGACTTACCCTCATGTATATATTATATACTATATGAGAAGGGTGAAGATGATTGGTTATGTAAGAACATTTTTAAGAGGTTTAGGAGCAGAAGCAACTTTGAGGGCTTGGTACAATCATTCCTATGAAACTTATCAAGTTTTGGTAAGAATTCAACCTATATACTAGTAGTCTTAATCAACACCATATATTGTTTCGAATCCGATTGTGAATAAAAATTTGGGATTATATACAATCATTTTATTAAAGTATATCTATGTACAATTGTCAAATAAGTTAATTTTATTTATTATACACATGAACATTTATTAAACATTGTATCTCACTCTTTTTTTGTTTATCAGTTGGTAAATTATTACAATATTATATAATTTAGATAAGAAAACTTCTAACCTAACTTATTACTTTTCAATACATCAAACAACAACACTGCAAGAAAAGAAGTCAAATTTTAATTAAGGTGTCATTATTATTATAATAAAAAGAATTATCAAATATTACCAACTGATAAACAAAAAAAGAGTGAGATACAATGTTTAATAAATGTTCATGTGTATAATAAATAAAATTAACTTATTTGACAATTGTATATAGATATACTTTAATAAAATGATTGTATATAATCCCAAATTTTTATACACAATCGGATTCGAAACAATATACAGGTATGGTGTTGATTAAGACTTCTAGTATATAGGTTGAATTTCTTACCAAAACTTAAAGGAAAAGTAAACTAAAAATTCAGTATCATTTTCTTCATACGGATTGAAAGAGAGTGTTTTTAAGAAATGATATTCACTGTTAGAAATGTTTTACACCTTCACATTTAATCACAAAACGAATCTATTTATTGTAACGCGATGGGCGCGTGACGTCACGCTTGACGAAGGCTTGGCTCAGTCTCGCCCGGTGAAAGACATTTCACAGCATTCTGTCTACTGTTACAGTTTTTTAGTGAGTATCTGTTCAAACAATGGTTTATTGTTGTGTTGTGGGGTGTACAAACTCATCGTCGAAGAGTGATAACACACTTAAAATATCTTTCCATCGATTTCCCAACAGAGATAAGTCACCCGAACGTAAATAAGCAATGGCTGATAAAAATAAAAAGAGAAAAATTTGTTCCTACTAAATACAGTACGGTTTGTTCACAACATTTTGAAGAAAATGATACCGAGCTTTTGGTACAGTTACGAACACAGTTATCTGGAGAAACCCCGCAATCTGTTTAAAAAAGAAGTGCTGTGCCATCACTTCTTTTGCGTGGGAAATCTGAAACACCGCCAATGAAGAAAAGAAAATCGTCGTACTCGAGGAAGAAGGAAATGAGAGAGTTGTTGCAAGATTTGAATAGTAATCCTTCAGTATCCGGGAATGGACAAATCATGAATGTGGAATCTAGTATTTATGACGAAAATTCAGTTTCTAACAGAGTAGGCGTTCAGTGTGAACTAGGAAATAAAACTTATGTCAATGTTTGCACAGATTCATTGAATGTTTCTTCTAGAAATTGTGATTTAGATAGCTCTTTTAGCATTTCAGAAATTTCTACTACCGCAAAAGATGATTCTGAATCTGAAAGTGACTCTGTTCGTATCTTGAAAAATGTTTCGTTTTTGAACTGTATTAGCTCTAAGTATTAACTGATAACGCCTGGCAACTAGTGTATCTTTATTTATAATAACGCTATCGAATGAGCAATGTCGTGTTATACAGTCTACAACCCCCTTCTGTTCACAAATTACTTCACGGTCCCAACAACACACACTTTCGTGGCCCGTTTTCATATGTACACACAGCCCACATTTACACCATTCCGTATTTTCTTTTCTTCCTTGCAACTCTTTAAATAATTCCTTGTCATTTTCTTTTCGTGTGACATAATTTGTGGATACCGAGATTTGTCCTTAGAAGGTAACATTGCAGGCATCTCTATTAACAACAAACACAAATGAGACTTTGTGGTGTATTAGAAACACAGGCGCGAGCATTACAGTAGCTGTTGCCCTGCCAGCGAGTTAGTCAGGAGTGACGTCACAGGAGCGCTTTACTTCACCCGTACAAGGCGTAATATTGGGCACGTGAAGTTCACGAGATCACCATTCGTTTCGTAATTCAAAGCTCCGTGCGATGAGATTAAAATTAGAAAATGGTATTTTTTTAGTTTACCCTTCCTTTAATTATCTTATACTAGTTGAATTCATACACTAAGCTTCATAATGAAGTTTATCAATAAATATGAAACTTATGTTAAATGCTGAGCACAGACAAGTATAAATTCCTTTAATGGAATGCCTTAAAAGAATATCTTAAAAATAGTATTAACCTGGTGTCGGTCAACGTGTGAGCACAAGGGCTGCATGGTATTGTACACCATACTATTTATTGTTATTTAACAATCACTTGGTTTTGGGAAACATATATTTTAATATATTTTTGTTAAATAATATAATATAATATAATAATAATCTATAAAAATTATAATATTATATAATACAACAATAATTTTTCAAATGACAAGCATTTTAGCTTATGATGAATCAATCACATGTGAGAATTGGAGTGATAATTCTTTCACACTGACTGTATGGAGGCTAAGTCAGAATGAAAAATTCAATGCCATAGCCAGTATGTAAAACTTTGGTTCTCCATGCTGCTGCTCTACCATTGAGCTACCATGGCAACGTGCCAGTACAACATTCAATTCTCCAACTGACTCACACGTCCCACCTGATGGTATACCAGGACATGTGCTTAATCTGGAAGGCAGAGAAAAAGAAAACCTCTGCAGGAAGAGTTTCAAGTGATAGTGATGGGCATTGGGGACTGCCGGCATGGTCTTGTGGTTAGCGTCGCTGACTACAGATCTGTCGGCCCGGTCTTGATCCCCGGTAACTCCTTGGATTTTTCTGAGGTAGGGAGGTCTGGTAGGGGTGCACTAAGCCTCGTGATTCAAATTGAGGTGTTAGAGTGGTACTCATTAGGATAAAATGATAGGTTTACGGAGGACCAGGTAATTATACCAATTAAATAATAATCGAAGGGAGACAATGGACTGTAGGTAGCTGGGACAGAGATTTCAACCTGGGTAATTTGCAACGATCTATATTCAAGAAACCTGAATTCTGAACTAATGGATACAGCACTTATACACAATAATAATAAAAAAAAAATGAATACAGTTAATGTTCTTGTAGAAAACTATTCTCCCGCCCGTTGGGGAATGTAACGCTAGACAAAGCCTGTTAAACTGCACGTGGCTTTTAGGTTACGAGACAATGGAAATACTTGTAATTGACACTAAAGTACAATATTATTTCCTGAATTTCACACGTAAAGCTGCCTTCACTACAGGAGCATGAAATACGCGGAGTTGCAGATGAATATTAGTAATATAGAGCGAAAACTGGCCTAACTCAGACGCAGCTGCTTCGCAGGTCTATACACCTTCACTTCTCGATCTGAACTAACTTGCACTGCAACTGGCGTGGTAACGCTAACAAGCTCCCACCTGCAGGAAGTGATTAATTCGCGGCAAATAATTGGCGGAGGCGCCAAACTAACACAGAGGCTAATTTAAAACACTAAAAATTATAGGCTCTTGATCTAACATAACTCCCGCCTAAAATCGACAGATTTTACATAACACTTTGCGGATAGATCAAGATTTACTAATAGATTTACACTTATTGAATAGGCAAGGGACACACTTTTACAATTGGTCGCTTGTATTCACCATTAGACGTACGCACTGTCACAACACGCACTAAACCGTCGTCACCAGGATGCACTGATGAGATGATTCCCAGCTTCCACTGGAGCGGTGGAGAGTTATCTTCTTTCAGGAGCACAAGAGTACCAATCTGAATGTTTTCGCTGGACGCAGACCACTTCTGCCTCTGCTGCAGTGAATGTAGGTAGTCAGCTGACCAACGCTGCCATATGTGATGTATGTATGTTTGTAGCTGATGCCATTTAGCAACATGAGAAACATTCTCTGCCATAGGAGGAGAAGGTAGGGCTGTGAGTTTTTCTCCAATGAGAAAGTGTCCAGGAGATAGATAGGATGAGTCGCTAGGATCATCACTTAGGCGTAGGAGAGGTCGAGAGTTTAGACAGGCCTCAATCTGGGTGAGAACTGTAGAAAGCTGCTCATATGTAAACACTTGGCTACCCATCACTCGTCGTAAATGAAATTTCATGGATTTAACAGCAGCCTCGTGCAGTCCTCCAAAATGTGGGGAGGAAGCAGGGATAAAATGCCATGTGAATTCATTAGAGGATGCGTAGTCTTGGAGAATTTGTTGATGGGTGCTGGACTGAAGCAAGAGACGCAGCTCGCGAAGCTTGTTGTTAGCACCAACAAAGTTCGTCCCATTATCACTAAATATTTCCTTGCAAAGTCCTCTACGAGATGTGAATCTGCGCAGGGCGGCGATGAAGGCATCAGAAGTAAGGTCGGAAACCAGCTCGATGTGAACTGCTTTCGTAGCCAAGCATACGAAGATAGCAATGTATGCTTTGACCTGAGTTTTGCTGCGGGGGGAACCGTATCTTATGAAGAATGGTCCAGCGTAGTCAACCGCAGAACGTAGAAATGCTCTAGCAGGGGTCACCCTGTAGCTAGGTAGGCTGCCCATCAGCTGGTGAGCACCTTTGGCTTTCAATTTGAAACAAGTTAAACATTTGTGTAGCGTAGACTTCACAATTCTACGTACACTAGGAATCCAATATCGTTCTCGCAGAGAAGATATAAGCAGTTGATGTGATGCATGAAGCAGTCGCAGATGCTCGGATTCAATTATCAATCTAGTGAGGTGGTGACCTGGAGGGAGGATAAGCTGATGTCGTGCATCATGTGGTAATTCAGCTTTCTCCAGACGTCCACCCACTCGGAGTAGGCCATCCTTGTCCACAAAAGGCACCAAGGAGTGGAGCGAACTCTTGTTATTCACTTGCATCTTACTCTGAAGATTAGACAGTTCATGAGAATAGGCTGCTTGCTGAGCTATTCTTATACAAAGTAACAAAGCTTGTTGTAATTCCTCAACTGTGAGAGGGCCGTGACGTTTAACTTGGCTTCTACAGTTGTTTATAAAACGTAGCATATATGAAGTAACTCTTTGTAACCGTATTAACTTAGAAAAGTGTAGCATAAAGTTTTCTTCAGCATGTGTGACTAGACAGACTGTGTCACGCTGCTCACTAATGTCCTGCAGCTCAAATTGCTGAGGTTGTTTGGGCCATGATTCAATAGGCTGTGAAATCCACACAGGCCCGTTCCACCATAAATCAATGTCTAAGATTTGTTCTGTTACCACACCTCTCGAAATCATGTCAGCCGGGTTGTGTTGGGTGGCCACATGCCGCCAAGCTGCCGTCTCTGACATCTCCTGGATTTGAGATACGCGATTAGACACAAATGTTTTCCATTTATGGGGATTAGATTTGATCCATGAAAGCACAATCATGGAGTCAGACCACAGATAATTTTGTGATGTAGGCAATTTCAAGTCAGTGACAACTTTCTGATACAGTTTCGCAAGTAGCAAGGCACCACACAACTCGAGTCTTGGAATTGT
Source organism: Ectobius pallidus (assembly GCA_964059195.1). Classification (NCBI taxonomy): domain Eukaryota; kingdom Metazoa; phylum Arthropoda; class Insecta; order Blattodea; family Ectobiidae; genus Ectobius; species Ectobius pallidus. The sequence goes on along the minus strand of CAXKWD010000009.1, from coordinate 18,933,859 downwards.
TTGCTTCTTCAATGGTGAAACCTTGGACTTGGAACAAAGTAGTTTAGTTGTAACAAGACCACTGCTCTCAGTAGACCGTACATACACACAGGCACCATAGGCTTTCTCCGAGGCATCACAGAATCCATGTATCTGTATGTCGGTAACCGTAGCTGCTGTTAACACATGGCGTGGAATGCGAACATTATGAATTGTAGAAAGAATGTTACAAATGTCCATCCACTTTTCCCTTAGGTGAGATGGCAACTCCTCATCCCAACTAAGCTTAGCTAGCCACAGAGATTGCAAGAATATCTTGGCATGGATTACGATAGGACTTATGAGGCCTAGAGGATCAAAAATAGAGGATGTAACAGCAAGGATATTTCTCTTGGTAAACTTGTAAGAAGGAGGTTCTTGGAGAGAGGAATGTGATTGTATCTGTAACAAATCAGTACTGGGATGCCACAGGAGTCCAAGCGCATGAGCATTTTCACTGTTGTCGAGGGACAAAGGAAGTTGCGTTTCTCTGTGCTCCACGGGTACTGCTTCCAAGATAGCCTCGGTATTTGAACACCATTTGCGTAGTGGAAATCCTCCACTGTTTAACATGAGTATAAGTTCACTTTGCAGTTGTAGAGCTTCCTGTAGATCATCATGACCTGACAGGCAATCGTCCACATAGAAAGAGGTTCGTACTGCGTCTGCAGCACGAGGATATTTAGACTCTTCTTCTTGAGCGAGTTGACTCAAAGACCGTATGGCTAAAAAAGATGCTGACTTAGTGCCATAGGTTACAGTAGTCAAGGCATAATCTTGTAGTGGCTCACTTTTATCTGGACGCCATACAATACGCTGGAGATTCTGGTCTTCAGGATGCATATGTACCCTCCTATACATTTTAGATATATCAGCTGAAAATGCATAGCGATATGTTCTGAAGCGAAGAATAATTGATGACAGATCATCTTGAATTGTAGGACCACATTCTAGGATGTCATTCAAAGAGCACCCTGTGTCCGTCTTTGCAGAAGCATCAAACACTACTCGTGTATGAGTCGTAGATGAAGAAGGTTTTATTACTGCGTGATGTGGCAGGTAATAACATATTTCATTCTCTTGAGGAGGCGGAACTCTTTTCATGTGACCCATCTGCTCGTACTCTACAAGAAATTTAGTATAGTCTTCCTTTAGAGCAGAGTCATTCTGAAGTTTTCGCTCCAGGTAACTAAAACGCTTAACTGCTTGTTGCCTGGATTCACCCAATGAAGTTTTATCCTGTTTCATGGGCAGACGTACCATAAAACTACCATCATCATTGCGAGTGGTATTTTCTACATAGTGCTGTTCGCACCGTTTCTCTTCTGGAGTTAATATCTGTTGTGGAAAGTCTTCGAGGTCCCAAAACCGTCGTAGTTGCTTGTCCACATTGTCCGTAGAGATGAAGAAATTGTGCTGGGAACCAGTATCTAGATTGCCTTTCACAGAGGACTTAGGAATGGTTCCCGACAATATCCAACCTAGCTCCGTACTAATCAATGCAGGAAAACCAGGATTGGTCAGGATCTTGCCATGGAAAAGCTCGAAGAATAGTGCTCCTCCAATCAGCAAATCAATTTCAGAAGGAATATTAAATTTAGGATCGGCTAATGGAATTTCAGAGGGAATGTTCCAAGAGGATGGATCAATTCGGACTGCAGGTAGCTTCCCTGTTATGCGAGGAAGGATTAGGCAATCTAGATTCCTTCGATAGTTGTAAACCATAGATCTCACATTTATGTTTACACTATGACTAGCATTCGATGAAGTACCATTTATCCCTTTGACAGGTGTATCAGCTGTCCTTGTAGGAAGTTGCAGACGCCTCGCTAGATCTGCAGACATGAAACTGGCTTGGCTGGCAGAGTCTAGAAGGGCCTTACACTGTATGTAATTACCATGCTTGTCTTGCACTTCGACTCTTGCAGTCGCAAGTAAGACGTGAAGCACTGGCTTTATTTTCACTGAACAATAACTTGCAGGAGCCTCAGTCCTGTTGTTATTCACTGTATCACTGCTTTCACTCGAGTGTGAAACCGTTCACCTGTGATCACTATTGTGTAACATCTTGCTATGAAGTTTACCACAGTTACAGAAGGAAGATGCGTTGCACTGATTTACTCGATGAGTATTAGCAAAACAGTTGAAACATAGATTTTTACTCTTCACAACTTTCCATCGCTGTTCAACACTCAGCTGACGGAATTGTTTACACTTAGAAAGGTTATGTCCGCTTTGACACTGAGGGCATAACTGTTCAGTTGTCGACACATATGACTGACGACTATTATTATGTTGATTTCTAGGCTCACGACGTTCATTTCTAGGTTTTGATGGGCTGGCCCTGTTGCAGGAATTATTCGACAGCACCTCTAGAGAATGAGATTTCGCTTCTAGAAATAACACAAGTTCACCTAATGAAGTAAATGTTTGAGAATCGATTCTAGATTCCCATTCACGTTGAACACTATCTGGCAAATGCTCTAATAACAATTGCATTAGAATGACTTCATGAAGTGGCACTTCTAATTCTAACGCTTCAATGGCATGCAAATTGTTCTGGAATTGATTCAACAAATTTCTCAAGTCTGCAACTGTCTCTTGTCTCGCTACAGGTAGGGACAACAGATGCTTAATGTGAGATATGGCAATTAAACGCTTATTGTTATATCTTGCACACAATAGGTCCCAGGCCACTTGGAAGTTCTCACTCGTGACTGGCAAACTTTGCAATAATGTTTTAGCTTCGCCCCTTAGCGAACCAATGAGATAGTTGAATTTTTGAATAGGTGATACACTGCTATTATTCACAATCAAACTCGAAAAAGTGTCAAAATAATGTTTGAATTTAGTTACATCACTCTCAAATACTGGAATTTGAATAGTAGGTAGTTTTATCCCATTACTTGCCTGCGATGCACTAGAGTTCACTGATTGTCGTGTGCCACTGTTATTTGAATTGACACTGACTGATGTAGGTTCATGCGCATGTATTAATTCACTTAATCTTGCCTTTAGTTCTTCATAACAACTTCTTGTTATTTCCTTATGCTCTGCGTGTTCATCTAAATCTTCTTCGGCTTCTATAAGCGATTCGATTTGAGACTGAACTGCCTCGTACCTCTCCCAACTAACGTTTACACTGTCAAGTTTAACTTTTAATCGAAACACATTTGTTTCTTCATTTATAGTGGCAAGAGTCTTTTGCATGTGAGTTAGTTCACGCTTAATTATGCCTCTTCTTTTAATCAAAGCCCGTAGTTCACTTTCCATGTTGAAGTTAAATAATTAACACTGACGGAGGAGAAATGATTAGACAGTCAACTGCAACACTGGAGGCGGTCGGGGGCCGTTGTCTTCCTCCCGCGTGATGGTGACCATGAGCACGTGTTGCCTTGCAGCCCACGGAGCGCGCGCAGATAAACAGTTCAGGAAAATCACTAGAGCCGAGCGAAGCCCGAAGCTGACACGAACTCCACACGAACGGCACCTTCGGGTGGTCGCGCGAAACTGGACCTTATTAACAACAAGCGGACTCCTTGTAATTTCGTCATACACGAAAATCAGCTACAAGTCGCACTCTTCTTCCTTAATTCAGAAATCATTGCAAATAATCAGATCGTGCCCGCGAGGACCATGTTAGAGTGGTACTCATTAGGATAAAATGATAGGTTTACGGAGGACCAGGTAATTATATCAATTAAATAATAATCGAAGGGAGACAATGGACTGTAGGTAGCTGGGACAGAGATTTCAACCTGGGTAATTTGCAACGATCTATATTCAAGAAACCTGAATTCTGAACTAATGGATACAGCACTTATACACAATAATAATAAAAAAAAAATGAATACAGTTAATGTTCTTGTAGAAAACTATTCTCCCGCCCGTTGGGGAATGTAACGCTAGACAAAGCCTGTTAAACTGCACGTGGCTTTTAGGTTACGAGACAATGGAAATACTTGTAATTGACACTAAAGTACAATATTATTTCCTGAATTTCACACGTAAAGCTGCCTTCACTACAGGAGCATGAAATACGCGGAGTTGCAGATGAATATTAGTAATATAGAGCGAAAACTGGCCTAACTCAGACGCAGCTGCTTCGCAGGTCTATACACCTTCACTTCTCGATCTGAACTAACTTGCACTGCAACTGGCGTGGTAACGCTAACAAGCTCCCACCTGCAGGAAGTGATTAATTCGCGGCAAATAATTGGCGGAGGCGCCAAACTAACACAGAGGCTAATTTAAAACACTAAAAATTATAGGCTCTTGATCTAACAGAGGAGTTACATGATAGAGAAGTAGCGGCTCTGGTCATGGAAACCACCATTAACGGCAGCGGGTGTTGGCAAGCTGACCACATGCCCCCAATCCTGCCATCTGCCTATGGTAGATGATGCAGCGGTCGGGTGGTAGGCCTTGTCCCTCTAGGGATGTAGCGCCATGGAGTTTAGTTTAGTTTTAGTGATGGGCACTGGAAGCCTAAAATGGACACTTTATAATACAACAGGTCTGTAGGACACATCATCATAATATGGGTATTGCATATGTAGGCTACTGCATTGTTTGCAGCCTAAAGTATTTAATTATAATTTACAGTACTGTAAACATCCCAATCACAACACAGCCCAATAAAAACACAGCCCAACCCTACAAGGACTAAAAACATCCACGGCCCCCCTTCCACCCTCCCAAAAAAAACACTCATCCCACCATGACACAACCAACAAAAAACTAATCATAGCAACACTTAATGTAAGAACTTTGGCTGGAGAAGAGAGATTGACAGAACTAGAAGAAGCACTGGAGCACACACCAATCGACATCCTAGGAATTTGCGAAGTAAGGAGACAAGGAATCACACTAATGGAAACCAAGTCTGGAAGACTCTACCTAAAGCTTCACTTTGGGACAAACTGGTCTACGAAGGCCAAAGATCGAAGGGAATGGAGGCGACTGACAGAAGCAACATAAGAGGAATGCAGATCTTTCCCGCAGTGACTAAGCGGGATTGCCGAAACAGCCACCTTGCCAGTCAAGAGGCCCTTGCCCTTTAGGGATGAAACGGGCTAATTCTAATTCTAATAGGGTATTTAGACATTTGCTCTTGAAATCCACCTTAATCAGCTTCTTATACTTATATACTAGCGGGTTTATACTTTCACTGTTCTGTTAAAGCTATTCCTGTTTATCCAGACTTTCGTTTAACTGGTAAATTTATCCCTTCAAAGTTTGCTGTAAATAAGTATGATCATAAGTTTATGGTTGTAGCAATAAACCCGTTATTCTAAAAATATATCCTGAACTTTATATTTATTAGCTACTTTAACAGTTTAAAGCCTATTTAGATGCGTAAATACTAGTTTTAAGGTGCTGGAAGCCCGAAAATTAATTATCCATTCTCATCTCCAAGAAAGCATAAAGTCATACATCCATGTTATTAAGTGCCAGAATGGTACTTTATGAGATTGTGTGGTGGATGGGAAAATATCTGTCTGTCTGTGTGTCTGTACGTGTGATAACTCAAATGGATGGCTCAGTGCCAGAGGTGGCTAAGGGCCATCAAGGAAAGTGTTAATATTTGTGTGTATTGAGTAACAAAGATTGTATTCTATCTATGCCAAACTGGACTAACAGCCATAAGGGTATCTGTAGAAGCAAGTACACTTTATTGGATTTTCATGAAACTTGGTATACACATTCATAACATCCCTGGGAAGAAGCCTATTGATTTTGGACCAAATGAGTTGACCGGTACAAGAGCAACGACTAATAGAAGGTTATATTAAACTTAATCTACTTTAAAACATTCAACTTCACACATTACTGTAAGTAAATACTCAATAAAAGAGAAACAAAGAGAAATTTAAATCTAAGGTACAAGGAACACATGAGAAATATAAATATCAACAGATAGAAAAGTCTGCAGTGGCTGATCATTTCTGGTCAACAGGTCATGATTTCAATAATGAGGCAAAACTACTAAAATGTGTTCAGAAACTACTTTACTTAACTGTTTTGGAAAAATTACACATCCAGAAAAACAAACATAGGCTTCTAAATTTTGATATCCCTAAGGACAATGACCTCATATCCAAATTCATAAAACCTGGAGAACATTTGGTGGACGCCAGTGGAACTAACTCTAAATTCATACAACCTAGCTGAGGATGATGGCAGGCCATCCAAACGTGTCTCCTGATTTATTGAGTATTTACTTACAGTATTGTGTGAAGTTGAATGTTTAAAAGTTTATTAAGTTTAATGTTGACACTTCACAATGTTTCCCGATTAATTTAATCAAATTTAAGAAGGTCATATAGCGAATATGATGGCTGCTCCTGAAGCAAAATATTCCGGAGGTAAAATACTTCCCCAGTCGGATCTCCGGGCGGGAAGTGTTTCAGGGGGAGTGATCGATATTGAAAGAACAAACAATAGAAGACAGCAGCTTAAAATAGGAACATGGAATGTTAGGACACTTAGGGCCAGTTGTATAAAACTCACAAACTGATGGTTGTTTTTAACTGAAAGTTTGAAAATAACTAGCTACTTATGTTGTATAAAAATAACCGTAGATTGTGTAACTCACAGTTTTAAATAACTGGAGAAAATAATAAAACATCTGGCAACAGTGCAAAAGTTGAGGGAAATTTGCAGGGAGTATTATGTTTATATCTTTGGTCTTTGGTTTTCAGTTGTTCAATTTAAGACAAAGCATCATGTTACACATATGTCTTTGGTATTTATTTCAATTGCTTAATAAAGATGAGTTTTTTAAATTATTTTTTTAAAATCATTTCATTGAGGCCATGTATATTTTTGCTTCAAACTGCTTTAACCTGTCTATAGAGGTGTTTAGGTGTGTAAACGCAACCTACAGTACCTATAATTCCTGGAAGGTTACGAATATTGTAGATATCTAATATTGTTTTCTTAAGACACTGTCCTTAGTTGGAATTCAAATAAACCGAGACCTTAATTTTCTCTTGTCAATTTATGAATGGTTCTAATGGCTGTTCTTTGTCCTCAGTAACTATTTGTAAGCTTCCAATCACAATAATAATTCGCAAAGGACCTCAGGGCTGACCCTGAAGATCATAAACATATCATGAATTTGCTCTGTACTTGATTGTAATGGGAGGGAGACATAACCTCTATATAGTTGTTCTGCCCAAATTTTGGTGCATGTCATGCAGTAGGCTACTAATAAAAGATTATGACATTCAAGAGATGCATGATGGGTTTTCATTGCATCACCAGATAGGGTATCAGAATAATCAGAAATCTAGAAATAAATGTTGCTATTTTGTAATGTGGGGCTACCATGACCAACAACAAAGCCAAGGTACCGGTGTCTGTATTTTTAATGTCATTAGACAAAATGAAAGCAAACTGAATCTAAATTATATGAAAATAATAACAACTCACACTGTACTTATAAAATGGATTTCTAGTGTCTTTTTCATTGTTTGAAATGTATTTAAAATTTCCAAATCATCAGTTAATGTTTTAACTTGCAAAAATTCACCAGTTATATTAAAATGTTGGTTAGAATGAGATAAACCTGGATTAATGTTTATACAACAAAAAAAGGTAGTTAAATGTAACTGAAAGCTAATTTTGCATGATAACTACAGTTTACATGTTTATACAACTGGCCCTTAGACATGCAGAAAAACTGGAGAACTTAACACTGGAATTAAATAAATGTGGTGTGAATATAGTAGGTTTAAGTGAAGTGAGAAGGACTGGACAAGGTGAAGTGGCTTGTGGTAATTATACGATGTTCTATTCGGGTGGAAATTGTAACGAAAGAGGCGTAGCTGTAGTGGTGGAAAATAAACTAGTGAATAGTATTACAAAAGTGGAGTGTGTTAGTGATCGTATAATGTATGTAAAAATAAATGCAGATCCAGTGGATGTTTTGATAGTGCAAGTGTATATGCCAACTTCAGATCACAACGATGCAGAGGTTGATAAAATGTATGAAGACATAGGCGAAATATTGTACCAAGAAGGAAGAGGTAAAGTGAATGCCATAATTATGGGAGATTTCAACAGTGTCATAGGAGAAGGACAAGAGAAAAAAATTGTGGGTCCTTATGGATTAGGGAAGCGCAATGACAGAGGTAATAAGCTTGTTGACTTCTGCCAACAATATGATATGGTGATAACCAATACCTGGTTCAAGAAGAGGAAAACAAAGTTGTACACCTGGAAAAGCCCTGGGGATATTAATAGGTACCAGATTGACTACATTCTCATCAAGCAGAGATTCCGGGGCAGTGTGAAAGATGTGAAGACTCTTCCAAATGCTGACATCAACACAGACCATAATCTTCTTGTAGCAGACATAGAGACTAGGCTGAAAAGGATTAGGCGGGCATGTAAAAGAAATCCAAGATGGAACTTAGAAAAACTGCGAAATGACAAGGACTCGATTAAAGAGTCATTGGAAACACAGTTACATGAAATAAAAAATGTTGGTGAATCTGTAGAAAGTGAGTGGGAAAGTGTAAAAAATGTTTTGTTGGACACGTTGAAGAACAAAGTTGGAAAAATAGACAGAATAAATAGGAAACCGTGGGTAACACAAGAGCTGTTAAAGAAGATGGAAGAAAGAAGGAAATACAAAAATACTAATGCTGTGGAATATAAGAGATTGAATAATGAACTAAGAAGAGAGACAGACAGAGCAAAAGAAAATTACCTTAAAGAAAGCTGTGATGAAATTATGGAGCTTCGACGAAAAGGAAGATATGATTTAATTTATCAGAAAGCGATGGAGTTAGAATCTAAAGAAAATAAAGGAATACGGACTTTTGGAATAGAAGACATTCATGGAAATTTAATTACAAACCCTGGAAAAGTTCTTACAATATGGGAAAATTACATAGAAAAGCTTTACGACAAGCAAAATCGACCACAAGACATCGAGATGGAAACAGAAGAACTAGTGGATAAAGATAATATAGGGCCTAGCATATTGAAGAATGAAGTAGAAAAGGCCATAAAAGAAATGAAGAATAGAAAGGCCACAGGAGACGATGACATACCAGTGGACCTACTGAAGGAATTAGGAGAAAATGGGATGAGGAAACTTACCAAACTTATCAACCGAATTTATGACACTGGAGAATGGCCTCAAGATTTCCTAGAGGTAACTATGATTGCACTAAAGAAGAAGAAATGTGCCAAGATGTGTAGTGATCACAGAACTATCAGCTTGCTATCTCACGTAGGAAAAATTGTGGCACGGATACTAACTAGAAGACTGGAAAGAAGAATAGAAGACGTAATAGGAGAAGACCAATTTGGTTTCTGGAAAGGAAAAGGAACTACAGATGCAATTGGAATGCTAAGGATTATATCAGAGAGAGTTTTAGCGGTCAACGAAGAAGTGTGTGTCTGCTTTATTGATTGGCAAAAAGCTTTTGACCGAGTGAACTGGGAAAAGTTAATGGACATACTAAAAAAAATAGGCATTGACTGGAAGGACAGGAGACTAATCCGCAATTTGTACCTGGGACAAAAAGTGAAAGTGCATCTAGAACATGGAGTGACCAACAGTGTAGAAATAGGAAGAGGTGTGCGTCAAGGATGTTGTATGTCACCCATCTTGTTCAACCTTTATGGAGACTGGCTAGCAAAAGAAGCCTTAGAAGGAGTTAGGGATTTTGTGATAGGAGGATACGCTATTAACACCATCAAATATGCGGACGACCTGGTGATTCTGGCAAAGAAACAAGAAATATTGCAAGGAATGATTGACAGGCTGGTGGAAACAGGAAGAAAGTATGGAATGGAAATCAACATAGGTAAATCGAAGGTGATGAGGATATCGAAGAGAGAAGAGCCGCTTCAAATTATCATGGGAAATCAAGAATTAGAGAACGTGAACCAGTTCAAATACTTAGGAAGTGTACTGACGAAAGATGCCTATTGCACCAAGGAGATAAGATCAAGAATTGCCATGGCCAAGAAAGCATTTATGAAGAAGAGAACTCTGCTAACTAGTAGTCTGAACCTAGAGCTAAGTAAAAACCTGGTGAAGTGTTATATTTGGAGTATTGCTTTGTATGGATCAGAGACATGGACTTTGAGGAAATTAGAGAAGAAATATTTAGAAAGTTTTGAAATGTGGTGCTGGAGACAGATAGAAAATATAAAGTGGATGGACATGGTGACAAACGAAGAGGTTCTGAGTAGAGTGGGTGAGAAGAAGTCAATCATACACACAATTCGTCAGAGGAAAGCAAACTGGGTTGGGCACATTCTCAGAAGGAACTGCTTATTACATGATGTCGTAGAAGGAAGATTGGAGGGTACAACTAGACTTGGAAGAAGAAGAATTCAGCTGTTGGACGATTTAAGGGAAAAGCGGAAATATTGGATGCTGAAGGAGGAAGCAGAGGATAGACAGTTTTGGAAAACAAAATTCGTGTACCAAGTTTGAAAACCTGCCGGAAGGCAGAATACTTACTACTACTACATGCTTTTTAAATGGTAAATCATGACTATACTACAAAGTCACTTTGCCAATCACTGAGGGTCTTGACTGCAATGCAGTCAGATGTTTGTTAATATATTATATCACACCTTGCTTTAGATGTGAGGCATTTGTTGTAATTTCGTTCTGTTAACATTCTAGTTTTCCCACTTATTACTTCACATATGCTTGTCAAATTTTCTCAAGAAACTTTGGCCTAAAAGTCAATAGTTTCTGAAATATGGAGTATTAGCTCCATCTGGCACTTTGTTATATCTGTTTACCTGATTTTATTATATCTTAACTTAACAAGCTCTTGCTGTATCAGTAATGCAAGGAAATAAATAATCGATAGTAGAATTGGAAGTAGTGAAGCTGAAAATATTATTTTTGGACGTACTTATGCAGAAAAATACCCTCTTTCCCGCGATAGAGTTCTGAAGTGAATTTACAATAATGTCATGTAGCATAGGCTTATTTTGAACTCTGAATTCTCCCTACATGGCCACACAATGACTGCAGGAATATAGTTTGGCAACATCACAAGGTTTGATTGGTCTGCATATCAGAACAAGTGAAGGCTAAATCACTTGCCATTTGAAAAACAATATACCGTATTGGCCCGAAAATAAGACGACCCTGAATTTTTGAAAGGTAGTTACGAAAAAATAAATAAAATAGTTTATTAGTACATTTTGCTTCACATAAAACAGAATTTTGAAGTTCATGTCATAACTTCTTCTCTCGCCTTTATTTACGCATTGAGACAATGAAGATGCTTTCTTTTCCACATGGTCTGCCATGACTGGTGGTCAAACAAAAGCTTTATGTGTAGAGAATAGAGATGCCAAGCAAAGTACAAGCAGAAGCCCGAATTCGGGAAAAATTAAGTTCGGTAAAGTTCGGTGAATTTCTGCACGACTTTGACCCTGGGCCAGATGCACGTCATTTGCGTGGGGATACCCGCTACACACGTGCATAGCTGCATTCATGAATGGAGAGTTGTTGAGTCTTAGGCTGCACATATAAGATGAGTATAGTTTTTAAAAGCACATTTTAGGGAAAAAACATCGCAATACAGTATCGTACGATCAAAGTTTTCCTTCACTAAAGTAACATTTCTTTCAATATATCTTCAAAATAAGCTAATTCAGTTATACTTCTACCAAAAGATGTCCATTTACTAATGTAACAGAGACTTAGTAATTTTATATTGAAATAAACTAAATGTGTTATGTAATTCGCTTTAAATTTCTACCATCTTAGGGCCTGTACGATGACCACCTGATATCATATTTATCTCTCAAATAGAGAACTTATCTGAAAAGTTGACCAAGAATTGCTTATTATGATTCCTGACAAAATCTGTCTGGCAAGACAACTCCCAGTTAAGGTAGCAGAAGGCTGATAAACTACCAACTGCCAGTTAGGGAATCTTGGTGGAAACAAGATGGCAGCACTCTGAAGCTTCGTAGCCATCTGAGTTTCAGAATTGATGCTGGAAGATTTAACTTACACAATAACACTATATTAGGCTCACATATGAATAAAATAGAATGGCACAAATAGATTAATGCATTTAAAACAATATGTTCTTATGTAATTTAATTGTACAAATATAAATTCAAACTGCCACACCTAGCGGAGACCTATTGAACTACAACAAACATCCTCTTCACTCAACGAGCTAAGGCTCATTTTAAAAAATGTTACTGTGTTCTTCTCGATAATAGTTCCACGGTGGTATTACAAGACATCTTCCAGTTAAGCTACCTGGGAGTCATGTATTGGGAGGAATTGTCGGCAGGTGGTAATACAGGCCATTACTGTTGTATTTCAATTTTTACTTTTAGGACAGAACATCAATACAGTATTAAATATATTATAATAAAGTTCCGCCTTAACCCTTAACATACAACTTATCTGGATAATATTATAACCCTTAACTGGAGAAAATGAAATTTATTAATTATCAATACAGTATTTTACACCTCTACTCCAGAAAAAATAACACAATAATGAGGTACTCGTGTAACATGAACGTTCAACAGATTATTGATATGTAACATGTCTTCTGTTATCTGTACAATAGTGAAATGTTTGAAAACTTCAGAACTTACATCAATGCACTACACGCTTAAGCAGTAAAAGATCAGTATCTTATTATATTGGCTTCAATGGTGAACATATTTTGAAATAAAAAATGAGTGCAATGCTCACACGTTGGCCAATGATAGGTTAATTAAAATGATATTAATAATGAATTTCACCTCTCCAATAACAAGTCTAAGAAGCATGGTGATGATATTTCTTGGTGACACGTTGTCATCAAATCCTGGTAGATCCACTGTTCGAGCCCACAACTCATTTTCCTCATCACTGTGCTCTGATGATATAAAGCTCCTGGAAAATAATGAGGTAGTGCACATTATTTTGATCTAAAAATTATTAGGCAAAATCTGTAGATGAGTAATCACCCAGATAAAAGTTTATCATTTGAAACTATACTTGATGAAGGGGTGAAGTTTTACTAGCTAATCATTTATAATAATATAATCTTAGAATATTTTGTTTTTCAATTATTTCATCTTAATTTCTTCCACCTATTTCTACTTTAAATTACTAACATAAAGTGGAGTGTGCTTTTCGTAATTTTTAACTTCCTACTTAAAACTTTCTGTTATAAAAATTGTCCAATGGTTGTAGTTTATATATAACATTTGTTATATATTCGTAAATTTCACATTATGAGATGTGATAATTGCCACCCCTAAAGAAAAGTTTTGCTCATTTGCTAAAAACAATGCCCTGAAAACATTGTATGAAAACTGAAAGAGCTATGGATAAATATACAATAAATTAGGTTGGTTCTAGTCACAATACAATATGGCGATGAAACTTATTTAACTCTTTGCAATTTTATGAAATAATGATGTTAAAAATCAACAGATAACCCTTTCTTCTCAAATTACATCCAGGTTTAGCCACAAGTAATTATGGAGTCAACAGATCTAGAATTTGAAAATTACTATAAACTATTGTTTTTTTATTGTCTGTACAAACAACTGTTTTATCACCACAAGAGGTTATGAGTTGGATTTATTAAGACTATTCCAAGAATAAAACGTAACGAGTTACATAAATAATAATATTATATTCTAATATAAATAGTTATTTGTGATTTGTTTGAAATAAAATTATTAATAGTGTCAGCTATCAGATCAAGGTATACTAAATGAATGAACAGTCTGCATTATGGAATACTAAGCAATGCTACCAACGAAGTAGTGACAAAAGAGTTAACCTGAAAATTACGAGTGGAATAGTCAATAATTTATTTACTTACAATTTTTTTTGTGGTATTTTTAATTTTACTGACTGAAAATAGTTAATAAATACCTACCTACATTACCTACCAGTTAACATTGTTATGACGATACTCACTACTAGTTTGAAATTACCTTGGTGCAGCACTTTCAACCAGAATAACTCACTCCCTATTGCCAAATTCACTGTTGGGAAGGTCTTCTTGTATGATTTGCTTGTACAGTATGTGAGATTTAAATTGTACTCGTTCATATAAGATGTTTGTGATTACCGTATTGGCCTGAATATAAGACAACCTCGCATATAACATGACCATGAATTTTTGAAGGATAGTTATGAAAAAATTAATAAAATAGCTTATTAGTACATTTTGCTCACACATAAAATGGAATTTTGAAGTTCATGTCGTAACTTATTCTCTTGGCTTTATTTATGCATTGAGACAATAAAGATGCTTTCTTTTCCACATGATCTGCCATTACGCATAGAGAATGGAGAAGTAATGGTGCACTACAAGCTGAAGCATGAATTCGGAAAAATAAAATTCAGTATAGTTTGGTGAATTTTTGAATGACTTTGACCTTGGATCGGACGCACGTCATCGCATGACGATTCCCGCTGCACAGCTGCATTCATGAATGGGGAGTTGTTGAAAGTGTTAGGCTGCACGTGTCTTAACGAGTATAGTTTTTATAAACACATTTTGAGAAAGAAATATATTCACACCAATACAGTGTCTTGTGGTGTTGTGTTTGTATATTTTATATTACTGTTTGAGTGTGTTTGGAGCAAATGTGTAGGATTTCCATGTCTGTATTGATGTCTGTGTATTTGTGTCCTGTGTTTATAAGGTGGTTTGCATAGACAGAATCTGTTTTTGCTTGATAAATTTGATGTGTTCTTTGTGTTGCAATTTGAAGCAATGATAATTGCTGAAGACGGCTACCATTTCCATAAAAGCTCTCCACTCAGTTCAAATTACCAAACTAGTGGCAAGATGAAGTACAGAAATATTCACACCAACTTCACTATTAGGTATGTTTACGCTGGTACATACATTTCACATAGCATCCCCTCCATCCTCAGCTGATTTTCACTGGTCATCTGGCAACAGTTGGATGAAGTTACTAATTAATATTACTCATTGGATGCACACTGAGATGTCAAAGTTTAAAAGTTATTCTCAGTTTTTTTAATGAATATTTTCTCCCTGACAGTTTAAAACCGTTAGAGCTAACTGTCTGGGACGAAACGTTCATTCAAAAGAACTACTACCAGTTGGCCAGTCGGAATCAGCTGAAGATGGAATATATGAAAAATATGAAATATAAGTAACTGCTGCAGTTAAGCACTGTTCAAGTTTCGGCCCAAGATTATTCATTTCAATTATTAGCAACCATACTGAATTAACTGGCTTAAACAACAAACAATTTGTCTAAAATTAGAAATTTTATTACTATTATTTCCCTACTTCTGTCATTACTACAACAATTTCAATATTAAACTTTAAAACATAGATATCATTGCTTTGTCTTATCTTACGATATGTTTAACAAAATAATTTATACATTATTATTGTATTTATTCGTACATTTACATTGTTGTAAATACAAATTGTTCTGTCCTTACTGTCAATAGCATTAACTCATACTTTTATATGTTTTGTAAATCAATTTTTTGAACAGTAAATCAGTTAAGTTACTTTGTTGTATTGAAGAGAATCGCCCCCAAGCACAATCTTTGCTTCTTTGTGCGGTGTTCAAAATCACATTTAGATATATATTTTATTTTGTAATTTGTAGCAATAAAATTGAAAAAAAAAAATGTGCTCTAGTAAACATACATTGTAGTGAATAGTGAATAGTCAGTTAGTATGAATATTTCTTTACTTGCTACAGAAGTCAACAATGCAGTACTATTTACCTATTAAAATTAATATTATTTACCAAACTAGTAAAACACGTCACAAAAAGTTAACAATTAGTTACTGAATTTATATTATGTACACAACTACAAAATGGACAACATTCAAGAAATGAAAGTTGCCACAATCACATGTTGATGAAAGCGTTCTGGAGTTAAGGCAGCAGGTTTAGGAGAAAGCAGGTCCTTGTGTCTTTTTGAAAATGTTAGGTTTTCCAGAAAGGGCACAAATAAACTGTTTTAATATACTCACTTATCCACTTCCAACAAGGCCATTTTAGCTGCAGCCTTATCAAACTGATCTGGCTTCTTATTTTGCCGACCCATCTCCGCCATCACGACTCTCTTTTTCACTTCGAGCAGCTGTTTGCTATTGAATTCAGGGAGGATCTTATCAGAAGCCAAGAGCTGAGCCATTGCCTTGTTCTGCTCTATTTCCTTCTCCAGGACAGAGTCCACTTCAGTCACGCTCAGTGTGTTGGGTGACGGCAAAGGCAGATTATCCAGGAAATCCAGCACCATTCCTATTTTACGATCTGAAAGATTCAGCTTCAAACTCGAAACTGATATATTTAACTTGTGCCTAAAAATAAACAAAAACAAGTTAATGTAATTTTATTGTTTTTGCTGTTATTACTATCATCATCATCGTCATTGTCCTCGTCCTCGTTGTCCTCGTTGTCATCATCCTAGTCGTCGTTGTCCTCGTCCTCATCCTTGTCGTCCTCGTCATCGTCATCAACATCAACATCATCATCAACAACATTATCATTGTTGTCACTGTTATTGTGTAACTCAAGTGATTTTTACTGGCTTTACCCAGTATTTTAAGAAAAGCAGAATATCTATCAGGACCAAACTCCGCATCTTCCAAAGCAATTTCAAGACTGTTCTATTATATGGGTCTGGACTTGGAAAGTAACTAAATTAATTGTCACTAAATTACAGACCTTTGTCAACCACTGTCTACGAAAGATTATTAACTTTTATTGGCTGGAAGTAATCTCCAATCAAGAACTCTGGAGAAGGACAGGAGACATTGAGAATGATGTACAGATAAAGCGATAGAAATGTGAATGGATTGGGCATACACTGAGAAAGGGAAACAAGGGCATTGGACTGGAACCCGCAGGGTACAAGGAGGAGAGGGAGACCCAAGAAAACGTGGTGAAGTTCTGTACACATGGAAGCAAAGGAAAAAGGAAAGACCTGGAATGAGGGAAAGAGACTGGCTGTCAACAGAACCAAATGGAGATGCTTTGTTGATGCCCTATGTTCCACGAGGGACAACAGGAATTAAGTCAAGTAAGTCAAGTGATTTTTATATGAACTAAAGTAAATGAAAGCTTGCCTTTGTGGGATGTTAGGCCACTTCAAACAAAGCAATACCTATTTATTGGTCTGAGGAACCGAGAAAAATCCGTGTTATGAATGTTAGAAGGCAGATACATAAATTTACCTGGGAAGTTGTCTGTAGTCCGGTTTAACACTATTGGAGAATACCACCTGACAGCGGATTTTTGGCACCAAGTGGTAATCTGTATCTTGCTGTTTCCTTGCATCTCTCCACTCCTCACCTTCATATAAAACAATTTGTATATTAATATAGGGTGAACAGTACAGTTTTGAGCACTTTAACACACACACATTCAATCACATTATTCTTTATAAACAAGACATTTATTCAAACACTGAATTTGATTTATTTAGTGGGAATATTAAAAACATCCCTTTCAAATGGCATATAAATAAAATTAAAATAACCAATCATAAATCTTTAAATAATATATAAAATTAGAACCCAAAAACAGTTAGTTACGGGCACTGGAAGCCTAAAATGGGAACAGTTATGGTCAATTTTCATTTAAACATCTTTATACGTAAATCAGTTAATTGTACAGGTAACTTATTATGAAGCTTCAACCCTAAAAATTCAAAGCTCTTTGTCGATTTTGAGAGTCTTTGATAAGGCATGTCAATATAATGTCTATTTATGGTATTAAATGAATGCACATCATGTCTACACTAGCAGTTTAGATAACCTTCTTCTTGTGCACACAATACAGTATAAGTATACAAGTTTATCACAGTCATGAATCTGATTTTGATGAATAATGGTCTATAGCAGGCCTGTCCAACCCGCGGCCCTCGGGCCGCATGTGGCCCGCTCTCACAGTTTTTTGGCCCGCGGATACTTCTAGTACGACAACCAATCCCGGTTTGAAATTTTGCGCTTTGACGCAGGGCGTTGCATATTACCGACTGTGGTGGAATATTTGTTCAAGTTTATGATCACGAGAAACATCCAATCGGCCGTGTTCATAGCGCCAGTATCAAAGAAATTAGAAGATATGGTTGGAAAATGCAGCTACTTTTCACTATGCTTGGATGACAGTGTCGACCAGACTGACACCAGTCAACTATTGATTTTCATACGAATAATCAACAATGATTTTTCAACACAAGAAGAAATTCTTCAATTAGGTTCTTTACGTGGATAACCAAGGGTGAAGATATATTTAAAGCAGTAAATGAAACGGTGGAAATGACTGGTAGGATTAATTAGGAAAGCTGGGCTAAGTTTCCTCATGTTCCATTGCCTAATTCACCAAGAGGCTTTGTGTGGGGAGTCAGTGAAACAAAGCGATGCCATGAATATAGTGGTTACAGTTTCCAACAAGATACGTGGTGGCAATAAGGCACAACGTCACTGCAGATTCCGGGAATTTTTGGATGAGCTACAAGCCCAATATTGAGATCTATCACTCCACGCAAATGTACGCTGGCTGAGTGCAGGTAGTGAAAATCTTGTTCGACTGGTTGAAGATCCAGACTTTCTGAGGCAGCTTGCTTTCATGACTGACCTGACACAACACTTCAGGGCAAAAATCAAAGTGTTTCAGGGTTAGAGGTCATGTTAATGGTTTTAAAATCTCTGAAATCAACTTTATCAAGAAATGATTTAACACACTTTCCATGTTGTCAAGAGCTGTCAGAAGAAATTGAAGATGGTAATTTTTCTGAGTTTTGTGAAAATATTGAAGTTTTATTCAAGAATTCAATCCAAGATTTCCTGGCTTTGAAAATATTAAAGGTAAACTGCTGCTTTTTAATGACCCTTTGAATATGGATATTGAGAATCAGCCATCCATGTATCAACTGGAGCTCTGTGATCTTCAGGCTGATCCTTTTCTTCAAACCAGGTCTGAGAGAGGGCTCAACTTTTTCAAGCTACTTCCACAGGGCAGATTTCCTCAACTTAGAGATTGTGAGAGTGCTTTCTCCAACATGAAATTCATAAAAAAATAAATATAGGAACTGTCTCACTGATGATTCCTTGTTACACCTACTAAGACTGGCAGTTACTAACATAGAAGTGGACATTCATACTTTAGTGAAGCAGTCTGAAAATCCTCAGTGCTCACATTAAGTTCTAATTTCGGCCTACTGGTAATGAATCCTATTTCAACAATTTGGTCTGCTGTACTTTACTGTTATAGTAATGTGAGTGAAACTTTTAGTGTTTGGCCCTCACCATCAATTGTCGAAATATTTTGGCCCCCAGTACTTATGAAGTTGGACAGGCCTGGTCTATAGTGTGCTATCTTGTGTAAGTCAATGATTATTTTAACAGTCTTTTCACACAACATAAAATTAATTAATATGGCAACAACTTCCCCCAACCAAAATTCCATGAGAGATTACACTACAAAAGTAGAAAAGAATATGAAGTTCTTACATAACTATCTGGCACACACAGTGGCATACCAAGGCAGGAGAGGGAGGGGCAGTTCGCCCCAGGCCCTGCTTTAAGCTTAGACCCCAAAATGTTATTTATTTATTTATTTATTTTGACCAGTCCCGTGACGAATCTTGGTTTGAGGGAATAAACAGTTGTCTATTAATTCACTACTCACTACCTGCCAGCTCTTTAAATGCCCCAGTCCAGGGATTTTTAAATGGCTATTTAAAAATACACATGAATTTACACTACCTCACTACAGCAGCGTCGCCAGGAATTTTATTCCCACTCAGCACACATACGTAAAATATATGTAAAATTTACGTTATCCCTAGATCTAGGTAATGTACATCACACATATTGGTTAAATAAAATCTACATATAATATACGCTCAAATGTCCCACTTTTTTATGTATATTTTACGTCTATTCATGTCAATACAGACATTTAATATATATCAATTATACTTACAATCACATACATACTATTGATGTACAATAATCTATACGTAAAATATATGTAAAGATGATCTATCAAACGTATATTTTACATATATAATTTATGTAGCCTAAATACACTGCTTGGTTCACTTGCACTTGGTTCACTGCTTGCAAATACATTGGTTCATAAATGTACACTGCTCACATACATTTTACATATACTATCAATACATGAGATATCAATAACTAAAAATGTCATCAAGAACACTTTTTGTGCTTATTATCTTGCAGTTTTTTGGGACTTCTTGCTGAGGTATTTTGAAATTATTTATTATAAGCAAAACACTGAGATCGCTCATAACACACACTGAATCAAGAATTTTCGGAACATCATCATTAACATCCATTAAGCACAGCACTAGCCTTTCTACTGCCATTATGCTAATCCACTGCCCTTTAAGTCCTTCTTTTATACTTAGGAAGTACTGCATCACATCTTCCAAACAATGCAGAGCTTGTCGTTCAGCACAACTTTTAAGTTCTTTTAATCTTTCTGCAACTGCTTGGTTTAAATTTTCTTCTTCTGCATGATGGACCTGGTCTTGACAAGTACTCGGGCAGATTAGGAAATATTGATGGTACTGCACCAAGTTTCAGTTTAGGGTAAGTTCTAGGAAATGTTTTTATTTCACCGTTAACTACAAATGTAGTCTTATCACACTCTCTTCAGGAAAATGCTTCACACAAATAACAGGCTTGCTTACCCCTGTAAAGTCTGTAGGAATGTTTTTAAGCCACTTCTTCTTAAGTTCTTCGTCTTTTGGTAAAGAAAATGTACTAACACTTTCATGTTGTGACTTGTAAGTTTAGTTACTTTTACACTACATCACCTAGGCATTGTGAATTCCTGAAACAATTAAGAAATACTTTAGCAGCGTTGTCATAAATTATTATGATCAGAACTAATTACCACAGCAACTGTATTATA
The DNA here is from genome assembly GCA_964059195.1 of Ectobius pallidus. Taxonomy (NCBI): domain Eukaryota; kingdom Metazoa; phylum Arthropoda; class Insecta; order Blattodea; family Ectobiidae; genus Ectobius; species Ectobius pallidus. Next base: position 18,912,922 of record CAXKWD010000009.1, on the reverse strand, counting down.
AATCAGTTTGCAAGTCGTTGAGGTTATGATAGGCCTATTTATGCATGTGAAACAAATCATGCACAGAGACTTACCAGTACTGTTTTCTGTGTAAATGTTTTTCTTCTGCCTCATTTAATATTCTACATGAAGGACGTCTTCACAAACATTCAGATAGGAAATGTATTCAACATCACTGCAGTTGCGTAATATTTCGTCAGCTTTAAATACACACATATGTACATTTATTCTTCGTTTCTATGTTATATACATAGGGAGTAGTTGCAACAGAACAGTGCAATTCTCTCCACACACAATTTCTTGTTAATAAAACACTATAAAAGAGGAACTGATACACAAGCACCAGTTATATGTACAGATGAAATTCTCGTCACAGACAAGATGGCCGCCAGTCCACATTCCTTCCGCGTCACCGGTGCGGTGGTGTTCTTCCGAGCACCTACACAACCGCAAGCTTACCAAAGAAGGAAGAAAAATAGTCCTACTGAATTTCCGGATGTAATAATTTTAAACCATTTTTTTAAATTTCTGATTAGCGTGAGTAAATTGTATTAAATTAACCAAATCGATTTACTAGAGTAAAACACAATAAACCGGTGTTTACAATGTCAAATTCTTGACGTATAATTTACGTATAATTACGAATATTTTTTTACGTTATTTTGATATTAGCAAATGAACAGTAAATTCGATTTTGTTTTATAATTACTTATGTAACAGTACTTAATTTTGATGTATAATGAATATAAAGCAGGATTAAACTACAATTTATATACATGTATATATTGGATATAAAATATACGTATAATTTATGTTTTGAATTTGACCAAACCCTAAGATATATATCTAGCTCTAAAACATACGTACATTATACATATCGTGCTGCGTGGGTTAAGGGGGGGGCAAAATCAATTTCGGACCTCAATTTCGGACAATTTCAAATGATTAGGCTAAACACATTAATATTCACTTAGTTAACCGGGTCGTTATTTTGAACCCAAGCTGAATTCGACGAGGCTACAAAGTTTTTTAAGTTAACAGAATACGCTCTTTTGAGCAATGGCCTTGGTGAGATATTATTATAAATACATATTATAGTTATAATTAGTTAATATTTGCTAAACTCATTATAAAGTAATTCTATTTTTTTTATTCTCCATGCTACAACTGTAGGTTGACAAAGAGTACCACAAATAAATGAATCCATAAGGCAATCCAGAGGGGGGCAGTTGCCCCCCCTTGCCCCCCCTTGCCGACGCCCATGCCTCACTATTTTCAGTTTTTCTTGAAAACTATATGAAATTATTGCATAAAAATTTTACATACTTTCAGGAAGACTTCTATGTTTTTTGAATGGCTGTGGGAGCTGCAGCAGATGGGATTAATTAATGACCAGAATCATTGTTGAATAATAATTCGTCTATCTCCTCATCTGATAATGGCCTACGCCTATAATCACGTTTATCTCTTTTGTCACTGTACATGGAATTACCACTAAGCCTAATGCTAGCCATTCTTCACGCTACTGACCAGCGTTGCGAAACTGGTCTTCAAAAGCACATGGAATTCATTTGTTGTCAGGAGGTCAATGACATAATTTTTAGGGTTTCTGTAAATCCAGCAAGTGTATTCACCCACCATCTATTGCCGTAAATGGAAACTAGCCAGTGTATTCACCCCCCCCCCCCCCTATCTATTGCCGTAACTGGAAACTACCACCTTCAACATTTCCTTGAAGAAATATACAAAAAGTTGGCACGGGCGCTTAAACGCCAGCTGGCGTGGACGGGAGCAAAGTGCTGGCTTTTCTTCTATGCCATATGGCGTGCACGGTAGCAAATGTGTTAAACAACATTATACATTTTTAAACAATTCAGTAAATAAAAAAAGTTTTGATTTTTAAAGAATGAAGTAATTAAAAACAGATTAGAAACAACTACATCCGAAGTACTGTAGGCCTATTGTAATAAAATAATATAAGCCACGATAAGCAGGAAAAGAGAGGGCTTTCTTGTCTGTCCAGTTTGGCCCTGATAACTCTGTTGCAAAATGAGTTAGTTTTCATGGTTTAATAAAATCAGGTAAACTGATGTAACAAAGTGCCATAATGCTTTTGTTTAATCAGTGACAATTCCAATTATGATATGCAGAAAATAAGTTATTTTTTTAATCAATTTCCAAGTTAAGCTCCAGATCGATTCATTAAGTAGGGCTTATGGAAGAACAAAATAAAATAAGTTATTTTTTTAATCAATTTCCAAGTTAAGCTCCAGATTGATTCATTAAGCAGGGGTTACGGAAGAACAAAGGTCTAGTTTGATAAGCATATGAAGGGTACAGAGGAAGAAGGCGGAATGTCAGTAAATCAAAGTTTTGCAGGAAACTATTTTTAAAGTTTTAGTACTCTAAACGCAGATGTATGAAATCACTTATGAATATATTTTCGTTCTACAGTAAGAATAATGTGTTTTGTACACATGGTGTGAATATGAAGTTCTGAAATTAATTCAATCATGTAAAAAAATCGTAAAATGCGAAAAAAATGTCCAACGGTACAGGGGAAGAAGGCGGAATGTCAATAAATCAAAGCTTTGAAGGTTACGATTTTTAAAGTTTGAGTACTCTAAACGCTGATGTATGAAATCAATTATGAATACATTTTAATTCTTTAGTAACAATAATGTGTTTTGTACACGTGGTGTGAATATCAAGTTCTAAAATTAACTCAAACGTGTAAAAATATCGTTAAATGCAATGAAATGCACAAACATTTTGAGGTAGTAGGTGAAAAGGTATAGTTATGTTTTATGTGGTCATCGCCTACATTTTTACATAACTTTTAAGTTATTAAAAATTGCAATTAAACATAAATTACTTTATGAGACATTAATTGCCGTACATTAATTATTCCTTATGACGAATTGACTGATAGAACATCTGATCAATGTGGAACAAAATTTCTTCAAATGGTTTACATCTGCGTACTTCTCCTTTGAAAGTGGGATAAAATCTAAAACAAAATAAACACAAAGCAGGTAATAATTAGTTTTATAAAAATTAAAGGAGTAGAAAAGATATTTCCTTAAAATTTTAGGAATTACTGATTTTTTGTGCAGTAAAAGGTCAAAAAAAAATATTTCTACACATAAACAAACATTTTCTATTTTCTCCTTATCGTACACTTTTTCCACCGGTTTCATAAGCAACACTAAAAGAGTGCTCAGTCAGCTATCGGATGGGCTTGATAACTAAATTTCCGATTTTTCTTGACATTCCGCCTTCTTCCCCTGTACCCTTCATATGTGAAGGAATATGTGGGTAGTGTTATTTGTCAAAACTATCTGTATTGCAACTTCCAACAAGAACATTGTAAAACAATATGCTATATGCATTTGATAAATTCTATATAACATATTGCCATAAAATAGGCACTAAATTGGGCATTACTCCGGTACTGATCAACCGATTCGGTCCAATATCAATAGGCTTCTTCCCATGGACCATTCTGGCACTTAATAACAACATTTGCAGAGGTAAAAGCTCACAAGAAAGATTTTTAATTTATGTACTGTTTATTTTATCATTAATCTACTTTTTATCTGTGCTGTTTGTGTTTCTTTGATTTGTACATTAATATTGTGAAATCACAACTATTTAGTGAAATATGTATGAAATATGCTGAAGAAATTTCCTCCGGCATCAAATAAGTACTGGTACTGGTACTCTAAGCAAACTTATAAAATTTAAAGTTTCCTAATGCATAATAAACATGTGAATTTCAAACGCAAAAAGTAGCCCAACCAAACGAAATACTTAGGAGAAAATTTAGCAGCCATGACATAACTTTTTGCTCCTTTTCATGGTTTTTCTCAGAGACTAGAGGAATAGAAGAGAAACTGCTCTGTTCTGTCAAGAACATTATCTGTATTAATTTAATTCACTTGGAATTGGGAAACACAATGAAGTATAATAATATAAAACACATTATCACCAAGAGCACTCACTACTTTATTAAAATAACTAACTTACTATGAGAATATTATAGGAGGAAAATTCCTCCGACACTGGGACTTGAACCCAGGAAATTTGGCTATTCGCGCCAACGCTCTACCAACTGAGTTAAGCTGGAGTTCAATTCACAGCGCCAGATAGAATCTCTCTCCTATGACTGATTGTCCTAATGTCTGTCTGTGAGATCGACCATTAGGGCAATCAGTCATAGGACAGAGATTCACAGCGCCAGATAGAATCTCTCTCCTATAACTGATTGCCCTAATGTCTGTCTGTGAGGTCGACCATTAGGGCAATCAGTCATAGGAGAGAGATTCTATCTGGCACTGTGAATTGAACTCCGGTTTAGCTAGGTTGGTAGAGCATTGGCACGAATAGCCAAAGGTCCTGGGTTCAAGTCCCAGTGTCGGAGGAAATTTTCTCCTATAATATTCTCATGTAATGTCCAACAGAGACAATAATCTGTGCTTATATATCTATCTTGAATGTTAACTAACTTACTAGTTAGCCGGCTTTCAAGAGGGCCTTTCCTCCCATCATCAGACTCTGCCGGAGTGGGCGGAGTCTGACGATGGGAGGAAAGGTCCTCTTGAAAGCCGGCTATCTAGTAAGTTAGTTATTTTCATTAAGTAGCGAGTGCTCTTGGTGCTCTTGGTGATAATGTGTTTTATTTTATAACATTATCTGTTATATTCAATGAAGCAAGAGGATTTATTAGCAATGCATACAATATGTCTTTTAAAAACATGACTTTTAATGTGCAACAGCATTACTCAAGCTGTCGATACCAAGAAAGAAAACTGCAGTAAGAAAGTCATCATGAGCCTGCACAGCTATCTGTTGTAATTGTGTTAACCTCTTAACTGTTATTAACATATAAATTTGTCATCATAAAAGTTGTCTAAAAGCAGAGATATAAGATCAGTAGAGTAGTGCTTTATACAAATTGTGAGGAGTTTTTATTCACAAGTTAGAATGACTGTCATTAATAGAAACCAGCTATTTCACTGAAAATTTCCTCACTGATTTCGAACTCAGAGCTGACTGCTGAATTTACTTGATTATTACTTAATATCAATACATACATGCAGCTATGAAAGGGTTAAACAATATTATACCTGAAGATGTATATATACACACACAGCCATAATATTAAGAAAAGAAAGGATCCAAGGATCACTAACAACTTCCTATCCAGTGGCGAATGACTGTATTTTTAAAAACTAGAACTTAAAATATTAAAGCTAATCTATAATAATAAGAGGAAGTATTTGTCTGTCTGTCTGTATATGATGCCCAGCAAAATCTAATGCAAGCAGAAATCTGAAATTTTAAACATAGAAGGACTGAAGGGTAACTGAATGCACCTTGAAGACAGATTTTTAAATTTTGCTTTCGTTCGCTAGTTATGAGTAAACAAATTTCTTAGAAAACGTGAACTTTTTGCACTATCGAAGCATCAGTTTTCAAAATCATTCATCAGAATGAAGAACTATTGTAGAATGAATCAAGAATTACTGTCATTATAATGCATTTACAATCATATCATGGACAACATTTACACAACCACAATTCCATAATATCTAATGGGCAATAATCATAATTATTTGTAGAAAATAATCCTCACATTTTTCCATCAAATCAATGAGGTTCGTATTAGTGCAGATTTGACCTCGGCAGATTTTACACATTGCTGTGCAGCATAAGTCAGTCTTCACACACTTTCATCTTTTTTGTTTTTTTCCAATCTTCAGTGCAGCTGCATGAAATCAGGAGTAATATCTTTTTCGGAGCTGACGCTCATTTCATGTGAATTGGACAGAGGAATGAGTTTCATTCCTTCCATCCCAGTTTCTGGGGCCTAAGCTGTTCCCTAACCACATCTGGATTTGCAGATAGCAGTGGAGGAATGCTACATCAGGAGTGGCTGGCAAGCTTGAGAATATGACAGCATTGCTTGACCCACATTATTTTAAAACGTTGATATCTGTTATCATTTAATGTGTTATTACCTGTACTTTTCATGTTTTTGTGTGAAGAGAGAGAGGATGAATGTTTCTCATACTTTTTCAATGACCTAAGGAGTCTAGCTTGGATCATTAAATACTCAAAGAACATCATGAAGATGCTGGGATCGGTTGAATAATTGGAAAGTCTGCAATTTTCTTTACCTAAACATGGCTGAAGTGGTGTCAAGCAATTTACTGCTTGAAGAAAAAGGATTGATTCCTTGCAGTCATTGATGAGTGAGGAATTACGTATATCTTTGGAACAGTACACCAGGTCTTGAAGTTTCCTTTACCTTCTTTCATCATCTTAAGAATGTCTTTGTCTTCTGGAGCAAGAGCTGTGAATAACAAAATGGTTCTGCAATCTAATTTTTCTTTCTGCCTCTAATTCAAATTTTTCACCACATATGAAAAAATCTTGTTCGAAGTTGAAAGTATAAGATGAAGAAAATCTTAAAGAACTATTATCCATCTGATCTGCTTTCTGTTTTATGTGTTTCTCAATATTACGCTGCTTACTGTATTTACGTGGGCATACCCACATTTTGTATTAAAAAAAAAATCCTTCCTTTGCTTGCTGACACATATCAAAATGTTCAATCCCTTGGTCACTTTTGATGGTTCTCCTTATGCCATAGATTTATTGCAAATGAAACAACTGGTAGGGCCCCTCATTTTACTCTCAACCCTCCCCTCCCCCCTCCCACACACACCAAATTTTTTTTTTTTTTTTTTAAATTATGAACTTTACAAATTGAAAAACACAAATACAAAAATAGAACTGCCCAGCGCGGATTGCAAAAATTCACAACATAAACCCAACTAAACTGGAAAGTGGCGAACTGAGGAGAAACGGGAATGAGTGAATGGGAGGGGGCTCCACCTTTCTGACTTCCGCAGGCCCCTGATTCTGCTTCCTACAATACTGTACCCACTACTGTAGTCATTTCAGCAAGCTGAAAACATGAAATAATTCCACAAAAAGTGCCAGAATGGTATTTTATGAGATTTTGTGGAGGATGGGAAAATATCTGTCCGTCTGTCTGTCTGTACGCATGACAACTCAAATACACCTTATTGGATTTTCATTAAACTTGGTGTATGCATTTATAACGTCCATGGGAAGAAGCCTATTATTATTGGACCAAATCGGTTGACCGGTACCGCAGTAATGCCCAATTTAGTGCCTATTTTATGGTAATATATTAAAATTTATCAAATGCAAATCAGTTCTCATGACAACATATTGTTTTAGTGTGTTCATATACAGTTTTGGAAGTTGCAAGACAGTTAGCTTTGATAAATAACACTACCCACATATTCCTTCACATATGCTTATGAAACTAGAACTTTGTTCTTCTGTAAGCCCTGCTTAATGAATCAATCTGGAGCTTAACTCGAAAATTGATTAAAAAAATGACTTATTTTCTGCATATCAAAATTGTATTATCACTGATTAAACAAAAGCATTCTGGCACTTTGTTACATCCGTTTACCTGATTTTTTATTGCTGTATTTTTCTTTAATCTGATTTCTTCTCTATTTAAAACAAACAAACAAACTTAGTTCACTCCATAATGATTTCTATTTATAACATTACACAGAAACAGGCTTGTTCAAAGCACAATGTCACATGGTGCCAATAGCGGAGACTATTATAATTTAAGCAGCACACCTATGATTAAAACCATTTATAGGAGTAATCTACTCTTATACAATTCAACGGCCCTAAATAGCATGCTCACTCGCTCGCCCGCTTCGTGAAACATCGGGTATACTCGCCGATGTTCGTCTCTCGCAGTGTAAACTTTCACGAAGAGTACAAAATTAGGAAAACCGTTTCTTTAATATATAAAGCCTAAGTGAAATGAACACGATGAACAAATATTCTAATTTTATTTTTAATTACTATTTTCATAACTCTGAACCACAAACATTTTAATAAACTACCAGTGTAAATTTCTTAAAAACCCTGGAGTCAATTAATAATGGCAGGCGAAGCCGGGGTCACCAGCTGTAAAATATTGATGGTTTAACTCTTGAAATATCGCTGATAATAAAAATCCAAACAAACCATTCCTTCCCTTGAAACATTATATAATTTCTGAAAATTACACTGAATTGATCAAATAAAATTCACATCATATTCATCTGTCAACAAACAGTTGAGAAACAATACGTATTATGTGTTCCCAGTTAGCTTTGAAACTGCATAATCGAATCTGAGATCGATTTTTCAGGCGGCGCTTTCTAATCGTGGAATGTACTCTGAAGCCGGAATTTTAGCCGTTTCATTAATTATTAATGGCTTAGTTTATGAATGATTCGCATGCAAGTGTTAATAAATATAATGCTTTAATAGTTATTATACCGGTACTCTTAATTTTTCATTTTTTAATTAATTATCATGGGTGAAGCCACGGGCACCTACTAGTATTTAACATGTAAGACTTAGACTCAATGACTGCATGCATGAGTTAGAATTTGGCAGATAATGCAATAGCTCTAGCTCTGGTTTATAACATTCCTGTTGCTTTCATCTTTGCTCCTACATGAATGTTGTAGGGAATAAATGTTCCCATTTTTTCTGTAAAGCAGAAGTGTTTCAATACCTTTCTCATAGCTCCAACATGTGGGCTCCGTAATTTAAATGTACGGAAAATTCTATTACCTGAGTCGCAAAAAAGGAGTTGCAGATCAGAGAAGTCTATATGCAATCTGTCATATAATCTCTCCTCTAACTCCATCTGTGTGACATCTTCCAAACTAATGTTATCAGACTGTAAGTCACTCTTCATTGTTACTCTACCCAGGTCCACCACGACTATGCTGCCACCCCTGTAGAAATACCAACATAACAATAACATTGCATCATGAGAATCTTTTGATATCCTGACTTTTTTATTGACATTTACTACTACATTTTTAATAATGTGAATTAGCCTCTCTTGTTTGAGTGCTTTCAACTGCATAGGCAGCCATTTTCAGCAACAGACTTCCAAATTGCTAGGGAAGGAAGGAACTGTTAAAGGAAGGAAGGAAGGAAGACAGTAGAAAAATGGAGACATGACTCAGTTTTGGGGGACAGCTACATTTTTAGCTAAAGTTTTAAAATGACAAAAAATGAACATTTTTAAAAGTGTTGCCAATTGTCCTTTTTTTTTATTTTTTTGGACCATGAGTAGGCCTACTCTTACTGAAGAAATAACATAGAAAATACATTTCACTCATCTTTACTGTACACTTTATTTTCCAGTCTGTGAGTTAAAGACCCTTAATCTAAATGTTTAAGAAGCTACGAACGCGAAGCGAAACCGGAAGTGACGGTAGTAAAGTACAAAGAACGCACGAAAATCAGAGAACATAGGAGGAGAACCGGAAGGGACGTGCATAAGCGGAAAGCAAAGAAGATGGGAGAAGAGAAAACCAAAGAGACTCAGGGATCGAAACAAGACAAAAAAAGGGAAAGCCAAGAGATGACAAGAAGTAGCAGACGCAGGAGCAGAAAACCGACGCGATTTGCAGACGCGGAAACCACAGACTCTGAAGAAGAACAAACAGAAAGTAAGAAAGAAAACTTGACAAAAGAAAAGGGAAAGAAGCAAAAAGTATCAGAACAAGACAACCCTCAGGCAGATCGCAGATCAGATGCAGCAACAGAAAACCACGCGGCAATTCAAACAATGTTCGCTGAGATACTAAACGAATTGAAGGACATAAAAAAACAAAGCGAAGACTTCAGGCATGAAACAAGAGCAGAAATAACCTCCATCAAAGTCAAGCTAACAAAAAGGGACGAGGAACTAGAGATCAGGAGCAGCAACTTAGAAAATCAATTAACGATGGAAAAGCAAAAGACAGCAGAAGAGTTAAAAGCACTCACGGAACAACTCAAAAAAATAGAAGAACAGGAAGACCAAAGAGCAAGAAGAGAACGAAGAAACAACATTGTGATCAAAAGCAAGGAATTGGTCCTAGAAACAGAGGATAAAAACAAGATAGAAACACAAGCAAGAGAAATACTGAGATCAATCAACGAGGAAGTAGAACCTGCGACAGCAATGTATATAGGTAAAGACAAGATGAACAGAGGCATAATTAGAGTAGTTCTCAAGAACTTCGAGGACAAGCTGAAAATTGTTAAGAACAAAGCCATGCTACGAGGCCAGGAAACATACGTAGATAGTGATCTCACAAGAAAAGAAAGAGAAATACAAAATGTACTGAGACAGAAAGCCCAAGAAGAAAAAGAGAGAGGAGACACAGAAGCAAGAGTTGGTTACCAGAAGATACTACTGAAAGGCAAATGGGTGCCATGGAATGAATTAAAGTCAAAAAACTAAGTGAAGACAGCCGAAGTACAATGTACAAGGCACAGCCAAAGTTAAGTCAACAAGAAAAAGAATTGTACATAGCCACACTCAATGTTAGATCACTAGGGACAGATGAGAAAGAAGAAGAACTTAACAATGCACTACAAAACATAAAAGCAGACATAATAGGACTTAGTGAGGTGAGACGACAAGGAGAGGCCATCATCGAAAAGAAAAATGGCGATCTATTTAGCTACATGGGAAAGACCAAAGGCCAGAAAGGAGTAGGCTTCATAATAAAGAAACACCTAACGAAGAATGTACAGGAGATATTAGGAGTCTCAGAAAGAATCACGGCAATGTCTATAAACATCAATGGGAACACGTACAAAGTAATACAAGTCTATGTGCCTACAGAAGCAAGTACAAGAGAAGAGTCAGAGGAATTCTACAACCTCTTAGACGAAACAATACACAGAAGCAAGGCACAAACCACTATCATAATGGGAGACTTTAATAGCAAGGTAGGGCACAGAGAGCATGAGGGCGAAGAGCCAATGGGACCATATGGGTACGGAACTGAAAATAGTCAACACATTTTTCAAGAAGAACCCAGAGGGAAGATGGACCTGGAGAGCTCCCAACGGAAAAACAAAAAATGAAATAGATTTCATCTTAACAAACCGACTTCAAGATGTAAAAGACATCCAAACTATCAATGGCATGAAATTTGACACTGATCACCGAATGGTTAGAATGAGGGTACAGACTAAGAGGCACAGAGAAGACCTGTACAGATCACAAAGAGCACACCCGTCAAACATAATCCAACAAAAATACAAAGAAGAATTAAAAGAAAAACTACAAGCCACACAACAGCAGGCCAACAATGACGTGCAAGGAGTGTACACCGCTCTCGAGAAATCTATCATAATGGCAGCAGAGAACTCTGGCACGAAGGGAAAAGACAAAACAAAGAACAGCAAATTGACAGCCAACACACTGAAAATGATAGACCAACGGGAAGAACTGAAAAAAGGGGCACAAGATGACCCACAAAAGAGGAAAGAATACGAAGAATTAAATAAGCACACAAAGAGAGCAATAAGAAAAGACATGCGAGAATTCAAAACGGAGCTAATCAGGAATGAAATGAAAGAGTCAAAATCGACAAGGAAGATCAGGAAGGAATTGATGGAAGGAAAACACTGGATGCTAGGAGTGAAAGACCAGAAAGGAAAGAGAATAGCCTCCAGAGAAAAAATACACTGGTAAACAAAAATCAACTTTTTTTTTGTGACATGGATAAAACAAGGCGTAAAATTTCACCAGAAAGCAGAAAATGACCTTGAATTTTCTCTATCACCCACTATTTGTTTGCTACGAAGTGTTTTGTGTTATACTGAAATATATTATTTTCGGTATGTTCTTAATATTATATTTAATTCAAAATTTTATTATAACTTTTTTTAGCGATATTTTGTCACTGCAGCATCGCGGAATGATGTCCAGCAGTAATCAGCAAGCAAACTAGGACTCCATTTGCCTTGGTATCGCTTTGCAACGTCCTGGTGGAATTGTTCCCCATGTTCGTCGCTTACGGCGCCCAAATTTTCAGGAATGAAATCGAGGTGAGCATCGAGAAAGTGAAGTTTTAATGACATGTTACATCCTATTTCGCTCTAGGCACTAAGTAATTCAGTCACAAGGTCTTTGTAGTTTTCAGCTTTGACATATCCAAGAAAATTGGTCACAACTGTTTTAAAAGCTTTCCATGCTCTTAGTTCAACTTCATTCAGCATGTTGTCATATTTGCCATCTTTGATAACTTCTCGTACTTGCAGTCCCACAAATATGCCCTCTTTAATCTTTGCCTCACTAACTCTCGGAAATTTCTGTTTTAGATACAAGAACCCCGGGGGTTCCGATCTTATGTTTTTAAGCTTAGTTTAGAAGAATCCATAAATAGGCGCAAATTGCTTGGTTCATGTTCCTGCCCCAATGCATCAAATAAGTTGTCAACATCCGTGCAGTATCCTATACCAAAATCCCTTCTTGAGCGAAATAATGTGTAAGTCTGTTTTGATGATTTCGAAAGTCAGTTATATGTACGTCACCTTCGAGGAGATTCATCCTTTTAATCTGGATGCTAGGAGTTCTGACTGTGATTTTGCTAGTTTTAAATCTCGAACTAAATCATTCAGTTCAGTGTTTGAAATCAGATGTGGCTTTGTTGAACATTTTGGTGCTTGAAAGTCTGGATCATTGTCGATTTCCTGTGGGAATTGCACAACATCAGGTGGATCACCTTCGTCCAAACTCCACGGTTCTGGTGGGTTTGGGATAGGAAGTTCTTCACTATGTTTGACGGGCCAGGCTGATGGTAAATTGGGATATTGCACAGCATCCTTGGACTTCAGTCCGATGCTCTGTATTTTAGTGAGGCAAAAGTAACAATCTGATGGACGGTCTTTTGGTTCTCTCCACACCATTGGTACTGCAAATCGCATATTACGTTTTTGACCTTTCAATCAACCTGTTAACATTGTTACACAAGTCTTGCAATGTATGTGAGGGGCCCATGACTTATCTTGATCTCCTGCTTTAACTCCGAAATAAAATTCGTAAGCTCTTCGCACAAGTTGTGTGAAATTACGTTTTTGCGATTTAAAAGTTATTTCTTCTCACACATAACAAAAACTGTTGACATTATTTACACACTGCCTAGGCATTGTATTGTTTTGTTAATTCACAGTCAATCACAGTACAATAATAAAAATAAACCAAATATATAGAACACAAACACGTTAGTAAAGACGACATAGGGAATGCAGTAACTTCATATGTGGGTAAATGCCTACTAATGCACAATCTCATTTGGGTGCGTACTTCTTGCATTTGATATACTGGAATGAACTTGTCTTAACACACTGCTGATACATACATTACACGAAGTGGTACAATATGCATACAGTGACTCACTAAACTGTTGAAATGATTGCTGTTTTTTTGTTATATTTAAAAAATAAACGCTTGTTACTAAAAATCCGTGGGTGATAGGCAATTTCTGTTTTTAGATTTGTTATTAGGGTACCTCAATACATCGGAAACACCAAAAAATTTCCGTGTCACAAAATGTGTGTCTAACAGTGATATCAAAGCAAGCCACAAAATTCTACAAAGAACTCTACACCAGCACGCTACAGAACAGAGACCGATATACAAGTACAACAGCAACCAAAGACCAAGAGGAAGCAGTTCCTCCCATCATGCTCGAGGAAACTAGTGCAGCCATCAAAGCAACAAAGAATGACAAGAGCCCAGGGGCAGATGGAATTCACAACGAATACCTGAAGATGGGTGAAGAAGAACTAGCAATAGGCCTACCCATCACAAACATGTTCAATATGATACTGGCAACAGAAACAATACCCAGGGAGTGGAAACAGAATGTAACCATATTGCTGCACAAGAAAGGAGCAAAAGACGAGATAAACAACTACCGCCCAATTGGCCTTTTGCCAAACGTGTACAAAATTTTCATGAAAATAATAACTAAAAGGCTGACGAAAATCCTGGACGAAAACCAACCCACAGAGCAAGCTGGATTCAGATCAGGATATAACACAATGGACCACCTGCAAACGATGAACCAGCTAATGGAAAAATCACAAGAATACAATATCACCCTGTACATAGCATTTGTGGATTACACAAAAGCTTTTGACACAGTGGAGCACAAATTTGTCTGGAAATCCCTTGAAGAACAAAACATACATCCAAAATACATCAGGATAATCGCGAGACTGTACGAACGTAGCCAAGCAAGGATAAGAACTGAAAGAGAAGGGGAAAACTTTCCAATTGAACGAGGGGTAAAACAGGGAGATCCCCTATCACCGAAGCTCTTCACGAGCCTTCTTGAGCACCAACTCCGCAGACTAGACTGGGATGAAGAGTATGGCACAAACATAAATGGGGTCAGATTAACCCACTTGCGGTTTGCTGATGACTTGGTATTAATAGCAGAGTCTGCACCGAAGCTGGAACGGATGCTCGTAGACTTAAACAGAGTGAGCACTGAAGTAGGACTGAGGATGAACTCTACGAAGACAAAGATTATGACAAATGGCACGGAAGAAGCAATCATTGGCAATGGCACAACATTGGATTACGTTACAGAGTATATATATCTAGGTCAGCAATTAGCCTTTCAGACAAACACAATAAAGGAAGTAAAAAGAAGGATTGGCCAAGCCTGGAAGAAATTCTGGAGCTTAAAGCACATTCTGACTAATACCAATCTAAGAACAAGCCTAAAGGCAGAAGTGTTGCAGACCTGTGTCCTGCCAGTGCTATTGTATGGCAGTCAAACCTGGTCGCTCAATGGAAATACGAAACGGATGCTACAAACCTGCCAGAGAAGAATGGAACGCAAGATACTCCATGTTACAATAAAAGACAGAATACGTAATGAGGTGTTAAGAAGACGAACAGGCATGAGGGATGTGGTCTCAACAGCAGAACGTCTCAAATGGAAGTGGGGAGGCCATGTAGCAAGAATGGAAGGAACAAGATGGACGGACCACTATGTGGGATCCACGAATAGGACGAAGACACGTCGGGAGACAGAGGACAAGATGGGCAGACCTCTTCATACAACGAGCGGGAAAACAATGGACACGGCAGGCCAGAAACAGGGATCAGTGGAGAGATCTAGAAAAAGGAATATTGCAAGTAGAGGAAAGAGACCAAACATAATGAAAATAGAGATGTGACAGTAATAAAACTAGTGACTAAACGGACGTAGCACAACACTCTTTAGGAGTAGCTCCCCTAATGAGTGCACCTTAGCTTCCCTGTGATCAAGCAGGAGGCCTTTGCCCATTAAGGGATTTCATAGGCTAAATTCAAATTCAAATTCAATCTAAATGAGAACTTAAAAAGTCAACAAATTCTGAAATAATAAAATAAATATTGAACATTTTACAGCTTAAATGTTATCATAAGTTTTTTTTTAACTGAGAATACTATTGAACATATCTTTAAGGTGGACATACAGTTTTGGATGAAATTCATAGGTGAGAAATAGGTGACATTCATTTTTTTTTCTCAGTTTATTTTTAGATTTTCTTTTTCATAAAAGTTTTTATATTTAAAAAAAATAAACTATTAATATCAAATGAATGATTGTAGATGTTGTTCATATGATATTAACAAATGCACACAATTCACCCAGAAATATTGATATTTGTGGAAGTTATTAAGGAAACGGCATTTCAAATAAAAAAATAATGATTTTTAAAAATAGGCCTACTTGTAATGCAGATATTCCAAAGATTGCAGATGATACTGTTCACATGATGTTTATAAATAGAAAGAAGAACCACTCATAAATATTTTCATTTGTGGAAATTATCAGGAAAACGGCATTTCAGTACATGAAACATGGCTGCCATAACTGTAACAGTTTGACTAATTTTGAAAATAGTATGCAATTGTAGAGATAGTCAATAAAGAATATGCCATATTAAGAACAATTCATTGCTGAGGAAAATAATTATGAATTTCACCTATTTCTCACCTATGAATTTCCCCTTAGTAAATAGTAGGCCTACTCTTAAATTCTATTTTCACACTGAAGAAAGACTTACTTTTGAACAGATCCCAGCTCTGGTATCACAATGTACGGACCCTTCAAATCCATGTTGATGTCTATGATTTTGTGCCGAGCAATGGTGTACTCAACCAATGCTCTTCCCACTTCACTTGCTCTAGTAACTCCCTCTTTTGAGTACTCCAGAGCATCTCGGAGTGTCAGGGATTTTATTTGGAAGAAATTGATGATTTCCGAAACAGCATGCTACATAAAAATGAAAACAGTGATAAGAAGTGGTCAGTCAATGCTTTTTTGCAAATATCACAAGTTGACAATATTAAGGGGAGTAAGCCAGGTCAGAGTGGGTTCAGATATAAAAATGAAGATTTTACTGCTTTTCATCTGTTATTTGTGATAAATATGAGGGTGGATTGAAAAGCAACACATAATTTTTTTACAAAAAATTTAAGAGGTACAATTACAAACAAATGCATACAAGAAGGGACATCTTTTGTCTATTTTTCTATATAGTCGCCAAGTTTCTCAACACATTCTCCCATCGTGATGCTAGTTTCAATATACTCTGTTCATAGAAGTCCGTTCGGTTGGAGTATAGCCATCTGTGGACTGCTTTTTTCACTTCTGCATCTGATGCAAAGCATTTACCAGCCAGGAATTTCTTCACGGAACCAAACAAATGAAAGTCTGATGGTCCAAGGTATGGACTATACGGAGGATGCTGGAGCACCTCTCAACCAAATTCATTGATTTTCTCCACAAATAGCTGGAGCAAAATGGGGGCAACCTCTCACTGTCAGACTTCCATTTGTTTGGTCCTATTAAGAAATTCCTGGCCGGTAAACACTTTGTATCAGATGCAGAAGTGAAAACAGCAGTCTGCAGAGGGCTATACTCCAACCGAACGGACTTCTATGAACAGGGTATTTTGAAACTGGTATCACGATGGGAGAAATGTGTTGAGAAACTTGGCGACCATATAGAAAAACAGACACAAACAAGATGTCCCTTCATGTGTGCATTTGTTTGTAAATGTACCTATTGAACTTTTTGTAAAAAAAAAATATTGTGCATTACTTTTTGATCCACCCTCATATCATACTGAAAAATTAAATGTAAATTATAATATAAAGCTTCAATGCTAACCCGTTTAGAGACAAACAGTAGAGTGGATAATATTTGTTTAAGTGACAGATACGAGGGGATTGGCCTACACAAGTCCACCCTCTTTCACATCAGGGATGAGGCTATCAGCTTGTAAAAACATACATGGTTAACATGTTTTTATAACATCCTTCAGCGATGGAATGCAAACCCTTACAATCTTCAATCCTTTGAGCATTCACAGACAGGTGATACCTAAAAATGTGATTATTTTAATTTTCTGCACTTTATCGTTTTAAATACATGTTATTTGTTTTAGAGAAAGCATTCTTCATTTTAAAGCATTCCATTATTTTTCATGTACATTTTGTATACCAAATTTTTAAACTGAAAGTATGAAAATAATAAACATTCAAGATAGATATATAAGCATTCATGAACCACAGATTATTGTCTCTGTTGGACATTACGTGAAAATATTATAGGAGAAAAATTCCTCTGACACTGGGACTTGAACCCAGGACCTTTGGCTATTTGTGCCAATGCTCTACCAACTGAGCTAAGCCAGAGTTCAATACACAGTGCCAGATGGAACCTCTCTCCTATGACTGATTGCCCTGTGAGGTAGACCTTTAGGGCAATCAGTCATAGGAGAGACGTTCCATCTGGCACTGTGAATTGAACTCTGGCTTAGCTCAGTTGGTAGAGCATTGGTGCGAATAGCCAAAGGTCCTGGGTTCAAGTCCCACTGTCGGAGGAATTTTTCTCCTATAATATGAAAATATGTTTTTCTTACAAAAATATTGTTTTCGATGTTACTTTATGAAGCTGGTTTTAAGATATTGTATCTATTAATATTATAATCAAACAATACACAAGACTGGCATATTTATATTAGGAGATCCATTAACAAAAAAGAAAAGTATCTAAAGTCTCCCACTGAAAATAACAGAATTATTACGGTAATAGTGATATTTTAAAATGGAACAAAACTCTGTGAGCAGTTAGTTACTGGTAATACTGTGTTAATACCATGCAAAGTTCTGCACTTTACACTTCTGCTGTATCAAAATTGCATGTGGTATATATTATTGTTGATGAAAACTTTGAGTGATATAATGAGCATTACGACAAACTTAGTAGCAAGTATCATCAGTGGCGGGTTTAATAGTAAGCAGACTAAGTGGCCATGTGCGGCCCTGGGATACCATTCAATTTTTCTAACAATTCTCTTATCTAATGCATCTGGAGAAAGATAATTTTCTGTTTTAAAGACAGCAAAAAATTATTAAAGGAATACAATGGGAGAAGAAAGACCACTTGGCCACTCTGTAGAGCTGGAAATTTGAAACCTCATTGACACTGCCAAAATAATTGATGATTTTGCATGATTTAATGCATAATGGTAAGAATTTTTCAATACTTTTTTTTTTTTTTAGTAAGTTTATGAGAGGTTTCTTGCTACTTGCATTTTCTAATTTGAGTTAGAGGGCGCAAACATTTTTACCATTTGGGGCTTCCACGTGACTTGAGCCGCCACTTTATACTATTCAAATTATATCAGATTATATGTGTAACACATGATAAGATTGCTTTCAGCTAGAATAGTACTAACTCTAACTCTATCCATATTTTTTTTTTATTATTTGTTTACTGTAAGCTGAATTGAAGAACCAGTGAAATGAATTAATGACCAGGGATGGCGACACTTTATGGTAGTTCTGGCTATTTATAGCAGGCCCATGCAATAACTAGCTGCAATAATGACTTCACATTTAGGCACATCTAGCCTGTTCTTCACAAGGTGTTATTACTGATTCCTGAATTCAACTTTCTATTAAGTAAACAGTATCAGTTCGTATGGAGTGGTTATACCGTAATGGCCTGAATATAAGATGATTTTTTCCCTCAAAATGTGTTTATAAAAACTATACTCGTCTTATACGCACAGCCTAACACTTCCATACAGCTGTGCAGCGGGAATCCCCATGCGATGACATTCACCGAATTTTATTTTTCCAGAATTCGTGCTTCTGCTTGTACTTGCACTGTTACTTCTTTATTCTCTACACGTAAAGCTTTGTTTGACCAGCACTCATGGCGGAAGAAAAGCATCTTCATTGTCTCAATGCGTAAATAAAGATGACAAGAAGTTACAACTTGAACTTCAAAATTCCGTTTTATGTGAAGCAAAATCTACTAATAAGCTATTTTATTTTTTCGTAATTATCCTTAAAAAATTCATGGTCGTCTTATATGCAAGGTCGTCTTAAATTCGGGCCAATATGGTAATAACTACTTGTGAGACTTAAAAAATATCCTTTACTTTTAGTGACTTATTTTATCAGTGTTAAAGCAGCATTGAAAAATTAAAAGATGGAACTATGCTGAGAGGTTCCATTTTTAAAAACCTTGAGAACCACCAATCTATAGCAAGAAAATAATGTAAACTGAAATGGTTTTGCACTACACCATAATAAATTTGTGGGGGATTTGGAACAGGTGCTTAAACTGAAAAAATACTTGAAGCTGTAGTTTGTTACACTGAGATTTCACTGTGCAGTAAATAAATTATTCCACTCACCTCATGGTAAACAATTTCTACTGGCTCTAAGCAAACTGCCACTCCAA
Source organism: Ectobius pallidus (assembly GCA_964059195.1). Taxonomy (NCBI): domain Eukaryota; kingdom Metazoa; phylum Arthropoda; class Insecta; order Blattodea; family Ectobiidae; genus Ectobius; species Ectobius pallidus. Next base: position 18,893,237 of record CAXKWD010000009.1, on the reverse strand, counting down.
AGTCTGCCTCACTATTCAAAGGATGCTTTTCAAAATCTACAGCTAGGAAATTTGTAGTAGTATTGCCTACATAAAAGAAAAATCATCATTATACTCTTGTGAGAAAGAGTGAGGTTAACACTAGCCAGAACAGAAAAACAATACAAACTCTGTCTATAGCTTGTAGGACATGCAGTGAAACAAGTCAGAAAGACCATTTTTTAACAATGAGACATGAAATTCCCATAAAATGAATGTATTTTTTACCTCCATTAAAAAGACCTGTCTTCGATCAGCCATTTAATAGTAATTTCCATTAGTCATCCCATTTAAGAGACAGTATTTCAAAAGTACTACAGTGTGTTCACATATGAGTTGGCCAATCATGCGGGTTTCTGCATTGCAGCGGCTACAGCTCTAACTCCTGAGGAATCGGGTGAAATATCTACCCAAATAAAGCTGCTAACTGTGTAATGATTCAGGTTCTCATAGTTACAATTAAAATAACCACATACCTCGTCACAAGAGATATTGGAAATGTCCTTCTCTGGCATCCACACAACACTGGCACCTTTTTAGGAAATTTTCTTTCACGTGCATAAGTTCAGCTTCCGAGAGAGAGTTGATTTCTCTTATGATATTGTCTTCAAATTCCTCTAATGTATGAGGGTTTGACGTGTACACTTTATTGTTCAAGATCTAACAGTATGTGACTTTCAAAAATAAAGTAAAAATAAAGTGTAGAGGTCAAGATGCAAGAGTAAGACATTTTAAACATCTCTTATGATGAGGTACGTGGTTATTTTCATTGTAATTTTTCACGAATTATTGGTAGTCTTCACTGTGATTCAATAGAACCCACAAAACAAATCTATTCTAAAGAAGAGTGATTCTATATCTTAATAACCAACCTGTTAAAATATTGTCTGCAGTGATCATAGGAATCAGATCATTCTCCATGCTCGCTCCTTCCACAATGAAACTCTCTGCTCTCGCTGAAACTTTGAAAGCTTGTGCTGATGGTCTCGTCTCCAAGCTCGCAAGGAATTGAGTCAGAGTTACCACGAGAACTTCTCTTCTGTGATTCACAAGACTCAGAGAACAGTTGGCTAACGTGAAATTGAATTTGTGCTCTGAAACAAGATGTCAACATTAGTCAACACTTTTGGAAAAGTCAAGTGTGTGTTTAAGGGGAGGGGGGCCAAAAGGCCCATGACCCACACGAATTGGATCATATACGAGCATTGTCTCATATGAAATACTGATATTAGTCATAATACAGTCAACTCCCAATTATACGGGTGTGGATCAACCGGTTTGCAGATTAACCATTGAGCTATTCCTTAAAAAAATCTTTTAAAAAAAAAAAATATATATATATATTTTTACTTACTGTACGTAATTTATTTTTCTCGCGACCCTTAGAAGACGTGCAAAGATATCGCAATAATTTTATTTTTATGGTTACCTACATCTCTTGTCTACGCACTGACGCCATTACAGTCTGATTCTTCATTGGATACGTTGTTTACTGAGTGTTTAAGATGCCTCCGACAATCGTGAGTCCCGCCGATTGTGAAGTACGGGCTGTTATACGATTTCTTAGTGCTAAAGGCGTAAAACCGATCGATATTCATTGTGAGATCTGTGAAGTTTACGGACAAAACATTATGAGTGATGGAATGGTAAGGAAATGGGTGAGAGCATTTAAAGATGGCCGCACAAATGTGCATGATGAAGAACGGAGTGGGTGTCCTTCGGTCTTTAATGAAGATGTGGTGCAGAAAGTGGAAGAAAAGGTGAGAGAAAACAGACGCTTTACAATTTCATCAATGTGCGACTGGTTTCCTCAATATTCTCGTAGTGTTTTGTATCGCATTGTGACCGAGAACTTGAATTACCGGAAATTGTCAGGCGGCAGAATTTTATGAGGAGGGTATTCAAAAACTGGTGCCACGTTATGACAAGTGCCTCAATATTCACGGAAATTATGTAGAAAAGTAGATTAAGGTACAGGCTTTCATGTAAAAATAAAATTATTGCGATATCTTTGCACGTTTTTTTTAAATTCCAAAACGGTACTTACTTAAAAAACACGCCTCGTATATATACTACTTGGGAGTAGTATATATACTACCCCTCTTGTGACATCTCGACAGTCTGTAGCTGTCACTGTACATCACTTCAGTAACCTTGAGAATGGAGACAGCGTTCGTCTCCGAAACGTCGGACCTAATTGACCTACAAACCTGGCTGACAACCCGAGAAACCTTTATGAATAAACTTCACCAGGAAAACCTGAAATCTTACATTAGAAAATTATGTATATTAATCAGGGCAACTGATGTTAACCAGAACTTAATAACAAATTGATAAATTTATATATATATATATATATATATCTCTGGCTTAATGAATTAGAATCCAGAACCCAGATCAAAGGGGCATATATAGGCCTATATATCTTTGTGAGAAAAATAATGAAGGGAAAATTTTATACAGAAAAATTGGACAACTTTGAAAATCCGAATGACAATTTCATACACAGAAACGTCAAAACCTGAGCAACTAAATCCACTTAATAAATACTTTAGGAGATTAAGAATTTAGATATTATCTTTTGGGACAGGGAGGAAAATATCTACCACCAAAATAGCATTTTTAACATTTGATCACGCTAGCACTTACTCTATAAGAACAAGCAGAATCAATACAGGGATAGCAACGCAATCAATTTTCATACAAAGCATTTTTGCAAGAACATACTTCACATCTAACATGAAAAAGGCGATAATTACCCAAATATCATGATACTTTCTTTTAACGCCAGGTTTCATCGACAGGGGTTAAGAATTAACCCCGGGTTACACGTTCTAAACTCTCGATTTGACGAAAATTTTGTTTCATCGACACGAGTTAGTTTTAACCCCTCGGGTTAAGTTAACCCATACCTTCCCTTGGGTTAAAAGCCTAACTCGGGGCTAAAATGGCTTCGAAGTCAGCCGATTCCTCAAACTTGCACTCTCCAAGGGTATTAAGCAATTGATGTAGAATTGCTGTATTTCCCTATCGTCCCGGAAATAAATTTAAAAGTTTAATAATAACATTGTTTTATCAATAATAATGTTACAAGTATTAGTAATAATAATAAACTAGGCAATCTGTTATTTTCACGGGTTCCTGGGAGCTCCTTCTCCCGGCAGTTATTGCAACGAGTCCCGGTAACTGAGCGAGCTCACAGTCCGCAAAAAAATTAGGCCTATACAGACGTATTCCTATTCCGTGAATCCTGCTTAATTCTATTCAGATACTGTTCTAATTTCTGCTATTACATCAAACTTCTCAGAAAGCATGCCTACATACTTTCTTGGTATTTATTCAACACAGAACTTGTTTCCTTAAAATTAATTACAAGTTTACATACAGTGCTTCTGTCCGAGATCGGAATATCGGGGTATATTACGAATTTTCTCTGCACTTTACCATGATACCTTTTCTGAAATACGTATGTCCCAAAAGATTTGTCATAGAATTGCTTACTGAGGAGAAGATTAAACAGAATTAGGTTCACAGATGAAGAATGAGTGTGTTTAGGCCTAAAATCAGATTTCTAAGAAGGTGTCATGACAACGCTTCTAGCTCCAGTAATATACAAGTTAGCACAATAATATTTGATTTTCATAGGTAATGGTCTAGGTAATTTTGAGAAATTTAACAAACCTATCCCTTTGTACTGCCCAGTACATTTAAGACAATACAAGCTATTTCAAAAGTTAATAAGTAGGCCTACAAATATTCTGTTTCTATTAATTGTCACAATAATTTAATTCCCTCCTATCATAGTGTATTTTTTCACGCGCAGTTTCCTGATTAAGATTTTCAGTCTCCTGTTCCATTTTTATTAATTAAAACTTATTTCATACGCATATTTCTTTTGTGGAGAGTTTCTCTGTCTTGGAAGTTATCACAGCTGGCCTACTGTAAGGGAGCAGAAGAGTTCAGTGACCTTCGAAGTCAGCTGATTTCTCAAACTTGCACTCTCCAAGGGCAAATATAATTTCCGATGTATAAATGACACTTGGAAGAAGAAGACAAAATAAAGAAGAATGTGTGAAAACAGATTAATGCTGTAGTTTACTGTATGCTATAATTATTGCAGACAAATAATTAATGGACTGAAGAAAACGTTATAATCACATACAGGACCATGTTAATGCTATTAAACTTCCTCGTCATTTTCTTCCAAGCATCATCCTTCTCTAATTGATAAGTTTGTTCATCGATTTCTCTTTTTAATGTCTTCCATTTTCGTGTATGACGTCATTCTCCACTACAGAAAATAAAAGAACCGCGTAATTAAGTGCATTCATAAAAACGAATTTTCAGTCACTGCCTTCTAGATTACTACTGTTCCTATTCCCTGCGAGGGTTAAAATGGTGTTAGTTAACCCTCTGCCGAAAAAGCATGGTGAAATGCGTGAGTCACAAGGACGAGTTAAAATGTTTGCCCGAGGTTAACAAACTCAGGGTTAGTGTATTTTTAACCCCTGTTGATGAGACCGGGCGTAAGAGAAATATAGAAAATTAAATAAAGTTTAAAGCAAACTGACCAAATTTAGATTATAACAGTTAGGGAAAATTTTAAGCTGATCAGAGTGTGACGTCACAGGTCACCTCATGCGAACCCAACCGGTTTAATCAAGCGAGCATGACGTAATGCATAGGGAAAAATGGTAGTAATGAAACTTCCTTGATACCAAACTCTTTCCATTATCCAATGCTACAAAAATGGAAACATACTCTGATAAGGGAAAATTATGTCCGTGATCAACCTATTAAGGCTATAATTACCTACATGTATCTCATATCAATCCAAAAAGGGATAGATTTTATATCTGCATTCCTCAGTTCCGATTAATATCTTTAACTGCCTGAATAAGGTCTCTTGGCGCAGAAGGCACCTATAACATGTGTTAATATTATAAGTCCATAGTGGTATGCATAACTTACAACGTGCAAGGTGAAGGTCCCCCTTCGGCTGGAAACACAACCAACTTCACAAGGCAAAGGCCAAGAACGATCTGTGGCTGTAACTTCCGAGCGAAGGATAGTGCCTCGCCAAGTCATGCAGATAGCAGCACCAACACTAATGGCGACAAAACAAACGTGCCGAGAGGGAGCGAGATCGCGGGAAGTTTCAACCACGTTACAACAAGTTGATGTTACGCAGGCTCGGTTCCGATATTCGCAAGAAGGAAAATGCGGTCAAAAAACAAAAAAGTGTTAACAGACTATTTCAGCAAAGTGTAAAAATTCCTTGAAAGTGCCAAAACAAAACTGTTAACACAGTAGTCTTAGTGTTTTATTGTTGTGCTGAAATAGTTTGTGACCTCTGATGGTGAATGACTGCAAAATGTTTCCACATAGGCCTATGTAAGTTTTAAATAATTTTTCAGTTACAGTATCTTTAGGTATAATTTTGTTTTAACCGTGTTTTCGTTTATCCGTGAACTGGCTACCACTCATTATCCAGGATAATCGGGAGTTGACTGTAACAATAACAATGATGGTGGTGATAATTCTTCCTCCACTTCTTGAAAAAGGTTGAACTTGAACACACCTGTTTATTTTGTAGCATGAACTACAGTTTTCCCAATTTAGGGATTGCATAATACAAAGCTTACTAAGAGAACTTAACAAAAAGAAACTGAGTTACAAGAGAAAAATTTACAATAAAGAAAGAACACAAATGTGAGCAAAAACATTATGAGCTAGAAGGGGTACACATAGAGAACATAATACGAATATAATAATCACATAATCATCACATTTGTTATGCCTTTTTTCCAGTGTGAAAACACAGTGCAACCATTACGCGAGGAAAGCTGGATCTTAACATGTATAGGCCTACAGTAGATATACCTTACAATGAAAGAAAAAAGTATTATTAAACTACTAGAGCACTTTACTATTTATAGTTACAGAATTATTAAACTGCATGTGCAATGAAATTACGCCTATCATCATATAAATTCGCGGAAAGATGATCAATCTGAAAAAAGTTAGAATTACCTTCTGTTATTGTGTTTACCTGTAAATATTATGTTTGTGAAAATTTATTGGACATGATGTCTTGAAATACTAACTATGCACTTCCACAACAATTATTTTATTCTTCTTTGTCAAATGATTCATGGCAGAGCCTGTATCGAGCGTCGTTAATGCACTGTCTTCCCCTTCAGTTGCATCAGTATCTTCAGATCAGAACCCTGCTATTGGCACCTCGTGCCATCTGTTGGAAATCCTCGTCTTCTTGAAGCTATACCTGGGCCGTCGTAAGGTTGCACTTTCCATTCTACAAGTTAAGTTGCCAGTATCAAAGATTGACAAATGAACTACTCGACTTCGTTGCGTACTGACAAGGAGGTGCCGATCGGCATTATTCGGCTGTATTCGGCCTTGAACATTCGAAACTATGTCTAATCCCTCAATTATCATTTTTCAGTTCTTCCATTCAGTAATTTTTTATATTTATGTAATGTAATATTATTCCGTACCCATAGTTTCACCAAAAAAAACCGTATCGTTCCTTTACACAAAGATTTATCCTGTTATGTGTGGAACATCGTGCACCTTCACATGATAAATATTCACTTTATTGCTTCGTGGTATCATAGCTCAGTGGTTATGGTGCTGGATAGTTATGCAGAAAGTTAGGGTTCGATCCTAGGTAGGGTGCTATTTTTTTTCATACTATTTTCAAACGCAAATACAGTTTATGATTTTTAATTTTTAAAATTAGCTGCCTTATATTTTGTTGTATAATATAATAGGCACGAGTGTACAAGTTACAGAGGAATTTGTTAACAGAACACAGCTTACAAGATATATGCTAAGATAATCACTAGACGGCTAAATATAATCAATGAGTATATGCTGAGAGAAGAACAGTGTGGCTTTCGGAAGGGTAGATCATGCTCCGATGCTATATTTACGATAGAACAATTAATCCAGAAGAGAAGAGAATTTAACTTACCAACTTGCATACTTTTTATTGATTACGAAAAAGCGTTTGATAAAGTGTCAAGAAATAAACTATGGGAAATAATGTATGATAAAGGGTTCCCAGAACATATAGTCAAAGCTGTACAAAGTTTATATTTTAAATCAAACGTAATCATTGACAAAGGAGGCTTAACAAGTGACAATGCATTAGAAATTAATCAAGGAGTCAGACAAGGATGCCCACTATCTCCTGCATTCTTTAGTATATATATTGACGAAGTCATTACACAATGGCAATTAATTTTAACCACAGATTTTAAAGTTGGTAATACAATTCTAAATACCATACTGTTTGCAGACGATCAAACAATATTTGGTGATTCAGAAAGCAATCTACAATTGGCTGCATATAAATTAAATGAAGTAGCAAAGAAGTTCAATATGACAATTTCGGAAAGCAAAACGAAAGTAATGGCATTCATTGGGAAAGACCATATGAGGTGCAAAATCAGCATTAATGACACTATAATTCAACAGGTGAACAATTTTAATTATTTAGGATGCAATGTATCATACTGTCAGAAGGGAGATATTAATATTAAACTAAATAAATTTTACAGAATGTGTGGCACTATAAAACGGACACTGAAAAATAAAACACTGAGAAATACACAATTAAAATTTTACAAAATTATGGCAGTACCTACTTTAACATACGCAAGTGAGAATTGGACTCTTAATCGTTCAGACAGAAGGAAAATAGAAACTGCAGAAATGAAGTTCTTACGTTCTGTAGCAGGTGTGACAATTCTGGACAGAAAACGAAATGAAGACATTAGGGAAGATTTAAATATTTTTAATTTAACAAATAGAATTGATAATATGAGAAATGACTGGTACGAACACGTCCAAAGAATGCCTGCAGATAGAATTCCTCATCTATTGTTAAAGTACAAGCCAAGAGGACATAGAAGTGTTGGACGCCCACTTACCAGATGGGAAGACTCACTAAATCCCACTTGATGTGAAAACAGGCCAAAGGGCCTAATTTCATGATGTAGAAGAAGAAGAAGAAGAAGAATATAATTTGTAGCGTATAAAACCTTATTATCAGTAGTGAAACCCTCGGCGAATTAAAAGATCGCCTTAAGCGGCGGAACCTATTAGAATTCTTTTCAGGTAGAGGGACAAGATGTTCCTCTTTTCGCACGATTCTCCTTCTTTACTTCCTCTGCCCATTACCATAGGTCCTATAGGTAGAGGAAGTGTTGTTTTCGATCCCTAAAGTCCGACTTTAGTTTTTTACATAAATACACGTTTTGAGGCCCTCGTGGTGAGTTCTGGGTCATTTCGTTAAAAAAAATGGGAAATGGGCGAAGAGCTGCAAAATGATGTGTGTACTCTTATCAAAAGTCGTGGTGATATGCAGAAGACCTCGCGCATAACCACGCCGTGTTTCTTGAAAGTTCTCAATGAGCTGTTTTATGGATACCCGTGTTCAAGGAGTTTGTTCTATTAATAATTAATTAAAGCAATTAATTATCAACACACGGTATCAAACTCACAATGAGAGGAGCATAGAATTTTTGCTAGAAGTACTGAAGAGAAGAATTATTAATTGCAACCTATAAACGGCATCCCTATATATAGGCCCTGATTTATAAATTGGCAGATTAAGCATTTGCCCAGGGCGGCAAACCTAAAAAGGGTGGAACAGTTTTAGGGGAAAGGTGTTATATACAAAAAAAACTTTTATTACATAACAACAGCGTGTTCCTGAAAATAACTCATGGCAATTTTGTCAAGACGAATATGGTGTCTTCAAGATTTGTTGAATAGATCGTCAGAATTATCAGAAGTTGAGAGTGATACTTCAAAGTTTTGTAACTTTTATCCAAAGATATCAGTTGTGACTTGTCCAATGAGTGTGTACATTTAAAAATGTCTGAGCTTAAAATATATTTAAAAAAACCTGAAATGCATATTTATTTGAAGGACAATAATTTAGAAAAACAAACTTGAAAAACTGGAAAAAATATTTAAATTGTTACTAGAATATTTTTTACTTTACCACAAACTAACTGTACTGCTTAAGGAATGTTTTCAAGAGCCTAAAATATTATGTAATCGGCCCTCCTTAATAAGTTGAACTTATTAGATTGCATGGTATGAAATTAAGAAAGTGGGTGGTATGAAATTATAACATTCCAGAAAACCAACTTTGATTGCTTCACATGGAAAAACTCTTTTTGTTAAAAATATTTACATATGATTATGAAATAGACTCAGTTTGATAAAAATGTTAAAATTCACTAAGCCCTTTTAAATGTGAAAGTTCTCAGAAATTGTAGAAAATCTGTATGGCTGGCTCCACAGGGCGTAATTCTTTATCATAAATCTAGCATCTATTATTATTATTATTATTTGACAAATTTTAACGATTGTCTAAAAAATAGTGTAGGGCCTACGATACACGTGAAAAAATTATTTTATTTTGCTCGTAGGATTGCTGCATTCGCTCTTAAGGGCTCGTTTCGCAAACATAGCAAACTCGCAATTAAAAATCTCGTTTTAACATTTGGATCATTAATTATTTTGTTCTAAAATATTTGTTTTAATATATGGTACCTGTAATACATATGTTTTATAAACATATCTTAATTTAAATTAGCATATGTTTTATAATTACCAAATAACCTAGTCTATATTAAATATTTTTGAAAGTTTCAAAGATCGATTATATTACATAATATTGTCAGAGGTTTTAGGTAATTGTTTTGCAAATGAAACTGCAATAGCAATCATGCATTTTTCTCCAAAACAAAATTACTTTTATTTTTTAATAAATGTTGTGAAGCCTGGGATTACTTGCAATAATAAAACGCTATCGGGATACTATTGGTTTATACTTCGGTAAAACTCAAACTTAACACTAAAACAGTAACTTGGGGTAGGTGGTAAAAGTAAAAAATTAAACGGGCTATTAACAAAGTTTTGCCCAAGGTGCAAAGTACGTGAAATCTGGATCTGCATTTATAGATTTGACAAAAAGTATAAGGCAGGTAATTTTAAAAATTAAAAATTAAACACTGCATTTAAATCTTAAAAATATAGTGAATAAATAAATAAAAAAAATTACAGCATAGGGTGGGATTTGAACCTAGGACCCCTAGCTCCACGATCTAGCACCTTAACCATTACACCACTTATAACTTTGTCAAGGAACGAGAATAATAGGGATGTAAAGCATTATGCTTTCTCTGATACCATTAGCCTTTGTATATGAACAATGCGATTTTTTATTAATAGTGTATTTGTGTTTGTATTTGTATAAATACTATTAATACTGAGACGCAATACATTAATTACGGAAAAATGAGATAGAATCCCCTAATTCAAGCATGCAATGTTTGATGTCGAATGGCTTCTGTCTGTCAGTGAATAGAATTAATTGCAGTGCAGCCAACGTAAATATGCATATAGTTGAAACTGGAAAGTGCAATGTTACAGCGGCCCAGGTATATTTACAATTTTTTTTTTTTATGAGAGATGTGATTCAAACTTTGAATAACACATTAATTAATGAGTCCCAATGATGTGTGCTGCTGATTGTGAATGCTCCTTCATTTTGCACCAGTCTCGTACATGTTTTTCATTCACTGAACTCTCTCTCCGCAGCTCTGTTTCAATTTTCTTTTGCAAATGCTATTACTTGCAACTTAAAACTCTCAGTAAAATTCTTATATGTTCCCATTTTCTACAGTATACTACTGAAGCAAGCAACTGTAGTGTACTGAAACTGACCCAAATGGCATTAACCTGACCGCAATTCCACGTGAGTTGCCACCCCTACCCCTTTCTACTGTGTCAAGCCAGCAGTCAGCACTTTCCTTAACTTTGAATGCATTGGGTGGAGGATAACGGTGCTCTACATTGCAGTGGCAGCGTGTCAGTTGCATGTCAAAATATCCCTGCGACGATTATGCAATGAAATTTATATACACCATTTTTGGAGTGAAAAATTAAGGTGATACGATTACGCTGTGGTGACAATTATGTAATGAAATACAGTACTTCTTTTTTAATTATGAAACAGCGGTTTGGATATGAATCATTGTTGGGTATATAAATGGTTTCTCAGAATTAAAAGAGATTCCTTTATTGCTGCTCTTGCCACCTGCTAGATGAACCCCTGAAGACCAAAAGCTTTGCAGAACTTCACAAACAAGGTGGGGATACTTCCTCTTGCATATATCATCAGTCCAGGAATTGTTACATTTGTTAAATTATATTTTTGAAGTGAAACTTCTTTAGCTGTGGTAGGGGTAAATCGAGAGCTTGTGTAATGCTCAAAATCGTCACGAAATTAGTGTTACACTCAAAAACATCACGAAATTAGTGAGGTCTGATGGAACGGACTGCACAGAAAACAATCAACTCAATGATTAGGCTTATCAAAAATTTTTAAAAATAAAAAACTTCAGAATTAGAAAATCGAAAATTCAAAATTTTAAAAATCTAAAACTCCAAAATTTAAAAATCGAAAATAAAAAATTCAAAGATCCAAAATTTCAAATTCAAAATTCCAAAAACCATAATTCCAAAATTTAAAAAATCAAAGAACCAAAATTAAAAAGTACAAAAATCCAAAATTTAAAAATAAAAAATCCAAAATTTCAAAATTAAAAAAAAAATACAAAATTAAAAAATCTAAATATCCTAAATTTAAAAAATAAAAATCCAAAATCCAAAATTTAAAAATAAAAAATCTAAAATTTAAAAATCGAAAATTAAAAAAATCGAAAAAATTCAAAAGATTTAGAATTTTAAAAATCCAAAATAAAAATATAAAAAATTCTAAAATTAAAAATCAAAAGATAAAAAATTAAGAAATAAAAAATCCAAAATTTAAAAAGTCCAAAAACCCAATATTAAAAAGTCTAACAATCCAAAATTTAAAAAACCCGATAATCCAAAATTGAAAAAATAAAAAAATTAAACAAGTTTCACTTCTATTGCGTGGCGTTCCACGTACACTTTTTTTCTTTGTAGTACCTGCTTCTGGGAGCATTTGAGTTTTCCAGGTGGACATCAGCAGCATATTCAATATGAATGCTTACCTATATATTGTTTTGGTTTGTCAGGCCTCTGAATACCTTCCACATAACCTATTGTCTCACACAGCTTCTTCTTCTCGGCAGGGGATAGCTGTGCCCAGAACCCTCTGCTTTTCTCAGTCTGTACTCTCAACTCAACACTCCTCGCCTGCTCCCAGATGTCCCACCATGCAGAACTTTCTTCGTGAACAAGAATACGTTCAGGATCCTCATGGTGAAGCTGTTCAAACAACAAAAATTCTCCATCAAATTATCATCTCCCTTGTGATGAAGAAGCAGTAATTTCTTATAGGTTCTATACCAAACACATTCTACAAAAATTATATTTTTCATTTCTTTTTAAGTTTTTCATTTTTTTATTTTATATTGGTAAAATCACATTGTAGACGGGGGCCCACTTTGAAAACCAACTTTCTTTTCATGAAATACCTAATATCACATGTATTTTGTTATAGATAGTTCTCTGGAGAGGAGATGTTGTCTCGACGAATGACTTGGTCCATCCCACCTGCCCTAAACATTACACTTTCTTTTATAACACGATGTAGCGAAAAATAGCGTCAATTCCGCCAGATTTTTATTTCTGTATGATGAAGAAAATCGTGAAAATCATGATTGGATGCAGAACATTTAGAATTCTGGGAAACAGGTTCACAAACACAACCAACCTCGAGGGAGAGATACAATATGACATATTTACAAAACTGGAGAATTCAGAATGCCCTACTAAATTAATAGATTTTAAAAACGCATATGATTCAGTTAGGCAAGACAAATTATACAATATTCTCATTGAGTTCAGGATACCAAAGAAGTTAGTTAGGCTGATCAAAATGTGTCTAAATGAAAACTATAGTAGAGTCAGGGTAGGGAAATTTATAACAGATAGGTTTGCCATTAGAAGCAGATTGAAGCAAGGAGATGCACTTTCACCTTTACTTTTTAATTTCGTTTTGGAATATGCCATTAGGAAAGTTCAGGAAAACAACGTAGACCTAGAATTAAATGGCAGTCACCCAATTTTAGCTTACGCAGATGATGTTTGCTTGTTGGGCGATGACATAAACACAATCGAGAGAAATGCAGAAAGTCTTTTCGATGCATGCAGGAATATTGGATTGGAAATTAATGCAGAAAAAGCTAAGTATGTGGTCATGAAATGTCAAAATAATGCTCTACAAAATATTAGAATAGCCGGTAAATTGTTCGAATAAGTGGAAAAATTAAAATATCTTGGAACAATAATTACAGATACAAATAATATTAAGGCAGAAGTTAAGTGTAGACTCAAATCAGGAAATGCTTGTTTTTATGCAGTTCACAATTTATGCAGTTCACAAACTCTTATCTTCTCGTCTTCTGTCCAGAAATCTAAAAATAAAGATTTATAAGACTATTATCCTGCCGGTTGTAATATATGGATGTGAGACAAGGCCACTTCCTCATCGGGAAGAACATAATCTGAGTGTGTTCGAAAACAGGGTGCTTAGGAAAATATTTGGGCCTAAGAGAGATGAAAATGGGGACTGTAGAAAACTACATAACAACAAGCTTCATAAACTGTACTCGTCACCGGATGTAGTAAGGGTAATGAAATCACGAAGGATGAAATGGGCTGGACATGTTGTGTGCATGGGGGAGGAAAGACATATCTCTAAACTATTGACTGGGAGACCCGAAGGGAAAAGATTGCCTGGAAGACCTGGACATAGGTGGGAGGACAATATTAGGATAGATTTAAGGGACGTAGGATTTGCGAGGGATGATTGGATGGAGTTAGCACAGAAGAGGGTTGAATGGCGGGCTCAGGTAAGCACGGCAATGAACCTTTGGGTTCCATAAAATAAGATGATATTCCTTTAGCTTGCTGAAGAATGTCTATTGCCATTGAGTAAGTAAGTTCATAACCTAACAGAACCTGTCACTAATACTAATATCACCGATCCTACTAACTGCCACTAAACTAGAACTTCGGGAGAATTCACAATGCCCTACTGAATTATTATCACTGTTCTCAACATGACAGAATCTGTCAATAATACTAACATCACCATTCCTAACCTAACTGCTACATGTTGGTCAACCTGCTTCACTGAAAAACAAAAAACATTACGCATCCGATATTTATCATCAATTCAAAGAACTAACAAGAATGTGAAGCGATGATATTAATCCTTCAGGTCAATGTAATGGGTGTAGCATAATTAATAGCATGAACCCAAACAGTTGAAAGTATATGGTAACAGATGCAAAAATTTTCCAGCAAACATGGGCCCGCAAACAAGCTGTGTGCAAGATTTATTGTTGCGAATGTGTGGTTAAAAGCCCCACTAAAATAGAGCAGTGACTTGGATAGCCAAAGGTCCTGGGTTCAAATCCCAGTGTCAGAGGGATTTTTCTCCTATAATATTATCATGTAATGTCCAACAGACAATAATCTGTGGTTCATGAATTCATACGCATATATCTAACTAAACTCCGTAAACCCTATGTCTGTCTTTTCTGTCAAACTACTTGCACTGTTCCAGAGTCTAGGTGTCTGAAAGTATCAATTTCCTTGAACAGATAGTTCAGAAATAATATTCATTTTGACTTCCTCTGCCCTTACCATAGGTACTATAGGTACTATAGGTAGAGAAAGTATTGTTTTCAACCCCAAATTCGAAGTTGAGTTTTTGACATAAATACAAGTTTCGGAAACATGTCTTAGTGTCTGTGTGGATGTCAGTGAACAAGCTAGCTCCAAAACAGAAAATCGTACGAAAACAACATTTTGTATTTGGGTCAGGTATCTTCTGAAGATGTGAGTCCAAGATTGGCAACAAATTTTTCTTATTTTTAAGGGGATTTTACATGAAGAAATTTTCGTTTTTCGCGATTTTCTCAAAAACGGCTCAAACGATTTTCTTTAAATTTTGCATATGGGTTGCTTAAACTGAGAGCTAAAACTTTTATTTGAAACTTTTTTCCTAAAAAGTTCTCTGAAGGGTAGTTACAAGGCACCCACTGTTCACTCACTGTTTGTAGGAGGAGGTTTATCTTATGGTGAACAATTGAATATGCACTCTTTTACGACCTCTTATTCTATATAAGAATGAAGTGAGAAAGACGTATTGTTGGCCATGCATAAAGTAAATAAGTATCTGAGGGAAATATTCGATAAACTTTGGAAATTATTCTTTACGACAGAAGTTTCAATAAACGTCTGCAGTCACTTGTTTTTGTTTAGTTTGTTATATAGCCTGCGATTTTAGTCACATCATTCAAAGAAGAGGGTATCAGGTATTTATAGCATAATTAGCGTAAAATTGTGTCTTGCATTTCTGTACAAGGATAATATGTGAATACTGGCCAGACAAAATCCTTTTACCACATATATCATTATATATTACATTTATTTTGTCCTAGTGGTGATAGAATTAAGAGGTCATATTATTTGAATCGAGTTCCTTTCAATAACATTAATCTACAATGTTTCGCGTGCTTAACTATGTGGATACTATTATGCATTATTTAAACTATGTCAGTTTTTATTTGGGTTATGTATCCTTCGGGGATGCGTTGTGACATCTTAATTCTTACAACCAATTTATGTGAAGAGAATGTCATACATAATTTTTTGTACTAAGATGCTAACATTTATTTGGGCAGAGGAAGTTATGTGACTTTCACATCAGATTTTTTATTTAGTAAAAGGCATAGGAGGATTCTGATAGTTTGCCTGTGGGATAATGCCCTGCTGAGCATCTGGTTCTAAATGAACCACAGTTTCACAGTTTCACATCACCTAGTGTGCAATGAAATTCAAGAAAGTTATTCACAGAAATATTAAATTTACAAACCTCAATCTTGGCATGCTCTCGGGCAACGACAATGTCGATAATTGCCAGCTGATCTTCCAGGAGCTGCAAGTCCAGTTTCAGTTCTGTGTCATTAGGACTTAGCAATGTTTTCTTGTAAGTGTTCTTGTAGTTTCGATAATGTTCCCTGCAACCAAGCAATATTTACTTTACACAAATATGAATAGAATACTCACACTGTCAAACAAGTAGGTATTCCACATTATGTTTCTATTACGTACATGCTGGAAAAAGCTAGTTTTACCACAGTTTTGAAACAATATTTTGTTCAATTATTTCACATTAACCTTTGAATGTTTAATTTACTATTACCAGTATGTGTTACATATTAATAAAAACATTCATTATATTGTATAGTATGTTTAAGAAAACAATTATTTTCATCATTTTTATCCAAGAGCTCCTTTTTTGTAAATAACTGTGATAATCTTGTTTTAAATTATGCACATATTACTATGGGATATTGTACGATCGAGTATTGAAGAGAAGAGAAAGTCTGATTGAAAATGTGTATCTGTTTATCGAGTAATATTGAACTGCTTGAACTGCTGTTCTGCCCGTTGTTAGATGAGTGATCATAGTTACTCGGTACAAATAGGAGTTTCCGGTCTGGCCATCGATGGAAGTAATAGGCATATAGACATGACTGCTTTTATACCATCTTGCAAAGAAGGATATATTTTGGATCCAACAATAAGTTTCAAGACCCACAATGACCAGCCTGAAGAAGTGGATGCTGAGAAAAAATCAATATATGAACCAACCATGGATTCTATAAGAATAAATATAAATTACACTACATTCCTGTCCATGGGCAGATCGGTGCATGGGGCACAAAACCACAATACCTTGTATGGCTCTGGGATTCCTTCAGCCTCAATACGATAGTCTCCAAGATAAGGTCATTTCTGTGATACATGATTCAATAAGAATTCTTTGGAAGCACCTATGTAGAAACTGAATACATGTTCTTTATCTATCAGTTTATTTATTTATTATATTACCTCTACTGTACATATGTGTGTGTGTGTCAAGTTTCTATGTGTATTCGAATATGTCGTTCTTACATATTAGAATGTTTCATTGGTTCCCTTTATACTCTCTCATAATGGCAGCCTCCTTATGGGGATATTGTAGGTTATTTTACTTTCAACAAAAATGATGCCTGGAGAAAAATAAGGACTGTCAGAGTAAAGAAAATAACATAACGAAGATCAGTTGGCCTAAATATTGGCAAAATTTTTATTCCATTCTTTTGATAATAGCACAATGGAATTTGAAGACTATCTCAGCCATCTTAGAGGTTGGATGCAGGAGTAATTGTCGCAAGAAATTTCCCTTTGAGTTACTTGGTAATAATGGGTGGAATCGAGATCAGTTAAGACTACAAGATGAAGAAATTAAATATTTAGATTATGCGATGGGCATTAAAAAGAACCTGCAACAAGGAGACATTCTGTGGGAGGAGAAGTGTAGGATTGTGTCCTGAAGACATGAAACAAAATTATTATTTGGGCTCGGATTCTTAGGTAAATACATATTTGTTTGTGTCCTAATATAAACTTGAAAATAAGTTTAATGTTCTAGATACTCACACCAAAGTATACATTTTAGATAACACATATTTTCTGATTTTTTCATGTAAATAAATATTTACATATCATGAAACCTCAAAATAATGCACTACAAAATATTAGAATAGCCAGTAAATCGTTCGAACAAGTGGACAAATTCAAATATCTTGGGGCAATAATTACACACACGAATGATATTAAGGCAGAAGTTAAGTGTAGACTCAAATCAGGAAATGCCTGTTTTTATGCAGTTCAGAAACTCTTATCTTCTCATTTTCTGTCCAGAAATATAAAAATAAAAATTTATAAGACTATTATCCCACCAGTTGCATTATATGGATGTGAGACATGGTCACTTACTCTTCTGGAAGAACATAATCTGAGAGTATTCGAAAACAGGGTGCTTAGGAAAATATTTGGGCCTAGGAGAGATGAAAATGGGGCTGGAGAAAACTGCATAACAACGAGCTTCATAACCTGTACTCATCACCGGATATAGTAAGGGTAATGAAATCATGGAGGATGAAATGGGCTGGACATGTTGCATGCATGGGGGAGGAAAGACATATCTCAAAAGTATTGACTGGGAGACCCGAAGAGAAAAGACCACTTGGAAGAACTAGACGTAGGTGGAAAGACAATATTAGGATAGATTTAAGAGAAGTAGGATTTGAGAGGGATGGTTGGATGGAGTTAGCACAGAATAGGGTTGTATGGCAGGCTCAGGTAAGCATGGCAATGAACCTTCAGGTTCCATAAAATAGATAATATTCCTTTAGCTTGTTCAGGAATTGTTTATTGCCATTGAGTAAGTGAGGAAGTAAGTAAATAAATATTTAAGGAAATTCACATAAATCACATAAAAGCAGCCTTTTTTAAGAATTTTTTTTAACAAGGCACCATCCAACCTATTGAATGTTCAATTATGTAGGCCATATGACACAATTTGTTTTTATAAGAAGTGCAAGAATTGATAAGTGAGCTATAGTATAGTAGTAGAAAATATAGTATAATATAGTATAGTAGTAGAAAATATAAACATCCTGCTTGCTCAAACAGCTGTATTGTGTTGGGAAGTAACATATTGACAGTTATAACTAATCAGAGATTGAGTAACACACTATATACTTCACTTACCAATTATTTTGGTAGTACGCGTTTCGCAGGTCCTTTGCCTGCATGGTCACCTACATGTCAACTACGGTGTTCGGAGGTTCTTCCTGTTTCCCTGGTGTCGGTTTTATGTACTTGGCTATCAAACTATTTATTTGACGTTCAGATTAACACAAGTACCACTTAAAGAGGAAGAATATAGGAAAGAGTACAACCACATTGTAAACACAGCAAGGGAAAATGGATACTAGAAGAATGTAGTGGATAAATCAATTAAGAAATTCAAGAAGCAAAAACAACAGAGAGGTATCACCCCATTAGAAAACCAAAAGGAAAAATCAAAATACAGAAAACTAAATTACCATCCAGGGGTTAACCACAAATTCCAAAAAATCTTCAAAGAGTATGGGATCACTGCAGCCAATCACAACAGATACAGCATAAAAAACTTGATAGTTAATAAGTACAAAAATGATCTACCACAGGACAAAAGACCAGGAATATATAAAATAGATGCCAACAATGCCCAAAAACTTTCATAGGACAGACAAAAAGAAATATGGAAATTAGGGTTAAAGAACACTTCAGAAACATTAGATTGCAACAGATAGAGAAATCAGCGATAGCTGCACATCATTGGGAAGAGGAACACGAAATTAGTCGGGATGCACAGCTTCTTAAATCAGTGAGGACACCTAGGGAATTATGGATTTGGGAGAAGATCTACATGAGAAATTCAAAAAAAGACTAATGAACTTTGAAGTTCCGAATGAAGACAACCTGATAGCCGAGTACATAAAACCAACACCATGGAAACAGGAAGAACCTCCGAGCACCGTAGTTGACATGTAGGTGACCATGCAGGCAAAGGACCTGCAAAACGCGTACTACCAAAATAATTGGTAAGTGAAGTATATAGTGTGTTAGTCAATCTCTGATTAGTTATATGATTTCACTTCACGGTGTGAGTTCCACCAGCAATAATTTGCATTTGTTATATATTGGCAGTTACCGTTTGCAAAGGTATGTTACAAAATTTAAGGGTATTTTCAGTTTTAATGTTAAGGTAAATATGAAATTCATCAATTTACTTATTATCAGTCTTTTGGGGAAACTATAAAGGCAGACCAACGATCACAAGTAGCACAACATTTAGGTGGTAACAAACATATGGCAGCTATTTCCTGCCTTACAAAAAAAACAACCTTTTTTAGTGATCCAGTGCCTAGTACTCCAGCAGAATCTTCCAAATTTTCAGTGTACTGTGAGAACTCCTTTCGAAAGTGAACCAACTTCAATGAAAAAAATTCCTGATGATTTTGACGTAGAGTAGTCATTTTTCAAATTCAAGTCATTTTTTCATGACAATCGTAAATCATTCAGGATGGACAATTTGAGGAAGCAACTCTTCAATACTTAGTGATCCCTTCCAGGAATGATATCTTGTGAGTACCATGCACATTTATATTACTTTAGCCATTAAATGCTACCAAATATTTTAATTTTTAGCACATATTTTTCACATTTTCAACATATAAAAAATAATATTTCTCAAAATTTTAGCACCTAAAAAATTCAAGCCCTAATTATTACAGATATGAATTAATAAAAAGGAAGACAAAATAATCTCTTACCTGTGAGTTTTAATTCTCTGCCAGGAATATGGTCTAACTCTCTGCTCTAGAACAGAGTCATAAGCGTATTTCCACCATTTAGAAACATTATTGCTAAATGGTACACCTGGATGAAACTGCCTGAATTTTCTGCAAGAAATGCAACATAATATGAAATTATTATTCTGAAGTATTACATATTATATAATTGCAATGAAATGGAAAAGAATTCAGTACAACAGTTTCATAACTCTGTGAATATACAGTGAACACCTCTTAATGTAATTGCGGATAATGTTATCAGTCGGGTAATGTTATCATTTTTATAAAGTCCTGTGTGGATTAATATTGATACATTGAAAAATTGCTGTTTATTGTGATCAAAGATTCGGTTTATGTTATCACATTTTCCCTTGTACAGCTTTACTTACGAGTACTGAACGTCATTCAAAATTTTGTTTTTAAGGCTTTAGTTTCTAACTCAACTGTCATATTGTGTTGTATTTGTTATATTTTGAAAATAAATAAAAAAACGAGACCCTCTAAATGGTTAATATTAGCCAGTATTGGGATCGCAATGAGGAAGTAGAAAAGCGTTGACGCAGGAGGTTGCGCTATAAAGAATTAACTTCGCTGTTTTGCTGACTGGAGATTCAAGGTGGTTGACAGTGAAACAATTGGGAAACAAGGAAGAATATTTTAAGTGTAGAAGTAGCATTGAACCGGGAAGTTGCGAATAAGCTTTTTTGTTGTAACGTCACGGCTGCCAGTGGGGAGACGACTTGACCACAAAAAGTTATAAAACAGGCGAACAAATTGCTCACCCCCTCTCTTCTCTTCTTGTTGCTTTTTGGTGGCTGCCAGGTCCACGCCGGAAGCCAAGGCACTTGGTGCAATTTTAATTTTATCAGTGTATACAACATCTTGAAGATGAAATGTAAGTAGAAAGATTTTCACCTCATTGTAATTTTCAATTCTTTTATCTTAAAAAAATCTAGTCATTTTGGGTATGTTAAATTGTGGCATTTGTAATTTCGAGTGATAAGATGATGTCCTTCCTCACCCGTATGGTACTTCATAACATTCAATCATTCAATCCGGGCCATCCTGATTAAATCATATCCTGGGGACAAATGGTGTCAGAAATAGTTAGGGCCCCGGGATATGACATCTGGTGTCAAGAAGTGGGCGAACCTAACGCGAGACAAAACTGATGTTCAGAAGTGGTGAACCTACCCCGAGCCGCAAATTGTTGTCAGAAGGGGCGAAAGTAACGAAAAAAAAAATATAATAAAAACCAAGGGAAATTAGTTTAAGGGAAGTTACATATTGTTATAGAACATGTTTATGGGTAACGTAATGGGTGGACACCATAGAAGGGGAATGAAGTAGAACATGTAGAGGTAACGAAAAGAAAAAAAAATGTAAAAGAAGTGATTAAAACACATTGTTAATAAGTAGCCACGGATTGATTTTCTTTTTTTTTCTCTTTCGTATTATTACGAGGACACATCTCAAGTTCAAATTACAAATGCTATTGTCAAGGTAAGTGAGGAAGTGATGAGTGGACATGATCAAATAGCAGAGATAGCGAAAACAATAGTAGGAATTGTGCAGAAGTGGTAAAATACATATGGCAGAAAATTTAATGTAACATAACAAAAAAAAAAAAAAAAAAAAAAAAAAAGAACAGGCTGAAGTTGAGGGAATTTAATAATAAGTTTTATACCAGTATAGGGTGCAAACAAACATTTTAAGATGCCGATCGACGAAGAAACTAGAAAGGCTATCGAGGACCTTAACAATAGGTTAGCGGCCCTTACCATTGCAAATAGGGCTTTGCAACAGGCAAACCAACCTGTAAGGCATAAGGACTTAACTGTGTGTACCGCGGTTAAAGAATGGAACGGTGTGTCAGGATCCTTACCTGTGAGGGAATTTTTTAATAATATTGAAGCCGCTGCTTCTATGGGTAACCTCGAAGCAGAGGACAAGAAACAAATAGTTAAATTAAAGGTCGTAGGGCCAGCCGCAGAATTTCTGTACGGTAGACCCGACCTAACCAGTAAAGAGGCAACTTATGACCAGCTTAGGGATGCGTTCCAAGAACGTTTTAAGGAAAAGTTACCGGATAGCTATTACTATACACAATTGCAAACGGCGGTGCAAGGGAAAAACGAAACACCAGAAGCATTTGCAGACCGATTAAAAGCCCTCAGCTTGAAAACACTTAAAGTGACAGGAGATGCAACTGAGAAAAAAGTTCTGGAGGAGGAAGCAGAAAGAAGGCTTCTTGCTGCTTTCACCGCAGGACTTAAGGGTGAAATAGGCAAGCAAGTCCAGTTAAGAATGCCGAGAAGTCTTAAGGAGGCAGTGCAAATTGCAGTAACCGCTTTCAATATCATACAGACGGAGCATATTAACAGGAAAGAACCTGAAGTACACCCTAGGCCTGTGTTTAATATGTCTGCACAGTTAAAGTGTTTTAATTGCGGAAAGCTAGGACACAAGGCACGAGACTGTCGTTCCAAACAGCAGCCCAATCATCAAAGGTCCCCAGAACAGAGTCGGAGGGTATATCAAAATAATTTTCACAATCAGGGAAAAGCATATATAGGGAAACCACAAATAGAATGTTTCTTTTGTAAGAAACGGGGTCATATCCAGAGTAAGTGCTGGACGAAAAACCCTCAATTAGCACCTAACAAGGGAAATTATGTTAGAAAAAACGGAAGCAATGGAAGAAATTCGAATAATAGGTCGGATTTTCAGTCAGCCTCTACCAGCACCCCTACGTGGAGGCCAAGCCAACAGTACCACCAGTAGTAACCACAATTGTAGAAAATTCCCCAGAAGTGTTAATGGTCGATATCTTGATTGAGGGCCGGAGGACACATTTTATCATAGACACAGGAGCAACGATTTCTGTTATTAAGCCGGGAATCTCAGAGGCAAATTGGGAAAATACGGAGGTATTAGCAAAAGGGGTCACGGGAATTGGACTGGACATAAAAGGGTCACAGACAATAGAAGTTCAGTTCGAAAACAGGGAGAAATATGTTCATTCGTTCATAATCTGTCCGCTAGGAATTACCCAAGATGGAATTCTTGGTTTAGATTTTTTGAGCAGGCACAAAATAAATATTAACATTGTACATCGCATGTTACTGACACAAAGTGGGGCAATAAATCTCGGAGTACCAACCGATGACAATGGAATCAGGAGGACAGAATTCGGTCTGATCAACCGAAATGTTCTGAATTTCTCTCAGAAGAAATCAGACACCTCCGAAGACATTCCCAGTACAAAGGTTGCGACAGGGAGAGGTCCTAAGGGAAACCACCCTACAGATCAGTTAAAAATGCAAATAGGATGTCCAGTGTTTAATACGAGAATTGTGAAGGTTCCTCCAAAAAGTGAGATAATAATATTGGGAAAGTTAAGTAAGAAAGGATGCGCATCCAGGAAAACAAATAGAGAGGACAGGAAAATAATTAAGGAAGACAAAGAAGTTACTGTGGAAGACAGGGAAAAACTTTTTGAACCGGAAGGTTTAGGCATATATGGAATATATATAGCTAGGTCGTTAAACGATAATGAACAAGTAAAGAAAGGAAGAATTCCCATAAAGATTGTAAACTGCACGGCAGAAGAAATTGAAATAGTGAGAAACAGACGTTTAGGGCATATTTACCATGTAGTAGCAAACAGTGAAAATAGAGTTAATCATGTAGAGGGAGTGAATATATTAACTCCGATGGCAGGGAAGGAAGAAAAAGTAAATATTGCAGATACCGCGAATTTAGAGCACCTAACAGCTGTAGACCAGAACAAAATAAGAGAAGTATTAAGAAGATATGCTGACGTATTTCAAGACCCAAGAGACAATGAACTAGGTTGCACTAGCAAAATTAAGCACCGTATCGATACGGGAAATGCAAGACCGGTAAAGAAAAAACCCTACCCCATACCGTACAAGTATAAGGAAAAAGTAAAAGATATGTTAGATGACATGTTGAAAAAAAATGTTATACGTCCTTCAACGTCGCCATGGAACGCTCCAGTCGTTCTTGTCCCGAAAAAGAGTCCAGACGAGGCAGACAAATTAAGGTTCTGTATTGATTTCAGGGGGTTGAACTTGGTATCTCATGGGGATACATACCCAATACCCAACATAACGGAAACTTTAGAAGGTTTAGCAGGCACCCGATATTTCAGCAAACTCGACTTGCAATGAGGGTACTGGCAGGTTGAAATTGAAGAAAAGGACAAGGAAAAGACCAGTTTCCAGACGCAATATGGCTCATTCGAATTCGAAAAAATGCCATTTGGATTATCAGGGGCACCTGGTACCTTTTCTAGACTCATGGACAATGTGCTATTAGGACTAAAAGGCTTATCATGCTACTGTTATTTAGATGACATTATTATTCATGGGTCGTCAATAGACGAGCACGCGGAAAGATTGGCCGAAGTTTTGGAAAGATTGAGAGAGGCAAATTTGAAAGCACACCCTCGGAAATGTAAATTTGCGGTGGAACAGATAGAATACCTTGGTCATATAGTGAATCAACACGGCATACTTCCAGATCCAGGAAAAATCCAGGTAATTAAAAATTACCCTGACCCGAAAACGCAGAAGCAAGTCAGATCATTTTTAGGCTTAGCGGGCTACTATAGAAGGCACATACCAAAGTTCGCACACATTGCGAAACCCCTCTCAGACTTAACACGGAAAGAGGAAAAATTTAAGTGGGAAAAACCACATCAGGAAGCATTTGAAAAATTAAGGGAAGCATTGTGTCACGATCCTATATTGAAGTACCCGGATTTTTCAAAACCCTTCCTTCTATGTACAGATAGCTCAAATTTCGCTTTAGGCGCTGTTTTGGCACAGAAAGAAGGAGACGTGGAACACCCAGTAGCTTATGCATCACGGGTTTTATCAAAAAGTGAGCAAAACTTTTTCCGCGACAGAGCGTGAATTGCTAGCATTAGTATGGGCTACGAAACATTTTCGATGTTACTTATACGGAAATGAATTCATTGCAGTCACAGACCACGCCGCACTGAAATGGTTATTTTCACTACAAGATCCGAACTCAAGACTAGTAAGATGGGCTTTGAGACTGTCAGAATTTAAGTTCACAGTACAGTACAAGCCAGGTAAATCGCTGACCAATGCAGATTGCCTTAGTAGAATAATGGTAAATACAGTACAAACTACTACTGAATCCAAGTCCGTGAGAAGTTTGCAAATGGCTGAACCAAATTATACAGAATGGATAAAGGATACAAAAAGTTTTCGATTAGATGAAAATGGAATTTTATTTTATAAAGAAGGAAATTCAGAATTTCGATTGGTAGTACCACAACAAATGAGAAAGTCAATTTTGGAAAATTTTCATGACACCCCATTCGCTGCTCACCAGGGTCAAGTCAAAACATACGACTTAATTAAGTCAAGATTTTATTGGCCGGGAATGAAACAAGACATTCAAACATATGTTGCCGAATGTATGTCATGTAATTCTAGGAAATCAGGCAAACGCAATATAGCTCCGTTGCAAGTATTTGAACCAGTAGAAAAACCGTTTCAAAGAGTACATATGGACATAGTTGGACCATTACCTAAGTCAATACGGGGAAATGTATATTTACTAACTTTTGTTGACGCATTTTCTAAATACACAGAGGCTATACCAATTGCGGACCAGACAGCAGAAACCATAGCTAAAGCTTTTGTTTATAACATTATTGCAAGGCACGGGACGCCTAGGAAATTAATCACAGATAAAGGAAGTAACTTCATGTCCAAATTGTTCAAAGAAGTTTGCAAATTGTTACATATAACCAAACTTCAAACTAGTGCTTACCACCCCATGTGCAATGGCGCAGTTGAAAGAACGCATCAAACACTAGCTGACATGATGTCACATTTTGTTAGGAAAGACCAAAGGGATTGGGATTCATATGTTCCTATTATACAGCTAGCTTTGAGAAGTACGCCACACACAACAACAGGATACTCCCCATATTTTTTGTTGCATGGAAGAGAAATGGAATTACCTTTCGCGGACCATGTAGTACCGAAATTCCAGCTAGACGAAATAGAGCAGGAAGATGTAAAAGTATTAGCGAAGAAGTTGGAAGAAGTTTATGAAAAAGTACGAGAAAATTTGGAAAACGCAACTCACAAACAAGTAACACAGTATAATGAAAAGAACAAAACTAAAATCAGCAAAATAAAAGTCGGAGACAAGGTATTGTTGCATTCAACGGCTTTAAAGAAAGGAGTTTCAAAGAAATTTGCAAAAAAATTTATCGGACCATTTTTGGTAGTAGAAAGAATAAATCCAGTAAATTATAAAATTAAAGCGGAAGACGGAACAATATCTATAGTACATTCTAATAGATTGAAGTTGTTTAACACACGACAGCTAGTCATGCAAGATGGCAAGGACATGCATAGTGAGGCAGAGAGCGACTCGTTATTAGGTCAGGACGAACAGAACTGTGAAGCAGAGAGAGAAGAACACACAGCTGATGACGAATGCGCAGGCGCGAGACAATGCGAGGATACGGACGTGCGGAAACAAGCAGAGAAAGAAGAAATTATTTGTGCACATGATTTGAATATAATACCAGGGGCGTGGGAAATTGACGAAATAAGCAATAATAGGGTTGATTTATCAAGCATGAACCATGAACAAACACAGACAAAGACAGGAGACGATGACGATGATGATGATGAGATACCATTAAGTTTGCTAAAAGAGAAATTAAGTTTAGAAAAAAAAGACAGTCCTCCAGCCGCCAATTTTGATGACCCGACATTAAAGCATGAAAATAATGTACCACTTACAGAGCATTCCGAAGTCCAAACTAGGTATAATTTTAGGCCTAGAAACTTAAGTCAGGTACCGACGACATCGCAGGAAAAAGTAAATGAAAAAAGGGAAGCAGAGGAAACTATAAGATATAATTTAAGACCACGATAAAAAGGATTTTTTTTATGTTTCAGGTTACATCTACATATGGGCAGTCGTCATAATAACCATACCAGACAGAGGGATGAACATCAAACCACAGCAGGAATTAGACAAGGGACTTGTTTTTTTTAAGAAACAGGACATATTATTATCGGCTAATAAATGGTCTATTGTATTAGATTTTTCATTGCAACAATATTACGAGATTTTGGATAACATGACAGAACAAATCAATTATGTGAAACAAACATTACGTAAACCAGATTTTATGAATTTTCAGAATTATAAAGCTTTAACGGAAACTTCGAAAAACACTGTTCAAATATCATTACAAAGATTGGAACACGAATTGCAGACAATGGGAATAAAATTGGATGAAATTGATAAAGAATTATTTTTTTCAGAGTGTAGAACAAAAAGAGGACTTATTAATTTAGGAGGTTCAACTTTGAAAATTCTGTTTGGAATATTAGACTCTACGGATAGACATAGGATAAATCATCAAATCGAGTCACTAACGCAAACGGATGTAAAAATTGTCGATTTATTGAAACAACAAATCACATATGTAAAGAAGGTTACAGACAGAACAGACCAAAATTGCATTAATTTGAATAAATTTTCTAAAATACTTAATACAGCATTACATGTACTAGATAATATTACGGAGGATGTATTTTTTGAGATTAATTTAGTCATGAGGAATATGAATTTATTAACTAATTTGCAAATTATGGCCGATACACTAAAAGAAGTCCAACATCATTTAATTCAATTTAGAATGGCAATTGACTCAACAGCAGCTGGTATATTGAGTTCATATTTGTTACCCCCACATGAATTTTCGCAGATATTACAAAGAATTGCATTAATGTTACCTGAAGGAATTTCATTATTGTTCACACCTATAAACATAATATATTTTTGTATTATTCAATTGTTTCAGTCCATGCTATTGTAGTAAACAATAAGTTGAGATTAATAGTAGATCTTCCCCTCAAAGCCTCAGAGAAAACTTTTCAATTGTATCAGGTAAAAGAATTACCTTATGTTAAGTTTCAAACTACCAACACTACATTAGGATCAATAGTTATAAAGACAGAGTATCCATATTTCGCGATCACGGAGAATAGATTATGGTACGCAGTATTGAAAGAAGAAGATGTTCAAAAATGTAAAGGTAATCCTGTCTCAATTTGTACAGCAGAGGTACCGATTTATTCTATAACTCAAGAGACATGTTTAGCAAATTTGTTTGTAGGAAAGGACGAAAAAGTTCACGAACTTTGTGACATACGTTTGATTGGAAATAACAGACCACCAATATGGTACAGACTTCCTAAAACAAACACATGGATTTATAGTGTCCCTAGTAAAATATCGCTTACGCCAATTTGTTTCAATATCTCCGTAGAAAAACATACGATGCCACCGGTAGAAGTATACAACACGGGAATGTTGGAATCCGCTGCAGCTTGCCAATATTTTTCTGAAACATTTCAACTTTTACCACACGTAGAAGGGAATATTATTCGTGAAAAGACACAATGGGTCAACGATGTCATTGTTCCTAAATTGCATAACCAAAAATTAAAATTGCCGGAATTATTGGATAAAGAAAAATTGGTAAACATTATAAATGAATTACCAGACACGCAATCTTTTCAAGAGGACGGAATAACTTTGCATATGTTAAATCGGAAATTAAGAGAGATTAAACCACCCAAATACATTAATATATCATACGGATTTTTGCCGACGTGTATACTCGTAATAGCAATTGTACTAATCGCTATTTGTTTGTATATGTTACAGCTGTTCCAGAACAGACGAACAAGGTCACACATATCGGTGCAAACCAACACAAGTGCAGATGTAGCACATTCCACAGCGGTCAATGCAGACAATACGACAACTCAGGAAGAGACAAATGAACCAAGACTTAGTTTAAGCAATTCACAAGTACCATCTGTGTTTAAGGGCACGGGATTTTTATAAAAGTATAAGGTGGAACACACAGATTTTTTTTTTAATTTTAATTAGACAGACTTGAATCAGTTAAGATGAGATGTTAAGGATTAATGGAAAAAAAGACAAAAGAAAAGAAAGGGTAAAGAAAGCAAAATGTTAAACATTTTATGTAAATAAGAACAAAGGAAAACATGATTTTTTTTCCAGTCACAATTGAATACTTGGAATTAGAATGTTATAGTAGCATAAATTAGGTATTAACGTAGAGAGAAAAACAACAAATAACAAGAAAACGGGGAACAAACCAAACCAGGAATTAAATTGATATATTGTAAATAAAATGAGTATTAGTGTGTCAAGCCGTTACATTGGTAGCCATGACGAGAAATACATGAATTATTAAGATAACCGAAATTAAATTATAACACTCTCAGCCACCTCTGGATACAGGGCAGAAACGCAACCTAACGGCAAATGAAGATTAAGAAGAAAAACCAACAAACAAACAAAGTACAACAAATTGACCGCATTACGACATGCGACGCCGATGTCAACATTCAAATATAGCTACAGATTGTATATCTGTAATTGTTTTAAGGATTTATAGGACATCCACACCCCGTTCGAACCCAACTACCGTGGGTTCGATCTAGGGGGGGGGGGGTGATGTTATATTTTGAAAATAAATAAAAAAACGAGACCCTCTAAATGGTTAATATTAGCCAGTATTGGGATCGCAATGAGGAAGTAGAAAAGCGTTGACGCAGGAGGTTGCGCTATAAAGAATTAACTTCGCTGTTTTGCTGACTGGAGATTCAAGGTGGTTGACAGTGAAACAATTGGGAAACAAGGAAGAATATTTTAAGTGTAGAAGTAGCATTGAACCGGGAAGTTGCGAATAAGCTTTTTTGTTGTAACGTCACGGCTGCCAGTGGGGAGACGACTTGACCACAAAAAGTTATAAAACAGGCGAACAAATTGTTCACCCCCTCTCTTCTCTTCTTGTTGCTTTTTGGTGGCTGCCAGGTCCACGCCGGAAGCCAAGGCACTTGGTGCAAGTTTAATTTTATCAGTGTATACAACATCTTGAAGATGAAATGTAAGTAGAAAGATTTTCACCTCATTGTAATTTTCAATTCTTTTATCTTAAATAAATCTAGTCATTTTGGGTATGTTAAATTGTGGCATTTGTAATTTCGAGTGATAAGATGATGTCCTTCCTCACCCGTATGGTACTTCATAACATTCAATCATTCAATCCGGGCCATCCTGATTAAATCATATCCTGGGGACAAATGGTGTCAGAAATAGTTAGGGCCCCGGGATATGACATATTGAAAGTAGCGCCACCATTTCCAGCTCACAGGATGACCAGTTTGAGGGGGTCGCATTACCCAACTTTCTCTTTCCAGCAATAAATCCTGTTTCACCCCTCAGCTAAGCCTTAACCTGCAGCTTTTGATTTATGAAAATAACAGTGTTGCCATGCAGAGATTGATGGTGTAAAATGAAAAGACTTGAGAAGACAGGCATCAAATGTTTTGCTACGTAGTGTTCACTACAGATCAGTATAGACTTCCAAAAACACCTGTAACTCGTAACTGAGTATGGAGTATTGGTAATGGACTCCTAAAAGAAAGTAAAAACAATTAAAAACTTTATTACTGGTTGAAAAAATAGTTGCTTCCAGTCTATTACTGTATTATGTGTGGTTGAATGATTCACTCTAAACTAAACTCCGTGGCGCTACATCCCTGGAGGGACTTGGCCTACCACCCGACCGCTGCATCATCTCCCGTAGGCAGATGGCAGGATTGGGGGGCATGTGGTCAGCATGCCGACACACCCACGGTCGTTAATGGTGGTTTTCTGGACCGGAGTTGCTACTTCTCTATCAAGTAGCTCCTCAGTTTGGAATCACGAGGCTGAGTGCACCCCTACCAGACCTCCTTACCTCAGAAAAATCCGAGGAGGTACCGGGAATCGAACCCAGGCCGACGGATCTGTAGTCAGCGACGCTAACCACAAGACCACGCCAGCGGACTTGAATGATTCACAGTTACATATTATCCTGTATATATGAATAAATAGCTTTTAATTGTTTTTGTAGTGAATTATCTTATATATTAATAAATAACCTTCAATTAATTATTTCAGCTATTGTTATCAATTGGTTAATATTATCAGATTAGCTGCGTCTCGAAGTGATCACAATAAGTGGCGTGCACTGTAGTATATGCAAAATATGAAAATATGAAAAGAAAACTAAAAAATTATGTGGATATTTACATTTACATGTGATACTGACATTTTAAAAAAACATACAAACACATAACACTAATCAGTGATTTCAGTTTCCCGCTCTGAACAATTAAAACACACAACTAAGCTGTCATCTGCAAGTAACCATTTTTTTTTCTTCTTCTTCTTTTACTGTCAAAAACTTTTGTTTCTAGTTCCATATGGTACATACAGCTATGAAAATAACAACACTGGCAACTCATTTAAAACTTGTGTTAGGTTATTATTCAGTAACAGTACTAAAGCAGTAAGTAATTACAATTGGAAACTTAAACATATTAAATACAATCATATAAAACAATAAACACTTGATCAGATTTACATAATAAATGAAGTTAAAGAAGCAGGTTGTGTTGTGTCATTTTTAGCCTTCTATTGTGCTACTCTGGTGGAGGAGGCAGAGTAGAGGGTTTTGACAATTGACAAGAGTTTGGTGTAGTCTGGCGTAGCTCGTCTTGAAGACATCCGTCACTTCTGGAATGTTCAGGTCTTTGTGCAGTGTGATGTTGCTAACGTACCATGGAGCATATGTGATCAGTATTGTCTATCTGTTCTGGATTACTTGAATTTTTTTAACGTGTGAAGAGGAAGCAGAACCCCACGTAGAACACTCATATTGCCAGAACTGATTAATGAGATGTATAGAAATTGTTTATATGGCAGTGCAAGATATGATTTTACTTGTATTAAGTGTTTGATTTGTTGAATGCGATTGTCTGAGTCTTGAGAGAAGGTGTGTGATGTGCAAATTTCAGGTTAGTTTACTATCTAGATTGAGGCCGAGGTAACGAACTGACTGAGCTATGGGTATGACAACTTTTCCAAGAGTTATGGGATAATATGTTACTGTATCTCCCTTTTATGTGCAATTTCTGTTAATTTTTATGTGATTTTTATATGTGATTTAAGTTCACTCATTACAATTGCCTTAGATGAATACTCGGAAATTATGATCATGGTTCATTTGGTACCAGTAAGTGTGGTAATCAGTTTTGTTTGTTTCAAACTATTAAAGGCTTCTGCTGATTCAAAACTAAACATAACTTTCTAATTTGCAAGAGTAGTGTGCTTGAAATTGCCCATGACTTGGTTGTTTCAAGCCTGCAAAACAGTATTCATGTTGCCGATGTACAGAAGGTGGTTTCACAATTTTAAACTAGGAGTTATCATTTCTGTTACCTTCTTGTTTCATATTTCCGTTGCATTCATCCTGGGTTAGATTACTCAATGGTTCAAAAGTACTTGATGTGGAATATGAAGATAAATTAGCATTATTGTCCGAGCGTAATCTTTTGGTTTTATTGCTGTTAGTATGGTTGTCATTTGGAATGATAATTCTTTCACACTGGCCATGTGAAGGCTAAGATGGAAAGGCGAAGTCACACTGAAAAAATCCAATGCCATAACCGGGATTTGAACCAGGATCTCCGGCTCTCCGTGCCGATGCTCTAACCAACTGAGCTACCATGGCAACGTGCCGGTACAACATTAAATTCTCCAACTGACTCACAATCCCAGTATACCACCAGGCATTCTCAATATGAGATATGAACCCAGTGGCGACTTACAACCTGTAAGTACTTTAAGACCCGGGCTTAATAGTAAACCACTAGTAGGTCACAGTGGAATGATAATTCTTTCACACTGGCCGTGTGTAGGCTAAGATGGACACGTGAAGTCAGAATGAAAAATTCAATGCCATATCCGGGATTTGAACCAGGATCTTCGGCTCTCCGTGCTGCTGCTCTTACCAACTGAGTTATCATGGCAACATGCTGGTACAACATTAAATACTTCAACTGACTCACATATCCCAGGGAGTCAGTTGGAGAATTTAATGTTGCCTTTGTAGCTCAATTGGTAAGAGCAGCAGCATGAAGAGCCAAAGATCCTGATTCAAATCCCGGCTATGGCATTGAATTTTTCAGTGTGACTTCACCTTTCCATGGTTGTCGTTTTTTCAGTCATGGTATCATAAGCGTAGTAATATAAGTTTTTAGTACAATAAAACATTAATTTAACTTATCACAAAAACTTCCATGTACAAACAATATAATGATTTATTGCTTACGGTAGAATCCATCACAATATGAGCGTTTATATGTCCACAAATAGCATCTTTTATCGCACTATAACATGGAACAAATAAACATGGCCATGGTCTACTCAGATCAAACCACCTTCCTTGAAATTGATAGGACCACTTTTAATTTATTTCTAGCATTAAATAACATGAAGTTTGAAGGTGGAACAGAATAATGCCAGATTTTAGCAAACAAACAGAGAAGTAATCATGAAATGGTGTAATGCAAAGTACCGGTACCCCAAAAAATAAGAACATAAACTCAGCAAGAGCCATAACTAGGAACATGCATAATTCACAATTGCGATAACGTGATTTTATTTGCCAATTTTAATGTTTTTCCATTAAAACGCGAATTTTTAAGTTTTAAATAAATAAAGATAACAATTTTTACATTTATTGCATTCCTAAGTAGGCTATACAGTCAATTCACAATTATCCGTAGGTGAGAAAAAATTTGAATTTCCATGCACTTATTTCGAGTTTCCCGCACTTTATTTCGAATTTCATGGACTTAATTTCAAATTTCTTGCACTTTATTTCGATTCTCCCACATTTAATTTCGATTCTCCTGCAACTAATTTTGATTCTCCCGCACTTTATTTTGCCAGATTTCTCCTTTCACGCACTTAATTTTGCCATATATTCCAACAGTTGGATTGTTCCTTTTTTCAATTATTCGTGCATGTCATGGTCTCAATTAATATTGATAATTAATTGGGAGTTCACAGTAGTTTTAAATAATCCTCTTAGAACAGACATGAGAACATACTTAAAAGAAAGAAATTTGGCTACAATGGTTATTTTTTCATTTGAAAGTTAAATAACCTAAGGTATTAAAATAATACTTGCTTGAGTACTTGATTTCTAGCATTTTACTTTTGATTTTTGTGCATATAATCTAGTGTATCGATATTGTGCCCAGGTTTTGTACTGTTATTATTTTTTATATATATTACAGTGTGTATACGATTGATATAAACATGTTAATATGGGTAAACATTAAAGTGCTGTATGGTATTTATGTGCATGTATGTATGTATATTGATAAGAAAAATGCTAAAATAGGTTAATAAGTGGCTTATCTTCAAAATCATTCTTTAGCTCAACAATTAGTAAATTTGCATTAAACATAATACCAATTTTGGGGGAAAAAAACGCTATCTTTGGGAAAAATAACTCAACTTTTGAGAAAAAATAACACCGCTTTTGGGAAAAAACAAAACCACTTTTGAGGAAAAATAACACTGCTTTTGACCAAACAATAAACACGCCTTTTGCATGTCCTTAGCCATAAAAAATAAGAAATGATAAAGCAAAATACTGATTAGCGTCCAAATAACGTTAAATTATTACCTGTTAATACTCATGTTCTGAAAAGACTTGCCAAGGCCTAATATGGAGAGGTACTGCTGTCGGGAAAGCTGGGTTGCAGCGTCTTGAAGCACAAAGTCCACCAGCAGCTTTGGAACCCGTGCCTCATTTGACTTGTTTACAATTATCTTCAGTTTAGCTGTGATGGGCTTCACAACTTAAAATAAAAAGACCATACAATTCAGTTAACTCTGATGGCATGACGTAGATAAGTCATCATGAAACCAAATAATATTGTCTGTTGAACATTACACGAGAGTATTTTGGAAGAAAACTTCTTCTGACACCAGGATTCAAACCCTTGACCTTTGCCTTTTTTGCAGATGCTCTAGCCAGAGTTCGATAGGAGAGTTCATACGATAGAGATTCCACCTGACACCATGAATCCAACTCTGACTATCTCAGCTAGGAGAGCATCGACACAGAAATCCAAAGGTCAGAGGTTTGAATCCCGGATTCAGAGGAATTTCTCTCCAAAGTACGAGGCACCACCATAAAGTAACTTATCCACGGTCCATTAATGGAAACAAAACAAAATTTAATGGAAACATTTATTGTAACAAATACAGCAAGTGTTCAACTATTTTGTTACATATTCGGTCCCAGAAATGAGACATGTCATAACGTAGGACCAACTTTTGAATACATGTGCCATAGAAGTCTGCCGCCTGGGATTTGAACCGCTGTGTGAAAACCTCCATTTCTCTATCAATCTCTACTATTCTCTGTCATTTCTTAAGGGGTAGGAAAAGATGACATTTTCTGGGTGCATGGTCTGAGCTGTAGGGTGGAGGGTTAAATACCTCCATGCAAGTCAGTAGTATGGTTTTGGGGATGACGTCACAGGTGGGTTACTGGTGGGTTGACTGACCACTGTCCACTCCCCGGCCGGTGGGTTGACTGACCACTGTCCACTCCCCAGCACGCTGACCACTGACCAATGACTACTGACCACTGCCCTTTGGCAACCTGGGTGCTTGCGCCCTTATTGATCATAGCTCTTTTGACCATCTGGCTGCATGCGCCCTTTGCTCCACCTGTGTAGAACAATGGCCTAAGTGTTTTGTGCAAACTATCGGCTCGCTATTGGGATATATTTCGCTATTGGTAAATATTTGTGACATTGTAATATTGCGAGCTTGCATGTCTTAGCGGGAGTCCAGATGTTGTCTGCAGCCTCGCGTCTTGGCTGAGGAGTCTCATCTCCGCGTCCGAAAATAACCCAGCTTACCGCGGCGTGGGGTCATGCATGCACGTGGACGCTGTACCTTAGCGTGTGTCGATGTTGCCGCACATGTCTAAATATTTATGATATTATATTATTGCGGGCTTGCGTGTCTTAGCGGGAGTCCAGATGTTGTCTGCAGCCTCGCGTCTCGGCTGAGGAGTCTCATCTCCGCATCCGAAAATAACCCAGCGGAGGAGCACAGCTTACCGCGCGTGGGGTCCTGCATGCACGCCGACACCGTACCTATGCGTGGGGGACCGTTATACGCGTTGACGCTGTATCCTAGCGTGTGTCGATATAAATACATGTCCCGCGGACGATTTGAGTCATTCAGCTGAAAACCTACTGCTATTTTTACATTGGCTATATTTTAGAATTTATTTCGCTATTACCATTTTTTTTCTGATTTCGCATTGACTATATATTTTGTTTATATTTTCGAGAGATCGACGCCACGCGATACTGCTACGATCAATAAATTTATCGATTGATTTTTATTTTATCCCCCCGCCAGATTGGCCGAGCGGTCGAAGGCGCTAGACTTAAGTTTTGGTCCCCAAAGGGGTCGCAGGTTCGAATCCTGCATCTGGCAGAATTTTAGAAAGTAATTTTTATTGTTATAATGTTTAATCTATAACTGTACCGTGACTTATATAGTTCAGAGTATGGGATACTATCGCTTCTTCTAAATGATACTTAGTTTTTATTTTTTATATTATTATTATTTTTGTAAAGTTATTATTAATTACATCATTAGTGAATAACAGAGTTTAATGACAGCTGCATACGTAATTTAAGATTTTTTAATATTATATTGAGCACTGTTTTCAAACTAAAATTAAGAAAAGTAGAATAGGCATACATATGGACATACGCAAAGCGTAGTGTAACAGGTGGACCTATGCAAAGCGTTTATAATGTGAAAGTGTACGTGGGAGGCATATGGAGCGTAGTGTAACAGGTGGACCTATACAAAGCGTTTATAATGTGAAAGTGTACGTGGGAGGCATATGGAGCGTAGAGTAACAGCTGGACCATTGCAATGTGAAAGTGTACGTGGGAGGCATGCTGTGGCACGAGCCACGCGTGTGGTCTCATCAAATCATATATAAGGAATGATACGTGCGGAGCTCAACAACAGTATGTCTTCTCAAGAACTAGTACTTCAACTATGGGAGGAGATCCCGGACTCCGCGTTTGCAGAGATTATAATCCCAGATATGGAACCTGCGGTCATGGAAAGCTCATATACCATCAACGTGTACGATATTGGCGGTACTAAACTACGTACACAACAACATAAGGTAACATTTATCACAGTCTATAGTATTAATCAACAACACGAAGCAAAGGTTCAACTGTATCCATGTGGAAGACCGGAAGTACAATTTCTTGAAGATGCAAGACACGACGATCAATTCCATTATGAAACATGTAGCGGCGAAGAACATATAACAGCATGTATAGATCCAAAGTTAACATCGCCTGTAGAAGTCTGGGGGAGGAACTGCTCACGCGACTGCAAAGTCTTTATCAAACAATGTCAGAAGGTATGTACATATTTTTTATTGAAGTCACAGATTTTTATTATAGTGGTCTATCATAATTTTATTTCTATTATTATTTATTTATTTTATTTTATTCTTTTCCTTAAAGTTTTTTTTTCAGAATTTTTATTTTATGATAAATCAGAGCTTTATTCACTGATGTATACAAATTCTTCGAAGTCGTTACCATGCATCCTTTCACATCAACATTTATCATATGATTTTGGTTTTACTATGTTTCAGTCTTCGAGGTTCTCCTCAGTTTTCAGAGTTTTATTCACTGATATATGTAAATTTTTCGAAGTCAGTACTAAAAACCCTATCACATCTACATTTATCATACGATTCTTGTTTTCCTTTGTTTCAGATCACTGAGAAGATGATGCGAAAATTTAAACAACAGGTGTTATGTAGAGACGATGACGATGAATATTAATCGCAAGATTTAAAAAAAAAGTATTATGTATACAAAGTAAGAAATAAATGTGTGATATAAAGCAAATCGAGCTCTTACATTTTATGAATGAAAAAGTTCGGGTCATAACCTTAACCAAAACCCCCACTCCCATAATTCCTTCACGCGTCATAGGCCACAAGCATGCTCTATCTATTTTTTACAGGAAGCCGTTAGCCTTTGGAAGGATTGTGTAAATAAAAAACAGACAATGTTATGAATGAATTTATTTCAACTCATGATTACAAAACTCTTTAAAATTATGCCGTGCTTGCATCCAGAGTCTAAGCACCATTACATTCTGCAGGGCACAGTTCATTCCTCGACGTGGGTGAAATAGGCACTTCACATTACAGTCTCTTAATTTGTCCAGCTTCGGTACACCAAGATCGTACATGTTTATAACAGACCTCTGCAGTAGTTTTTCAAAAAATCTAACCTTTTCTAGTCCCTTAGAATAAAGTCCGTCTTCACACTGTAATACACTTTCAAGAACAGGTTTCATCTCATCGTAAGGTAAGTATCCACTCTGCCATGGTATCCCATGCAGATACGATTCCGTGTACCACTGGGATTTAACATCTGGGTATACGTCTTTAGAAGGCCGCAGCACGAAATGTCCCATTCTTCCATCATGCGATAATACAGCAACCTCTTTAGCTACGAATTCCTTGCAAGTTGACT
Organism: Ectobius pallidus; assembly: GCA_964059195.1. NCBI lineage: Eukaryota > Metazoa > Arthropoda > Insecta > Blattodea > Ectobiidae > Ectobius > Ectobius pallidus. The sequence goes on along the minus strand of CAXKWD010000009.1, from coordinate 18,854,341 downwards.
GATAGCCCTGGACATCCAATATGGTGAATTTCTCACACGACATTGGTGATGATGTTGGTCAGAGCAGTATACTCTACACAACGATCGTGGAGGATTAAACAGTAGGCCTTTGTGTTTGCAGGAATGTTGCTTGCTGCTGAAATTTCAACTCTGGTAGTACAGGCTCCCGATTTAAGATCTTCGTTCTTCTTGCTGCAATCGATCACAAAGACTGGCGTGTGCTTTATGAAATCGCTCCTTTTAAGCAGCGGACAATATTTGCAGATGTTATATTTCACCATGCAGGAGGTCAGTATCGGCGCGAATGTATTTTTAAAAGTTTACAGGAATAACAGTTTTTTATCATTGGGTTTGGTCCATCGAAATAACAATCGACGTAATGATTCTCACACCTCAAACACTGCTTTATAATTTCAAGTTCTTTTACATTTTCTGGAAGTCTATCATAAACCCTATAAATAGTCCCAGCCGCGCATTCGGATAGAAACTCAGGATGCAACAATGCCAATTCTTCATCTGTGTGACTGATCAAGTGCATATTATGAAAGAACTTTATGATCGACCTCCACATCATATGCTCCATGACTAATGGAGTGATGAAACCCACCCTTATGTTTATAGGTATAGTTGATATTATCCAGACGAACTCTATCGGTGAAACAAGACACTACACATCTTGTGGGATTGGGTTTGAGGTTTAGTTGAGCATTGCAGTTTATACGGTGGATGGCACAACCTTTGCATTATTTTTAAGAAATAATATCTGAACCGCGAGACTGGAGAGTGAGCGAGATGGAAAGAGGATCACTCCGACAGCACATCTGTTTCCTTAGCACAAAAAAAAACTTTTCATATTGTACAAATTTAATTTATCTCTTACCGCACATGTAAGCATACTACTTAGTAATGGTAACGTTTATCTTCTTCAACATATATCATAGCCATTTCTAGGATATTACAGATTCACAGATCCACTTATACTTTGAGACCATATCGTGATACTTTATTGTTGATGTGTTAGTAAATATCCATTTCATTCTCCGTGATTTAATTACCCTTATTATATCAGGTGACGAGTACAGGTTATGAAGCTCGTAAGCAATTTCGCGTTTGCTCATTGTATCACACCGCTTTCTCTTAACTCTGTTATAATCTCCAATATTTCGTTGTTATGCGAGTGATTCCCCGCCTCAGATGATGCCACCAACAAACGAAGTCTATGAACCAATTCATTCGGGTCATCCCAATACTTATAGTCTATTTTGTGATTCGCATGTAAGTCTTTCCACATGCCTGTACGGTGCGACGAAGCCTCATCGGATGCGTCTGAATATCGATCCTCCTCCTCTTCCGGAAATGAGTCTGAACATTGTTCATCCTCCTCTTCCTCCTCCTCCTCTTCTTCTTTTTTACCCTCCTCTTCCGGAAATAATTTTTTAATGATGTAATGATATTTTTGAGCATTGACTCTACGTATGTTTTCGTTCTCGTCGTAATTTTCTTTGTGAGCACTAGTCTTCTCCAAAATCTCCTTATACGTGGTTAAGTCATAAGGGTTGTATAAATCTTTATTTGGTTTACTTTTCGTTAGTAGTTCAAGTAGTCCAGGACGGCCGATATACCTCTCGTTACCAATATAAATGTTGTCGTTTTTAATGGTGACGGGCGATTTACCAATGGTGAATACCTGCCTATGAGGATTCCATTTTATTCCGTAAACGTCATCATCATTTCTCGGTTTAAGCTGAACGAGTTTCTGGATGTAAGGTGCCGACACTCGCCCGTAGAAATTTTCTAGCATATAGTTATAATGCTTCTGCAGAATTTGATCAGAGGGCTGATATGATCCATATTCCATTTCTGGATCTTGTGATTCATGCTGATTTTTGTCTTTATTCAAGTTCACGATTTCTTCAAAGGGGTAGGTTATCGGATTTACATTATCGCTAATCTTTTGTTTCGACTGAAGCTCGGGTTTTCTTAATGTTAAATATTTGCATCATTTTGGAGTCTTACAGGTTATATCTCATATGAATGGTCTTTATCTCGATCTGAATATCGTTATCTCGATCTCAATCTCAATCTCGTTATCTTGATGTAGGTTTTGACGTTGGTTTCTGCCTAGAAAAAAGTCAGTCCAGATCCTACAAGAGCAAGGACAAGAACAAGAAATAGAACAAGAACAAGAAATAGAAAAAGAACAACAAATAGAACAAGAACAAGAACAAGAACAAGAAATAGGACAAGAACAAGAACGAGAAATAGAACAAGAACAAGAACAATACATAGGACAAGAACAAGAACAAGAAATAGGACAAGAACAAGAACAAGAACAAGAAATAGAACAAGAACAAGAACAAGAAATAGGACAAGAACAAGAACAAGAAATAGGACAAGAACAAGAACAAGAAATAGGACAAGAACAAGAACAAGAACAAGAAATAGGACACGAACAAGAACAAGAACAAGAAATAGGACAAGAACAAGAACAAGAAATAGGACAAGAACAAGAACTAGGACAAGAACTATAACAAGAACAAGAACAAGAATTCTACTGAAACTCTCAACTATTACTCATGACCCAACTTATACTGTAGGCCAAATATATCACAACTTCACATGCAGAATTAAAGTTCATTACACAATTTGATTTACATGTTTTGCGCTTTTTATTTGGTGGTTAGTCCTTGTTCTCGATCTCGTCTCGTCTCGGTCTCGGTCACGGTCTCGGTCTAGGTCTAGGTCTAGGTCTCAGTCTCGGTCTTATGTATTTACCATACATCATCTCTTTATTGCTAAAACTCGTGGCGTCTAACAAAAAAGATCATTTTTAATCACATCTTACACATAATACATGTTTCATCAGACCTCACTGACAGCTGGTGGTAGGTCTAGGTCTCGTTCTCGCAAGACATCATCCTTTTGAAAGAACTTATCACGCTAAGTTTTATCCATCAAACCAATCCAACCTACTCCAATCTAGTTTTACCCAGTCCAGACTGATATTGACCAGTCCCAGACTGATATTGACCAGTCCCAGACTGATATTGACCAACCCCAGACTGATATTGACCAACCCCACACTGATATTGACCAGTCCCAGACTGATATTGACCAGTCCCAGACTGATATTGACCAGCCCCAGACCGATATTGACCAGCCCCAGACCGATATTGACCAGCCCCAGACCGATATTGACCAGTCCCAGACCGATATTGACCAGTCCCAGACCGATATTGACCAGTCCCAGACTGATATTGACCAACCCCAGACTGATATTGACCAGCCCCAGACTGATATTAACCAACCCCAGACTGATATTGACCAACCCCAGACTGATATTGACCAGCCAGAGACCGATATTGACCAACCCCAGACAGATTTTTCACTAACATTCATTATTGTCATCCTCTAAGTGATTTTCCATAGTTCATATGGAAAATGAGGATGACAATAAACAAAATATATAGTCAATGCGATCTCAGAAAAAAAATGGTAATAGCGAAATAAATTCTAAAATATAACCAATGTAAAAATAGCAGTAGGTTTTCAGCTGAATGACTCAAATCGTCCGCGGGACATGTATTTATATCGACACACGCTAGGATACAGCGTCAACGCGTATAACGGTCCCCCACGCATAGGTACGGTGTCGGCGTGCATGCAGGACCCCACGCGCGGTAAGCTGTGCTCCCCCGCTGGGTTATTTTCGGATGCGGAGATGAGACTCCTCAGCCGAGACGCGAGGCTGCAGACAACATCTGGACTCCCGCTAAGACACGCAAGCCCGAAATAATATAATATCATAAATATTTAGACATGTGCGGCAACATCGACACACGCTAAGGTACAGCGTCCACGTGCATGCATGACCCCACGCCGCGGTAAGCTGGGTTATTTTCGGACGCGGAGATGAGACTCCTCAGCCAAGACGCGAGGCTGCAGACAACATCTGGACTCCCGCTAAGACATGCAAGCTCGCAATATTACAATATCACAAATATTTACCAATAGCAAAATATATCCCAATAGCGAGCCGATAGTTTGCACAAAACACTTAGGCCATTGTTCTACACAGGTGGAGCGAAGGGCGCATGCACCCAGATGGTCAAAAGAGCTATGATCAATAATGGCGCAAGCACCCAGGTTGCCAAAGGGCAGTGGTCAGTAGTCATTGGTCATTGGTCAGTGGTCAGTGGTCAGCGGGCTGGGGAGTGGACAGTGGACAGTCAACCCACCGGCCGGGGAGTGGACAGTGGTCAGTCAACCCACCAGTAACCCACCTGTGACGTCATCCCCAAAACCATACTACTCAAGTATCCTGCAAAAGTTCAGCTAGGAGATGTTTCAACATCCACTCGGATCTCACTCCCAGTGATTTCCATCTTTTTCTACACCTTAATAAATTACAGAGAATGACAGCAAAGCCGAGATGATTGTCGCACAGTGGTTCAAATCCCAGGTGGCAGACTTCTACGACACAAGTGTTCAAATGTGGTCCCACGGAATGACAAAAGTCTCAATTCCTGTGGCGAATATGCTGAAAAATAGCTGAACACTTGCTATATATGTTGCAATAAATATTTCCATGAAATTTTGTTTTGTTTCTGTAAACAGCCCTAGGGAAACTTACTTTGAGGATGGCCCTCGTACTTTCAGCTGGCGTGTTACATCTTCACAAATTTTGTTTAGGAATGTGTAGGCCTATTGTATTTACCAAAATATAAAATGATTTTTAATTTAATATAATAACCCTTTCTTGTGGCTTATGGAGCTTTACAAAGCAAATATTTAATCTCCTAATTAGCTCAAGAATGAGTGATCAATCCAGTGTAGGGAAATGTAAAATTTCAACCAATTATTGCTGTCTACTGCCTTACCTTTACTGTTTATTTTCAGTGAGGCTATTTTCTATTTTCTATTTTCTTTTGTATGTGAATTTGTACCAAAGTACTGTAATATCTTTATAGCTTCTTTGATTTAAACTATCATCATTCATTGTAAACATAATCACTTCATCAAGATCAACACATCCCTTTTCCCACACACTTTTTATTTTTATTTAATACTTTGATACTTACTGGTCCCTGTCCTGGATTCCTATCAGAGGCCTCTATATGCACTATACAATTCGCAACTTATTAATTTATTATTACATAGGTTATCTAAATTATTTATAACTTAATCTAAAGAATATAGGGCCTATATACAAAAAAGAGAGAAAAAAGTTTAACAATTTAAGAAGAACAAAAACATTGATGAAACAACAACGTTGAAAAGATTTCCCACACATTTATAATAATAAAGAAGAGGGACTTCCATCATCATTTAATTTTGATATTTCTGTGTTATAAACAATTGTTCGTTTAATTAGTGTGGCCATATCCACCCTATTATTACTAGAGCAAAGAGTGTAATCTAAAAAACAAAACCAGCTTATTACTATAGCAAAAAGCTTGCAAGCCTACAGCATGACCATCAGTATAATATCATCATCAGCTATCTATATATCATAGTTAGGGTTCAGATGTTTATGGCCTAAAAAAGTGGAAAATATGACTGCAAATACATGTATCAATTTAAAACGTTTAATAACACTAAATTATTACATACCATTAATTCAATCAGATAATCACTTTTTAACAACTTTATAGGTGATTTACTGTTTTACTTGAAAATAACTTCTAATCTGTTAATGTTTCCAGAAACTACTGCAAATGTGAACTGAAAATATTTTTGAAACATGTCTATTGGAAGTTGGAAGTTGTTAACAACAAGGAGGAAGAGGTAATTGTGCTATACTCTCCTCTGAAACATACATTTATACTCCAGAAGGCCTCATGAAGTAATTATTACCTGTTTAAGTGTTTAGGATTTGCAAAATGAATCTTGTGTGCTGTTTAAATTGGTTCAATTACTATTTTACTTTGGCATATTGACATTTGCAATACGTAATATGTTATTTCAAGTTCTTAAAACCTATAGAGTTTTGTCTGGACAAGAAATGTCAACATTCAGAACAGGTTGTTTAAAGGGTTTGTGTAGTGCATGGCAAAAAATCTTTGTTTTAATCACGTAAATTGAGTGGTCACACTTCTGGTCAATAACACACACTCACAATCATAATGGACCTCTCAATGTCTTTACAAATTAAATAGTTTCAAAATGTGGAAATGGTAAGTAGTGAAACATTTAACGAGTAATGGAGTAGCTTCTTCCTCTACCTCCACCCCGGCACCTGCTGTCGCTCATGTTCCCCAGCATGCGGGCTACTCAAGCGAGATGTACAAGTGCCCTTATGGAATAATACAAACACGATTTCACCCATTTACAGTTCATATGAGCAGCTATTTTTTTGCATGTGTCTATCTGTAATGAAGACCTATCAATATGCAAAATTTGAGGGTAGGTTTCGACATGACATCTCGTACGGTTCCCTTGTCAGACCAATTTCCCGACACCCACAGAAAAGAACTGTGCTTACAATGGACTTGAGATTTTCACAGTTTTCAGCTGGCTGGTGTGATCAGTTTTATCAAACTGCGATATGATATCACAAGACACCCCTTCCATAACTTTCATAAAATTTTCTGTAATATCTACAGAGCTTTTGTGATATTCAGTTTTCTCTTGGTAATTAAATTTTTCTATTGCATTCTTATATTTTGTGAATACACAACACACAAGATCACTAACATTTTCATGTCTTCCTTTGCCAACTTCATCTTTTCCGAATTAAACACACACTTTACAAAGCGTCCTGAATAGGTGAGCCATGGATAATTATTCAACCGAGTTGAAAAGAAAAGTTACACTTACCAAGTTTTGGAAAAAATGTAAGAGAAAGGTGTCAGTGAATGTTTCATCAAATCTTGTCTGTCTTTGTCACTTATGGATTTATTTATGTACAGTCCAACAACCTGACCACAGTTTTTCAGCTTTTCAGTTTCACCCACAGTATCCCTCACAATCAAAATCAGAGGTAACTCACTTGAATTCTTGCCATGTTCACTTGTAAGGCCCACTATTTGGTTCTTGCTCATTTACAGTGTGTGTATTTTCACATTTCTTCTTCTTCCAAAATAGGCCAGGCAACATAAGCCAAAAAAGGGAGTGTAGGCGAATTAATTCTCGGAAAGCTGGAAACGATTTTAATCTCTTCATTTGCATGTAAAAAGGGTTTATTGAAGTTTGCACCCATGCACCCATTTTATGCTTGTGCTGCATGAGGGGTGTCCAAAAAACCTAGAAATTTTCAGACTTTTTTCAGTTTTCCCTAATAACTCCTAAATGATGAATTTATGGGAAAATTTTACTCTTTTATGAATGAAAGTACATAAAATTGTGCATCGAATGAGTACTTTACATTTAAAATTACCTCAAGTGGTTAAGAAGATATGTGGGGAAATTAGTACATTGCGACTCACCGGAGTCCCCCACTCCTACTCTCAATCCCTCCCCTAGCGGTGGCATTTGAACTACTAGAAGCGACGGTAGCGCCATCTCTTAATGAACTGATGAAACAGAAAAAATAATTTGTCTCTTTTTTATTCTCTTCTTCTCTTCCTTTCCCGTCTCCTTCCTCTCTTCCTCTCACCTCCTCTTCACCCTACCTACCTATTTGAGACCTATTCCTAATAGTAAATTTTGGATTGACCGGGATTCGAACCCGGGACCCCTAGCATTATAGCTAGGAGTCTTGAACACTACGCTACGATTTAATGTTGAGCACTGAAGGAAGCTTTCGTATATTAGAGTTATGTTAGGGGGATTTCATGAGTTTTAACGCAAGAATCGGTTTTTATAAGTAGTTTGGTACAAGGGAATTTTCGTGCATTAATTAAGCCACATTTTATGTTATAAAACGGCGTTTTTTATAATTATGAAATATTATGTATGGTACAAGGGTATTTTTTTGTATTGTGAAATAGCCTATTTTGTTGGAAGGGTCTTTTTATAATTGTGGAATATTACGTAGAGGTGCAAGGGGCTTTCTTTTGTGAAATATTAGGTGACATATCAATTGCAATTATGCATTACCGGCGTTGAGCAACGGCTACAGGCATGAAGGTATGCGTTGCGGGGAAGTGGCGGCACGTGGGAAGCGGCCAGGTGAGTGGCGAGTGGAAAGGGGAGCAGGGTGAGTCACAGTACTAACTTGCCAATATGTGAGTTCAAAGAACAACCATTTTTCCTATTTAAAAAAATCGTGTTTTGAATTTTTAAACCCTATTTTCTCATTCTAAAATGTATTATATGCAATAATACATTTGGACATTATAGTGCACTGAATGCTGTATCAGATATACCTAACATAAAATGGGGATTTTGGGGGAAAAAAAAAGTATGAGTTGGCTCCTCAAATAAAAATTCCCTCCTTATCAGGGATATATTTTTCTGCATTTCATAAACTTCAGTTTAAATTCCAATGCAATTACTAGAAACATGCGCCTATGTCTCGAAAGCATTATTGGAAGCAATTTCGGTCAAGTGAAGTTCTCCAGAAAGAGAAGAGTATTACCAATGCGTGGCTTTCCAGCTTTGCGAGAATTAATTAGCCTACACCCCCTATATTGGCTCAGTTGCATGGCCTACCATTATCCAACTTAAGATGAAACAGGTCGTGACATCAAGACAAGGATTAAAGAACATGAAAGAGACATTGAGAATGGTAAACAGGTAACTGGGTTAAATCAGCATATGATATCGGATGGACACTATATTGGAGAAGTGAAGTTTTTAAAAGTGGAACATGAGAAGATAAATAGGAAGGTGTATGAGGCATGTAGGATAATAGGCAAAGGAGAGGTCTCTTTAAATACATATGATGGGGATTTAGGTGAAGAATGGCTGGGACTTATTAAGAGGTTAAGTTCCTTCCGGTGCCTACAAGTCATTTGGAAAGCAAGGAGAATGGTTTCCCAAGAATTGGATCAACAAGCAAGGGAGATATACAAGGGTCACGGTCGATTCTTGTCAGGCAGCGGATCAAGACGACATCCTTGCACCGGCAGCTACAACTTCCAGTCAGTCCACCTGAGGAAGATCCGGAGGTCGGACCGAAACGTAGTGATACGAGTAAGTATATTTTAAACAAGATCCACTTTTTTTAATTTTTTGACATATTGTTTTTTATATTTAAGTAAAAGCTGATACTTGTAAGTAACTACTGAAAGTAATTACTTGTACTAACACTTATTACTAGTAGTAACTACTTGATTATTCAGGGTTGGTACTTAACAGCGAAGCACTTTTTTACATCATTTTAATTAATGTGCAAATTTAAGACAATCTCACATTTAAAAAGAATTGTAAAAAAGAGAAACCCTGGGATAAATATGGAAGTTTACTCACTGAAGTCAAAGTCTTCTTTATTGATGCTGAAGGTTTCCAGACCCTTCCTCATCTCATTGCGCCAGCAGAACGGTGCATAGCCAGAGCCTACAAGATCAGAGACAAGCCCACTTGCCCCACAGGAAGGATTCCAGTATATGGAAAAAGACTCCATGCGGATCAACTGGTACACTGAAGATGCCCCTTGAGGCGTGATGGAAGGTTTCCATTTGCTGTAATATTTATTCATTTTTAAAAATTAGGCATTTAACATAGTAGGGTAAGACTTATTAATCCTCCATTTGTCAGCTAGATGGAAATTTAATATTTTTCAAATGAAAGGATTTAGGATTCTGTCGCTTTAGGACATCTTACATGATACTTTTGCCATTGTTTTTCAGAAATGGCAATCTTATCTTGCCATAAACAAACGCACAAGAATGAGTGATGAAGGATAAAGACATATGTGTTCCAATAGCCTCTTATGTCATAGTGCTTTCAGATTTCATACTCTCGGGAATGTTTAAAAGAAGATGGTTTTCACCTTCTGTGAAATTTGTTTGACCTCTTGGCGATTATTTTCCATTATGTCACATACAAGTAGCAAACAGCTGAAAGAATAGACTCATAAGATCTCGGGAGGCTGTAGCGACAATACCAAACTGATTATAGCCTTATAGTGAATACACAGGAAGAATTTTCGATGCAGTAAATAGCTAAATGTTCATATCTTATGGAAGCAACAATTCCAAAAATTCATCACTGAACTTACAAAACCAAGAACATAAAGAATACATAGTTTTTGAATCCATAGTAATAGTTTTATTATTCCTATAAGATGTAGGATTATTTTTGAAGGTATAAGGTGGTAAAATACTTTTAGACATCAATTCATCTTGAATTTAAAATTTTAATTGAACTAAGTGATAGAAAGTGATCAAAATAGAGACTACAGATAAGAAAATAACTAAACACAAAAGAATTTTTTTAATTACTTCTTTTACTGAAATCAAGTGATGGTAGGATTTCAATTTAATAAAAACATTTACTTAAATATGAAATGAGCAGGGTTAAGAACTTACTTGTTAGTTGTCTCAACAGAAATGCTCTGGATGCAGACTCCACAGGCAAAGGGGCAATCAGGATTTGTGACTGTATCTTCATAGCGAATGTGAATGTTACGAACATAGATCTGAAGATTATTTATCACTGTTGTTACTAAATTCTCCAGGAATGTCTTGGAATCTTGTGGTCCTGTAAAGTAAATCATCTCATAAGCACGTGTTAAATATTATTGCAGTACAATAAGGTGAAGAATTATTTATTTTTTCAGAGCTATTTTAATGAGAGACAACACTATCAATTTTATAACTCATAATGAATAAAATTAGGGAATATTCAAAACGAGTTTGGACCATAAATATTTTGTTTGAATGACAAATAGGCCTACTATTATTGCCAAACTATAAAATGCACTCATGAAACGTTAATGGGATTGGAATGGGTCATTAACATAGAAATTGATGTTTTTTGAAAGGGCATTAGTCCAAACTAGTAAATTTCGAGATAATTGATAACGTTTGTTTCTGTCGTGGCAGGCTGTAGACAATAAGTTACACCTCAGAAACAGTTAACTTGTTCACAATCATATAATTACTTCAAAAGAAACTCTGATTATCACCCTCATGACACCAGATCTTCACATCAAATACATCTCAACACTCATAGACTCACCAAGAGCCTACAAAGCATTTCCCACAAATGGTCGATATAACAAACGTCCAGAAAATGTAACAAAATTAACAGGAAGATCTTTCAAGAATAAAGTTAAAAAACTATTGCTGGAATACATGCCACTTAATGAAGATGAGTTTCTGAGTTGGAATCTTACGGAGAGCTGAAGTGTTCTATTTGTTTATTTCATCACAATTCATTTTATTTCATTCTGTTTCAAACTATATTATCTGTATCTCTGTATCTGGTACCCTATGATCCCCAGGTGGGGCGAAGGGGCCTCCAAGTGGAGGTTTCATTACCTATACTAATTTTGATATGCTTATTTTTCCGAGAGAGGATAGAGGGACAGGTGGTAAGCCCATCGCCTCGCAACCCTCCTCTGGAAACTAAGTATTTCTTGGACGTGAAAGGGCCGAGAATTTTGTCCAGAGGCTCTAATTTAGGCTTGGAGTTCTTTTACGTGCCGTAAATCTACGACATGGGACCCCCAGCTTAAAGTCCCTCCCGGAGGACTCCGTGCCCAGGATTTTTACGGCCTGAAAAAATCCATCGACCACGGCCGGGTTTGATCCCGCGCTCTGCGGATCTAGAGGCGGGCACGCTGCCTCTAGACCACCGCGGCCGACAAACTATATTATAACTTAAAATCATTTTTGTCAGCTCATATTTTATCAGTAGGCCTATATTTTTTGTGCAATTGAGTTGTACTAGTGTATTTAATTCATATCTAACAAATATAATTTATTGTAGGCCTATACTTACTATACTTGCAGAATAATTATGTATCAAACTTGACTCAGTCAATGTAATACATCTGTATTACTTATATGAAATCAAATAAATAAATACACTTCAAAATTAAGTATAGTATATACTTATAGTATAGTATGGTATAGTAAATAAGTACAGTATAGTACATTAGTTCTGAAGACGAATCAGTCATTGAGTGATGTCCTTTAAAACATAATCCAATTCTTTGTATTGCTATGATGCCCTTTTTAGGCTAAATGCTGTATCTAATTATTTAATGACATCATAGAACAGGAAGAAAGTAAAAATGGCCAAATTACTGAGTGATGCTCTCTCAAAAGAACCAATGAGTTAAATATGCTTGGTGGCCCTAATCTGTGAGGACTTCAAAGAAAACCCAATATAGGTAGTCATTATAAAATTTATAGAACGTTTATATAGTGAAGTTAATAAATGTATAATAATACTTGAGATGGAGAATTTAACATACAGTAACTTCACTTAATTCTAACTAACCTGAACATGTTTCGAGCCAACATCTTGACTCATCCTCAGCTATATACATGTTTAAGTGAAGTTATTGTACTGTCACAAAGCGATGATTCACCCAGGAATTGCCAGAATTCGTCAGACGTCTAGAAAAGGGGCGACTCTCTTATTGCTGGTTGCAGCGGCGCGCCAATCAGCGCGGCCTACAGAGAACATGTCACAATGAGTGGACTGTGCGCACTCGTGGGAGAGGCCGGATTAGGGGCCACATGCTAAGGGGTGTGACCAAGCACCACTGCAGGCTTCTAGATTATACGCGGAGAGAAGGATCGTGACGACAGCTCCAGAACATTCATCGGGGCTATATATAGGGCCGCGAGCGAGCAGAGTCAGTAACAGTGAGAGAGAGTCAGAGTCAATGTGTGAACTGGACGGAGTGAACCGATCAGCACGACCTCAAGTAATATCGGCCAAGCACGAGTAAACCTCTGTAAGCGGAGTGCGGTGAGAGGGGTTGGTTCACAAGCAGGTGGATACTAGCGTTCTGATTGGGCAGAGAAAAGACGAGCCTCTCTGTTGTAAGCGAGTTGTAAACATTTGCCTCCAGTGTGCAGTGTGTTCCAAGCTGCAAGGTGACAGTGCTTTCTTAGTGAATAGTAGCATGGTATGACGTCACGTACCGCTCCTCGTTCTGCTCAGAGTTTTTCTCGTGCTTGGTCGATAGTAAGTGTGACTTGAAGAACTGAGGACCTGGATGGTGTAGACTGATCAGCGCGACCTCAAGTAACTGTGACTTGAGGAGCTGAGGAGCCAGTGACCGGAGGGACTAGTGAACGGAGGAACTAGTGAACGGAATACCTAGTCAACCGGAAACTAGTGACCGATGGTGTAGACTGATCAGTGCGACCTCAAGTAACTGTGACTTGAGGAGCTGAGGAGCCAGTGACCGGAGGGACTAGTGAATGGAGGAACTAGTGAACGGAAGAGCTGGTGAACTGAACTGGGACAGTACCGTTCCGGTTAACTCAGCGCGACGGGTGGATCATGCAGCGGCAGAAAGGACTGCGGAGTTGAACGACGTGGCGTGGAACTACCTGAACAGGAAGTCAGCACAGTGGGAGTGAGCACCGAACCAAAGAGTGGACTGGAGAACATTCAGGAGTTTTCTAGTTGTATAGAGCACTGGTATAGGAAATAAAGGAACCTCCATTCTTCAGTTAGAGAACGAGTGTTCTGATTTCGAACCCCGACGAGCCCTTCTTACAGTATGCTGAATTCTCCATCACAAGTATTATTATATGGGTAGTCATGTTCATGGGATTAGAATACTGGTAAGTCATAACATAAGAGTTAAAATAAGTTTGGTAACCAGTGCTGTTTTAATGTACAGAGGCCTCAAAATATTGAAAACAACAGCAAATTGAGCTTTCGGGGTCAAATCATGTAACTTATTAATAGTTCTGGAGCAAAGATTTATTTACTGAACAATATACAATTTGACTTACTGCTTCCACAATATTGTATATTACAATTAGAGATAATACAATACCAGCATCTCTCATTTCCCTCTGTCTTATAATATTCTTGTATTGACCTTCTCGTCATCCTTAAAACATGGCTTTGCAAGTCTGTAACTTATGTCTACTCCTAATCTTAAAACGAGTAAAACTGAGATTACAAGAAAATAAAGCCATTCAAGAATTATATTAAGTTGGTTATTTATTTATTTATTTATTTTTCCAAACGAATAACTTTTACTGCTTTATTCTAATTAATAACAATTCCAAAAACTGGAGTCAAGCTACCCAATTAAGTATTATTGTATTGGGCACTTCTTTAATCTGAGGCGTATTCTGAAATACTATATAAAATGCTTGCTGAAAACACACTCATTTCTTATCGTACGACCATAACTTTTCTAAGCACCAACACCAATAATAGTCATACACATTCATTTCCCAACCTACTAGTTCCATGATTTCCACACGGAGTCAGTTGATGCTTTTGTATAACTGATCCAGGCACCAGGGAGTAGGAATGATGTATAGAAAAGTTCTACTCTAAAGAAATAAAGACTAACAATAATTAATAACAGAAGAGTGGAGTGTTAATAACTGTGTATTTATTTATATAAACTTTGATGGTCAATCGTCTCTGCTTAAACATCAAATAGGTTATTATTAATAATATACTAGCAGGTGCCCATAGCTTTGCTCAAGATAATTTATTTTAAGATTAAAAATTAAGAGCAAAATAATTAAAACAATATATTAATTATATATACTTACATGCAAATCATTCATAAACTAAACAATTAATAATTATAATGAAACAGCTAAAAATCTGGCTTTGGAGTGCTTCCACAATTAGAAAGAGCCTCTATCGTATTTGACATTATAAACAAACGAATTGACCAAGGTGAACTCATAGAATCGAAATGATCGATAACTTCATGCGATATATTGAAAAAATCATTATGCTTTTATTTCCAAGTTATGACAAAAAAAAAGGCAAAGCCATCTGCAATTGATCTGATAATTGAAATGTATTACCGAAAAATGATTCTTCAATAGCACAAAAAATTCACGTTTTCTGCCAGTTTTTACTCATAACTCACAAACGGAAGCCAAAATTAAAAATCCGGCTGAGAGATGCATTCGGCCGTCCTTCAGTCCATCTATATTTAAAATATCAGATCTCTGCGTGCAGTATATTTTGCTGGGCATCACGTAGAGACAGACAACACTTTCTCTTATTGTTATAGATTAGGTTTTTTTTTAACATAGTCCCAAGGAAGTCGAATTTTTACATTCACTTTCTTGATTCGGCCCTGTTGGTGACCCTAAACTATGAGCACTTCTGAGAAAACCCAACACAGGTAGCCATGTAATGAGAGAATAATGCTCATGGTAATGCATACTTTCAAAAAAATAATTAGTAATTTATGAATTTTTAGAAAAAAGGGAATTGCTTACAACAGTAGATGACAATGTTGAACAATGTTAATACTATCCGTGCATGATATCTTGGGCGCTGGTTTTACAGGGAAGCGAGGGTCGTAGGGGAGGAAGAGACAGCTAGCCCGCCTGTCTTTCTGCAGTATTGTCAACCAATGAAACCACATTTCAGCAGAATCGTGCATTTGGTAAGAACACATCAACAACGTAGGTGTGAGATATGTGGACAAACAATAAATTGAATGCCAAGTTGGATAAATACTTACAGTGAATCGTCCTCACTATTTCATCCCATACCATATTCATTTCAATTAATATCAGTTGAAATTTACTGACATAAAATACACAAACAATAGAAAAGTTGATAATCAATAATTGCATGGCCTACTGTAAAGACCAGCATTTTTCAACCAATAGTAGGCTACGCCATGAGAAAATTAAAATAAAGTTATCAATCCTTAAGATTAACATTTAATGTATAACGATTTTAATGCAATGCAATAATATAACAGGGTGACTGTATTCCATAACAATTAATTACATAAGGCTTTGGTTATCAAATAAGTCATTTTCCTCCAGAAAGTTTGGAAGCTTGTATTAAGCATAAAGAAGAGTCTTAGCAGAGCATAGTTTACCATTTCGTGTTGTAAAACGTAAGAGAGGTAAGGCA
This sequence comes from Ectobius pallidus, assembly GCA_964059195.1. Lineage (NCBI taxonomy): Eukaryota > Metazoa > Arthropoda > Insecta > Blattodea > Ectobiidae > Ectobius > Ectobius pallidus. Next base: position 18,838,405 of record CAXKWD010000009.1, on the reverse strand, counting down.
TTTAAAAGTGGAGAAAACTACAGGCCTAATTTTAAACTATTTAATATGTTTTGTGAAAAGTTCGCTCAACTTTCAGTCCTTCAATTTGACATCAGATTTCACTGAAGTATTAGAAATTAGCATGTACAGAATTCTTAAAAGAGGTGTTAGCACCAGGAAAGTGTTGGACAAACAATGTGACATGTTTGTGAAATCAGCAATCCGCAAAATTGTGTTTTTCTCCCATAACAACTCCATACGTCAGAAAAAGGCAATGTCAACAGTAAATAAGGATCCTGAGACAAAATGAAAGCTTAGTATTGAAGCCACTAGATGTCAGGGTGTATAGCATACTTTGTGTTTCAATGTTGTCAGTTCTGCTTATGGAATTGAACAAAACCTACCAAATGAGGACTAGGGAGCCAAGCGCCTAAGAAATCGTGCAAGGATAGTACAAAGAACTGATTTTTTATGAATCTCAGATGGCAATAAAATTTCTGCTTCTTTGAAAAAGCTAAAGCAACAATTTTTACTCGGTTGAAGAGGAAGAATAGAAAGTAAACTAAACTAAAATCAAGCTTAGAAATTTGAAAAATGAACTTTTAAAAATCAGTGTTTGCAGGTGAACTATCAGCACCTGCTTATATAATGATCACCAATGGTAAATGAATTTCATATAAAATGATAAAAAACCTCACATCATACCTGCTCCAAGCAGGCTATCTCCTTCTAAGTCTTCCAGCTTCTTTTTCTTGGCTGCTCTAATTAATCGCTTCTCCTTTTCTGGGTCATAAGGACGATCTACAACTGGCCCAGTGATTATATAAACATCCTGCAACAACATATAAAAGTATAGTGATCTTATAAAATCCTTAATACTTCCTCTCTTTCCACCCCCAACTCTACCGCTCCCCTATCTCTTTGTCTCATGTTCACATTATACACATGCACATTTAGGACGTTTCACTATCTGGTGGCAGTTAAGATGTATTTTTGGATTAGTTAATTTTTAAAGAACTTCCATTTTTATGGGGTGAAGCATTAGTAGTGAATAAGCAATGTTAACTCTAAATAATGTCGGTTGTTTAAACTCAAACTTCACTTACTTGTTTCTATTTAAGAATCATGATTTCGATCAGCCTCCTGATCATCCTCAGCTTGTGTCCGACTGATTTGAATTTCAGTTGTTTGTCCTTGTGACGCTAGAGCGGGTTGTGTGTTCGGTGACTTCTGTGGCGGGTAGAAATTTTGAATGAGGCTACTCTATATATATGTGTCGAAATTCATCAATTTGTTTTTGTGTTTTTGAATGAAGATGTTCTCCCATGCTGTGAGTTCTGTCGGTCGCTGGATACTTTTTAGTAATTTTGTTTCTTGACTTATGTTGTGGCCACCATTCCAAAAGTGGTGTGCTGCTACAGCTGACTTGTCATACTGTTGGTATTTTATGTATGACAAGTCAGCTGTAGCAGCACACCACTTTTGGAATGGTGGCCACAACATAAGTCAAGAAACAAAATTACTAAAAAGTATCCAGCGACCAACAGAACTAGAGCATGGGAGAACATCTTCATTCAAAAACACAAAAACAAAGTGATGAATTTCGACACATATATAGAGAGTAGCCTCATTCAAAATTTCTACTCGCCACAGAAGTCACCGAACACACAACCCGCTCTAGCGTCACAAGGACAAACAACTGAAATTCAAAACAGTCGGACAAAAGCTGAGGATGATCAGGAGGCTGATCAAAATCATGATTCTTAAAAAGAAACAAGTAAGTGAAGTTTGAGTTTAAACAAACGACCATATACTACATTATTTAGAGTACCACTTCACTGTAAAAATTCCCACGTAATATATTATATAATGTTAACTCTGTTTATTCAAGTGGCAAATACGAGTAAAAGGTTGGGTTTTTACTACCCATACCATTTTGATACGCAGAAATAGTATCTTTGTGTAAATAAATTCTTTCTTCTTTTATTTGTATATTATACAGTGTATTTCATGTACGAGTTGGCCAATCATGTGGGTTTCTGTGTTGCTGCGGTCACACTCTAACTCCCAAGTGATCGGGTGATATATCTATGCAAATAAAGCCGCTAATGGTGTAATGATTCAGGTTCTCATGATCACAGTTAAAATTACAATGAAATCAACCACATACCTCATCACAAGAGATGTTGGAAATGTCCTCCTCTGGCATCCACACAACATTGGCACCTTTTTAGGAAATTTTCTTTCACACGTATGAGTTCAGCTTCCGAGATAGAGTTAATGTATCTTGCGATATTGTCTTTAAGTTCTTGTAACATTATGTGACTATTATTTATTGGGAAACTTGAAAAATAAAGTGTATACATCAATTCCCCATACATTAGAGAGCCAATATCACAAGAGAAATGAACACTATCTCAGATGCTGAACTTATGCACGTGAAAGAAAATTTACTAAAAGGGTGCCAGTGTTGTGTGGATGCAAGAGGAGGACATTTCCAACGTCTCTCGTGATGAGGTACCGTGGTTATTTTCATTGTAATTTTAACTGTAATCATGAGAACCTGAATCATTCCAATGTTAGTGGCTTTATTTACATAGATATTTCACCTATTCACTTGGGAGTTAGAGCTGTGGCCGCCACGATGCAGAGACCCGTGTGACTGGCCAACTTGTACATGAAACGCACTGTATTTCTGGGCGTTAATGAACAACACCGCAAAAGTTTCGCTGCATATAGATGGGACATAGACAAGAACTTTCACTAGGAGTTTAATGCTCCATGGGTTAAATTTTCATGTTATAACTAATGACCGGATTCTTAGGTTTTTACCTATTTTTTCCTTACTTCTAAAACAAAAAGCGCTCATACACTTTTTCGAATCATGTCCATAGTATTCACCCACATTAATTCTGTGGCACCTAAAAATACCTAAATGGGGTATAAAAACCTAAATATACCTAAACGGGATATAAAACCTAAAATATCTAATTAAGGCTCCTTTCTTTTTTGTTTTTTTTGTTTGTCAGTTGAGAAATCGATATTTTGCGGGGAGAGAATTATTTTTGTCGGGTAGAAATTAATACCACCAGCGCTTCATTCAACCCATTGTCGTCTAGGGCGGACATTATCAAGAGAGGAAAAGAGTACCGGTGTATTCCTTTTAAAATACTCGTACGAACAACCATTGTTGCCATGTACTGCCCTGTTATTCCTCCTGAGTGGTCACACTGTGAATTTTAAGAAGACTTGTTAATTATGCCGAAACAAATGAAATCGAGTTTATTACGGCAGTGGATTGGCGACGATCTGAATTTCACTACAGATGACAAAGTAATATTTTGTCAAGCCTGCCAGAAACACGTATTATTTACGTTTCTAGAAAAGGGGGAAGTTTTCATCCCTAGTTGATCTGTTGTGCGGTTAGCATGCGTAATAACCGAAAATAAGGAAAATAATCAGTTTCACATTATCCCCATCTAACCATAAAGCATTTTACTCACTAAATTAGAAGCATCGAATTCAAATCCTGAGAAGGGTAGTGTCTAGATACAGTATTAACTATTAACTAAGAGATAACAGGAAGAACTTCACAACTGAGAAGCTTGAAAGATATTTAGTGATATACTGTAACCAAGAAATGTGAGGCAATCTTATTTTCACTGCTTCTTTTGATTGTTTATGCTTTCTTTCTTCAGTTGTATAATATTGTCTTAAAGCAAGTTTACACAAATTTAAGTCAATTTTGTTAAGTTAATCTTTACAAGTATTATGTATTCAATCCTATGTATCACATTAAAATTAATTAAACCAATTATTCTACTTGAAAACGATATTTTGGACAAAAAACCTAAAAAAAAACTATTTCACCTAATGGAAAACCTAAAAAAGTGTTTTTAAAAACCTAAAAATCTGGTCCCTAGTTATAACATAAGATCTCCAAAGGGTGTGCACGTCATTGAATTCTAGCATTTGAAATTATGAAAAACAAAGGTAGTACTTTAACACAGTGAACATGGTATTGTGATGGGGTAAAAGGAAAGTTTAAAATCTTGTTTGGTTTTAGGTACTGATTTTTTCATTTTTTTTATTGTCTCAACTGTGAAAAAATGTCAATATCCTAGGCAAAAATACAAGTGGAACTTTGTAGTTAACAATTGAGTTATGAACTCAAAAGTAATACAGTAGCAAGCAACCATTTGATTAGTCTGTAAATTTCTCATATTATGAAAACTCTAAGTTATGGCCTAGCTGTTGACGATTAAGAATCAAGTTTTTATTGAACATTAAAAAGGCATGAAGTCAATTTACTGAAAATTGTAGTTGTATTTCACTTCAAGCACAAACATACTATACAGTGGTACCTCGAGATACGAGTGCCCTAACATACGAGTTATTTGAGATATGAGCTGTCGAGCGAGCAAAGTTTTGTTTTGAAATACGAGCGACATTTGAGAACCGAGGAACAGCCAGCTGCGACGCTGCACATGTCCCACCAGTTTACTGCGCCTGCGCCTCGTGCATTATCCCATGTATTCCCCCAGTGTGCTTGTTTACCTCGCTGTCGAAGTATCTTTGCTAAGTTTTTCTAGGGCTTTGCGCTTTTTGTGCATTTACATACTTTATCACATTTCTTTTTATAATCATGGGTCCGAAGAAAGTGTAACAAATATGTATGTACACTTTATAAAACCAGTTTTTTTGCTTTTAAGTCGTTCTTCCTCTACGGCCTAAATTTTGAAAATTAAGAGGGCTCCCTCTAAAATTGACTTCGAAGTATATGCAAAATACAAAACCAGGTGTCGCCGGGTCCTTTAAGCTAATAATTTATAAATGTTAAATTTATTATTAAATTTCATTTCAATAATATTATTTACTATTGTTGTTGTTATTGCTATTATTATTACAATTATTATGTTATAATAATCAAATTTTAAAGAATATAATTAGATTAGGAAAGTAATAGTTAAAATACATTACCTTCCTTTAGGCCTGTTCACTATCCTCAGGGAGTGGTATTATTCCTTCTCAAAGGACCTTTCGTGTTTTCTTTTCTTATTCTATACAATACACTTTCTGAACACCGTGTAGCTTCTGCTGACTCTTTAATTGGCTGGGTAACGTTCATTTTCTTCAAGAAATAATTAAGTATATTTAATACTATAATTCGCTCTTTACTGCGCAATTTGCAAACACTACGATTTCTAGTTTCTCTATTCATAATTAATATAAAATAAAAATAAATATAAAATTTAATTTTTTAAATCACAAAAACCACACCATAAGTTAAACTTCACTACACAGATCACATTATAACACTGAGCTCTGAAGAAGATACGATCATCTGAGAAACATATGAGTAAACAAAATCTGTACAGCGTTGAGTCAGGACTGCCTGATTGTCGAGCTCGGGAAAACTGTGATAATTTATTAATGCTACATGATAGAGAGCTCTGGTTTGTTTTAAATACTTTCTCAGACATCTATAAACATTTCTTCTCGCTTAGTCACCAATGAAAAATAAAAAACAAAGTAGGTTACTCGCTAACTAACTTTTTTGTGTTAACATCCGAAAATTTTCAAGCAGCACTTCATGAAAAAAATATATAGCTTTCTTCTTATGTAAAATTTATTGCCAAGGGAAATAGAGTATTTTCTATAAACATCAGGCAATCCAAGAAAAATTCTTAGTCGGTTTCGATTATTGGTTTCCTGTCTATCACTTGATAAGTTATTCATCTGAAAAAATATAGATTTCCGCCAAATTAACGTAATTGTGAAAAATAGGCCTCATATTAATTATTATCCCTGATGGTTCCCAATGGTAATGCAAAGGTGGTTATTATTACTAGACCCATAAATGCTGACAAAATTGCAAATTTCAGAGATAATCTGTGCAATGTCAATTGGTTAGGTCTCTTAACAGGAGTAGGTACCTCAAATAAATATAAAGCAGATGAAGTGTTTACAATTTTTTTAAATAGGTTTTTACATATATTTGAAAATTGTATACCACAGCGAAAAATTAAAGTTCCAAGTCAGGGTGAAAGGAGGAAAGTATCTTCAAAAAATAATAACTGGTACTCTCCACAACTTGCAAACATGAAAAAGCAAGTAATGACCTTAAATGACCTTAATAAGAAAAGTAAAACAGATAGTCATAGGTTAGCTTATATTAAGTATAGGGCTGAGTATAAGAAAGCAGTTTTAGAAGCAAACAAATCTTTTAACTCAAATGTTATAGAAGAATCGAATAATAAGTGTAAGGCAGCTTGGAAACTTATTAATAGTGTGGCAAAGGACTCCCACAAGGATAATATCACTGTGTCTCCACAGGAATTTAATGATTTTTTCATCGAGTCAGTTAAAGAAATAAATCATAGTATTGTTAAGCCTAGTATTAGCTCCTTTGAGCTATTGTCCCAAAATTGTGTAAAGCCAATGGTCTATCTGAATCCTTTCAACTTTCATGAAGTCTCCCCTGAAACTGTATTAAATATTGTTAGAAAATTTAAGTCATCAGATAGTTTAGATATATATGATATTTCTTGTAATTTGCTTAAGAATGTAATTGGTAGTATAGTTTGTCCCATAACTTACTGTGTAAATATGTGTTTACTTGAGGGTTACTTTCCTGCAGAACTAAAGGTGTCAAGAGTTGTGCCAGTTTTTAAAAAGGGAGACAAGGGATCTCCATCAAGCTATAGACCCATTTCTTTGGTCCCTATATTTGCAAAGGTGCTTGAAACTATTATGTATCTACAGTTGTCTGATTACTTTGAACAACAAGATATATTGAATAAACTGCAATTTGGTTTTAGAAAGAAATTATCAACAATTGATGCTATAGAGTCATTAACTAACATTGTTTATCAAGTATTTGAAAGTAAGGGCTTTGCCCAGGCCACCTTTTGTGACCTGAGCAAAGCCTTTGACTGTGTCGAGCATGATACACTTCTAATGAAAATGAAATTTTATGGTCTAGATAATGTTGGTTTGGATCTGTTAAAATCTTACTTAAGTAACCGCAGACAAGTTGTTTGTGTTGGAATGGAGAAATCTGATATTGCCAGTGTTACGTTGGGTGTTCCGCAGGGATCTGTATTGGGTCCTTTTCTGTTCCTTGTAATGATCAACGATCTTCCATCTCATATAAAAACCCATACAGTATTGTACGCAGATGACACAACTTTCTTAAACTGTTGCAGTGATTTCAACAATCTTAAAATTGCAGTTGATGATACAATAGCCCAAGCATCAATATGGTTCAAAGCAAATGGGTTCTTATTAAATGCAAGCAAGACACAGGAAGTTGTGTTTAGTTTAAGTGACAGGCTACCTTCTGATGAATCTGTAAGTGTTAAGTTTTTAGGTGTATATATTGATGACAAGTTAGATTGGATTCAGCACACAAATTATATTAGTGGTAAACTGGCCAGAGTTATTTATTTATTAAGAAGTCTTAAGAACTGTGTACCCGACAAGTATGTAAGATCATCCTATCTTTGTTTTTTCCAAAGTATATTAATATATGGTATTTTACTGTGGGGCAACAGTAGCCATGTCAAGGATGTTTTAATATTACAGAAAAAAGCAATCAGAGTAATAAATGGATCATCCAATAAAACCAGTTGTAGACCTATATTTGTTCAGTGTAGAATTATGACAGTAATCAACTTGTATATTTATTCTGTTCTGTTACACTTAAAAAAGAAGTTACCAGAACTGAAACTCAGAGAAGATGTACACAATTACAATACTAGAAACAATAAACATATTTATATACAACATCATAGATTAGCTAAATCTATCAATAGTTATGAAGTAATTGGACCAAAATTGTTTAATAAACTTCCATTGTGTATGCAAGACTTTAACATCTCGTTGAAAGTGTTCAAAGAAAAACTCTATAATTATTTACTGCTTAATCCGTTTTATAGTATTACTGAATATCTTGAAGCCAGAATTGTGTTGTAAAATTTTAAATTTATTTTATGCCCCTTTGTATACTTTGTAATATTTTGTAGAACTTATTGTTGTATATACTGTACTTAGTTTTAAGATCCATTGACGTTGTCTATTGCTTTAATTGCTTAATGACAATAAAATTTCATTTATTTATTTATTTATGACTTCACAATTGACATCATGAGGTAGAGCGGAAAATTCTCTATAAGACCTCGCAATCACATTATTACATTTATCACTTTGGAAAAATGGCAACATTGTCGGGATAGAAAAGGACGAAGCTAATTGCAGAACGTACGAGTGCAAGTGAGATGCAAATACTACATTTAACTCAATACTGTTTTTTAAGGTTGGGACGATCTATAGATCCCAACTGTTTCGACTCACCTTCGCTGCAGTGTATCCAGGGCCGTCGCGTGGTTTATTGGCGCCCGGGGCAAGATTTCGTCAGGCGCCCCCCCTCCCCAAAAAAAAAACTCAATCCCACGTGCATCCACCCGACATTAGAACTATCTGGATTCAAACACAAACACACAGGAACGACGTGACGCGACACTATCAAATACATATAAACATAATGGGATTAAACACGCAATGAGCGACGCGACTTGGGGCGAAGTGGACTGGACAAGTTCCAAGCTGCATCGCGTCCAGTCGCTCGTAAGCAAAGTTGCGCGTCGGGTTGCGTCGCTGTCTGTTTTTGTGCCCAAAAGAGACACCTAATCGGATTACCTTACAAAAATACCAGAAATAAGATTATTTAATTTTTTGTAATAAGATTATATTGAAAATCAAATTAATACAAGTTTAGTAATGTAAGAAAATCTTAACATTCATAAAAAATGCTATAGGCGTTATTAATGGACTACAAATTAATAGTGTGGGAAACCTCGATACATACATTGAATAGAATATAGAAAAGGGAACCGCGTTTATCAAATTAAGATAAGGTACTAAACATTAAATGCCATTCGCTGGGTTTTGCACGAGCAAATGTCGTTAGAATTTCCTTCAAGTCTATTTTTTGTGCTTCATCGTTTTCAATGGACAAGATGGCCAGAGAATTCAGTCTCTCCTGTGACGTAGTTGATAGTAAATATGTCTTTATAAGGAAATATTTATTTTGGGATAACTTAGCAAATATAGGCCTAAAGTTATTGGTGTCAAATATTTATTTGTTTAATAAAAACATACAACGTAATATTCAAAATTCAGTTATACCTAACTTTAAAAAATACGTTATGTACTTCTTACTTATTTTTTTCAAATTTTGTTTTATTTTTGCAGTTGCCACGGCGCCCCCCTAGTCGCGGCGCCCGGGGCAATCGCCCCGCTCGCCCCGCCCACGCGACGGCCCTGAGTGTATCCAACCACAAAAGCAAAAATATCTTTGACAATTCCATAAATTTTCTTTAAATTTCTTTGACGCATTAAAAAAAAAATTTTCTATTTTACCGATAATAATAATAATTATTATGTATCTCACCTCTAATTAACTGCGCGCCAAGGCATAAATGCGCTGAGAGAAGAGAGAAATTTTGTGCTGAGGCGTCGTTTTTAACTCAGGGGTGTACATTTAAATAGTTGTAGACTGCTCTCTCTCTCTCTCTATTTTATTATTTGTCCGAATTTCCGCTTTATCTCTATTAATTATCTATGGAAAACAGTATATTATTTTTTCCTGTAGATTTGGGACGAAATTCTTTGATGGAAACAAGATTTCTCTAAATATACAGAAATTGTAATTGAGATTGGCGACGCTGCTTCACTGTTTCTAAAGCGGATCATCTCCTTGCGGTGAAAAATGTACTGAGACTTGACCATACGGATAGAGGAAATCATGGTTTCACGCAGACGCAGCAGTGTAGCGGCCAGGCGGGGAAGTGGCCGAGCGGAAGGGGGACTTGGTTGTGGTGCATACTACAAACAACCCCGCTTCTGTGTACGGGTGACAAATTCAGAGTGGTAAAAAAAAAAGAATCACGAGATATAAGAGCAGAAGTGACTGAAGATTATCTTCTGTAAATTCCATTACATTGTGACAAAGGTGAAATTTCATAACAGAGGCGTTTTATAAAGAGATGACCTAAAACAAGATTTGCATAGGCGCCCAAGTTTTATAAACAAGATTAATCCATGCTTTATCGGATTTTCATGAAACTTGGTATACGCATTTATAACTCCCATGGGACGAAGCCTATTGATTTTGGATCAAATCGGTTGACTGATGCCAGAGTGAAGCCCAATTTAGCGCCTATTTTATGGTAATATATAGGGTCCGGGCTTTTAGGCTTTATAAAAGGTATTTTAGCTTTTTATTTTAGTTGAATAGCCCGTTTTAGGTTTTAAACAAAAGATTTTACTCCCCTTAATAAAACTCTAATATTAATACCGAAAATTGTGTTATTATTTTGACATAGTTATTCTAGATTTCTTTAGAAAATAAAACAATTGAGATATTCACCCTTTAATTGTACAATTATTCTTTCTTTTTATAGTATTTTAATGAAGTCTGTAATTCAACGAACGAACACTAGATGGTAATAATGAAAAAAATAATGAGTTCATGAAAAATGTCAACTTCATTTAAACCGCAGATGCATGTTAGTAAAAGAGCTTTAAATTTTGATTTCAAAATCCGAATAAGTCGCTTATTCACTTTTAACCAATTTTATTTTAGAGTAAATTTAGAAGATAAAAGAAGTGTGCGTGGAACGCCACGCGACAGAAGTAAAACTTGAATTTTTTGTAAATTTTGGATTTTTGGATTTTTTAATTTTTAATTTTGTTTTTTCAATTTTGGTACTGTATTTTCGGTTTTTTCATTTTAAATTTTTTTTATTTTTTAATTTTGGATCTTTTATTTTTGCATTTTTTATTTTTTAAATTTTGGATTATTTAATTTTTAATTTTAGATACTTGGATTTTTATTTTTGGAATTCTTATTTTTTTAATTTTGGATTTTTGGACTTTTTAATTTTGGATCTTTGATTTTTTTAATTTTGGAATTTTGGATTTTTTAAATTTTGGATCTTTGATTTTTTATTGTTTGGATTCTTTAAGCGCGGTAATGAACCTCCGGGTTCCATAAAATAGATAATATACCTTTAGATTGCTTAGGAATTGTCTATTGCCATTGAGCAAGTAAGTATTATTATTATTATTATTATTATTATTATTATTATTATTATTATTATTATTATTATTATTATTATTATTATTATTATTATTATTATTATTACTACTACTACTACTACCACTACTACTACTATTACTACTACTACTACTACTACCATTTTGCAGGTCCTCGTACTAGGTCTGAAAAATTTCCTTTGATTACTCCTAATCATTGAGTTTATTGTTTTCTGTGCAGTCCGCACCGAAACACTCTAGTCAATTTCGTTCGGTTTTGAGTGTGACACTGATTTCGTGACGGTTTTAGCGTGACACAAGTTCCCGATTTACTCCTACCGCTGCAAAAGAAGTTTTACTTCAAAAATAAAAACTTCGGGGCTCGGGCCTGCAGGAGGCCAAAATGAAAACTGATTTGCATATTCAAGAGTATCCCATGGAATTATGTTGTTAATTTTATATTAAATTACATTGTCTATTTTATTTTATTTTATTTTAATCTTACAAAATTGGTTTTCTGAGTTAGATGGTAGCGTCTTGGGCTCGCAGAAGGGAAGTACAATATTTAAGTCCTGTCGCCGGTTTATTTTTTATTTTTTATTTGTGGTTTCTCCAGTCAAATGGGCCGTTCTATTTAATCTGTTATAAAATATTCGATTTCGAATTTTTATTACCTAAGTGAAAATGGCGTTTTCTTATTTTAAAATAAATGCTACTGTAGTCACGATAGCACTAATGAATGAACTTGAAAACACCCGCCATTCACTGTCGTTCACAATCGTACCCGTTCGGCTTATTTCGGCAACCAGCCGCCATCATGAAGCGAGGATTCCCTGCTCTGCGTAACGTTAAGTTGTACACAGGCGTATCGGAAGAAAGAAAAAGAAAAAAAAATCACCGAAAGTGCGAATTGTATGGAATGCGTTCTGATAGTAAATAGAAGGTTCCCGTGTGATTAGTGATTATTGTTAGTGTTTCGTATTTGGAGGACTCACCCGAGGAGGAATAAAATCATAAAAAAGCTAAGTTTATTAACAATTTAGTAGTGTGGACATTGAAAATTATAGCTTCTCATTGTATTTATATTTGAAGATCATTCCAGACTGATATCTTTGTTGAAGTGAATCAGTAATTCAACACCTTAGTGGTTTTTTTTTTTTTTTTTTCATAATGGAATCGGATTCCATCAATACATCTAAAGATGATGAACAAACATCTCCATCAACAGGGTGGGCCAAAAGTCGAGATCGGATATTTTGTATGTTAGTTTATGCAATAATAAAAAGTCACAATTGACGTAAAAGGTTTATTTATTGAAGAAGCAAGTATTAAGGGATGGAAATATCGTAAAATAAAGTTCCCTGGGCCTGTCAGCGTCATTGTTAAATGTCTAAAGTTTCGGTATGTGCACCATTGTTTTCCGCGCACAGTTGAATGCGCCGTCATGTCCTTCTGCTTGCTCGCCTCAGCATTTCGGGAGTGATCGTTCTGAAATTACGGATGAACACTCTCTTAAGTAGTTCAACAGAATCCATCCGAATCATTCCAACCCAAGATTTTCTTTTAAGTAGGACTAGAGCCAGTTATCGCACAACGAAGTTCTTGGGATCTGCATTTCTGCCGATCGCTTGGTCCTTGTTGATTTCATCGGTGAACGCTCCAATGATTCACTCAGACGATTACTGACATCATCGCCGCAATATTTTTAGGTCTTCCGCTGCGTTTTGCATCCAATACAGAGCCTTTTGAGGAAGTCTTCTTTTCCAGTGTCCGTAGTGTGGCTTGAGTGGGAGCCCCATTATTGAAACGAAGAAAGAAGTTCTCTCTGATTTCTTCGTACGTTTCGCCAGTTTGTTCCTTTTCATGAACCCACACACTAACAATGAGACGTTCCTCAATCGTGTATTGGCTTGTATCCGCCGTTGCTTACAACACTAACATAACACAGCGTTTCACATCGACAACAATCGCCTAATAAACCCGCGCGCAAGAAAACTCTGGCTTGTCACTAAAGCATAACAATGTCCTTGCTCTATCGGAAAATTGACAAACTAATCCTACAAAAAGTATATGAAGGGGATAAATATTCCTCTCAGCCTATGAATAGTTTTTAATTAGTTTTCGGTTTCGGAAAATGAGTTATTTCAATATAAACATTATCCGATCGCGACTTTTGGTCCACTCTGTATATCTAATAAATTTATATATAATTACCGTGACTCAGCACCATATGTAGTAATCGTCCAAAGCATTAACACATATCGCTCAATTCTCTGCATCCTGTTACACTAGGAAAAATTTTCTTTCAGAAAGCAGAATATGATGCTAAATCTATCGAGACAATTGGAAAATATAAATTAGAAGTCCAATTTAATTCATATAACGATGCAAATCACTTTCTTGGATCTACTTTTGACACAGAGTACAGTACAAAATCATTTATACCAAAGGGAAATGTAGTGAGACAAGGAATAGTAAAGGGCATCCCTTGTGAAATCATCTCGCTAATCGCCAACGGGTTGAAACACGAACGCACACATCAGCGTACCACAACCAGCATACCTCTGGAGACTGATCCTATAACTCGGTTAGGAGCTTCTTCACACAATAAAAGGTTAGGTGGTTCAAGCAATACCACAGTTCGATTCACCACTGCTCCCAAGGAAGCTGGAGGCTTAGAGAAGATTCCAGATAAGCAGACTCTTAGTGACCTGCCTGTGTTGTTGAACTCAGATGTTGTGGTTACTACCCATGAAGACTGTGTCACTGATTACGTTATGGATTGCCTGGATAACATCTTAGACAGGGTTTTATCAGAGACTGTGATGGAAGACCAGTGTGATACTTCTTCAGCTAATAAAGCTGCAGTTAAGGAGACTGAAAACTCTTCTGAATTGACGGAAAACTTCTCTAAGTTAATAAGGAAATCGGGTAGAATAGCAAAACCACCTGTAAAACTAGATGATTTTTTATTAACAAAAAAGTAAATAAAAATGGCAGTACTCTTTCTATCTTATCCCTAAATGTTCAGTCGCTTAGTAATAAAATTGGTGAACTAGAAATAATTTTAAATGATAACAACTTTCACGCTTTCTGTATCTCTGAACATTGGTGTAATTCTTATTCTATTAGTCTAGCAAAGATTACAGGTTTTACTTGTGCATCAAGTTACTGTAGGAATGTGAAAAGACATGGTGGTGTTGCTATCTATCTATTAGATAAAATAAACTTTGAAGTTGTTAATGTAGAAAATTTCTGTTTAGAGCAACATTTTGAGGTTGCAACTGCTCTGCTGACTGGTTTTAATATCTTACTAGTTTCAATATATCGTGCACCTTGTGGTGACAAAAAAACTTTCTTAAACTCCTTAGAGAAATTATTAATTTATCTTAATCATTTTAATTTATCAATTGTTCTATGTGGGGATTTTAACATTGATATTAATATGAAGTCAGAATTTACGTCACAATTTTTGAATGTTCTAAGAGTGTCAAATCTATACTGTACCAATACCAACCCAACCAGGGGGAACTCATGTATTGATAATGCTATCACCAATATTTCAAGAAATCAGATATTTACTTCAATTTTTAATTGCATAGTTTCGGATCACAATGGCTTAAAAATATCAATTTGTTTTCCTAACAGCTCAATGGGTAATATTTGCAAATCAATCAGAATTCGCAGTTTTCAAGATTCCAGCAAATATCAGTTTTTGTCCCATCTATGTGCCATTGATTGGAACCACCTAAAATTAACTGTAAATGTTAATGATAAGACTAATAATAGCTGCACTTTTGACAAGTTTTTTAATATCTTTTTAGATTACTTTAATGAGTGTTTTCCTGTCAAGTATATCAAACAAAGTATGCATAAATTACCTAAATTTAATCGGATTACGAACTGGTATACTAAAGATCTAAGAGTAATGAAAAATAACTTAACTAAACTTTACAAATACAAAAAGTGGTCTACTTTGCTGTATCCTAATCTTAATGGAGATATTAAAGTTCATTACAACAATGCTAAGAGGGCATATTCTAGAGAAATTAAAGCTGCTAAACAGAAAGCAAATGAAGATTACATCAACAAGTCGACAAATAAATGTAAAGCTGCATGGGAAGTAATTAATAGTGTGCGTAATAAATCAGGTACCTGCAGCAGTTGCAACCTCAACCCAGATGATGTAAATAACTACTTTGTGAATTCTGTCAAACTTATTTCTGAAAATGTCAAATCTTCTAAAGATGATGCAATTAATTTTCTTTGTAACACTAACTTAAACAATAATTCTGTCTTTACATGGCAACTGGTCTCTCAGAATGACGTTCTTAAAGCTGTCTTTGATTTAAAAAATTCTCGTTGTAAAGATATTTATGACATGGATAGTGATTTGCTTAAGTTTGTTATTCCTCATATTATTGAACCATTAACCTACACCATAAATGAATGTTTTTCATCTGGATGTTTCCCAAATTCTTTGAAGAAAACCAAAGTCATACCGGTTCATAAAAAGAGTGATCCAAGTAATGTAGCTAATTATCGACCAATTTCTATTGTGCCAGTTTTTTCTAAAGTATTTGAAAAATTAATTAATAAGCAATTAACAATGCATTTTGAGCTCAACTCTCTTTTTTCTAAATCTCAGTATGGTTTTAGATCGGCAAGATGCACTGCTGATGCTGTTGAACACCTCATTGAGTGTGTCATCAATGGATTTGAAAAACAAGATTCCACTCTGACGGTGCTGTGTGACTTGTCAAAAGCTTTTGATTGTGTATCACATGAAATCTTATGTAATAAATTAGAATATTATGGAATTCAGGGAAAAACGCTCAATCTAATCAGATCTTACTTATTAAATCGCACACAAGTAACTTGTATTAAAGGCCAGTTTTCTCCATCTGCAACAATTAATACTGGAGTACCTCAGGGATCCATTTTGGGTCCTCTCCTGTTCTTAATAATGATTAATGATTTGCCATTTAACCTAAATTGTGACTCTGTCTTATATGCTGATGACACCTCTTTATTAACCAGTGGCTCTTCTTTGAATGATGTCAATATCTCAATGGAATTATCATTAAAAACAGCTACTAAATGGTTTGAGGTTAATGGGTTCAAACTTAATAATGATAAAACTCAACGCATTCTTTTTTCTCTTAAACAATTACATAATGAATTTGCTTCTGATGTTAAACTTTTGGGTATTGTATTGGATTCAAAACTTAATTGGTCTGATCATATTTCTTATGTTTGTAAAAGACTTTCTCGGGTAATTTTCCTACTGAGCCATCTAAAAAATAATGTATCTAAGCACCATCTAAAGATGTCCTATTATGCTTTTTTTCACAGTATACTTTCATATGGCCTCCATATCTGGGGTAGTGGTGCAGATATCTATAAAGTATTATTACTACAAAAAAAGGCTTTGAGAATAATCTCTAGTGCATCGTTTGATGCTCATTGTCGTCCATTGTTTCAAAACTCTAAAATTCTCACTGTAATCAATCAATATATCTTCAACTGTTTGATAAATATTAAGTCTAATCTCCATGAACAAAATTTTCAATATAATTTACACCAACATAACACTAGGAATAATTACCTCATAGTGACACAAAGTTCAAGATTAACTAAAACAAAGAAGTGGTGCAATAATTTGGGTATTAAGTTGTTTAATAGTTTACCCAAAACTGCACATTCAGTTAAATTAAACAGGTTTAGGACTGTTCTGAGAGACTGGCTTGCAAATAATCCATTTTATTCTATTAGTGAGTTTTTTGAAGTTAATATTGATGTTGTTTTCTAAATTTATACACTATACTGCTATTTTGACATAATTCTGTTATCCATTTTCATTCTCACTCTTATTTATGTATGTTGATAACCACATTTTGATGTGGTTCAAAAACAAAATCAAATCAAATCAAATCAAGCCACTTAACTCAGACTGACGCCAGCTCACTAACGGTCATGGGAGACCCCCAAATAACACTACCTAACAGCACAACTCGTAACTAGAAAGCATTCGCGCGCAACAGTTTGATTCGGGTTATTTTTGGGTCCCCCCTCGTACAATAAAGGTAAAACTCAGAAGCAAGTACCACAACCAAAATTTACAATTCTTACATCCATAAACACCATACTCAGTGTAGCTCCAGAACACTTAACGGTTGATTTAGAACGGATAAAGCTCCAAATCAAAGAGGTGCTGTAGGATAAATATCTGATACGGCACATAGGGGAAAGGGTGGATACAGTCGGATTTATGAGACTTTCTCTGATACCAATCATCTGATGCCAAATTACAGTCATTTAATGATCTTGTATTGGAATGCCCGTAGCATTGGAAATAAAAAACAAGAAATACAACAGTTGCTACGGATAACAGGATACCATATAATTATTATTACAGAAACACATTTGGGGCCTGGTAAACATTTCTCTTTACCAGGATACCGCATGTTATGTCAAGATAGGGAAGCTGGAAGTGGGGGAATGGCAGTCTTGGTACAACAGAGGTTACCAATACAAAGTTACGAGGTGAAAATTAAACATCTCCCACACTTGGAAATAGTACACTTGTTCCTTCTAAATATTTCATTATAAGCCGTATATAATTCCGACAAGACTGCACTCAATACGACCGATTGGATGACAATCCTCAGAGATATCGGAGGTTATAATACACTAATCTGTGGAGACTTCAACATCCTCCAGATCTATGGGACAAATGATCTGAACGCCAACAAGCATCCTCTTATTGAGATGTGCCGCAATAGAGGGTGGAATATAATGAATGCGCATATACCATCGCGGCAGGGATAAGCTCACCAACAAGACTCAACACCAGATTTGATTATAGTGTCTCCACATCTCCAGCTGCTCATACGCATATCCCAAATTCCTGACACATGTGGCGGTGACCATTTCCCTCTAAACTTACACCTACAAATTTCTCATCCTACAGTCATCTGGCGGTCACTTTTTACCGTCCGTCGAAAGGGAAAGATTGACCAACAAAAGTTACAAGAATATCAGAGGGAGACTTTGGATAATATTAGAGCACAAACAGTGCCATATAATCTTTTAGAAAATTGTTTGCACTGTTACCTGGAGATACATCATCCCCTCACCATTAACACCAAAAATAAACCCTCTCAACCACGCATTGCAGAAGCGACGGATAGCACTAAAGGCCTTTTGGCGAGATGGTTCTCCACAGGCATATATTGGTTATAAGCGACAGGAAGCAGATACCAAACGGACTTTAACTAAAATTAAGAGATTAGGTTGGAAGACATACTGTTCAACTATACAACATAATACAGCGCCAGTGCAGATATGGCGCAGACTAGCGTGGTTCAACAAAAAGTCTAACTCGCAGGTCCTCACACCCTTGACGGGAAATCTTGAACTCCAGCAAGACTTTCTGCGTATGGTAGCACCCACATCTGTGCAAGAATCACACTTATTGTTTTTGGACAATATGGAGCCGGAAACTCATGTTTTAACACAATCTATTCAGGTCCAGGAAGTCAATAATGTATGGAAAACGAAGACACGTCCATCCTCTCCTGGTGCAGATGAAATCACATATTCGCTGCTAAGGGCATCGTCACAAGACTTTGTCCAGACTTTGGCACAGACTTTCACGAAGATACTAACCACCGGTAACATACCGCCCTCCTGGTATAAAGTATATGTGTTGCCCATTCAGAAGCCACATACCGCCGGACAGTCTGCTGTGGATTACAGACCAATATCTTTATTGTCTACACTAAGGAAAACTTTTGAAAAAATTATCATGGATCAATTATCATTTTACCTGGAAAGATATGGTCTATGGCCAAAAACGCAATTTGGATTTAGAAGACATTACAACGCTGAATACAACATCTGTGTTCTACAGACGGACGTCCAAATAGCTTTTGCGCAACATCGACATGTGGTAGCAATGTTTCTGGATGCTTCTCAGGCCTATGACTCGGTGAGTATTAATCAACTCATGCAACGTTTGGAAAAGTTTCAGCTACCATCTGTTCTATTACGCACGATTTACCGCCTGGTGCGAACAAGAGTAGTTGGTTATCCACCCCTGTATAGAAGTTTTGAATGGCGGATATCCACCCATGGGCTGCCACAAGGATCTTCTCTGAGCCCCTTGCTGTATGCCTTATACATACAGGATATATTGGCAGAAAATAGTACTCCTATATGCATTCTGCAGTATGCCGATGATGTCTGCTTGTATCAGACCTTAAACCATCCGAGTAGTCCAGAAGAATTATTAGATTTTCAGCGAAATTGTGATGACTGTATTGACCAACTTCAGCATTTGGGTATCCATATCAATCAGGATAAAACGACATTTATGGTCCTTCAAAGGGGCATATCAAGATGGCGCCAGAGTATCCATCTCCAAATAGGCAGATTTCCTGCAGAGCCTTCTACCAGGTTTCTAGGAGTCCTGTTAGATAGTAGAATGGCCTTTAATAAACACTTGCAACAAAAGATCCGCACATGCCATAATATCAGGAAACTGTTTACAGCTATTGCAGGAAAGTACTGAGGCACAGCTCCATTAAAATTATATCAGCTTATTACACCACTAATACTTTCTAGCATGGAATATGCATCTTGTGCTTTTCGGGGAATTACTCAACAAACAATTGACAAGTACAAATCACTCCTGTATCAAATTTACAAAACTATCTTTCACATCAATGGCAACCTGGCCAAGGTGAATCTGATTCAGGAATTTCCGTATTTTGAGTTTGAACATAGATATTGACATAAGTCAGTTCACTTTATTGTTAAATTGTACAGGCACACCAGAAATCCTCTACTGCCTAAGCTTCAAAGGCTCACTGAGTTACAAACTCCACAGATCTGAGTTTCACAGCACGATTTACCTGGATTGCACTCATACATGCCATTTTTCCTAACCTGTAGATACATCTACAAAACTCCGGTCCACCCTATGTACTTGAGGGATTATCAGATTGGGTATCCTAACATTACCATTGATACCACCACATTTAAAGGACAGGAGATAAATCCGTCTGGTCGATGGAGGGAATATGTGGACAGGTATCAGTTAGAAGAAATATCAACTTTTTCCTTTACGGATGGGTCGAAAACAGAGGACAACATAGGCACAGCATATTATAATTGGAAGGAAGCATGTGGCAGAACTTGGAAACCACCCAAGTCTATTTCAATATACACGGCTGAAAACATCGCGATCTATACTGCCCTACAAGATGCAAATCAGCATCCTTATAGGCATATAACGATATTTACAGACAGCCAATCCACGCTTCAGGCTTTAACTAAACATTCTACACAAAGTCATACTATTTATGAAATCCTGATACAATCTCTACTCCATAGCATGGCATCAAGAGGATGTCACATTTCACTGATATGGATACCGGCTCACATAGGGATACAGGGTAATGAAATAGTGGATAATTTGGCTAAATCCTCGGTCCAGAAACTACACCTGGATGAGCATTTTCTCACCCCTCCGCAGGATGTTGCAAGAAATTTCGAGCAAGAACTTATGGTACAGTCTAGGCAACAACTGGACCAGAGGGACAGTGACAACAAAAGGGCACTGATCACATATTTGAAACAATCAAAGACCCTCCAACACAGATCTGTGATGATATATTATAGATTGAAATTCGCCACGGCACAAGTCCCATATTACTTACACAAACTAGATGCCACGATTTCACCTAGGTGTGAATGTGGTCAGATGGGCACCATAAATCATTTGTTTTTTAGTTGCCCCATCAAAGAGCCCCATGTATCAATTTTACGAAAGACAATATACCAACATCATCCGGCTGGACCGCTCAAAATGAGATCACTCTTAAAACGTCCTAAGATACCAATCAATAAAGCACTTTTTCGCTTTATTACCAAAACCAGGATGAAAATTTAATACTGAAGGCCTATCCTTTAGGACATTCGAATAACGTTACGCAACGAGAATGGACTGTCTGTCTGATGACAGATGATAAGCAGTTTGACAACACAGCAGATGCAGTAGTCATCTCCATGACTGAGAGACAGTAGCGTCTATAAATAAGGACGAAAGAAGAAGAACCCAGGCTGTGTCCTGACTTGACACACTGGTCACTGTCGATTTCCAGTTTCAATGGATTCTAGAAATTGAAGGATAGAGTCTAATAGCTAGCTTGGCCTGATTCTCCCGGACGCGGATCAGAACAAGCAACTGTTATACGAGTAAAATAATATATCCATTCTACTTACATTAAACTGATGCTACATAGGCCTACATAATTAACACATACCGTGCAACTGAAAACGATACCAGTAAATTAATAGGTAACACCAACACCGCATACTTTACTGAACTTTGCTTTCTTGTCTAGTAGGCCTACCATAAATATGTGTATTAACGTCACACATTGTTGAATGATTGGTTTATGTCATAAATCATAACGTAATCGATTTTCATGATATGCTGGGGAGCTTAGGCCTATTTAATTTCATGTTCGTATTTTGGCGAAGTTAAAGAACAAAGCATTTTATAAAAGCAGATTGCCATAATTGAAACTTCCATCATTAAAATGGTAGCTGTACATGATTTTAATTTATTTTGTTATAATGATAATGGTGATGATAGCATTGTCTCTTGTTAGGTACATCTAAAGTTCTATTATAAGGTATTGCTGAGTGGTTAGACCGCTCGACTTCCACTGCGGGAACTCTGGATCGAATCTTGGTGGATCCATGTGGAATTTGTGATGGGCAAAATGAGTTCAGGGCAGGTTTTCTCGAGATGTTCTTGTTTCCCCTGCCATATACCACTCACCAGAGCTCCATTCATCTTACTAAGACCATTGGTTACAATAAAGAAATGATTATATTGTTATGATGGTGTTGTGAAAAAGGAAAAATACCATTATTGATGAGATAATGTGTATTTGTAATCCTAGCGGTTCAATAGCAAAATAATCATAATATATTAATTATTAACATTCACAATGTTTTACATAAATTGCTTGAAATATATAATTTTAATTATTTTCTTAGATAAAACTAATCTTATGCTGCCATATAGGCCTACAGATTCGAAACGAAATGATTAAATCGAACCATAAATTCACTACACATCATTCGTAAATAATCAAAAAGATTAATAAGTGAAACGATAAAAATTCTGATTCGAGGTGCATTTTGCGATTATAGTGTGCCACCTGGGAGAAATATCACATTTTAGTTTCTCCCCCCCCAAAAAAAAAACTCGCATAGTGAATTTCGTCCAAATCTGTCAATGTTTTCCTATTTAATCTCACATGCATGATCCCTTTCCGTCCATCTACTTAAAACATTTCAGACCTCTGTGTGCCATAAATTTGGCTGAGAAACTCATAAAAACGGACAAATAATTCCTCATATTATGTAGATAGTGTTTATACATATTATCACATAGTTGTGTTATGATATTGCTAATCGAATAAGCTTACTTCAGTGTTCTTTAGGTAAAGAAGCAGAGTCATTCTGCATTGTATTATAATATTAACCACAGGCGCCAAATCGAAAATATTACTGGAAGGGGGAGGGGCAAGAATTGAACTGATATAGCTATAAACAGGGCTTAAAATACGGTGTAAGTAAATTATTGGGAAGACGGAAAGTACCTTGCCCCATCCCGCAAATCGGCATCTATGATATTAATAATATTTTGATTTTTCTTATTGAACAAGTTAATAAATTATTTTAATCTTGCACCCTTTATATTTACAGAGAGTTTCATCCTCGGTTTTATTTTTGTAAGTCTGCCTCTACTATATTGTGGACGGTACATGCTTTTTGGAATGTTTTGCTTGAAAAATATTGACTTTGAAAACAGGTAGAACGGAGTACACTGTGGTACGATTCACACCCGGTCAGCAACCCCCAAGGCATTGTAACTATACAATGTTTGGGTTGGGTCGGGGTGTGGTAACGAGACTCACTTCCTTTTCACTGGCAATAGTTTTAGCTGTTGATGAAAATGTCAATATGCCATTGTCCAGACCCTGCTCGCCTTTGTTATCAGAATCTTCCACATTGCAAAAAATATATAGCTATCACAAAATTTTGTCTGTTACACAGTCACTCTTTCAGTGAAATTATAATAGTAATAATTAAATATGTTCAAGAATATACACACCAGAATACTGAAAGAATTCTGACAGGGGGGGAAACATCACTGCACATGGATTTGTGCACAATCAATTATCAGAATGGGGGTGTAAGTAAACCGGTCTGTCAGTTTTCAAAAGATGGACATTGACCCTGTGTTTCCTAAACCCACTGTTAGAAATGACTGGAAAAAAAAAGCAGGCAATTTTGCCTGTAGTCTGTATTCAGTAGTCAGTACTAACAGTTCACTTGCAGTGACCACTAGTTTTTATTGTGTTAATCAGTTTCCAGTATTCTGCCGCTTTTCCTCTGTTGTTGTTACAGTACTTAAAATTTATCTGCGTTAATAAGTTAAATCGTTTTTGTTAAGAAGTTTATTGTTTTTGTTAAGAAGTTTATCGTTTTGTTTTTGTTAATAAGTGTTTGTGTGAAAAATTTTATTTTAGTTCTCATCGGTTTAGTTTAGTTTAGCTCAGTTTACTTCAGCTTATTTTCGGCTGTCATCTGCAATTTGTTTTGTGTGATCATGGCATCAAGAAGTGCCGTGTGGGATTTTTTTGTTAGGACTCTTCCTAATAAGGCAAAGTGCAACGTATGTTCGACTGTACTATCTACCAGAGGTTCCAGTACTTCAAATTTGACGAGGCACTTACGCCTGAAACACCCCACCATCAACGTCAAAGAAAGCCGTTCCAGGATCTCTATGGAAACAGAGGAAGAGGACGACGCTGTCATGGTGTATCCCCAGACCTCAAGTTCTGTCCCCCAGCCTTCAGCTTCTGTTTCCCAGTCCTCTAGTTCCATCCCCCAATCCTCATGTACAGTTCCGCAGACCTCCAGTTCCGTCCACCCGACCCCTAGTTCTGCTCCAAAAAGTGCCAAACAATCCAGCATCACTGGATATGCAGTGAAACCTGTGTCGGCAAGCAAACGGGCCAAAATAGACGATCAATTGCTAAGATTTATAATTAAGGGCTACCATGCCTTCAATATTGTTGAGTGCCCTGAATTCAAGAAACTTATTTCCTTACTTAATCAGAACTATGATTTGCCGTGTAGAAAAACTCTTTCAGAGAGTTTGCTGTCGAAAGTTTATGAAAAAGCTGTGGATGAGATAAAAAGTGAACTGAACGACAGTGAGTCCTACATTTCTTTTACAACGGATGGGTGGACGTCACTGAAAAATGAAAACTATGTAGCAGTAACTGCTCATTTTATCAACAAAGACTTTTGTTTGAAGTCGTATCTGTTGTCCTCATTTAAATTCACTGGACAACATACCTCTGAAAATATTGCGGGCTGAACTGAAGAGAACTGTACTAGAGTGGGGTATTCACCATAAGATAGTAGTCTGCACCACTGACAATGCAGCCAACATGATCAAGGCAGTCCAGTTGTGCAACTGGTGGCATGTGCCTTGTTTTGCACATAGCCTAAATTTGGTTGTGCAGAGTAGCCTTGAAGTTATTGAAGACACACGAATGAGAGCAAAAGCAGTGGATGAATACTTCAAACGAAGCCCACAAGCCCTGGATAAGCTCCACAACATACAGAAACAAACGGATTATCCAGTTTTGACACCTAAACAGGACTGTCCTACGAGGTGGAACTCAACATTTGAAATGTTCAAGTGACTTGCAAATGAAAGAGCCCCTACAAAGTGTTACAGCCATTATGAACCAGGATGATCTCCAGAAGCTCACACATGAGGACTGGGACATTCTGGAGAAGTCAACACAGGCTCTTGAGAGTTTTTACGAAGTAACAAAAGAAATCAGTAGTGAAAAACATGTAACACTCTCAAAGATTCTTCCCCTCAGTAGAGGACTATTTTCACATCGCCAGCGATTGAAGGACTCCAATGGCGACAATAAAATAGTGCTGGCGCTAGTGTCAAAGTTGGGACATGAGGTTGACCAGCGCCTGATAATAAAATATGGAGAGCTGAAATATGTATGGGAGGCAACCTTCTTGGACCCAAGATTTAAACGCCATGGATTTTGCCAAGATGATCAGAAATTCAAACAGGTCAAAGAAACGATCATAAACAAATGTTCTGCAAACAGGGGTCAGCAGAAAAATCAGCCAACTACGACACCAAGCACCATTGTTCAGCCCGACAGTACTGCAAGTTGCGTGTGGAAAGACTTTGATGCGGCCGTAGGAAGTCTGATCCAACCAGAGATAAACAATCCTCATGCAGCAAGCATTGTTGAGGTCGACAAATTTTTGAACTTTCCTCTGTTGCAGCGAATGGGAGATGCTCTGTTGTGGTGGAAGGAACATAAAGATATTTTCCCCATATTATCTACTGTTGCGAGAAGACGGCTCTGTATTATGGCTACTTCGGTGCCTTGTGAATTTATTTTCTCCAAGCAAGGACAAATTATATCAGAAAGGCGAAGTAGTAACATGAAGTAAGCTAGAACTGATCTGGACTGTACATAAGGTTTTTCTGTTTGATCATGAACGTTGATGTAGGTGGGTGGGTGGGTGTGGGGGGGGGGGGAGGAGTGTGTGTGTGTGTGTTTTTTTTTTTATTAGCATAGTCCACATGCCCCATTACAAAGTAATAATGTGTGTGTGTGTGTTTTTTTATTTTTTTTTTATTTTTTATTAGCGTAGTCCACATGCCCCATTACAAAGTAATAATACATGTGTTTTTGTACATTATTTACAGTTGATATTATCTTATAACTAGAACTTGTATATTATTTTTTGATTATATCCTAATTACCTAATTAACCTAATTATTTCTACTTCTTAACAGTTAACTTATTTCTAATTACTCTTACAATTAATTATAATTTTTCAAAATCTATTTTGTTTAAGAATCTAGTAAAGTCATGGAGGTAATGTTTAACTAGTTCGTAATTTTGTTACTGGCCACTGTCCACCTTTTAATCTTATGTTTTGTTTTAGTTCTTGTCTTTCGCTGTTTAGGAGAGTACATTCAAATATTAAGTGATTAACAGTTTGATCTTCTTGTTCACAAGGGGGGTGTGTGTGTGTGTGTGTGTCTGTGTGTGTGTGTCTGTGTGTGTGTCTGTGTGTGTGTGTCTGTGTGTGTGTGTCTGTGTCTATGTGTCTGTGTGTGTGTCTGTGTGTCTGTGTCTGTGTGTTTTTTTTTTTTTTTTTTTATTTATTTATTAGCATAGTCCACATGCCCCATTACAGAGTAATAATACATGTGTTTTTGTACATTATTTACAGTTGATATTATCTTATAACTAGAACTTGTATATTATTTTTTGGTTATATCCTAATTACCTAATTAACCTAATTATTTCTACTTCTTAACAGTTAACTTATTTCTAATTACTCTTACAATTAATTATAATTTTTCAAAATCTATTTTGTTTAAGAATCTAGTAAAGTCATGGAGGTAATGTTTAACTAGTTCGTAATTTGTTACTGGCCACTGTCCACCTTTTAATCTTATGTTTTGTTTTAGTTCTTGTCTTTCGCTGTTTAGGAGAGTACATTCAAATATTAAGTGATTAACAGTTTGATCTTCTTGTTCAAACTGTTAATCACTTAATATTTGAATGTACTCTCCTAAACAGCGAAAGACAAGAAGTCTGTGTGTGTGTCTGTGTGTGTGTCTGTGTGTGTGTGTCTGTGTGTGTGTGTCTGTGTGTGTGTGCGTGCGTGTGTGCGCGTGCGCATGTGCGTGTGTGTGTGTGTTTGTGTGTGGTGTGAGAGAACCAACATTCTATAGGTTTACGAAATATCTACCGTAAATTTAATAAAAGTTCCACTTATTTTGGTACGTATGTTTTAAATATA
This sequence comes from Ectobius pallidus, assembly GCA_964059195.1. Classification (NCBI taxonomy): domain Eukaryota; kingdom Metazoa; phylum Arthropoda; class Insecta; order Blattodea; family Ectobiidae; genus Ectobius; species Ectobius pallidus. The sequence goes on along the minus strand of CAXKWD010000009.1, from coordinate 18,811,366 downwards.
TTCAAATAAGTTAAGCTACTTTTATTTACTACCAACTGCTACTCTTACATATTATAATAATAATAATAATAAACACTAACATAGCAAGAATGTAATAAACATACAGTACAATCAGTATGTCATTTTCTAAACCATCTGCATTGGGCAGTGTTTTCTGTTAAATGAAATAACTCTCATTCTTCATCATATTGTGCATACAGTATTGGTCTGTCTTGTAGTTAATATGTAAGCACATTACCCATAAATGCACTTCTTTAATTTATATGTTCAATAACGTTTTTTAGCTTTATTTGTAAATGTATAATGTACAGTTGTATTATATTCCCTTATTAATGTGTGTTCCGGTTCAGAAAACCACCATTAACGGCTGTGGGTGTCGGCATGCTGACCACATGCCCCCCAATCCTGCCATCTGCCTACGGGAGATGATGCAGCGGTCGTGTGGTAGGCCAAGTCCCTCCAGGGATGTAGCGCTACGGAGTTTAGTTTTAATTAATGTGTGTAAATTGCAACTGGCCAGCATCAAGGTCTAGTAGGTTCCAGGTTCCATTACCTACACAGCCCTGGGGAATAGATCGATTCTCCTGGCGTTAGGGCTCTCCTAATTCTTCCCCTTCACTCATCTGATTAAGGGGAAATGGAATTGATTTTTGAATGAAAATTGTGATTTTCTTTTTATTGTTGTATTTTGTTCTCCGGTCTTTCCTCTTTAAAATGCTGTATTATACATAATTGTACTTTATTTTATCCATGCTACTTTTTTTATTTTTCTGATTAGATCCAGACTATGGCGCAGGGATGTTTTGACTTTGAAGCTCGTTTTCCTAAGTTTACATTTTCTCAGCTCCTACTTAACATACAAATTTTAAATTTCCAGGATTTGTTTATTCAGGTGTCTTATATACTCGTACCTTGAAAAAAAAAACACTTTTTGAGTTGATTAATTTATGGACTATTTACAGGTCATAAGGTACTTAAGAACATCAATAAAAATTATATTTCAGTATATTTATGAAAAGTCATTTTTTCTTTACTGATCCAGATTATGTATCTGGAAACTGTAAAAAAGTGCCTAACTTTAATAGTTTTTGAGAAAGGTACACTGAATTTAATATTGTAAAGATAAATTATTCCGTTTCCACTAAGTTGAAGTAGGCTGGTCTAATAGCATCAAGTCGGGAAACGTTTGTAATGTTACATAATGCTCACATTGTTCATCTTATTTCATATTATTGTATTATTCTTAATGTTCTGCATCAACAAGTCCTAATATCACATAAGTGGTTAACAAATGTTGAATCTCTAAATAAATAAATAAATAAAAAAACGAAAAAAATGCTTTGAGGATTAACACTAGCAGATTATGATTTCTTATTGTTTATTTAATACTGGTTGTGTACTGACACTTAGTCCTGAAATATTCGCTGGTGTGCCGAAATGTTACCCCATATGAGTTATTTTCACATATCTTGTAAATTTATAGACATGGGCTTGTCACAAATGCAAAAACAAATGCAAGAATAGAAAATGCAAGTAAAAATGTTCAAGAAGTAAGTAAAGGATTTTTACAGGTGTAATTAGAAATGAATACCGGTATGTTGCGTAAATAACATTACACCATAAAATGTTTTACAGAATTACAGTATATTGATGGTAGAATTGTATTGATCATGAGTATTGAAATATTCAAATTAGTTATGTGCATGTGAAATGTAATTAATATGCTTGAAAAAGGTTTAATGTACTGTCCAAAGATGATCATTAGCTCAATATTACAAAATGAATTATCGAAAAATAAATGTGTATTGCAACATCTACAAATGATTTATATTGGATTCATTAAGTTAAACTAAATAAATTATAATATTTATTTATATAGATTTTAAACTATTAAATGGCACATCCTAACTGCACCCTAAATTATTTCTCCTCGCCTTACAGATTTTTATATATTTGTCTGTGCTACTTACATTTTTTTTCCTCAGCAGAATTGTATAGCAAATAAAATCAGGTAAACTGATATAACAAAGTGCCAGTATGTTTTTGTTGAATCAATTATAATTGCAATTATGATATGCAGAAAATAAGAATTTCTAATCAGATTAAAATTGACCAGCGTCAGCAGAACTACAGATTTGTGATACCTTGACAATTGCGCACTCACATCAAAATAAATAATAAAATAAAAGAAATCCATGTCAAATCGGCCGGTTCCGTGATTTGATCCGGGACCTCCAGAATACGAGTCCAAGGCGTTACCATTTGGCCAACTCAGTCAGTTTGATGGTGTCGTTTGATAAGCATAAGTGAAGGAATAGTGTTAACTGTCAAATTATACCGGTAGACAAAAATTAAAAAACATGTGACCTTTAATTAGTTGTTACTCCATTAATTAGGTCCAAAATTAATAGGCTTCTTGCCATGGACGTTATAAATGCGTATACCAAGTTTCATGAAAATCCGATAAAGCATATTTGAGTTATGGGGCCTTTTGTTATATAATACCATAAAAATGCACTAAATTGAGCATTATTCTGGTACCGGCCAACCGATTTGGTCCAATATCAACAGACGTATTCCCACAGACATTATAAATGTGTATACCAAGTTTTATGAAAATCCGATAAAGCGTATTTGAGTTATGGCGCTTTTAAATAAAAACACTTAATTGGGTTTGACGCCGGTACCGGTGAACCGATTTGGTTCAATAACAATAGGGTTCTTCCCATGGACATTATAAATGCATATACCAAGTTTCATGAAAATCCGATAAAGCGTATTTGAGATATGGCATGTACAGACAGACGGACAGACATTTTTCGTCCCCCACACACAATCTCATAAAGTACCATACTGGCACTTAATAAAAGAAGTGTTACTGTAGGATTGATGTAGGGTAGGTCCTGAAATGATTATAAAATAGGAAAAGCGATGAAGGGGGAAATTCTAACTTTCCGCATTAAATACAACTTTCATGTGTTGGAAATTATACGATGATCAGGGTAGCTTGCAGAGCAGTGAATGTTATAGTTAAACACTTTATTTGCAGTTAACTAAATGTTAACTTGTTTTGTTCAACAGATCTTGATAAACTTTTGTGTAAAGAAGAATGAAGTTATTTTAATGTTAAGTACATATTGATAATTTGAATACAAGTTTTAAACATTTACAACGAAATGAATTAAAGTAAAAAGAGTACTTTAATAGTTGTGTGAAACTTTTAACTATACAGAGTGTGCTGCTTAAAGTTAGTTTATTTTAACAAGTTTGTTAATTAAAATTTATTAAAAATACATTTACTGTTAATTTAAAAAATTTAGAAATTTAATTAATTTATTAGAAATTAAAATTTGTACTTTTTATCAATAAATTAGTTAATTGAAAATTTTACTTTTCCATCTAAAAGTGTATATATATATATATAAAATGTTAACTAACCACTATTTTTCAGTGGTGTTTGAATATTCCAGTACCAGGGAAGTAAAGTGTTTATTAAATCAGTGAAGTATGTGTGAAATTTGATGACTATAAAAAGTTTTGAGACACACCGACTTTCTTCCATTACCTAGTATAAGGCAGTGCCACAAAACTCGACTTCAGCCATCTTGACATAAATCGAACCGAGTCATAATAATACCAGGTCACAACAATAGTTACGACATCTTGCTGAGCAGAAATAACACCTTTGTATATAAATTTCTTTCTTTCTTGTATCAGTGCATGATGCAATATAACGATAATTAGGGCCCGTATTTGTAGGTTTTAACCTATTTTTTCCCCCGCTTCCTAATTAGAACATTTGAACGTATTTTTCCATTTCATGCCCCTTGCTTCTGAATATATGAATCTTATAGAACTTAAAAAAAGGCTAAATCAGATTGAAGAGCCTAAAAGAGGCTAAGGCGCTTGCTGAAAAACTAGGGGCTAAAGAGAACTTTTGGAGAAAAAAACTATTTTTAAATACATTTTCCAATGTATGGAAAGGAAAATAAATCTGTGAATCAGTGCATTTGAAGAAAATGCATAATAAAAATAAATTTATACAATGCACTGAAATTAACAATGTATGTCACTTTGTCGCTTGACTTTATAAGTCGAAAATGTGCCACCTCGCCGTAGAAGGAAATGAAACTTGAGCCGTCTGCAATACTTTTGAAATTTGCTACTGATCCATTGTTGCTTCAACTTTAAAATAACAAGTTGCCGACCAACGACAGAGAAGTATATTAAAGGAACAAATTCGTGACACTCGAGTCTACTTATTTTTGTAGATCGGCAGTGAATGAGCAATGTATTGAATAACTGTATCATTAAAGGGTAAATATCTCAATTGTTTATGCTATTTTTAGGGTGCCGATATAAGGAATAGTTACTTTTTTATTTTACAAAAAATAGAATAACGATGTCAAAATTATAGGCTAATACAATTTTTGGTGTTAATAATAGTGTTCATTATTATGTTTTATTAAGACTGCTAAAATCGTTTGTTTAAAACCTAAAAAGGGCTATTCCACAAAAATAAAAGGATAAAATACCTTTTTATAAAAGCCTAAAAATATGGGGCTTAATAATAAAACAATGAAGTTGAAATAAGTTACGGTAAGTTACACAGGTAATGCCAATAGATAGCAGTTTGTCTGCCAACACATACATACATATACAGACAGAGGACAAATCAACAAAAAGTATGGTATGACAAAATGTAATTTCTGTTTTATTATTCTCCCCTACAATTGTTTCTATAAACATTTCTGTGCGCACAATATAGCTGCAGGGCAAGTAGCAGCCAAAAAAGCTCGAGCAGCTTCAACCTTCTCACCTGGTTATCTCGAGAAGCTAATTCTTGTACCTTATACACCATGCAAAATTCCAGAAAAATCCCAATTATGAATCAGACTTACCTCTATTGTCACAGTAACTGCCTGAGTGTAAAGTCCAGTCCATGGAATACTTAAATTAATTTTCCCAATCGTGCCAACTTTCACTTCTATTGGTATGTCAAGCTCGTACTGGAAATAAAATATACAATTCAAGGTAACATAAATCCACATATAGGAAACTCAGTCTAATAGACTGATATTCTTTACTACAGGCAGAGATGTAATGCATAAAAGGGTCTTAATAACCCTGGACTGGGCACATATCTTAAATTCAGGTTAAACAATTATGTTATGTTTATTGATGTTCGAACTCTTAGGTGCTGGATCATTATTTGGTAGTTGCAGCTGTTTGGAAGAAACTTTCATTAAGCGAAGTACTAGGCAAAATTTCAATAGGCACAGATTCAATGTGAAAAAACAAGATGAAAACCAAATTAAGGAATGCTTACCAAGTCGAGATTTCAAATAGGTTTGCAGTTCTAGAAAATATTGCAGAACTAGAAGTTATGGATGATGTGAATATCAATAAAGCCTGGGAAAGTATTAAAGACAGTATTAAGTATCTGCAAAAGAAAAATTAGGTTCGCTTGTACTGAAACCAAATAAATCGTGGTTCGATGATGAGTGCACGAAATTAGTAAATGCAAGAAAAAAGGCAAACCTACAGTGGCTGCAGAATCCAAATGACACAACTGTCGAAAATCTGAACAATGCTAAACAAGAAACCTTTAGAACAAAGAAAATAAACTATTTCAAAGACAAAATAAATGAACTAGAAGAAAATAGTAAATACACAAATATTAGAGATCTCTACAAGGGAATAAGGCATAAGGGTAGTACTTGTCGCCCCCAAGCTCCCCTTCCACTCAATAATAAAAGACCCTTGAACTAAACACAGTATTTCACAACAATAAATAACAAAATAATATTTCATAATAAAAAAAAAAGACCCTTGCACCTAAAATCATATTTCACAGTTATAGGAGTAGGAGTGGGGGATTCGGGGGCGACAAGTAATACCTTTTTCCTGGGAATAAATGAGTTTAATGAAGGTTTCCAACCCAGAACAAACAATTAAGGACAATGGTGGCAAAATACGTCCGCCGGTGTGGTCTTGTGGTTAGCGTAGCTGACTACAGATCCGTCGGCCCGGGTTCGATCCCCGGTACCTCCTCGGATTTTTCTGAGGTAGGGAGGTCTGGTAGGGGTGCACTCAGCCTCGTGATTCAAAATTGAGGAGCTACTTGATAGAGAAGTAGCGGGTCCGGTCATGAAAACCACCATGAACGGCCGTGGGTGTCGGCATGCTGACCACATGCCCCCCAATCCTGCCAACTGCCTACGGTAGATGACGCAGCGGTCAGGTGGTGGGCCAAGTCCCTTCAGGGATGTAGCGCCATGAAGTTTAGTTTAGTTTAGTTTAGGTGGCACTATACTCGTGGCTCCGATAATATTTTGAATACATGGAAAAATTTCTTTAATCAGCTGTCAAACTGTTCTTCAGTATGCATATTACACATATTTGGGATATAAAAATCGTTTTATCTGGCTTTGATTCAAAATATTTGACAATGAGATGTCATTGTACAATAGTTTTTCTCGCGAATCGCTATGGATAATTGAAAAAGGTTTTATCCAGTGGCTAAATTACTGTATGTAAATAATTTGGGTGGAGATAAATAATTGTTTATGTGATGGGTATTTATGTCTTTTATATGTGTATCCATTATATTATATTAATTTATGGAACGATATCACAAATGAAATATAAAATGTAATTCTTAGATTTTCCTGACAAACAACAAACGTATCATACCGGTATGTCATACTCATAACTATCAACTTAGAACTGAAGCTATATTTTTTGTGTAATTACATTTAACACTTTGTATAGGTAATAATTCAGAATAAAGTTTTGTATTACTGCTGATTTCAAAAATCAAATTCGATCAATTTCTTGTAGTTTGAGTAGGCTAATATTTAGAACTGGTTAATTTCTCAGATGAAACTATGGAGGATAATCAGCATAGTTGAAAAGCTAGTTATAATCATATAGTAAAAAGTTAATGTTTTTATGGACATCATTCACAGACAGGCATTCTTTAGGATTCTCTGATAAGTATTGGAGAATCTTGTGACAATTATCATCTAAGAATGTATGCTTAATTAAATTTCTGAATATAACTTACTTTATAATGTAGGTCTTTTCAATATTTAAATGGGAATGTAATTTGTTCTACCACTAAAATGTTATTTACAATCAAGGTTGAGACTGTAATATGAAATACACATTTCTGCATTGTATGAGAAGTTACGTTCAATCCATTTTCATAAATAAATAAAGAAGATTGCATATTATGATTTCTACTTGTTTTGTACATGGTATAATAGTTTGAAATAGTTTCATTTCACCAATTATAAAGTATTGTTATATTTTATTTGATCGGTTTTTACGTATGCGTACAGTATATCCGTATCTGCCATTGGGTCTATATTTTAATTTTTGAAGGATAACACGGCTGAGACAGAAGGTAACTCTTTAATATTTCCTGACAAATAATCCATGAATATGCTATATTTATTGACTATGAATTCATGCTAATTTTATTTTCTGTGCATATTTTATTATGTAGGCTTCTATAACATTTAAATGGAACGTAACTGTTCCTCCATTAAAATATGGTAAGAAATTACTGGCAAAATATAACCATAATTTTTTTTCTCAAAGCTTTGCCTAGTTCCTGAAATAAATGGTATTTCGGAAATCGCTAGCAACAAGTAAAATTTGGACAGTCGTTTGAATAGATCAGGTCATAATTCATAAGCGAATGGGTTAAACTGTTTGATGTGAAGAGATGCACTTAGAACTAAAATACTTGTAAATAATATGAAGGAAAATAATAGCATGGGTCTCCCAGCCCCAAACGACTAACGCCATTAAGAAAACTGCATGCATAATAAACGAAGGTTGATATCCCATACTTGTCATATTGTAATTGTAATTGTAATTTATTCTTGTATCAAGTAAGTTACCTCCTTGGCGTTACAAGAAGTTTATCACCAAGTGAGGTATTCTGTACAGACAAGTATCCTACATAAAATTGCAAGCTTGGTGGTTAAATATGTTATGTAACACTGTTCTAAACAGAAATGATGACTTTGCTTCTCCTCGCTACAACTCAGCTGTTCTCTCTTAATATTGCCTGTGTACTTAAATTTAAACTGTAATTGTTGCTCTACAAATTGGTAGATTAGAATGTTGTATTAATTAACTGAAGTTATTGTTCTCTCCTCCTTCACATCTTTTTCTCATGATTTTTAAGAAATTATTTTAAGAAGACTATTTGTTGGAATTAAAATAATAATAATAATAATAATAAGAAACAAATAAATGCTTCTCATAATTAACTGAGCTCGAAGATGACTTTCCAACCTTACGGATCCGGGAAATTTAATTATTGTTGTGTAAAGGCTTTCTTAGCAGGGGTCTCACCAGCGAGCGCACCTCGTCCGTTCATGATTTATTTTCCTTAATTGAACACCCTTACTTACCTTGCACTCTCCTACCCTTATATTGACCTGTAATGGAATAGATAAGTCCTAATAATGTAACCCTCATGTATACAACAAATAGTTTTAGAAAGTTAAGAAACCTTTGGATTCATAGTTCTAGTAAAACACTCCACGACCCTTCCTCAAGCATTGATCTTATTTCTTTGTTTTATCTGATAAGGTGTCTAATACAGTCGTCCAATTTCTCAAACTATATGGCTGGGTTGCACTGCGTGATCTTCCTCTACGCAATTAGACTGAACTATCTTGAGGAGATGAAACGATGTTATTATTATCGCGAAAGTTCTCTTGTTGACTTGCGTCACGAGCATTCCTATCAGTCGTTTCTCCTCTCTTCGGTGATATCCCTCTACTTTGGTCGCGTGCATTGGTGACAGCTGACGAAGGGTTCTGACTTTGTAAGTGCGATGAACTCTGCTTGCTAGGTGCCGTCCACTCGGGAATGTGCTGGCTAATTATTTCTCTGCTTTGGCTACCTGTTTCCTGCTTCGCTGAGCACGCTGCATTCCTAGTTATTAATTTTTGGGAGTTTATGTCCCTGCTGGTCTGCCTTTTAGGGGCAAGCCCTTGACCATGATTCTCGCTGTTCAGTACTATATTTTTCTTGCAGTAATCAGTGTCAACCAGGTTCTGATCAATGCGAAGCTTGTCTTTCACTAGAGTTGCAAATCTTCCCTCTTTCCGAGCCTGCTTCATGTAAGGAAGTAATTCTTTTCTCTTGGCCCTTATTTCACGACTGAAATCTTGAGCTATTCTCACTCCCGACCCCTTCAACGACCTCGCCCTGTTCATCAATTTATCTTTTGTAATCATACTATTGAACCTCACTAGTATGGGACGATTTTTTCCTTTCCCTAAAAGGTATACGTTCTCGAGATGAAGATCGGAAAGTTCCACGTGTAGCTCCTTGGCAAAGAGACTCAGCACAAAGTCACATGTATCCACCCTTCTCTTGTGGTTACTTTCCTTCGTCCCGAAGATGATAATGTTTTTCCTCCGTGACTCTTCATCCAGCTTCTGTGTTGTCCTTTTCGCCTCTTTTAGCGTGGCGACCTCTTTTCTTAATTCGTTGTAGTCTTCCATCATACTGGTATACCAATCCCTTACTGCATCCAACTTAAAGTTTACTTCGTCGAATTTTTTATTAATCTTCTCGTCCAGTTTTGCAAGTAATTCCGCTACCGAGGCAGCACTTTCACTCTCCGCACTATTTCCACTTTTCTTGTTAGGTGGGCCAGGGTTAGCTTCAATGCCACCAATTAATAGCAGTATTGCTATGATTACTCCAAAGAACCAAGTGTTAGCCGCGGAACCATTTGTCTGATCACTTTTGATGAATAATTCGGGTTTGAATCTACCGTGTAGCCCGATTCTCGCGCGGTAAGTAGCGAGGTCAATGCCCATCGTCTCCGTATTGCAGCGAACTCCGCATAAAGCGTCTAACCTCTACCACCTCTGATACAAGACTGGATACTTGTCATATTGGAAGGGATATGATTGGGAGGTTCCACAGTAAAAACCTAAATTAAACCAAAAGTGTATTACAGATCTGAATCGAACCCTTTTGATTGTATGCATAGAGCATAGGCCCTCCTAGTGGGGCTTCTATATTCCTGAAGAGGTGTTAAACTCATCCTTGATGACCTAGGAAACTAACAATGGAACTGTACGGGTTGTCATGTCGAAACATATCCTCAAAACTTGCACATCCGTAGGTCTTCATTGCAGATAAACATATGCCAAAAATTAGCTGCTCATATAAACTTTTAGTGGGTGACAATTAATTGCGAATCTCGTACATTTGAAATATTGAGTAGCCTCTTACAGCTGTCAGGAGGAGAAGGTTGACAGCCTTCCCTATCTAGCACACACTTGGTATCGGCTGTCACAGTGTTCCTGAATCCCGCGTCAGATATACACCTATGTGTATTTTGCTCTTTCCTTACCACTACGGGAGGGAATAATATTATGGTATGATTTATTTGTTCTAAGACACTTTACGCTGGCCCTTAAGTTATACACTTTCGAAAAGGAGCCTTACCTACCTTCCGGTTTCTGGCAGGTCCTTTTCCATATAATACATGCATACATAATTAACACACGGCAGATAGTTCGTCATCAATCACATTAGTTTTTGTACTTAAACACTACCTTTATTGAACTGCCGATCGTATATCTTCATAGGGCACACGCTATCATGGACGCTGGAGACGTGAGATGGATGTGATTTGAATTTGAATTTGAATTTGAATTTAGCCTATGAAATCCCTTAACGGGCAAAGGCCTCCTGCTGATCGCAGGGAAGCTCAGGTGCACTCATTAGGGGAGCTACTCCTAAAGAGTGTTGTGCTACGTCCGTTTAGTCACTAGTTTTATCACTGTCACATCACTATTTTCATTATGTTTGGTCTCATTCCTCTACTTGCAATATTCCTTTTTCTAGATCTTTCCACTGATCCCTGTTTCTGGCCTGCCGTGTCCATTGTTTTCCCGCTCATTGTGTGAAGAGTTCTGCCCATCTTGTCCTCTGTCTCCCTACGTGTCTTCTTCCTATTCGTGGGTCCCACATAGTGATCCTGTAGGTCCATCTTGTTCCTTCCATTCTTGCTACATGGCCTCCCCACTTCCATTTGAGACGTTCTGCTGTTGAGACCACATCCCTCATGCCTGTTCGTCTTCTTAACACCTCATTACGTATTCTGTCTTTTAATGTGACATGGAGTATCTTGCGTTCCATTCTCCTCTGGCAGGTTTGTAGCATTCGTTTTGTATTTCCATTGAGCGACCAGGTTTGACTGCCATACAATAGCACTGGCAGGACACATGTCTCCAACACTTCTGCCTTTAGGCTTGTTCTTAGATTGGTATCGGTCAGAATGTGCTTTAAGCTCCAGAATTTCTTCCAGGCTTGGCCAATCCTTCTTTTTACTTCCTTTACTGTGTTTGTCTGAAAGGCTAATTGCTGACCTAGATATATATACTCTGTGACGTAATCTAATGTTGTGCCATTGACAATGATTGCTTCTTCCGTGCCATTTGTCATGATCTTTGTCTTCGTAGGGTTCATCCTCAGTCCTACTTCAGTGCTCACTCTGTTTAAGTCTATGAGCATCCGTTCCAGCTTCGGTGCAGACTCTGCTATTAATACCAGGTCATCAGCAAACCGCAAGTGGGTTAATCTGACCCCATTTATGTTTGTGCCGTACTCTTCATCCCAGTCTAGTCTGCGGAGTTGGTGCTCAAGAAGGCTCGTGAAGAGCTTCGGTGATAGGGGATCTCCCTGTTTTACCCCTCGTTCAATTGGAAAGTTTTCCCCTTCTCTTTCCGTTCTTATCCTTGCTTGGCTACCTTCATACAGTCTCGCGATTATCCTGATGTATTTTGGATGTATGTTTTGTTCTTCAAAGGATTTCCAGACAAATTTGTGCTCCACTGTGTCAAAAGCTTTTGTGTAATCCACAAATGCTATGTACAGGGTGATATTGTATTCTTGTGATTTTTCCATTAGCTGGTTCATCGTTTGCAGGTGGTCCATTGTGTTATATCCTGATCTGAATCCAGCTTGCTCTGTGGGTTGGTTTTCGTCCAGGGTTTTCGTCAGCCTTTTAATTATTATTTTCATGAAAATTTTGTACACGTTTGGCAAAAGGCTAATTGGGCGGTAGTTGTTTATCTCGTCTTTTGCTCCTTTCTTGTGCAGCAATATGATTACATTCTGTTTCCACTCCCTGGGTATTGTTTCTGTTGTCAGTATCATATTGAACATGTTTGTGATGGGTAGTGCTAGTTCATCTTCACCCATCTTCAGGTATTCGTTGTGAATTCCGTCTGCCCCTGGGCTCTGTGATACCAGACACTAAATAATAATATTATAATAATGAATAATATCCTCCTCTGATACACATGTTTGTATTCAGTAGTTGTTTTGAAGTAATTAGTACCTGCTTAGATTTTTGGGAATAGCTAAGTGAATCTCATGTGCTGTTTACATTAGTTCATTTTTTTACTTGGGCCAATAATAACGAGTACAATTATTATGTAGTATGTTAGTCCAGGTTCTTAACATTTAAAGATGATTGTCTGGACATTGTCAACAATGAAAATAAGTGATTGAAGCACTGGTATTGTGATGCACTGGCTGTGCATGGGAAACATCTTCAAACATCACGCAAATTGAGTGGTCACACTTCTATAACACCTACACACACTGACAATCATAAGCAACCCCAGTGTCTATAGAGTTTATATAGTTTTAAAATGTGGAAATAAGAACAAATGATTATATAAAGCTTATTCAATTGAAAATAATTTATGGTCTTATTCTTTCCACTATACTTTTATGTGTTGTGTGTTGTAAAAAGATTGTTTTATCCACTATTATAAATAAGTGTCATTGTTTATATTATATTTTGTTTTATATAAAGCTTATTTAGTGAAACACATTCCGCGAGTAAAAAGGCAGTTCGCACACCCCGACCCTGCTACCATGTGAACCTAGCATGCAGGAAACTACCTTGCAGGCTACTCAAGTCAGCTCTACAAGTGTCTGCTATTATTTACTTATGGAACATAACACACAATTTTTCACCCACTTACAGTTCATATGAGCAGCTAATCTTTTGCAGGTGTGCAAAATGTATAATGAAGACTATCAATGTGCAAAATTTGAGGGTAGGTTTCGATATGACAACCCGTACGGTTCCCTCGTAAGGTATTATTTAACATGAAATGGAAGAATTTGGATTAGTGGCTATAGTGGTTTAGAGTTCTTTAAAATGCTTCTGTGACACAATTTGTAGCCCGTCTCAGAGGACTTGGTGCCCAGGATATTTACATTCTGAAAATCCATAAACCATGATCAGGTTTGAACCTGCACCACCAAGGCCAACATATTACAAATTGTATATTTTCCATATATGCTGTATTGTAATAACAAACTGCAAATAAATACTAACCAGAGCTTCGGGTTTTAGCCTCAGTTCTGTGAGGTTTACATCTCCACTGAAGATGCCGACATTGAGGTTCTCGGTGTCAAGATCCTGGATGTACTTGCCAAGGTACCGGTTCAGAATAGTTGCCACAACGACCTCAAACATCGTGGCGTTGAGATCTCTGTGTCTGGGTTCTTAGTGTAGGGCCATCTTGAAGTCCTGGCTGCGACTATGCTGAGGCTGAAACAAAACAATGTAGCTTTATGGCAACAGCATTTGCTTTAGTGTCCTCAGTGTAGCACATAGGCGTACCAAGGGGGGGGGGGGGTTTGGGGGTTTGAACCCCCCCCATTGATTAAAAAAAGGAAAATTGTATAATTTTTTAAGTCTGCCCATAAATTACTGAATACAAGTATAAAGCGTGGGAAGCTTAAAACTCGTAATTTTGCGTCTTAATTTTTAAAATTTTCCGGGGGAGACCCCCGGAAGCTTAAAACTCGTTATTTTGCGTCTTAATTTTTAAAATTTTCCGGGGAGGGATCCCTGGAAGCTTAAAACTCGTGATTTTGCGTCTTAATTTTTAAAATTTTCCGGGGGAAGACTCCCGGAAGCTTAAAACTCGTTATTTTGCGTCTTCATTTTTTAAATTTTCCGGGGGAGGACCCCCGGACCCCCTCTCCCTGGGGGGTATTCCATACCCCCCCAGACCCCGCGGATGTTATAACCCCCCCCATATGGTCGGCCTGGTTACGCCTATGGTGTAGCAGTCTGATAAATGGAGTCAGAGGTATTATTATTAATAAATTTGTTGCTGGAAAAATATATTTCTGAAGTACGTAGAAGATAATTATTGTTGAGAGCATATAACACCATTTTCATGCCACAATATTGCCAACAGAAAACTGAAAGTGGATTTGAAACCAAATTGAATGATTTTTGTGACATTTTATTTTAATTTAATCATGGGTATACCAGACTATGATCTTTGGATATTGGTAGGAAGCTATGACATTGAAGTTCTTGATTACCTATATCTCATTTACCTGACTTGGTCTTACAAGGGAACCGTACAGGTTGTCATGTTGAAATCTACCCTCAAATTTTGCACATCGGTAGGCCTTCATTGCATATAGACATATGCCCCAAATTAGCTGCTCATATAAACTTTTAGTGGGTGAAAATTGCAAATCTCATACATTCGAAATATTGAATACCCTCTTAAAGCTGTCGGCGAGAGAAGCTGGTGACCTCCCCTATCTAGCATGTGCTTGGAATCGGCTGTCACAGTGTTCCCGAATACATCAGATATACGCCTATGTGTGTTTGCCGTATCTATTTCTTTCCTTATCACAATGGGAGGGGATAATATTACAATAATGAATAATATCCTCCTCTGATACACATGTTTGTATTCGGTAGTTGTCGTGAAGTAATTAGTCCCTACCTGCTTAAATTTTTAGGATTAGCTAAGTGAATTTCATGTGCTGTGTAGGCCTACATTAGTTCATTTTTTATTCCTTTGGCTTATAATAATGAGTGCAATTTATTATTACGTACTATGTTAGTCCGAATTCTTAACACTTAAATACTTTTGTTTGGACAATAAATGTCAACAATGAGAATAAGTTGGGCACTGGTAATGTTATTCACTTTGCATGGGAAATATCTTCAAATATTATGCAAATTGAGTAGTCACATTTCTATAACACCTACACACGCTAACAATCATAAGCAACCCCCACTGTGTATACAGATTATATAGTTTTAAAATGCGGAAATGATAAGAACAAAAGATTTTATAAAAACTATTTAGTGAAACACATTCCTCAAGTAACAAGGCACCTCCTTCCCTCTATCCCCTGTCCCCACTATCACGTGAACCTAGCATGTAGGCTACTCAAGCGAGCTCTACAAGTGGTTCCCATTGTTAACTTAGGGAACATAACAAACACATTTTCATCCACTTACAATTCGTATGAGCAGCTAATTTTTTGCATTTCTCTATCTGTAATGAAGATAGGTTGAAATTTTGCAATTGCAAGAGTGCAAAATTTGAGTGTAGGTTTCAACATGACAACCCTTACAGTTCCCTTGTTAGTTGAGATGAATTAAGTGTACTGATTTTGAAACATCATTGTAATCAGAGCGAGACATTGCTTTTTCCTCCAAAATAAAATTTAAAATTCGTTGGTCCATATTTTCCACTGAAATATTATAAAATTCATAAAAAACACAATAAAATAATTCGTAGTCAGTGGATAAAACTCAAACTCACATTAACTATCGTGACGTTTCCGCCTGAACCTCCAGGCGGAAATGTCACGATAGTTAATGTGAGTTTGAGTTTTATCCACTGACTACGAATTATTTTATTGTGTTTTTTATGAATTTTAAAATAAAATTTTTAAAGATTGATTAATTTCTTAATGAAGCAATAGAAGCAATAATAAACTTCATCCTATTTTAGTTTCTTGTTAGTTTTACTTTCATGTAATTTTATTTTCGTTAACACTTGTTCCCAAGGACATACCTGTTTGCTTCCTTGTTATAGTAGATAATGAGGGAAAATAGGATTGTGATAGCTTCAAGTTCAATTGGTTTTGAGTGTTTGAGCAAGAATTTTCAGTCCCCTGAGTTTCCAGTTACCCAATTCTTATACAGTCAAACCTCCATATGATATCTGTGGGCCCTAGCAGATTGTATTGTTATATGAGAGTTATTGTAATATCGAGGCGTTGTGATTTAAGTTACCACATATTATAAATTCAACTACATGCAGAAAACTTGTAATATAAAGGATAACTCATGGAACAGACATGCGAAGAAGTGGAAAATAATGAATCACAAATCCATATCTTAAAACATCGCTATTTTGTTTAACTTACCAACTTCTGTTGAAATGTAATCATAGCTGCTTTACACCCGTGCACTAAACAATTATTGTTCAGACTGGTTTAACATCACAGATTACACCACACTTTGGGTTTAGGCAGTAGGCATATACCAAAAATTTAAAACTCGTAGATGGTAGGAAGAGGAAAAAAAAAACAACAAATCTACCACATAAATATATTTTTTCAACATAACACATCAATTTGTCGATCACTTCAATTTTTTTAGCCTGCTCTGCTTGATTCAATTGCTGTCCATATGATATTAACGAGTTTATTGAAATGTGTAATTAATATAAAATCTTAATGTATCTGTTTGTCTTTAGTTATAATATTTGTCCATTTGTAAATTTTGAGGTATTATTCTTATTCTTATATTGTTTCTTATTTAGATTCTAAGGTTCTTTTTTTAGTTTTGCACAGCTGTGTGATTTGTACATATCTCATCTTAATTTGTGTTTTTTGTGTATATTTGAGACGTATCCAATGTCATGTATAATGATGTTACTGGATGAATAAAAACTAAGACAAAACTAAACCACTTGCTCCTTACAGTGCTTTAACTGCACATGCTGGACATGTTTAAGTAGCAACCCAACTCACCCAAGTGATGATTTTAGCCTCAGTGATCCTATTTCCCCATCCCTAATCAACCTTCCTTTTCTGGAATTTCTAAGAAATGTAACAGTTAACAGGCCCACAGAAAACAATGATTGGTGGCTGAGGAGGACTCTAATCTGATACCAACTACGACCCACAGGGCCAAGCTACTGGTTTGCAGTAATAATTCAATCTCCAAATATTGTTATAAATGGGTGTTTCTAAAATAGCTTCATCATTGTAGTGAATTACATTTAGCAATATTAAGATAAGAAATCCACCGGGACCAAAGAAAAATATTGTTATACGATGGTTTATCATTATATAGAGACTGTATAGAGGATGGTGATACTGCCAAACTTTTAGTTTTCTTCTAAATAGAAGTGGACTTTGTGTTCTTTTGAAAGCATGTAACTCCCTCAATGATGATATAAGACACAACGGTCTATATCTCTGGTAGGATAAAAAAATACCCATGGGTGTGTAACTATCCCATCTCAGTAAAACATGGACAAAGGTGTAGACAGCCTGCTTGTGATTTTCCCTAGGACTGCTAGAGTTCCTGATATGAATACACCCTTGGCTGCTGCAACTTAACTGGTGTCAGCTCAGTTTTCGTCTTGTCCATTAACAGGTTGTGCTATATCCAACATATCTGTGTCACATTTAGTTTCTAATCCTTCCATTAACATGAACATAATTTTTGAAGATCTTGCAGTACACATTATTCCTTTTTCATCAGCCATTTTACATTATTTATCTTATTTCAAAAGAATCCAACCAGCTTCATAATCGTCAGACTTAAGTTCATTTCTCAACAGCAGATAGTTTTAAAATATTTTAAATTAACCCTTAGAGCCGGTTTGATGCACTAAGAACAAAGCGCATGAGTAATTCCTGTGGGCCGGTTTGACATACTAAGAAGGCTTTAAGCATGCCAGTCTATTAACTCAGATATATCAGTCATGCATTGACAAAATTTTGAACTGTTTCCACAAAGATGAATGCAGATCACACACCACGAGCGGAAGTATTTTTGTTACACTAGCTTAAATCTGGCAATACAGAAGAAATTCTTGGGAAACCATTTGCTCACACTCCTGCTAATTAATTCCCTTTTCAATATATATCAAACTAGTCACAGAGAGACATTTCCCAGAAAAAATACCGCCCACGGAAAAAAGAAACACAAAAAACATACGAGAATGAAAGAAGGTTGGATGCATATTGCTGTCCTGACTGCAAAGTGCTTCCAAGACAGTCCACACAATTGAAAACTTACAAATTTAAACAGGTTATAAGGCAAAATTTGTGCTATAGATGGGTGTAGCATTTAAATATCGGTGGTGGGTAATCCCTGAGGTGGCTCTGCGGGATTTAAATGTCCAGTTTGAGGGATTAAAATTACATTTGAACAATGAAGATAATATCACTAATTACTTCAAATCGATTTTGCAAAATTATAATCTGTCGACATCCAATCAAAAATAGCACATTAATTGCTATCATCTGGTTTTAATTTTTAAAAATTCTAAATACAATTTACATTATAGTGTTAACTATATTCTCACATAAGATTAGTTTCTGCCTAAATAAAGAAGAAATTTTACCTTAACTCAAAGCTTCTCGGTACTTAAGGCAATTTTGTTTCTGATTGTGTTTGCATCTTGTTACTAATACGAAGGAAATTAACCTTAAATCCACTTTGAGAAGGACATAAGGTGTTTTCCTTTATCATAATGGACATAAGGCTGATTTCCTTCTTAACAAGACTGGGCTAAAAAAGGGCTTAGGGAAATAAAAATTGGGATTTTGTTATTTCAGCAGATGCAGAACAAGTACATGATGGAAGTGCATTTAACTCATTTTTGGCAAAAACTGGAGTTAAGGCTTTTTTGCTTAGCATGGCAGTATATGCGAGAAAGTAAATGGAAGAAGTGCACGCCGCTTATTGTGATCACTTTGGGATGCAGCTAGTCTGATAATATTAACCGTTTGATAACAGTAGCCGAAGGAATTAAATGAAGGTTGTTTATTCGTACATAAGAATACACTACAAAACAGAATTCAAAATACTTATTCATAAAATAATATGTAACTGTGAATCACTGAACCACTCATAGGCTAATACAGTTACAGACTGCAAGTAAGTATATTTAACCAGTAATAAGGTTTTAAATTGTTTTTACTTTCCTTTAGGGGTTCATTAATCAATAGTGCATATTCATTTACAAGTGTTTTTGGAAGTCTATACTGATCTCTGGTGAACACCCCGTTGTAAAACATCTAACACCTGTCTATTCAAGTCATTTTATTTTACACTAGCCAACACTGCATGTCAACACTGTTATCTTCATATATCAAAAGCTGCAGCTTATCTGTGGGGTGAAACATGTTTTATTGCATAAAAGGGAAAGGTAGATAATGCAACCCCTTCGAACTGGTCATCCTGCGATCTGGGAAAAGCACCACCTCTTCCAATACAACAGTTAAAAACAAAACCCTTAAAAACGAAATTTTAAGTGACATACAGTAGGCCTACTTGGAAATAAAGCCATGAAAAGGAAAATGTGATAACACAAACCGAATCTTTGATCACTATAAACAGCATTTTTTCAATGTATCAGTATTAATCCGTACAGGACTCCATAAAAGTGATACCGGTAACATTACCCAACTGATAACATTATCCGCGATTACATCAAGCGGCGTTCACTGTATATGACAAATAATGTGAGAAATTTCAAATATAGACTAGACATTTCTTCCTTCCCAACTTACAATGATACGTTATAAAAGTGTGTATATTTATGTACAGTGTGGCGATTAGACATGTTTTATAGTAATTAAAGAAATTAATATAAACAAAAACTCTGTAATAAGTACGATTATGTATCCTTTTGTTAAATTTATCTTTAATAGGCCTGCACACTTATGTTTAAGATAATATCCCTTTTCAATTTAATTTCAGCTATTTTTGACCTATTAATTTTATTTTATTGTATAAATATACAGTAAAACCTGTCTTAAAGACCACCCCTCTTTAGCGACCACCTCCTTTAAAGACCAATTTTTCTAGGAACCGACAGTAAAATCCATAAGGCCAATGTTATTTGTACCCCTATTAAATGACCACCCCTCTCCCCGACCAACGACCAGAGTTTCATTTGCTTTAAACTCCTCTATAACGACCAAAATCGTAAAAAATATTTACTCGAATGGTAGGCCTTAATCAGCATTTGAACAGAAATACTGATGTGGGCACTGCAAGACGTCTCTTCAATTTTCAATACAGTACTTTTACAAGAGTGATGGACAGAAATGTGAATATGGTTGAACAATGCTTTGGGCTGTTTTCCCTTTTGCGTTCTGTGAAATACCTTACAGTAGACAGCGTACAAATACCGTACATAACACATTCCAATCTCCTTCCTCTGACCTCCTTGTTTTAGTACCCTTAAGAATTCATGCCTTTATTATCTACATGATCGCAGTGACTCGGAGGGGTAATTCTATTTCTTATGAAAACGTTTATTCAGTGGACATGAGGGGGTTTCTGAAATTCTCGATTCTAAGAAACGACGACGAGTCCCTTTCATTCTCCTCCAAGCAAAATGTAATGTAGGGAAAATAGACGTGTCTTTCTTTTCCTGGAAAACATTACTCCATTATACAGTAAATAGAGGCTCGGTGTTCTTGGCCTGCATAGATTAAAGTGTCTTATTATTGTGCTGCAATTTGAAATACAGTAAAAGTAAGTAATAATCAACTGTGTGTTACATAATACACCTAGGCCTACTGTATTGTACCCTATTTATTCTATTGTATTTTCAGTTTCAAGACATAAAAATGCATTCTCCCTATTAAGAGACCAACCCTCTTAAAGACCACTTTTTCTTGGAACCAGCAATGGTCGTTATATAGAGGTTTTACTGTAGGTATATTCACCCAAAAAAATCATTTTGTCAAAGTTGCAAAAAAATAAAATAAAATAGATTTGCTGCATGTAGGTGAAATAATGCCAGTATGGTCCACTGGTTTGGAAGAAATTGTTACATTATGTTCTGTAGAGTAAAATTTGTCTTTGTGGGAATAGAGCACGAGTTTTCAGTTCGTTACGCTTACGCCGAGACCACAGTGTAGCAAGGATATGTTAGTTATTGACAGATTTTCAGTCTAATCTCACCGAAGATATTTATATTATATCCTACTTTTATCTATATTATAACCTATTCCGCTACAGTGGGAAGACTGACAGATAACCAATCATTAATTTGTCAAACACGGAAAAAAACACTTATGAATGAGAGAGCATATCAAGAACGTGTGTCTTTGTTTCTTCTTAAATTTGTATTCAAGATGGCTGCAAGATGCTCCTTACCTATTTTTGTATTTGTGGTATTTTTACAGCAAATTCGTAAATATTAGTGGTACTTGTTATACCATGATGCACTTTTTACGGTTATGGATCCTCCTACACTCTACACTCTAATTTACATTTATTACTAATTACCTTAATTGAAGTAATGTTAAAATCAGTGGTTAGTTCAGTTTGAGAACTGCTCAAACCATTTCATAACATTCTTGTCTATCCGAGACAATATCCATCGGTCATCACTAGCACCGACAATAGGAAATGCAAGTGATTGAATCTGCATAAATGCCTGCCCCTGGGTACATCTGTAATTACCATTGAGGTAGTATTCCTTGCATATCAATCACTACACTTATGGGCGATAACTGAAACTTGTATTAAGCCTTGACAACCCATTAAGATTAGCTCAAATATTCTTTTACCGGCTGTCGTAAAACTCATGTAACCCTACAGAATCAGATTTTTCATAGTTATAAACGTCAAGAAGACAATAGTCAGAATAATCTTAATTGCTGTTCCACATTAAACAGAACTTTACACAGATTCCCAAACAATGCAGATGCATGCAGCTTCACCCACGATAGTTAATTCAAAAATTAAAAGCATAATAATTAAAGCATTATATTTATTAACACTTACACTTGAATCATTCATAAATTAAATGATTAATAATTATAACGAAACAGCTAAAAATCTGGCTTTGGTGTGCATTCCACATCTAGAAAAGTGCCTCCTTGGAAAAATGACCTCAGATTCGAGGTTCCTGGTCCAGAAAACCCCTGCATAGTGAGTTTCATCCAAATCAATCGATGTTTGCCCATTTAGAGCTACATTCATTATCCATCTTCCGTCTATGTTGAAAATTTCAGATGTCTGCATGCCTTGACATTGTAACAAATGAATCAACCAGGATAGCTCACAGAATCAAAGCGATCAAAAATTCCATATGATATATTTAAAAAAAGACGCTTTTATTTCCAAGTAATGACAAAAAAAAAAAAAAAGCAAAGCCACCTGCAACTGATTTGAAAATTGAAATGTATTACTGAAAACTGATACTTGGATAGCGCAAAAAAATCATGTTTTCTGGCAGTTTTCACTCACTGCATGCGAACGAAAGCAAAAATTAAAAATCCGGCTGAGATTCATTTAGCCACCCTTTAGTCCATCTGTCTTTATTCAGTTCTCTGCGTGCAGTAGATTTTGCTGGGCATCGTGCACAGATAGATAAACACTTGCTCTTATTATTATAGAATTACAAACTTGTGCTTTGTGCCTTTACTGGTAGACATCATTGGCATGGTTTCACTTGGACGACAGAAGAAAATTGCACTCTCTCTGCCTCCTATATCAAATTCTTCACACTTCCTGTCCTCACTATCTGTCATCACGCTTTCAAACTCTTTCATCTCATCATAACCTAAACACTCGGTCCAGGCAAAATCATATTCTCGCAATACCTAAATATCATACATCTCTTTACTCATCATCGTTTACTACTTCAGTCATCCGAATGTGGAATTCTTTACCATCTCACATCAAGGACTGCCGGTCACTGTCAACCTTCAGATCGCGGTTAACAGCACATATACGTAGTACTTAATAATCTTTTTCATGTCCTATGTTAATTTCAGTTTCTATTACTTAATGCTTTTATATAACTAAATTATATTTGTAACAATTTTAATTTCATTCTTATCATTTAATGTATCTTGAATGAATGAATGAATGAATGAATTTAGCCTCTGTGTTAAATGTTAACTCAGAGTCTACATCTAATTTAACATGGGTTCAAAACATGAAAACTGATCCAGAACCTATTCAGCATGGATTGCAGGGAAATTTTAAAGGTCGTCTTATGACAGCCTGTGTTAACATTAATAAAAGCAGAACACCAAAACCTTGTCGATTCTGCCCAAAAGGGATAAGAATCGTACCAGAAAATCAAGTGGACTACCTGCTTACTCGAAGGATTGATTTTATACGTTTGTTGCTGGAAACATAAGATAATAAAAATTGTCTTCAGAGGATTGCCTATAGATACTCCTACCGAGGAAATTGACAGGTAGCTAAGATATCTTCAGTATCCTATAGAAAGCGTGAGGCAGTTCAAACGACACATTAAGGACAGTCACTCTGGAGCAAATAAGTTGGAATCTATGTCATTGTGGGTCATAACACCAAATTATATTCCCAACACCCCGAATGTCAGAAATTTAACAGGATTGTTCGACCTAAAGGTCAAATTTTCTGACTATCATGGCTTCGACGGACCTGTACAGTGCTACAAATGTCAAGGTTTCGGCCATAAAGCAGTTGGATGTTACATTTAAGCAAAATGTGTACGCTCTGGTCAAAATCACCCAACTAAAGAGTGTACGAAAGACCCTCTTCATCCTCAAAATTGCGCCAATTGCAATGAGGCCCAATTATAGGAAATGTGAAAAGTTCTTAGCTTATTCAAATGGACGAAATAGTCCCTCACAAGGAAAAGGCAGTCAGAAATTTGTTTTCAACAATTCTGACTTTCATTCACTGCCAAAACCTTGAATTGAGATCTAAAGAAAATTCTGCCAAAGACACAGATCCATTAGGTTTACGCTCTTTGTTAAAAGAGATAAAAGAAACAATGCAGTTCATAAAGAATTTGATGAATGGATATTCGTTCTGCATTAAATAATTCTAAACATGAAACTGATCCAACTACAAAACTATTTACGTTAAATGAGGGAATTACTTCAGTATTAACTAAAGATGGGTAGAAGAAACCAAGTAAATGTCGTTCATCGACCATTATCTATAGCTCATTGGAATGCGGATGAAATCCGTAATAAAAAAATAAGAAACCTAATTTCGTACAAGAAATTGAAATAAAGTAGATGTATTCATGATAAATGACACTCACTTAAATTCCAATATTAGGATGAATTTCAATGGATATGATGTTTATAGGAATGATAAGGGTCAAATGTAGGCACCGCAATATTGATAAAGACTGGCATTTATCACAGACAAATTGGGTCACCAAATTTTAGCTTTATTGAAGGAACTTTTGTGGGAATTCAGTTTCTAAATGAAAGAATAGTTTTTGGAGCAATACATTGCTCTCCCTCTAAGCCCTTCACAGAACGGGATCTAGACAGTTTAATTACAAATGGGTCCAGTTTTTTACTAGGTGGCGACTATAACGCTAAAAATATTAGTTAGAATTCCCGGTGCACAACAACAAGAGGTAAACTTTTGGAGGCACATTCTGACAAACATCAATATCATGTATTAGCCCCGACTACTCCAAACCACTTTTCATATCATCTTATATCTCCTGATATCATTTATCTAGCTTTGTACAGAGGAAACGCTTTGCCTACGTCCATAGTATCTACAGATGACTGTAGTTACTGTATGATGTAGATCTGATCATATTCCTGTTACAATTTCTTTAAACAGATGTGCTAAAACAAGGTTTTCTGTTTTTAAATATACCATAAAACAAACTGATCTGAGTTTAGAAAATAGCCTAATATCTGCAGCGGCCGGTGCTCCCAAAAGCAGGGTGGGCCAGTGAAGAATGTTTTCAACTTTCCGCCGCCAAATGTGTAAAATTGTGCTATTTAAGAATATGCTGTAAAAAATTAGTAAGGAAGAATTATGAGTATCGAATTACTTAATAATAATTCTTTATTGCAACCAAATGGTCACACTATGATGAATGGAGCAACGGTGGAATGATATGAGGCAGGGGAAAAAGGAGCATCCCGAGAAAACCTGTCCCGACCCCACTTTGTCCACCACAAATTCCAATGGACCCACCAAGATTCGATCCCGGGTTCCATTGGTGAAAGGCGGACGGTCTAACTACTTAGCCATGGGAGCTGCCATCGAGTTATTTAATACTTATTTCATTTACAGAGTGAGTTTTAACTGAATGTGCAAAATCTCTCAAAGAGTACCAAGTGTGAATCATATTCTACTTCGTGTAAATTTTGATTGATAGCAATAGCCCTACTCACTCCTTTCTTGTAGTTATGATCAGCCAACTAGCGAATTTTTCAATTACTATCTGGTGGAAATCCTCCATGTTGCTTATATGTTTTTATGCACTGATATAACAGCCAAAGCGTTTCGTGTGTCTTGGCCCATTAATTTCACAGATAACTTTTTACACTTTTTAATGTACTAAAACAGCGTTCCGACTTTGCAGTTGCCAGGGGAGCTGTAAGAACAATTTCCACTCATTTATACATCTCAGAAAATGTATCTGTCAAATTATTGTCACCTATGAATGACTAAAATTCACTCATTGTAGTAGTTTCACATACAGTTTAATTTTCATAGGCTGCAGCAGGTAACTCACATTTAAGTTTATCTTTATTTACCATCGGGTACGTTGTTGTGGCATTTTGAAAGAGGAAGGAGGATTATATATCATAATTTTCTGGGTAATGTATAATTGGAAACGCTGATAGCACCACATTGTTTATTCACTACCGGCACTTACAAATAATTGGAAAAAAAAATCCTGTACTTCCCCCCTGAACACACCAGGGAACTGTATGAAACTGAATTTGACTCACTGCGAAAACAACCCAAGAGTAAAGCCCCATTTACACCAGTGCGACGATATTCTGTATCGACAAAACATACAAAAAGATCCTTAGAATACTAATACAAAACCATATATATCGCTTTCTTACAAGCGTGCTGCTATTTAAGCAAGCCAGTGTCTTTCAAATGAAACAAACAGGATCAGCCCTACAACATAATTTTTGCACATTATACACGTTTTTGTCTTTGTATTGCATCGTTCTAGTGTGAAGTCGGGCTTGCGGTGCCGGAGGAACGTTTAACCAGAAGAACGATCCAAGTGAAAGAGAGAGAAGGAGCTACAGGACCGACTCGAGTGAGAGACAGAGAAAGAGATACGAGGGCCAGCCCACGGAACGAGAAAAATTACCACAGAAAGGCAACCCCATCTTAAGGGAAGATAGCTATAAGTCCTTGAAAAACAGAACCTGGCCCATGAATCCTTAGTTTACAATGGGTCTTGGTCAGTGGCGTGCCGTCCATGGAAGCAATGGAAGCAATGCTTCCTCTAGTTAATGCGAAAATAAGAATTTATTTTATAAAGTTCATTTAAATAATAAGGAATATCATATTTTATGATTTTAACTTTCATTCGCGGGAAGCAAATTTTACTCGCTACAATTTTGTCACAGCGTGGAAGTCTAAAATGTGGGCCGTAGCCCAGCTTGCTACACTCCTCCTGAGGTTATAGGGGATGAAGAGATTGCTTCGTGTATTTTCGTAAAATCGCCGAACGAGGGACAGGGCGGTTTGAATTTGCAGTTTCCCGCCGAGCCACGGGTCAAAATATTAACGCATTTAAAAGACTGTTTTTATAAAAATAATGTTGAAACCATAGTGTTTTATGTATTCTTATGTGCCCTATGTTGTGTTGTAAAACCATAAGGTTACTTTAGCAAGTGTC
Organism: Ectobius pallidus; assembly: GCA_964059195.1. Taxonomy (NCBI): domain Eukaryota; kingdom Metazoa; phylum Arthropoda; class Insecta; order Blattodea; family Ectobiidae; genus Ectobius; species Ectobius pallidus. The sequence goes on along the minus strand of CAXKWD010000009.1, from coordinate 18,784,628 downwards.
AAGATACTTGTTTGCCCTCAAAATCGTCTTTTTTATGTGTGTTATGTACCTATGTACAAGCAAGTTTTTATTGGGAAGCATAATTGGAAGAATAGGGGAAGTGGTTCCCTGGCTCGACGTCACCGAACGAACTGTCAAGAGCATCATGCTAACTCCTTCCCTTCCCCTTGTGACTGGGTGGGAGACTGGCAGATATTTCTCTTTTACCACCCTCGCTTCGGCCTTGACCATGCACCCCATATATGATTTAGTTCAGTATTTCAGTAAGCCTTCGCGGTCCTTCGCGCTGAGTAAAGCAGAATGTCCAAGTTGGTATTTTTGGCCATAGAAAAAAAAGATTATAGAAGATTTTGCTGCCAAAGATAGGCGAGTTGATTTGCTCTTCAAATAAATCGGGTGAGTTTTCATTTTTTTTATTATAGGCTTATAAAATCTAGACTATATTGCTTCCCTCACCTAAATTTTCACCGCACGCCACTGGTCTTGGTGCTGGATGTTCTGAACTGGCCCATGGCTGCTTTCTAGAAGAGAAGTTTATGTTCTCCGCGCAATACAGATCTAAGAAACTGACAACTTATATAAGTTCATTCAAGTTCGGATTTATATGAAACCTATTGTTAGTTGAAGGACAATCATGATAAACAATGTTGCGTATTTTTTTTATAGGGAGGGCCCGGCCCTTCTGGCCCTTGCCTAATATGTAAATGAATCTTTGCACTACTTCGACTACTGTCTACTGTCGAAGATTTAGAAGCATCAGCTGAAATTTACACGAATACTTTAACATCAGCTATAGAAAGTGCTACAACAATTGTATAGTACAGCAACAGAAATACTCCTCTACCAAGAGAAATAAAAGGATTGGTTGCAGAAAAGAAAAGGAAAAGGAAAGTATTGAAATTAACAAGAAATTCAGTTTATAGAAAGGACTATAATAACTTTGAAAATTCAGTGCATCTAGCTGTCATGAATTATACATTAGATAAATTAGATAAAACTATAGCAGATGCCAGTAGCACCTCGCAGATCTGGAAAATTAATCGAAGACTTGTTAAACTTAGCAGTAAAACTAACTCGCAACTAATTTAAAGTTCAAGTGGAAATGTTTATGAAGATAATAAGAAAGCAGAGGTAACTGCAAAACATCTAGAACGACTATTTGCAACTTCTCAAGAAGATAAAGACTTGATAGATGACTTTGACGAAGTTCGTGGAGCAGTGAAAGACTTCTTGGGGTTACCCCGTAAAACTGAGTTGTGATACACAACACCTTTAGAAATTAAAAATATATTTAAATCGCTTGCTGGTAGAAAGTCGCCTGGTAAAGACACAGTGAAAAACAATGTTTTGAATAATTTTCCAAGGAAAGCTCTGACCAATTTAGTCAAATTATCTAACTGAAGTATGAAACTCGGATACATTCCATCAGTAAGAAAACATGCGGTGATTATAACAATGCCGAATGTACAAAAGAATCCTCAGTCCTCAACGTCCTAATAACAGGTGACCTATCGGTGTGTTATCTACAGTAAGGAAGATATTTGAACGAATAATATTAAGTAGGATAAATGAACAGCAACTCAACATTATTCCAGACCATCAAATGGCTTTCTGAACTGGATGTTCCAAGACTCATCAAGTAGTACGACTGGCTGAAATTATCACAAAAGCATTCACTGTGGGAGGGTATACCCCAGCAGTATTTTTGGACATAGCAAAAGTTTATGGTTCCGTGTGGCACATTGGGTTGATCCTTAAATTGATATTAACTAAACCTGATACCATTGTGAAGATATTATCTTCTTATTTATCGAATAGAACTTATCAAGTAAGAGAAGGTGCACGTTATATGCATGCTTGGGTTCCTCAAGGTTCTGTTCTGGGCCCTATGCTGTATAACATATTCACAGCTGATTTACCAACTACATGTAGCTCATGTAGCCTAATATGCTGATGACACGGCGCTCCTTTCATCTCATCTCATCTGTATGCTACTAATCGACTGCAAAAACATTCATTAACTAGAGATTTGGTGTAAAAATGGAAAATTTCTTTAAATGTTCATAAAACGCAAGCAGTCTGTTTTACACAATACACCCTTAAAAGAGTTCCCTCGTTATTTATAAATAACATGCAATTGGAATATGAAGTCAAATAAAATATCTAGGAGTAATATTAGATAAAAAAATTAAACTGGAAAAAAACATGTACAGATAAAGAAAGGAAAAGAAATTGATAGGACAGTTCAACTATTCCCTCTGTTAAAATATCCGGCAATAAATGTGAAACGAAAGATAATGATTTATAGAACCTTGATACATCCTGTCATTAATTATGCAGCCCCAGCATTTGCTTATATCAAAGAAAATCATCTCAGACCTCTTCAAGTTGCCCAAAACAAGGCCTTGAGAATCATTCACGGATGTGACTGGTTTACAAAAAATCACAGATTCACGAAGATTTAGAAGTTGAGTATTTGTATGTTCTTTTGAAAGAAATCACAAGAAATTTTTACGACCTTCTTAAAACCAGGAAAAATCCCATTGTTCGTCAGATTGGTGAATACGATGTAAATCAGTATAACAAAGAAAGAACTCCTAGAATGGCTTTACAAGCGAAGAGTGTTATCTGTAAACTCCTTTTGATTCATGAGTGATGAGAGTGATTTGATTTATATTCCTATAATTTGTTAGAGGAATAAGTTCACAGTTATATGTCATATTTTAGTTTATATATTGTATAGTCAGGGATTTATAGAAATCCGATACTAACTTATGTCAATAAAATATGAACACATATAAAAAGATTTTCTATGGTAGTTTGTGCTTTATTGTTGATTCCTCTGCCATTTAAACGGTGCTACTTTAATATTATTGTTGATTGTTAGTAATTTCATTATTCCACAATGTATGCAGTGCATTCATTGCATTCATGGAGAATACACCACTGATTGAATACCTGATATCTTGAAACGAAAATCTCAAAGTGGACATATATATAAAATATATATGATACGGTCAATGTAAACAATTATAAATAATGCCCGGGCAATTTAAAAAGTGTCTAATGGGATGTGGAAAAATGATACATTACATAGAAATTAACACATTGCCCGGGCATTATGAATAATGCTGGAAATTGAATTGGCAATTTGAAAGAATTGTTATTCATATTTCTCTACATACAAAAATAAGAGGATATTATATTAAAGTAAATAAGTATGAAAAATACGTACGCCTAACAAACAAAAAATATACATAGGCCTATGTATACACACAAAATGTCAAATCCAAGCGTTTTCATTTATTAGAGCAGCTTCCACTTTGGTGACATTTCGAGTTACATAGGTTAGGTTAGGTTAGGTTAGGTTAGGGAGAATCACACCAGACTCATGTTGCCAAATTGCTGTCAATTTATTAAAGTGACCAGAGAAATTGTAGCAGTATTAATATTGACCGGGGAGTGTAAGAAATTATCCTAGATTGTCGTAAAATTATTAAATTGCCCGATTTTATCGGTCATTATTTATAATGACCAAGCATTATGAAAACTGCCCTGAATAATCAGATTGACCGTAACATATACATTATATAGGCCTATATGTAGCCTACAACCGGAATAAAGAAAATATTTTGACTGTTACCTCAGTCATAAATAGAGTCCGGATTGTTATGTGAAATCAAAGTGCGAAATATGTATATAAAAATGTAGTAAATATCAGGGAAATGTGTAATAAAATATGTAATAATCACATAATGTGTAATTTTAAATTAATATTTTTAATGCAATAAATGTACGAAAATTTTCACACAAGCTTCTACACGCTAGCTCTAATTTTGACAGTGAGTGCAACTTGGATGATTTACACATTAAATCAATATGTAATTCACTTAAGTTTGTGGAGAAATGTGTATTGTAGCAAAATCTTTTGCCCTGGTGCCCTGAAAACTCACTTTTTGAAACCCATTGTCCCATTTGAGTAAAAAATAGCCGACCTGTTTAGAAGGCACACGATATTTATTATTTGTGTGCAATGCATTACGTAACTGGTGATCAAGCTGTGCCTTCATAGAACACCATTTAGTTTTGTTACATACCTGACACATTACTACTTTCCCGTCCATTGTAAAACATTCGTCAATACTCGACCACTCAGCGTTAACGGCGAGTTTCTAATTTCATCAATGGATCCATCCGATGGCATCGAGCTTTCATCGGAGTGTTTTTAATTTCATTGATGGAATCCATCGGCTATTCATCAAGGCGTTCTCTGGGTTCTGATGTGTTTACGCTGGCTTCCATCGACTGGCATTGTTTCCATCCTACTTGAACGTCCGATGGTTCAGATGGATCACCGCCATTATGACGAAAGACTTCCTAGAAAATCTCGTATATTTCGTGCAAATAAGGGCTTTCGCTTACCTGAAACCTGACTGTAACCCTTGCTAATTAGCTGGTTTCAGTTTCGTAGCACAAAGACCAATATACCCACAATATGACAATATGGCAATTAAGCCCAAGTTCTGAGAAACGTTAAGTGCTATTGTATATGGCCGAGGCAGCCAGAACCACCTTATTTTGCATTTGTGTTGGAATTCACAAAGTTAGAAAAAAGTATCCCTACCTTTCGCAACTAAAATGTTTATTTATAAAAGAAAATTAGCTAATTATTTATGAATTAGCCTACTGAAAAATAAAACAAAATTACATAAAATATATTTTTATGTTTTCCTACATGTTATGTGCAAAAATGTTACAATGGTCACATAGTATGTAAAATATGTAATATTACTATGAATATGTAAAATAAAACTAACTATAATCATATCAGAATCTCAAATAGCCGACACTTTTCATTTTTAGTAGTCTACAAGTAAGGGAATAGAATGTGTAATTACATAAGGGTCCGGGACCTACTCATAAGTATTGATGCAGTTCTGACTTTCAGAATGTTCTAACGACAACAGCAGTAAAATAAATGCTATTTATACCTATTATTTCAAACCTATGTGGATTAACCATGCCAAATTTTATTTTCATGGATATCTATGGTCCTGAAATAAAAAAAGATCTAAAGTTCTCTAATTTCATGCTAGTCCTTATCGAGATTATCGTACATGACATTTCCCTTGTTCGTGTAGTAGCCTAGCTAAATATCTGACCGAGAGACCGTTTCTATGAGCAAAGGTACTAGCTTTTTCTGGCCACAAACAAGTAAAATGATCTCCGACATAAGAATAATACCATTCTTAAAATGTATATTTAATAGGACACATTAAACTCATAAATCCTCTTCTCTAAAGATAGATAACGTCTGACGTGGACGCCGCCCTCCCTGTGGGCGGATGTGAGGCATCGGTTCGATTTCATTAAAACGTCAAATCAAGACAAGAGCAGCTCCCACTCCAGCTCAAAGGGGTTCATCTAGAACTTGCACATTTTCCTTGGTAAAGTCTAACAAGTTGTTTTTAAATCATTATAAGTAGCGAATTCTCTTAGCAGTTTCCATTGTCATTAACAAATTCTTCTCCAAAAGGACCACAAATATTTGGGATACATATATTTCCAATTCTTGCGTTTAAATCCCCTGCAATCACAATATTATCCGTTTTATTATATCTATCTAAGATATTTTGGATCTTTTCATAGAACATTTCCAGTTCTACTTTTCTTTCATCTGGGGGATATACACCAATAATTAGTCATTTACCTCTTTCTATCTTTCGGCGAACTGTTACTATTCGCTCATCTATGAATGAATAGCTTTCTATATTTCTTGCCCATTTTTTGTCTACCCAAATAGCTACCCCCTTTGCTGAACGTAATGTTTGATTCACTCCCGAATATATCATTGTGTAATTATTAATCTCAGATGTTACTTTTAATTTCTTTTGCTCCACTTACAACGAATGCAACCCGACAGAATCCCCAACAAATTTTGAACTATAGATCAAGAGGATATCGATCTATAGGAAGACCCAGGAAAAGATGGAAAGATGTGAGACCGGAACAGGCTCTAGCCTAATCCTTGATAGAAGAAGAAGAAGAAGTCTAACAAAGCAGAGCCATTATCGTATTGCATTCTGATCTCTATTTCCAAATCTGTGTCTGCAGAAACACTAAGCAAGTGCACAGATATATCTAACGTGTGTAGAATAAGGACTCCCCCAATAAAGAATATTAAATGGGGACATGCACCGTTAGATGCCGTGAAGTATGTCTGATTGTTAAAGGGCCATTTTCCAAAAATTGCCGTTTTGGTGTCACAGGCCTGAAAAAGACACTTCTAGTTGAAATATCAAGCAATTTTTTTTTTAAATCTTGCCCCAAACCCATGCGAGTTTCTGTGCCACCCTAAATAATTTCTATGTATACATCGTGGAACGTTCATGCTTATGTCAAAAAACGTGGGAAAAAGTACACAACCCATATTCTGCATCCAACAGTTTCTTGGCATGAAAAGGCTCAAAATGAATCGCCATTCGAGGATGAATGTTAGCTCAACATCCAAATGAAATAGTCTAGCAGATGTTTCAGAATTTAAAAAAAGAATCCGAGCCAGGAAGTTCATTTGAATCTTTGTCACAGGAAACCGTGATAAGGAGTGTTACCCGGTCTAGTGCTCTGGGGAGGAGGGTGATGTATAGAAGGAATGAAGTATTGTGTCATATTTTTCCCCTACGACCAAATTCCGACCAGACATCGAGGAGGGAGACAGCAAAAAATGTTAAAATAAGAAGAGGAATATTGTTTTATGTAACACTCTGTACGTAAATTGTTGTCTCACGTCTTTTGTAAACTATTTTTTGCACTCCTTAGCTAGTAAGTGTTACTTACGAAAGTTGTTTACATGGATCGTAACTTGACATTACCACACGCAATCTTGTTGCTAGGGGCGACGGGCAGAAAGTTACTTTGCCGCTCGCAAACGCTTATTTGCAGGCTGCAATGACCAAGGCCTCCCCGCTTTATAAATATTCGGTTGCCATATAACTTACAATAACAAATGCGAATCACTTTCTGAAATAAACATCAATCTTCAATGGTGTATATACATAATATTTTCAGGTAATATAGCAATTAATATAATTAAATTGATATAAGTAACCGTCGTGCAAAAAATAGCATGCAACACATTTACGCATTTACACCCTTGTGTCGCAATATACTATTCATACGTCTCCAGCATTTCAAGACACACCTTACAACAGCTCAGTCCATTTCTATTTTTTTAAAATTGAAAATATGTTGAAATAGGACATGAATCGTCATTCGCGGATGAATGTTAGCTCAACATCCAAATGAAACAATACAATCACAAAACCAAAAAACTCATTATTCCTATGCGGCTTCGTAAACTACAGTAGTGGTATGATGCCATGGATAATCAGGTGTTTAGAAAAACCGAAGTTGAATGTTCAATCGCGATCCTGTCGAGGAGGAAAGACGGCAATTTGTTTGAGAATGGCCCAGGAACGAATATAATAAGTAAATTAAACAAATACAATAAACATGAAGAAATAAGCGTCACTTAACGTAACCTTGGTCGACAGTTTAAAAAAAAAGATAAATGTTAATAGTAAAACTATTCCTGCACAGGCCGTGGAGGCCCTAGTGGTTCCAGGAGATTGAGGCTTCTAGATTCTTATACCCTCGGCAAGTGAAGGTGATAAGCAGGCTTTAAAACTTAGTGCCCGATCGAATAAGTTAACAGCAACTGTACTGTACAGACTTTGCTCGGCGTATGCCCTAGCTACCATATGCTAGTTCACGTGATAGTAAACAAACCAGAATACAGATATAGGAAGACCACAAAATAAGTTATCATTATCTAAACTTACATTACAAGCATGCAAAACGATACTTTCTCCTGTTTGTGTATAATAGTCCCTCCCAAATGTTTCAATATATGTTTGCGTTTTAGAACACTTTACTTTCGGCATGCCGAACACGTATTATAAATTTAAACATGCACAATGACAAGGTACACTGTTGACCAATTTGAGAGGCACCGTACTACGAGGGCATTCACTTCTCGGTACTACTATCAATGACTGTCTTACCAGCCTACGCAATCACCCTCCACCCCCTATACTCAGGTTGTTGGTAACCGGAATCAACTCTCTCTGTGGGTTCGGGCACTAAGTTTTAAAGCCTGGATAAGGTTGTCAGCCTTACGCGCCAAGATCGCTTGAGTATTCATTTCTGTTAGAGGTTGAATCGACCCCAAAATCAAAGTACTATCAGGCGATTAGGCCAATTCAAATATCCCAACGATTTCATTTGGAACTAAATCAGCAACCTTCCAGTTTATAGCGCAGTGCCTCAACGAACTACGCCTCAGCGTATCTTTATATAAATTATCGAAACAAAATGGTGGAATGGAAATACCTCTTCTTTAGATAATACTAGCAGGTGCACGCGCCTTCCCCCACAATAATTAATTCGAAGATTAAAATTAACAGCAAAATAATAAAACATATTTGTTAACACTTGCACGTGAATCATTCATAGGCCTAAACCAAACGAATGATTATTAATGAAACAGCTAAAAATATGACTTTGAAGTGCATTCCATGATTAAAAAGAGCTGCGTGGGAAAAAACGACCTCAGATTCAAGTTCCCTGGCCCAGAATTCCCCTGCTTGGCGAATTCCGTCTAAATCGATCAATTTTAACCGTTTAGGTTTAGATTCATTATCCCTCTTCCGTCTATGTTGAAAATTTCAGATGTCTGTGTGCCTTGACATCTACTCTTATACAATTCAACGGCCCTAAATTGAGTGCTCACTCACTCACTTCGTGAGACATCGGGTAGGCTATGCTCGGGGATGTTCGTCTCTCGCAGTCTAAACTTTCACGAAGAGTACAAAATTAGGAAAACCGTTTCTTTATTATATAAGGCCTAAGTGAAATGAACACGATGAACAAACATTCTAATTTTATTTTTACTTACAATTTTCATAGCTCTGAACCACAAACATTTTTAATAAACTGCCAGTGTAAATTTCTTAAAAATCCTGGAGTCAATTAATAACGGCGGGCGAAGCCGCGTGCACTAGCTATAATATATTGATAGTTTAACCCTGGAATTATCGCGGGCAATAAAAATCAAAACAAACCACTCCTTCCCTTGATAAATTATATAATTGATGAAAATTACACTGAATTTATGAAATCAAATTCACATCATATTCATCTGTCAAGAAGCAGTTGAGAAACAATACGTATTATCAGTGTTCACAAGTAGCTTTGAAACTGCATAAACCTTACGATATAATTAATTTCTGAAATGTTCGTACTGGCAGGAACGAATTATATTCTAAAGGAAAAAGCTATGGTATGTGATGAGATATTTTAAATAAAAATTGATGAAGCCAGAACTGACTTTTGTACATGTATTGTGCCTTCAGGATTCTAGACCTGTAAATTTCGTATTTAAGCATCAGTTTTAACCGTGGCAGAGCCACGGGCTATTTTCTAGTTATAAACAAATGAATCGACAAGGGCGATCTCACAAAATCGAAGCCTTCAGTGTCAAAGGAATTTTTCTCCTATAATATTCTCATGTAATGTCCAACACAGACAATAATCTGTGGTTCATCCATCTTGAATGTTACTGTACAATAACAGTGGGAGCCCGGTCACAAAGATCACTAATTAGTGTGCCTCACAGTACTGCATATGACATAACTTGTCTGTCAGTGAGGTAAATCATTAAGGGCAATCAGTCATAGGAGAGTGGTTCCATCTGGCTTAGCTCAGTTGGTAGAGCAATGGCACGGGTAGCCAAAGGTCCTGGGTTCGAGTCCCGGTATCAGAGGAATTTTTCTCCTATAATATTCTCATGTAGAGAAATATATATTTGGAAAAAAGAAAATAGTCTTCTTTGTAACTATGCTGCTTATTTTATTCAAAATGCCTTATGACCAGGGTCTGGATTTTTAGGTTTTAAACTATTTTGTTCCTTGCTAGGTAAGTGGGATATTTTAACATTAACTATGCGTTTCAATGTCATGGCACTCACACAGTCCAATCTTATAAAACCTAAAAATGGTGAATAAGACGTTAAAAAAAATTAAAATACGATAAAATAGTTAACAATGTAATCAATCCAATTTTATTATTTTCTACTAAAAATTACTTTTTCAAATAATTTTTTATATTGCTCGTTGTTGCCAGATAAATCTAGTATTGCATTTCGTAATTTTGTTCCCCAATGTCCCGGTGAACCGAAATACACGGTTTCTTAAAAACAAATTGAATAAATAAAATGCATTAATATATTTGTTAAACTTTTTATTGCACTCATTAAAGTAATGGCAAAAACTAAAATAAAACTATTATTTTACTATGTTTAAAAGCTAAAAGAGACTTTATAAGACTAAAATTCCGGGCCCTACTTATGACACAGCCTACCAGTCAATCCTTTCTGGATGTATTCTAAAAAATTATAAATAATAATAATGAGTTGTACGTACAAAAATAGGTATAAAAAGTAACTTGTAAACTTCTATTAATCATATTATTCATTTCATACATAATCAGTTTTAACCTGTTAATGTTTATAAAAGTGAAGTAGAATTATTACTTTCACCGTATCTTTTACAGTAGATAAAATCTGCTTCAGATCTTCAAACAGATATACCACAGGATGATAAACTGGGTGACATTCTGCAGAAAGGAACCAACCCACATGATTTTTAAGCTAAAAAACGGGCATTTAAAGTTAAATAAAAAGCGACCTGGATCTTTTCAGTGTGTTTTTGTTTGCTTCAAAGATGGCATATAAATGGATGAAGAGGGTTGGTTAGTTTGCACAACGTAAATATATAGTTCAGTAGCAACAATTTAGCATCTATTCCGTTTTTTTTTTTAAATTTGAGGGTTGGTTCCTTTCTGCAGAACGTCGTCCAACTGTCCCTCTGGCATCGAAGAGTGATCCGTGTACTTCATAATTACTTTTATTCTGAATCTATCTTGGAATCTCTTAAAAAATGGAATGCAATTTTATACGTTTTTTCTCTTCGAAACATCGAGTGCCTGGTCTTTGTTGTTGTCGCATCTATCTCTAGGGCCAAAGATTAAGGCAGCTGAAGTTAAAGATAGATTTAGAATACTTCATAGTTAGCTGAGGACTCAGAGAAGACGCAATGCCTTGAATTCTAATCAACACTTACTTACACAATATGAACAATTAGTCACTCGAGTGTTGTGTTCAAGACATCAAAGCTGTGTCATAACATGGCACAAAATAGACGATACCATTTATAAGCCTATCCCACTACACAAGAGGAGGTAATTCACTATATTTAGTTATAATCTGATCTGAGAGACTCGCACAACTTTCTCTGTTCTGCCTCTTGAAGCCTCGGTAATTCATGCTGACATGCATCTAACTGGTGAGCTAAACTTCCATCAGATATTACAGGATGGAGGAAAGTGGCCAAATCCCCTTTGGAAGTTCCGAATGGGGTTTCCCATGGTTTTCCCTGGTTGTAATTCGAATATCGGAATTATATATAAAGGGCCACAATACGACTTCCAAAATCTCATTATACTTGCCCTGCATAGGTTCGAACCCTATGCGAACAACTGTTAGCGTAAGCACATTTAAGTTATAGGATCGTCAATAGGATTTTTAATTCTTAACAATGCATTTTGTTTGCAGGTATGGAACGGAGCCAGATCAATGCTCTGCCCTCAGTTAGCTTAATTGGCCGGGTCTGGTATAATTTGAAGAAACACGATGTGACGTTTCAAGTGGGTGAATCCGTATTACGAAGAAATTTTGTGCAAAGTTCAGCCAACCAGAATTTCCCATCAGATCAAGCGTCTAAGTACCTAGGACCATTTGTAATTAAACGAAGACTAGGACATAATACGGTACGTCGGTGGATCGAAAATTAAAGCACATTTTTTTTTCCACAAAAGTTTAATAGGTAGCCTACAATTACAAACAAATGCACATATGAAGGGTCATTTTTTGTATATTTTTCTATTTGGTCGCCAAGTTTATCAACACATTTCTCCCATCGGGATATCAGTTTCAAAATAAGTTACCCTGTTCATAGAAGTCCGTTCGGTTGGAGTGTAGCCATCTGCGGACTGCTGTTTTCACTTCTGCATCTGACGCAAAGCGTTTACCGGCCATGAATTTCTTCATGGGACCAAACAATGTCTGTGACATTCTGCGTGGTTGCAGCTGTTGGTGCCCACCCGAAACTTGGCGCATCACAAAGGTTATCACGGCCATCTTCGAAGAATGCACGCCACCTAGAGACATTGCTACGCTCCTTACAGTCGTCCCCTTCACGCCACGCATGTCCCTGTGAATTTCACTTGGGTTATGCCTTTTAGCCCATAAAAATCGCACTACACCTTGCTGCTCTTCACAAGTGGACGATAGTAACATGCGCGCCATCTTTGTTGCACAGTTCACGCTTCTCTCGCTAGAGCTACACGTGAGAATAAAACAGCGACCGTAGCGGAAGCTTCAAACTCCGTTTTGGTGAAAGTTCAACATCCCAGCCGCAATACCAACGCAGAAAAAAAATTATGGTGCGTTACTTTTAGATCCACTCCCGTACTTACGCATTAATAGACCAACAAAAGAGAAACCCAGGCTGTTCGCATGTGAAAGATTTACAGCCATTTTCTCTAGTGTAAAATTTAAAAATATATAACAGTTTTTTTGTATCTGCTGAGTGTGGGATGTCTGTGACGTTGAACCTCCACTGTCATTTAAATTAAATGCAATTGATGATCGCAGGCTCAAATGGTCAAAAAACCTAAGTAAAAGAAGTGATGATCGGAAATTTTTTACACGGCCAATCGTTTCACTATAACCTATCTATTTTGAATTGTTTATTTTACGCACTTTAAATATTTATTTACTGTAAATTTAGTTTAGTCCACCGCTGTGGCTCAGGGGATGCTTTCGCTCCTTTCACGCAGCGGGCCCGGGTTTGAGACAAGTTACCTAGGTGAGTTTTTTCCGGGGTTTTCCCTCACCTGTGAGACACATTTTCAGGTAACTTTAGGCCCTTGTGGTCCCCGGATATCATCTGGCCGTCATTATCATCTTTATCCCCATCCTCGCCTTGTTCGGAGTGAGTGTGTGTGTGTGAATGGTGTGTCTCGTCCTATGTGTCCTGTTTTCTCGGAGGTGGCCCTGACATTGGGCTGATCACTCATCCGGGGAGGCCTCCATGTCCTTGTCTGGTCAAAAAGTATGTATGTGATCCAAAGATGATCCCTCTGCCTACAGGTCGCGGCCCTGTAAGACCCGGGTGGCTTGGGTCGCTTAAATCTTAAAAGGGAGAGGTAAAACTAAGATAAAGAAAGAAAGAAATTTAGTGTTATCATCAGGGCTAGGATTTATATCTACTAAAAAATGTCAAAACATGTACATATATATATATATATATATATATATATATATATATATATATATATATATATATATATACATATTTTGTAAAACTAGAATAAGTGAATTTTAAACACGCGCCAATCACTTCATGTGCAGTAGAACGAAGCTTCAGCCAATACAAATCACTTATGAAAATTTAAAACAACATTTTGTGGCATACTGTTAGGGTAGCAGAAATAATCAATGAATGAATACAAATAAAGTAAGTGATCTGAAAAAAAATTGAATAATTTAATTTATGAATACAGTATTTGTAATGCATTTTTATAGGTTCTAAAAGTAACAAAATGTAGTGTCTAGTGGTTAAATTTGTTTTGATGTCCATATTTTACAAAATATATTTGCATATATATATGTACGTATTTTGAAATTTTTAGTACATATATATGTACATATTTTGACATTTTTAAGTATATATATATTCTTAAATATATATATATACTTAAAAATGTCAAAATATGTACATATATATGTACTAAAAATTTCAAAATATATTTAAGTATATATATATATATATATATATATACTTAAAAATGTCAAAATATGTACATATATATGTACTAAAAATTTCAAAATACGTACATATATATATATATATATATATATATATATATATATATGCAAATATATTTTGTAAAATATGGACATCAAAACAAATTTAACCACTAGACACTACATTTTGTTACTTTTAGAACCTATAAAAATGCATTACAAATACTGTATTCATAAATTAAATTATTCAATTTTTTTTCAGATCACTTACTTTATTTGTATTCATTCATTGATTATTTCTGCTACCCTAACAGTATGCCACAAAATGTTGTTTTAAATTTTCATAAGTGATTTGTATTGGCTGAAGCTTCGTTCTACTGCACATGAAGTGATTGGCGCGTGTTTAAAATTCACTTATTCTAGTTTTACATTTGACGAGTCACTAAATGTCCACTAAATGTCCACATTATTCAGCTAAATGTCCACGTATGCATTTGAGTTCATGAATCATGTTTTTCACATTGTCAATATTTCCAGGTAATGTGAGATTATTATTTTGTACTTTCTGAATTATTTTTGTTATATTGCAAAAATTTGATTCAATGTAACACAAATCATTTTTCACACATTCATTTCTGTACATAATTGTAAACTTATCCTGTGCTGTCATATTTTCTGTCACTGAAAACGACAATTTTATATAGTTTTACTCTTAAGAATGAAATATGTACGAATATTGCATTAAAATCACTAAATATGGACAAATATTTTTTTTTACATATAAATATGTACTAATGTCAGAAATATGGGAAAATATGTAAAATAAATTTGTTTAATTTGAATAGAGGACAACATAATAGATGGAGATAAGTGAAAAAAATGTGTCTATATGTCCTAGCCCTGGTTATCATAGAAAAACAGTACGTTCCTAAGCCCTCCTTTCTTTTGGAACTCGTGTATTTAAAAAGCTAGGCTTCCCTCCTTTTTAACCCCACACTCATTGAAAAAAAATACATTTAAAAAAATGTATCACAAACAACTACTATGAGATATCATGTAGCACAGAGAGCCGATTCCTTGCCGCAAAATCGTTCCACAATCATTATAAAGGAGAAATTTGAATTTTAATAGCTGCATCAAGTTTTATAATATCATTGCTCCAACTTAAAATTCCGACTTCAGTGAGTTAAACTCGATGTGTTCTTTCAGCAGTCATTATAAAGAGCCAAAAGAAAATAATTGCCGTTTCTAGTCCATCACAAACTGGAGGCAGCCTGCTAATGAGATTTCCACAGCATGTGGCTCCAATAATATGGCCAACAGAACACAGTGAATCCTAAATTGAAGAGCTAAATCTAATTTCCTTTTAATATTCACAACAGGCTACTCGATCTCTTTACGTAATGTTTTGCAATTCAGTATGTAGATCTATAGGGATGAATTATACGAGGCGCGTGCATAAAGTAAGTTTCCCTGGGCCGATTACAGAAACAAAACTCAATTTCGTGGACATACCGTATAATTTAAAATTAAAAGTGTAATGTGATTCTAAATTAAAATTCGTGAGAGACTGAAAATACTTTTACACCCTCACACAATCAATACAGCATATGGTAAATGTAACGGAACAAGGCTGTTTAGAGGTCATTACCTTAATTTAGACCTCCCCTTTTACATGAAAGAACCCAACATTTCTTTCTTTTCACGTTGTATAACTGGCTTCCGACTACTCTCAATTTATGATTGTCACAAGTACACCGATGTACAGTCTGTGCCACAATTTGCAAGCAACTTATTATTGTATAATACCTTGTTTATGATTATGGTATTACCAGCAATATGCCTATTTACCGTAATTTTATTTTTATTAATTTTTTTTTAGTTTACTACGGACCACTAGACGCACTCAACTTTCAAGGCTCTGTTGGTCCAAAAAATACGGTACATATTACAACAGATACAGCAAGTATTCAGGTATTATTCAACATATTCGCCACCGGAATTGAAACATTTGTCATACCGTGGAACCGACTTTTGAATACTTATGTCGTAGAAGGTTGCCGTCAGGAATTTGAACCACTGTGTGACAAATATCTCCTCCTCCCTGTCATTCGCTGTCATTCCCTGTCACTTCTTGAGGTGTAGGAAAAGATGGAAATCACTGGGAGCGAGGTCCGGGCTTTAGGGTGGATGTTTAAACACCTCCAGGCGAACGTCTGCAAAAGACTTGCTAGGAGGTGTTTAAAAGTACCCATTTGAATTTGAACCTAATCTGTACCGGAGTGTCTATTTTAAAAGCGCGATAGCTCAAATACGCTTTATTGGATTTTTATGAAACTTGGTATACGCATTTATAATGTTCATGGGAAAACGTCTATTGATATTGGATAAAATCGATTGACCTGTATGAGAATATGCTGTAAAAACCGAGAACGATGGCTTGATCTAGCAATTTACCATGTGAGTGTATCATGATGTAGTTTGTGAATATATAGGATGTTAATGAATAACACCGAAATATTTTACCTGTGTATAGAGGGGACATAAGGAATTTTTATTAGGAGACTTTTGCTCTATGGATTCAATTTTTCCTGTTTCAGCATAAAATCTCCCAGGCATGGCCGCCACTGACTTCTAACATTTGAAAAAATTCAAAACAAAGGAACTTTTTTGTTAACATTGGAGTTATGAATAAAAACTAATGTAGTGACGGCCAGTCTTGTGATTAGTCTGTAAATTTTGCAGATTATGGAAACACTAAATAATTAAGTTATAGGCCTATAGCATCAAACTGTAAAGACTTTAATACCCTGTAGCATACACATTTTACGTCATAGAGCAAAAGTCTCGTAACAAAAGTTGCTTTTCTATGTCCCCTCTATACACAGGTAAAATATTTCGGTGTTATTCATTAACGCTCTGTATTTATTTCAGTACTTACTTATTATTTTGTTTGCTTATATTGTGCTACTTCTTTATGATACGGTCATCTGATCACGTAATTGATTGTTAGTTTTTATAATAGGTAATTTGGCTTAAAGTTAGTTCAGTTATATTCTAGTTGCCAAAATTTCCTTAGTCTATATCGTCCTTTGCTCTACCCGAGTGCGTGAACGTTTGTGTCAATGTGTAATTTCTTTTTTCTAAATAAATACGCCCTCCAGCGAATCTAAACCTAGCCACCAAACAATTTATACGTAGCTTTAACCATCAGTCACTTTAATATTTAAATACACCTATCAGGCGAACTTTTGGCATTCTACTATTTCCAATTTTTAATATTATTCTCTATGTGTTAAAAATAGTATACCAATGTAAGTTACATTTGACCACAGCCAGTATTCTATTATTCTATTCTATTATTATTATTTACATATGCCAAACAGGCGAGATTATTACATGCTTCTACTTTGTTATTGGTATTTATTGAAACATCGCCACCATAAAAATAGTTTTTTTTTTTAAATAATTGATCGTTGATAGGCCCTCAGCCTGATAATATGTTTGCTTAAAGTTTCAGTCAATTCTTGTTGCGTCCAGAATGTTAAATAAAATGTAAAAAATTACCTATTTTATTATGGTATAGCGGGTAAGAGTTTCCTTCCTCATTTCCATATTTTCTTTCTTCCTTTCTGTCTTTCTTTCTTTCTTTCTTTCTTTCTTTCTCTTTCTTTATCTTAGTTTTACCTCTCCCTTTTAGGATGTAAGCGACCCAAGCCGCCCGGGCCTTACAGGGCCGCGAGCTGTCGGGAGAGGGATTATCTTTGGATCACATACGTACTTTTTTAACCAGACAAGGACATGGAGGGCCTCCCCGGATGAGTGATCAGCCCAATGCCAGGACCACCTCCGTGACAACACGAACACATAGGACGAGACACGCCATTCACACACACACACACTTACTCCAAACAAGGCGAGGATGGGGATGAAGATGATAAAGACGGCCAGATGATGATATTTTTCAGGTCTTGATGTTTTTCTTGAGTATCACTTGGAGGCTGCATTCTATGCTTAGCTTCCACAAGCTGGTGTCTTCCAAGATCAGTAAACTATACAGGTTGCGTATTCCGGGATAGACCAATCGCAGCACTTGAGTGTGTGACGTCACAAGATTCCAGATCTCGCAATTTTCAGATTTTACTCAGTCTAGAAAATCTTACACCGCGTGATTAAACTCGTAACCTTTAATTAACCCGTGGTCGGATTCCTGTGAAATTTATACAGAAATAATCTACACACATCAGCCCTACTGATGGTTAAAACAGAGCCTTAAAAAAGCGGATACAAATGTTTTTATTTCATTTTATAAACATCACCCGTTACACAAAATTCATGTAGGGAGAAGCAAATTTCACTATGCGACAATTTTTTGTATTTTTTTGTCCCGAAAAAACTTCAAGCGAGAAAGGTTTAGTGAAATAATTGAATTTTAATACAAATGAAGTTCCAGCCCCATATCTCGAATGGTTTACGAGTAATTGAGTGGTAATTATTCCATGCGCTTCAGTGTCGGAGTGATTTGTGACGACCGTGAAATGTTCAGGAAGAAGCATATTTGACTATGCGACAATTTTTTTATTTCTGTGACCAGAAAATGATTCAAGCATGTGAGCTTTAGGGAAATATTTGAATTTTATTATACATCAAGTACCACGTTTATATTTTGAATGGTTTACGAGTAATAGAGTGGTAATTACTCAAGGCGATAAAGCTATCGGAACGGCACAGAGGTCTTTTTTATTCTATAAAATAGGCCTACTAGCAATTACGTAAAAATCCTTAAATATTTTAATCGTGGACTCAATAATAAAGGATATTAACTGGCTACTTGTACCCATACTGAAAGATTGACCCGCTGGGGAAAAAGAATGAATTAAACTTTTTCCTAATCTTGTAAATCTGCACTACTGTTATTTAGATATTTGTTGAATTATTTATTTTATTTTTTGATCCTTTGTGCTAGTAACTTTTATTTCTAATTACCTTATCAAATGCCTTATTAGTTTAATATCTTGTTACGCCCTTTTCATATTTTAATATAATTTATCAACATGAAAACGTATTACAGTTAAAATTGAATTGCCGAGGCTTTAAGAGCATGCTATCGGGTTATAGTTAGGGCAAGACGATGATACTTTTTAATCAAAAATTCATGGAAAAATCCTTTGAAATATTGTGTGATTTATGTAGAATGCATTGCGAAGCAATTTGTGTCCTTTTTGTTATGTTGAGACGTCGATTTTAAAGATCCTGCGCCTCTTTTCGTTGTGCTGCTCATGAAAGTTTCCCTGCCCTGCAATTCACAAACCATCCCTTAGTTTATTATGTCTATATTATCTCTGTCGTCACATAATTTGTATACAGATACACTTTTGGCCGTGTTTCACCAATCATTACCTACATAACTTACCCCATATAACCCGGAGAAAATTATTATTAATATAAATGTATTGCTTTGATTACAATATTAACACAAATTAATACTCTACAATAGTCTACGCAATGTAATAATAACATTAGTACTGTACATGTTAATATTGATACATAAAAATTCCCGTAGTTGTTTTCTACCCTTATTATAAGGTGCAATTTCTATACAAATATAGGATACATTCTTTAACAAATTTTCATCAAATTATACTAACATAACCTCTAGAATGAGGAATATTTTCTAGGCAACAAAATATTAGAACAAATCACCCTTTAGCTGTTATATAGGCATACCTGTATTATATAATTTCTATTCAAATCTAGATCCTTTGGGAGATTTTTACAAGATTTTAAAGACAAATGCTGTAGAATCAGAAGAACATTTTAAGTAACTTGAATAACAGAACAGTTCACATCTTAGCTGTTTTCTACAATCTACAAAATTACTGTTACACACTGCCACAGCACATATCTGGCCCGGCATAATGGTTCAGTTAATTGCACTTTCTAAAGCACCTTCCATTTGTATTATTAAAAACAGTATGTACTGGTAATATCTATCCTAAAAGACTGCGGTCAAGCGGCCGAGATCAGTAGGTAGAAGCTTTGTCAGCGACACCATGCTCTCTACTGTCGTGCTTGAAGCGCCAAATCATTCTGACACCTTGAAGCGCCCGGAATAATTACCACTCAATTACTCGTAAACCATTCGAGATATGGGGCTGGAACTTCATTTGTATTAAAATTCAATTATTTCACTAAAACTTTCTCGCTTGAAGTTTTTTCGGGACACAAAAATACAAAAAATTGTCGCATAGTGAAATTTGCTTCTCCCTCCATGAATTTTGTGTAACGGGTGGTGTTTATAAAATGAAATAAAAACATTTGTGTCCGCTTTTTTAAGGCTCTGTTTTAACCATCAGTAGGGCTGATGTGTGTAGATTATTTCTGTATAAATTTCACAGGAATCCGACCACGGGTTAATTAAAGGTTACGAGTTTAATCACGCGGTGTAAGATTTTCTAGACTGAGTAAAAACTGAAAATTGCGAGATCTGGAATCTTGTGACGTCACACACTCGCCTGCTCGCCGCAACCCCCTGTCCTATAAACTCGCCGGAATACGCTACCTCTGTAGTTTACAAGCCTTGGGTGTCTTCCAGTATACACCTTCCATGGCATCAGTGGCGGCTCGTGGCCGGAAAATTTGGCGAAGAGAAAAAAAATGCCACATGCTTATGTTAATAACGGAATTCATCCAGTAGCGGCTCGTAGCTCAAAACGAGGGCGTGCTGCAAATGCCATTTCATACAGAAAACTTAAAATATTTTTAGAAATTATGAGTAGGCTTATCTAAACTGCTCGTCTCTTAATCCATCTCTGGGAACTCTCACGTGATTTTCTCTGCCCTAATTATTTTTTTGCTGATTTCTCTCGTCTCGTCGAACGTTGTGTGAGTTGTGTGACGAGAAAAAATAGCAAAAAAAAAAAAAAAATAATAATAATAATAATAATAATAACAATAATAATGATAATAATAATGATCATAATAATAATAGTAATAATAACAGCAATAATAATAATAATTAGGACAGGGAAAATCGCGTGAGAGTTCCCCGAAATGGAATAAGAGACGAGAAAATAGTATTTTTAATGATCGAGGTAGAGGAAGTCGCTTAGTGTTCCCAGTGCGACAGAATACTTAATCGGGGTTGTGGAATCCGGGTAGTTCTGAATTTAACACATTCGAATTTGGCGGCGGCAGACGGTGGAAGATCTAACGTGCCCACCTCTTTCTCCGAGCTGACAGTATGAGGTGCTGTGGCTGAACAAGAGGGACGGCTTCGTGGGTAGTCTGTTCGCGTCGGTATGGGGACGTGGGATAAGCGAGAAAACTGCTGCTTGCATATCCTCAGTTTTAGTTGACCAGACTACCCATGCAACGGAGGGCGTGGTTTCCACTTTACCTTCACACGGCCGACTTGAAGCAAGTTGCGCCTTGCGCACTCAGGATTTAAGTGTCTCCTAGATTTGACACCAGGGCCCTATTTCATAAAACTCTACAGGTGTGACAAATACGACAATTATGTCAAGTCTGACAAATTTGTCAATATGTCACGACAATTGTATTTTTCATAAATATTACAACTTTTCCTTACATTACAGGCAAATTAATGTAAATTGTCAGACTAAAAGAACCCATTTCATAAACGTGACAATTTTATGTCAAACCTATAGATTACTTTAGTACACTGTAGATGGCTCTCACATACGTGTCTCAACCTCGAATATGATACCTAAGCAATCGATTATTACTATCAAAAATAATTAAATTATATTTCTCTTTTTAATACAAAGTCACTGAAATTGAAAGTTAGGTTAATCCATTGCCTAAAAAAAAACTGGGTGGTTTCATGTCTATTTTTTCACCACTTTCACTACTACCAATATCACTACTACTATTTATAGTGTTCATTATTAACAAGACAATTTAGCAAGTTTATTAACAAAGTTTAAATCACAAGAAAGTTTGCCAAGTTATGCCACACATTTACATAACCTACTCTGTTGGCCTAATATGAAAGATTGCCTGTCACTTCTGTAATGACAATTCTACATTTTTTGTAAATTTTTAAATATGTCAGCAAAAATTAATGTTTCATAAATGACAGGTATCCTAAGATTTGACATATTTGTCAGACTTTTACCTGTAAACTCAAAAGTTTTGAGAAACAACAATATGTAAAATTGTCATACAAATCTACAAAATTGTCATGACATTTATGTAAAGTTGTCAGCTTTTATGAAAAGCACAATTGTCAAAATGTAAACCTGTAAGACAATTTTATGTCACCTGTCACCTGTAAAATTGTAACTTTTATGAAATAGGGCCCAGGTGGTGGCATGGCGGGCAATTCAAAAATACAGATGCATTTATAGTAAAAACCAACATTCATGGTATGGAAAATAAACTTTAAAAATACGTATTGTAAAGGAAAAATACTGGTGAAGTGCTACTTCACCTACTTCCCCTGAATAGCCGCCACTGCATGGCATATCCAGTTTTAGACCTAGTCATTGTATGTACCTGGTAATAACTGAAATAACTCTGCTTGAACTGCGCTTTTGAGTTTTGATGTGTTAGCTCTCTTTTTCCGGCTTCAGTGCTCCATTCATGATATTGGTTTCAGTCTAGTATTCTCTATTTGATTTCAAGGGCACTAACTTTACTTACCAAATATTTCTACCAAATTCATAGTTCTACCACCCTTAAGTAATAGCACCAGCCTTATCTTCTATCTAGTAACAGATGATTACTACATATGCCGGATCTAAGAAGAAGCATGTTTGCCAGCAAAAGTTAAGGTAAACACCTTCGTATTTGTATGATATGAGGACCACCTGTAGGCCTACCACAAAAATAACACAATTATCCCGAAAGTTCGGCTGGTACAATGTTTACTGTGTTGTTACAGATATATCACTTATCAGAAAACCAATAAAAAGTTCACATTGAATCTTTTAACCTAACTCACAAAGTTGAAAATTATTGGTAGGCTATTATGTATTTTACAATTTTCATTGACTTTTTAAGAATTCATATCATGAACTGCTACCAGTTACTGTACTATATATTTTATGAGTGACGATACTGAGTTATGATATTTGAACATAGTTAATGTGTATGAATGATAACACAAAATATGATTAATGTTACGGGTCATTCTAAAAAAAATGCGTTTTGGTGTCACAGGCCTGTAAAAGACACTTTTAATAATTGAGATAGGCCTATCAAGCAATTTTTTCTTTTTTTATATAGCCCATAACCCATGCGAGTTTCTGCGCCACCCTAAATAATTTCTATGTATACATCGTGGGACGTAACGTTCATGTTTATGTAAAAAAAAAAAACATTGGATAAAGTAAGGAGTGTAACTGCATCCAACATTTTGACTTCTTCACATGAAAAGGCCCAAAATGAATCGTCATTCGCGGATGAATGTTAGCTCGACATCCAAATGAAAGAGTCTAGAGGATGTTTCAGAATTTTAAAAAATAATCTGAGCCAGGAAGTTCATTTGAATCTTTGTCACAGGAAACCGTGAAAAAATACGATAAGGAGTGTTACCCGGTCTAGTGCTCCTCCAAAGAAGAATTAAGGGGAGCGGAGGGGAGGGGAGGAGGGTGATGTAGAGGGGATGAAGTATTGTTTCATCTTTTTCCCCTACGACCAATTTCCGACCACACATCGAGGAGGGAGAACGGCAAGAAGTCAAAACCATGCAGCGTATTTTTATTCATGGTAAAAAGTGTTACCTATGTTTCAACCTTCTAATTTATGTTTTTCTGCATGTTTCAATTACCTTCTGATTGCCATATGAATAGAGTATGTTATAATAATTCAAATAGCGGTTAAATTTGAATAGACTTCTGTCAAAATTAAAAAATTGAACAAAAATGATTCTTGGGAGGAATGTTGTTAGTAACGAGTGTTACTGCAACTCATTTCTTTCCATATTGCATTTATTTGTTGGTGCAGTAGACTGCAAACTGAGAAAAAATTCTTCTAAGTTACTATGTGATAGAAAGTTACTTGTTCTTGAAGCAACTTACTCAATTGTAAGATTGCACTGTGATTTTACACTAATTATTTAGATTGAAATATGGCTTAGGCCTAATGCAGAATTAAAAATAATATTCAATTCATTCAAACCTGTGGCGTATTTATATAAGACGTTTGCTTTTAAATGTACTTTCATGTTGTACAATTGTCGAATACTGCTGCATATAAATTTAAAATTGTATTGGACTCACTGTTATTAATTCAGTCTAGTGTATATATAGGGACTATACAGCCGATAAGAAACAAGTCACACGAAGAGCTGAAAACTGTTTTATTTAGTCTAATTTGTGTTTTTTTTTCACATTTAATCAATTTAAAATTGTTTTGAGTTCACATGCATGATTCCATGATCACTGCTATCTTTCTAGATCAGCCAGACAGGCACGAACATGTCATTTTCAGAGTGTGCCTAAAGAATTAAGCCAATAGAAGAGCATATCTGAGTCGATTTAAATAAAATTGGTTTGGATAACACTCATTACACTTTGGAGAGTTTTCAAATTTGGCTCATTATGAACGACAATTATCATAAAATGAACATCACAATCATATACTCGTGGTATCAAAGTGCAGTTCTTGGGATGAAATGTTGAAGGTTTACCAAAAAAGCTGGTGTATATGAAAAACAATTATTGAAAATAAGATTGAGGAAAATTTATTTGGATAACACTCCTTACTGAAATTCCTGTGTTACGTCTTTTGTAAACTATTTTCATTCGTCTCCAGCATTTCAAGACAAAGGTATTGGTACCTTACAACAACTCATTCCATTTCTATTTCAAAAACAGAAAACAACATGTTGAAATAGACATGCAAAATGGTAATACTCGTTACAAAGTCAATACGTTCCACCAAATTCAAAAACTCATATACAAACACAGAATGAGAAAACTCATGATTCCTATGCGGTTTCGTAAACCACAATAGTGGTATGATGCCATGGAAAACCAGTCGTTCAAGAAAAGAAAAAGAAGTTGAATTTTCAATTTGGGTATCCTATTGAGGAGGCAAAACGGCAGTTTTATTGAGAATAACCCATATGCTACATTAATATTGGTGATACTAGTGCATTGATGGAAAATAACATGATGCACGATCATTTTACAAATATATATTATAATATGTAAGTGATGACATAATATAAGTGATCAATCTGTAACAACACAGTAAACGTTGTACCAACTGAACTTTCGGGATAATTGTGTTATTTTTGTGGTATATGTGGTCCTTATATCATACAAATTCCCTTTATTAACCACAAACGGACAATGACACTTGTTCATGATCTTAATATTTATTTATTTATTTCATTGTTTGTTCATTTATTTATTTACAAATATATTTTTGTTTGTTTGTAGGCATATGTGCAACTGCTAATAATCCTATATAATAATCACCCCCCAAGAATATTTTCATGTCTGCACCTATGATTCCAACTGTTAAAAATCAAGTGTACTTTGCATAACCTTCATGCAGGACATGGCAATAGACTTGCAACCCTAAATGTAGCACATTACTCTTAATTACCAAGAAATAAAATCAGGAAACCGATATAACAAAGTGCTAGATGGAGCTAATAGGCCATATTTAAAAAAAAATTATTGAGTTTTAGACTAATGTTTCTTGAGGAAAGTTGATAAGCATATGTGAAGGAATAAGTGCGATAACTAGAATATTAACAGAACGAAATTACAACAAATGCATCGCATCCAAAGCAAAGCGTGATATACCGTATTTTACGGAGTTATAAGACGCTCCGGACCATAAGACGCACCTTGATTTTAGAATGAAAATTTAAAGGAAAAGAAAAGTAATGCGATTCTATACGACAAATTTTAAAGGGAATAATGTACTTCCATGCATAAACAAATTATAACCTTGTACAATGGAATCGGTGTAAATCACTTCTAACTTTAAACCTGCGTTGTACGAAAATCTCTTTTGTACAGGTGGCATTGCGTAAATTTTAACAACAGAACTGATTTCTCATGAAAGACTTAAAGTACTTTACACTCTCTACCTTCAATTAACCACATGGTAAGTGTAACGGGACAATGGAGACAACTCCTTTTGTATAAAAGAACTCAACATTCCTTTCTTTTCGCATTGTATACCTGATTTCTAGCTACCCTCATTTTACGATCGTGACAATGCACTAAGTACAGTCTGTGCCAAAATTTGTAACTATCTTATCGTTTATAACACCTTGTTTATAACTATGGTATTGCGTCAATATTTTCCATATTTTTAATTTTATTTTTTTGGGTACTTCGGACTATTAGACGCACCCAACTTTCAAGGCTCTGTTTTCAAGGTAAAAAATTGTGTCTTATGGTCCGTAAAATACAGTAATAAATTAA
Organism: Ectobius pallidus; assembly: GCA_964059195.1. Classification (NCBI taxonomy): domain Eukaryota; kingdom Metazoa; phylum Arthropoda; class Insecta; order Blattodea; family Ectobiidae; genus Ectobius; species Ectobius pallidus. Next base: position 18,758,285 of record CAXKWD010000009.1, on the reverse strand, counting down.
CATCTGACTGCAATGTAGTCGATTCCGTGGAAGTAGCGCTCAGTCGTAGTTACGCACATATAAAGAGCGGACGTGGACCTAGTGCGCATCTGCAGTGATTGGCAGAATTGCCTGCCATATGTCGCTAAACTTGATTAAGTTGACTGCTTCCCTTCGCTATTGCTGAAAAAATGAAGAGGTATAGCTGATTAAAACAACCTTTAAACCATCTATGAGTATTACCAACATGTTGTCCAGTCCCAAGTCTGGAAAAGAAAAGTGCAAGGGAAGGCTGATATGTTTTGTTTATTATTAACTAGCGTGTGCCCGCGGCTTCGCACGCGATAATTATTTCAAAAATTAAAAATTAAGAGCATAATAGTTAAATCATTATATTTATTAACACCTAAATCACGTGGACTACATACCACGATTAGATAGTGTCGCCTGGTAAAAGCGACCTCAGATTAGAGTTCCCTGGCCCAGAAATCCCCTGCATAGTGAGTTTCGTCCAAGTCGAACAATGTTTGACCATATTTAGGCCTATATTGAATATCCCTCTTCCGTGTAGGTTGAAAATTTCATACGTCTGCGGGCCTTGAGATTCTAAACAAATGAATCGTCAAGGATGGACTTACAAAATCAAGCGATTGCCCGCGATAATTATTTCAAAAATTAAAAGTTAAGAGCATAAAAGTTAAATCATTATATTTATTAACACCTAAATCACGTGAATTACATACCACGATTAGATAGCGTCGACTGGTAAAAGCGACCTCAGATTCGAGGTCCTTGGCCCAGAAAACCCCTGTATAGTGAGTTTCGTCCAAATCGAACAACGTTTGACCATATTAAGGCCTATATTGATTATCCCTTTTATAATAATAATAATAATAATAATAATCCTCTTCGGTGTAGGTTGAAAGTTTCATATGTCTGCGTGCCTTGACATTATAAACAAATGAATCGACCAGCGTGAGCTACAACATTCAAGCGATCGCGATAGTTTTATGTCCAAGGAATGACAAAAATAGCCAAAGCCTACTGTAATTGATTTGACATTGAATGGTATTACTGAAAACGATGCTTCGAAAACGCAAAAAATACACGTTTTTTGCCCGTTTTCCACTCATAACTCACGAACGAAAGGAAAAATTAAAAATGTAATATGCCAGAAACCTTCCCGGGAATGCACTCAACAACTTCCCAAAGTTTCATGGCGATCGGATGAATGGTGTAGTAATGCATAAAGGACACACACACACACACATACATTCATTTTTATATATATAGATAGAAGATTAAAACAACCTTTAAAGATACTGCTGGTAGTCAGTTTCTTAAAAGAAAGTCGGCTGTTTAAATTCCCCCTTACCCATTCCTTTCGGTTCGATGCATATCTCAATCAAACAATGAGCGCAGTAACCGCCAAACCTGTTCTGCGCGCTAGATCCACAAAATCGGGCTGTGCGTTATTCCCATGTGCGTTAGGACCACGATACGTTGTAGTCAAGGCCCTCAGTGGTCCGCAATGTGGCTTTGTAGTATAATTAGTAGACTTCGGATTTTAGGTAAAAACCTATTTTAATCCTTAAGTGATATACGGACGAAAACTTGTATATGCATGTTTCATAAGTGACTATGCCTAAAACTGATATTTTTATAGGACCTAAAACAGCCTATTTTTACGTTAGAGCCTAATATTGCCTTATTGCTGGTTTTTTCCTCTAAAGTTCAAAATAAGTTATATTTTGTTATAAATTCTAGCATTTATTTTCAGTTCGTACTAAATTTTAGCTCGGAATGTGCAGTACATGACACATTTATGACGTGGTTAAATAGTAAGGAATATTTCGTCTTCAGTAGAAAAATTCCTTGGAATTCCCAAGAAAATGTAGTGTTTTTCTCCCGATTCCCACATCCAGTAAAAAAAAAAGTAGTTCTCTGAATCACTGAGGGATACAAGGGGTTGAATATGCTAGTATGATAGTCTATGCGTAGCTTCTGCTCGCAGGGATTAGGTTTTCACTGTTATGGTAGTAATACAGGCCCTAGTAATAGGTCTATATAATTCTGTGCACCATAGGCCTATATCTCTGTTTTAACATGATTATTGATTAATAGTGACTTCAATAAATATAATATTCTGCATTGGAATTGAGATATTTCAGAAAATTGGCAACTTAACGATTTTATAAGCGACTATCTTACGATTTTTAGAACCTATTTTCCAATTTTTAGAGCCTATTTTAGGTACCTAAAACAGCATTTTTAGCGACCTAAAAGTCCGAAGTCTAATAATTAGTGATTATTTCCCATTTCAAAATCATATGCCGTTCATTAGTCGTTACTCCGGAAACGGTCAACCGATGTGGTCCAAAATCAACAAGCTTCGACCAATGGACGATATAAGTGCGTATACTAATTATTTTCATGAAAATCTGATAAAGCGTTTCGAGTTATCACGCAAACAGGCACAGACTTTTTGCCGTCCACCATATAATCTTAGAAAATACCATTTTTAATAACGAAAATATTATTTATGTATAGATATGAAGTTCCGGTCGTTCTTCAGTTTATTCGCCATAATATCTACTTATTGATACAAATTAGAGAAAAAATGTTAATTTCATAAATCGCGTACATCTTGATGACGTCACGAGCTGGAAATTACGTCATTTATTTCCATATGAAGTGAAACTAATGTTATCCCTCTCTTTCTGTCCCTCCCTTTCTCTCTCTATTGAATATAGGCCTACTTTTGCTTGATAAGTTTTAGATAGAATGAAAGTGAATGTAAAGTAATTGTTTCATTTACTACTGAGAAAATTCAAGAGCAGTGAAAAAGAATTTCAATATTTAATGATATTTGCAGGAAGTTAATTTTGTTAAATAGATGTTGTTGTTAGGTAATCACGGATTATTTGAAATGATTATTACTAAAGTCTTACCTACCCCGTCTTCACTAAGTTCGTTGGAGCATAAATAACTATTTGGGATGAATTAGCGTAATGAATTATTGTATGTTTTTGGGAAGATTTTTTTATGGGTCGTGCTGGCGCCTATGTGAAATAATAAACTTTTTTCACGACGGTAATAGCTAAGAATACCCGATAGTATACAGGGTGTTGAGTTTTTTTTGTTAAACTAAACTTACATAAATGTATGAAGATTATGATGTACTTACGGTGATGATTAATGGTGATGAACAGTACGGTAACCACCTCCCTTGTATACATGCAAGCATATACCCATTCTTCTCTGTTCTAGACTAACCGTATTGCCTTGAATCCAAAACGGGGCAACATCATCATTTCACTGCTTGTCCACGTAATAAATTTGAATTCTTTCTGGAGATACTTAGTTAAACTGTAAAATTTTTGACATCGAAGACATATACTTAAAGCTTTAAAAAAAACTTAAAGCATTAAAAATTGTGAGATTCAAATCATCGACATTCAATAGCAAAGCAATCAATGTATATACTCTGAAATTTAAAAAAGGCAAAATTAAATTTAAAATAAACTTCCGAAAAATTATTAAAAATACATAAAAATGTTTCAAACAAGTTTCAAACAACTTTCAAACAAAATACTCACGCTTTTCTGTAGGATTAACTTACTCTTCTGGAAGAACATAATCTGAGAGTGTTCAAAAACAGGAAAATATTTGGCCCTAGAGAGATGAAAATGGGGACTGGAGAAAACAGCATAACGATGAGCTTCATAACCTGTACTCTTCACCGGATATAGTAAGGTTAATTAAATCACGGAGGATGAAATGGGCTGGAGATGTTGCGCGCATGGGGGAGGAAAGACATATCTCAAAAGTATTGACTGGGAGACCCGAAGGGAAAAGACCACGTGGAAGACCTAGACGTAGGTGGGAGGACAATATTAGGATAGATTTAAGGGAAGTAGGATTTGCGAGGGATGATTGGATAGAGTTAGCACAGAATAGGGTTGAATGGCGGGCTCAGGTAAGCGCGGGAATGAACCTTCGGGTTCCATAAAATAGATAATATTCCTTTAGCTTGCATAGGAATTGTCCAATGCCATTGAGTAAGTAAGCAAGCGTTTACATGGAATTGAATATGATTTGAATCCCATGCACTCCTCCATATGCAGAAGATCGGTTCGAAAATTCATTCCGGACGGAGTCCGCGCTCACATGACGATCTCAATGCGGGAAACGGACTCAAATCGATCTGAATCCTGTTGAAGGATGATCTTCTGTCCAGGACGTTTATCGAGCAACGCACGACGGAGCTTCAAAGGCTGGAACGGAATTCTATCGCAAGGGTATTTTCAAACTTGCAGAACGATGGGAAACATGTGTGGGGGGGGGGGGAAAGGAGACTATGTGGAAAAGTGAAAGAAATATCTGTAGATTGAGATGATGTACTTGGTTTCACTTACAAATAAATATTAAGGTTGTGAAAAAAATGTTGCTCACAATTTTCAGTATCCCCCTCGTGTATACAGGGTGTTAATGAATTGCACCTAAATATTTTACCTGTATATAGAGGGGGTATAGACAAGCAACTTTTATTATGAAATTTTTGCTCTATGACGTAATATGTGTGTGTTACAGGGCATTAAAGTCATTATAAATTGTGCTCATAAGTCAATAATTATGCAAAATAGGGTTAAAATTTTCATTAAGTTGACTTCATGCCTTCCTAATGATCCATAAAAACCTGATTCTTAATCATTTATCCACAGATATTAATTACATAGTTTAGAGTTTTCATAACCTGCAAAATTTATAGACTAATCACATGACTGGCCGTCACTGTTTTATTCTTTTTTTATTCATAACTACTGACTGCAGTGTTAATAAAGAAGTTCCTTTGTTTTCCATTTTTTTCAAATGTTAGAAGTCAGTGGCGGCCTTGCATTGGGAGATTTTATGCTGTAACAGGAAAAATTGAATCCATAGAGCAAAAATCTCCTAACAAAAGTTGCTTATCTATGTCCCTTCTATACATAGGTAAAATACGGGGTGTGTCAAAAGAGTCTCCGCAGTGAGGTGAATGCGCTAACACGCTCAATCACCACAGTTAGGTTGCCAACGGATCCCGCTAATTAAAGCCGCTCTCCATAGCCGCGGTAGCTAAGGGACATATCGAATGTGGGAACCGTTCACGAAATATAGGTTTTACGATTTCCGTAAACTTATCACCCTCACGGAGTACGTGTTCAACTAAAAACACTCTTTCTTCGTTGGTTAGCATAATGATTTTAAAAGCACAACCGCACGCGTTTAACTAAGCATGTGCTCAATTCGATGGTTCGCACTGCAGTTCACGGAAAAAGCAGACAACCACACAGTTATCATCAGTTATCTTATCAGTTATCACAGTACTACTGTTTCAAAGGGATGAGGATGGACACTACCTGCTCCAAGGTCAATGTAGTCCCGCTACCAACCTAACCACACCCGCATGCGGGTGCAGAGACTCTTTTGACCATCACTGTATTTAGGTGATATTCATTAACACTCTGTATATTATATATATATATATATATATATATATATATATATATATTACTATTTTCATTTAAGATAATAATATAAATTCTGTAATTGTAAATAGCCAAATTAGATTGACGGCGTCGAGGAAAAATTGCAAAAATAGCGTTGTTAATTCAAAAGTCTAAATAACTTAATGCATGGTTAATTCGTAAATCTGAAATGGATTAAGAGCATCTCTGCCTTTACAATTCTGTTATGTGATGCAATGAAATATTCCTATAATTATGTAGTCTCATAACTAGAAATGAAAATCATGTAGCCTTCGGACGGTCTAGCATACCGGTAATAGGTCTAACAGGAATAAGAAACAGTGAGGAATGACAAGAAAAAAAAAGTCTCGTCGATTCTCAAGTTCGAATCTTTTCTTCAAGTATTCTGGACAGGAAATGGTATGTTTTCGTGTTGTAAGCATATTTTAATATGTTTATTTAGAATACGTTTCCAATATGATGCTATTGGTTAAATATGGATTTGATATAAAAAAAATCTGATGTGAAAGTCACATAACTTCCTCTGCCCAAATAAAAGTTAGCAGTATTCACATATCCTTTTACAGAATCGCAAGACACAATTTTACGCTAATTATCCTATAAATACCTCTTCTTTCAATGATGCGACTAAAAGCGCAGGCTATACAAACTTAAAAAAAAAAAAAAAGAACAAGTGACTGCAGTCGTTTATTGAACTTTCCGCCGTAAAGAATAATTTCCTAAATTTATCGAATATTTCCCTCAGATACTTCTTTACTCTATACCTGGCCAACAATACATCTTTCTCACTTCACATTCTTATATATAATAAGAGCGCGTATTCAGTTGTTCATAACGCAAGACAAAATTTATACAAACAGTGGGTGAACAGTGGGTGGCTTGTAACTACCCTCAGAGAAAAAAAGTTTCAAATAAAAGTTTTAGCTCCCAGTAAAAGGAACACATGTGCAAATTTTAAAGAAAATCGTTAGAGCCGTTTTCGAGAAAATCGCGAAAAACGAAAATTTCTTCATGTAAAGTCCCCTTAAAAATAAGAGAAATTTGTCGCCAATCTTCGAATCACATCATCAGAAGGTACCTGACCCAAATACGAAATTTTGTTTTCATACGATTCTCCGTTTCGGAGCTAGCCTGTTCACAAACTTCCACACAGACAGACACACAGTCACACAGACACACACACAGACATGTTTCCAAAAAAAATCTGATGTGAAAGTCACATAACTTCCTCAGTGAGGAATGACAAGAAAAAGAAAGTCTCGTCGATTCTCAAGTTCGAATCTTTTCTTCAAGTATTCTGGACAGGAAATGGTATGTTTTCGTTTTATAAGCATATTTTAATATGTTGATTTAGAATACGTTTCCAATATGATGCTATTGGTTAAATATGGATTTGATATAAAAATAATTAATATTTAAAATGTCTGCGAATACACACCACATACGTAAGTGTTTATCACGTGCATCAATTAGTATTTTACTGTCTGAACCCTAGAGGTATATTCTTTTAGTTACTTCAAATCATACCCAATCGTCAAACTAGCAGCACTGTATACAAATATTCATATCTTCATAACATTACGTAGGCTATGTCGGGAACAAATTAATGTTGTTAATATCGTTCATTACTCACAGTATATAGGGTGTTAATGAATAATACCGAAATATTTTACTTGTGTATTGAGCGGACATAGGCAAGCAACTTTCATTAGGAGAGTTTTGCTCTATGATGTAAAATGTGTTTGCTACAGGGCATTAAAGTCATTACAATTTAGTGCTCTTAAGTCAATATTGAAGCGAAGTAAGGTTAAATTTTTCATTAAATTGACTTCACGCCTTCTTAGTGACCGATAAAAACCTGATTCTTAATCATTCATCAAGAGCTAATATAATTTATAGCTTTCATAATCTGTGGAATTTTCAGACTAATCACATGACTGACAACCACTGCATTAGATTTTGTATTCATAACTCCAGTGTTAACAACGAAGTTCCTTTGTTTTGGATTTTTCAAATGTTAGATGTCAGTGGCGGCCATGACCTTCGAGATTTTATGCTGTAACAGGAAAAATTGAATCCATAGAGCAAAAATCTTCAAATAGAACTTGCTTGTCTATGTCCCCACTATACACAGGTAACAATTTGTAGCCTATATCAGCTAAGTCTTCCTTGTTTTCGTTATAGATAGCGCCTTACCCGCTACAAAAATAGAAAACTTCGAACATTTTTTCAGTGTGGGAAGATGAAACAGCATTTACAAGAACGTTAGGAGCAGACGATAACTGGTAAAATAAGTGACGAATGGCAAACGCATACCGGCTAGAGCAATGTAAACATTTCTAGTGTTATTAGATCGCTACATCCCTATAGGTCTAAATGTTTAAATTTTGAGATTTTAGATTTACTCAAACAAACGGTCATGAGCCGTCGATGCTCTCGCATCCGCTGGCTGTCGTACTTCTTGTCTTCTACAAGAGATGGCATCTTACGGCGTCGGTCAAATCGAAGTTTTCTTTTGGTCGTTTTCTTGAAACCAACGGACTTTGACAACACGAAATGAATTCATTTTAGTTTTATATTAAATTGAGCAGAATTGATTTTATTTTAAATAAACCTACAGGCTATTTATTAAGCAGCTTTCAGCTGCTATTCTCAAGGTCCCAAGATCGTTTCGTGTTCGATAATAATCGATACCACACCGATGTCATAATGGAAATCAGTTTCGAAAAGAGTCATTATGATACCGTTACGTCACATGTAATAAGCGTATGGTCGAACAAAAATAATTTTTATCGTAGGTAATCCCACGAGAGTTGTCGAGTTTATCGATAGATTCGTGACTGCGCAAGAGGAGCGAATTTATCTGATGAAACTCTTCAACTCGAGTATGATTTATTAAGACTATACCATGAAAAAAAAGTAGCGGATTATACAAAACTAATTACTTTCGTGCTTCGTTGTATAGAACTAAAACTAACAGCTGCAAGATCACGGCATGCTATGAATCAACCATCTATGAATCGAATCTAGCTACCACGTTGTGATCAGTGCTACCAATTGTCCATATGACATAATTAACTTAATTCAGCTAAGCTAACAGCAGAACAGAATAGAAGCACACGAACTGGCTTGCACTGAATTGAATTTTTTTTAAATCACTGTACATTTCTATTATTTCAATTTCCAAACAAGTTATGTTGTATAAAATAACATGTTTTCGTGCTGCTTAATGGCAGCGTATGACGTATTAATCACTGCACACTGATGCATAAGTGTCAAGTAACGAGCAGCACGTTTTACCCGATAAAATGGTATCCTTGCGATTCCTACAAGAATATTGTAAGTTAAATGGCCGATTGGTCCGAGGAATTGCTAAACGTTATTGGTCAATATCAAACACGCGGCATATGAGTGGAATGATCTATAAAAACCTTATAGTGATATTAGTTTTTAGACTGTCAACCAGTAACAAAGTTTTAAATTGCTTTTACTTTCCTTTAGGGGTCCATTAACCAATACTCCATACACAGTTACGAGTATTTTTGGAAGTTTATACTGATATGTGGTGAACACCGCGTAGCAAAACATCTAATGCCTGTCTGTTCAAGTCTTTTCATTTTATACTAGCCTTCACTGCATGCTGCAGCTTAACTGTGGGGTGAAACGTATTTTATTGTTTAAAAGAGAAAGCTATGTAATGCCACCCCCTCGAACTGGTCATCCTGGGAACTGGAACAGAATTGCGACCTCCAGTAGAGTTGAATTAGAAACGAAACCCTTAAGAAAACAAATTTTGAATGGCGTATTATTTGGAAATAAAGCCGCAAAAAAGGAAAATGTGATAACATAAACTGGATCTTTTATCACAATAAACAACATTTTTTCAGTGTAGCAGTATTAATCCGTACGGGAGTTCATAAAAGTGATAACATTACCCGACTGATAACATTATCCGCGATTACATTAAGCGACGTCCACTGTAATTTTACTCCACATCATTTTGTTTTCTTTAGATTCTTGGTTAAAGTTGCCTTTAACTATTTGTCTTACCGCAATGAACTAAGTTATATTATTATAGGAAAACCTCGATAAAATTGAAATTTCTGGGCTCCTTTTTGGTGCTCGAGGAACTGTTCCTTCGTTTGTAGTCAACACCTGTCTTTAAGCTGGACATAACCCAAGGAAACAATAAAACAGACCAGCCTATCAGCTTTAAAGGGTTCGATAGCATTCTTAGGTACCATTTGTAAGGAACTTGAAATAATCTTTTACACCCTAGGAAAAATTTCTTATTGTATAATGTATTAATTTACTGTTTTATCTTTAAGTCCTCTTTATGTGCCATATTGTTCTGTTTATTGTTTCACCTATGAATACTTTTTACATTTGTTGATTGTTATCTGCCATACAACTTCCTATTGTGTAATCTTTTCTGTTTATCGTTAATATTCTTGTCTACATAGTAAGCTTAGTCTTTTCAGCAGCCTTGTAATCGAGGAAGTATTTTAAATAAATAAATATACAACCTTCACACGTAATATATTTATATTAAATTCAAGAGAACATACCCGACAGGCAATTTTTAATGAAAATGTTTTTTAATTGACTAATGTATATTAGGTTTTGTATTCCCACATTCAACAAATCAACCGATATTTATGTTCTTTTTATATTATGATATGAAATGAAACTAAATGCAATATTAAAAGAGAGTTAAAACAAATAATTAAGAGGATGTTATGCCGTTGAATGCGTGGGTGTTTTTGATGTGAACGACCCCCCTCGAAATGAACTGTTCAGAAGTACATTCCGGTAGGGAATAAATGATGCAGTATATGTAGATTAAAATTAACTTGAAGACCTTGTATTAGAAACTTTCATGAGTTTGTCGATACAACTGTACAACACTGAAGACGGTAATTGCGAACTTACACTGTTAGCCTTGCCCTGACATTTTCTGAATGTCACACGATTTTATATAGAACTTACCGGTATTACACTAAAAGATCAACACAATAGTCAGAATTTCTTACCATTAACCTATGAAGATAATTTCCATAGAGGAACACACTCGCAATTAAATACTAGAAAACAAATAATTTATACGAACGATATGTACATCAGCGACACTGTGGGGGTGACATTGGCGGTCCACTGACCCATTTTTCATCCCGTGATGAGAGAGGTGGAGGGCAAAGGGATAAATGCCAACATATTGTGACAGCAGTGATGATCCTAATTGGAAAATTCTCCCAAGGATCAACACACAACAGAAGAATACGTTAAATAAAAAAAGCTAACATCAAAATTATAGGGAAAATGACAGTTGTATGTTTTGACACACTGATATGGACAGCAACGAATAACATATCACTGACACTAATAAGTCTTTGACATATATGGAAATACTCAATTGAGTACTCACGGTTTTATCAGTCGACGATAAGGATTTCCAAGGCAAACGTATGGAAGCGACCGACCACACTCATAGTTGCCAGTGGGTATTACTGCAACAGGAGTCCCGCGCAGACTCTACTGCGCCGGTCCTATTGCGCCGACCGACATATTGCCTATGTTATTTCACTAATACTGAAATAAAATCACCACCAAAGTATTTAAGGCTACAAAGACAAATTATAATAGAGTTGCTATGGCAATTTCGGTGAACTGTAAGTTATTTTATGAGGGCAGGAGAAGTGTGGTTAAGGTAGGGCTTCGGTATATTGATTTCCCATGAAGTTTCTGATGACGTAACAGAGTTCCTCTGTACTCATTGAGCAGGGTTTTCTTGATGGATGGAAAAGGGGTCATGAACTTGTCTGCGACAAGACGGACAAACGTCCTTAAGGATCAATAGATTAATATGGTCAACAAGTTATGCCAGTATATCACCATACCATTCTACACCCCGGAAAGAGATACTCCCACTCAAAGGGGTGTTGCAGAAATTCTAAAAATCAATATAGGAACCAACAAGTTATTTACCAACAACAGCCATCACTTTCCAAGATAGACGTTTGCGCTTATAGAATTCAAAGATATTAATAGCCGTAGGTTTGAAGTAACATACTGAACTGTCAATGTCTTTTTTTTAGTACACGCTCCCTCAAACAGCTGATTGTCGGACTGCTGACACGCCAAAAAGTAGCACTTCATCGGTCTTCTCTTAGTTCAAACTATGGCAAATTGTTTTTCAATTATTTTCATTTTCCAACTGAGCAAAATATGTATTTTTAATATTGTAAATATTCCATCAATACTCAATTAATACAATAAATATACAAATTATTCTAAAACTATAATGGGATAATAGTCTTGTAAATGAACTGTAATATGCATTACTTGTATAATAACAATAACTTTGGTGAATTCACTGTAAGAGTCATATGAACAACAGTTAACATTTCTTAAAATTATTAAATGTAACATAAGTTACTTGTAAAAAATAATATAAATGTTAGAATAAAAATGATTAGATTAGTAGTCTGAGAGCGTTTGAAAATAGGGTGCTTCGAAAAATATTGGGGCCCAAGAGGAATGACGATGGGGACTGGAGAAAATTGCATAACGATGAGCTTCAGGACCTGTACGCTTCACCAGATATAGTAAGGGTAATTAAATCGCGAAGGATGAAATGGGCTGGACATGCTGCACGCATGAGAGAGGAAAGACATATCTAAAAAGTATTGACTGGGAGACCAGAAGGGAAAAGATCACGTGGAAGACCTAGACGTAGGTGGGAGGACAATCTTAGAACGGATTTATGGGAAGTAGGATTTGTGGGGGATGATTGGATGGAGTTAGCACAGAATAGGGTTGAATGGCGGACTCAGGTAAGCGCGGCAATGAACCTTCAGGTTCCATAAAATAGATAATATTCCTTTAGCTTGTTTAGGAATTGTCTATTGCCATTGAGTAAGTAAGTAAGTCCTAATAAAAATTTAAATGTCTTTAAAATGTTGAAATACAACCATATGATGTTCATAAACATGTCTATTCTATAATTAAAAATTTTCATTATCTTCAGATAAGGGTTATAATATTAAATATTTTTAATAAAGTTCCGCCTTAACCCTTAACATTCAACTTACCTGGATCCACTCAAAAATAGATAACCCTTAACATACAACTTATTTGGATCCACTCAAAAACAGCATTTTGGATCCACTCAAAAACAGATAAATCTGTTTTTGAGTGGATCCAAAATGCTGTTTTTGAGTGGATCCAGATAAGTTGTATGTTAAGGGTTAAGGCGGAACTTTATTAAATATTTAATATGTCTGTTCTGTGTTAAAATTCCAGCGCTGTTATCTTACTTGACAAGTAATTTATGATACACTAGCCCGCGATTATTTACTCAACTGCTAAGATGTTTTGTTTAAATCGTTTATTTAACAAGAAAATAATTAAAACATTATATTTATCAACACTGACATCGTTTTTACATAAATTCCAGGCATTACATAATTTTATGCTTAATAATGATGTTTAACATTATAAATATAATGTATAAAGTATTAAACGAACAAAACGAATCTTAAGCTGCCATATGGGCATACAAATTCGAAATGAAACGATTAAAATTAACCATCGATTCATGAACCTTGCCCAAATCATGCATAAACTTTTTTTTTATAACGATTGATAATTAAAAAGCCAAAAACCCAGCTGGAAGGCGCTTTTCACTATTAAAGTGCGCCATCCAAAGGGGGGGAAGACCTGAAATTCGCGCTCCCTGGCCCAAAAACCCCTGCATAGTAAGTTTCGTCCAAATCATTCAATGTTTTCCCATTTAGGCGTACTTTCATGATCCCCTTCTGTGTAAATCAGATCTCTGCGAATCGTAAACAAATGAATCAAGATAACCGAGCAAGGCCATCTTGCATTAATTTCACAATTGAATCCTGTCTTGCTAACGTTTTCCACTACAATCGAATTGCTCGTGTGCTTCATGTGGAAGGCATTTCGTCTCGTCGAAAACATTTTCGGCATTAAAAATATAAAATTTTCAAAATTCTTTCTTAGTGTGCACTTACATTATGAAACGAATGTAGGCTTATTGTCAAACTTCCAAGTCTCTATCTGTTACAGTTTAGGCTCTGCGTTGATTCTGTTTGTTAGTCAGTCAGTCAGCCAGTCATTCAGTCAGTCAGGACAAAACCGCTTATATAATACTAGCAGGTGCCCGCGGTGAATAGAATTTTTTACCCACTTCTAATATAGCATAACTTACTCGTTGACACACACTCAGACTGTGACAGCTGGATTAAGCCGTCATCTTCTACGTATGTACTGATTGCTACTGATTTATTGCCATTGTACCATGTTGTAAATATCACCCTTCCCTAATTCATCACTCACATCATCATCATCTACATTTATACCGAAGCCTTGATACCTAAATAGCAAACTGTACACAAATATTATAATATACATTATTATTATCTGTATTCTCCCCAGTAGTGTAGCCTCCGGCTGTGGGACTCTGGGTCAACTATGGTCAAAAAAAAAAATGTCCCCGCAATACGACCTCTTATTTTACATCCAAATGTGAAGTGAGAAAATGGTATTCTCTATGTCCAGGGCAGAGAAAATTATGTGACTGCATCACATTGTGCATTATTTTCGTAGATTTCATTCTTCATTGTTTATTTACAGCAATGAATTCTATCGATAGCTTCTCTAATTTGTCAAAGTCCCGTATCATTTATTTCCAAGGCTACCTGTGATCATTGCCAACAATACACTGTTGTCATGAGAACTGTAGGCTACATGGAATTTGATAATTCTGTGTAATTCAGAGCCCTATTTGAACAATGTTTGATAATATCGTTGCCATGGAAACCGAGCCCTTTTTCGGGGGTTTTTAGGGCTAAAAATTAAAAAAAATTAAGTTTTTGGAATTTTCCTGTGGTTCACAGCCTAAAAGCTATATGTGTATCCAATTTCAAATTTCTAGCTCATCTGGAAGTGAGCAAACATTAATGTCAGTGAGTGATGGCCATGTGGTTTTATATTATAGTGATATATAGAGATACTAGCTTAAAAGGCCCGGCGTCGCCTGGGTTTTGTATTTTGTAATTCGAAATTAACTTATGAAGGACTTTCAATTTTCATTTCTAGGTCCTTATATAGGTATTTACAATTTGAAATGAGGAAGAACTTCTTATCACACTCAAACTATTCCCTCAGAAAACACTTGATATAGCTTCCCCCCCCCCCCAATTTCAATTTATTCTCCAGAAGAATTTTGTTAGCTCTGGACAAAAATATGTTAATTGGATTTAATTATTATGAACCTGAGATTTCTGAATGCGAGTCCAAGACATTATGGCTCATAGAGGATGTAGAATTTTGCATCCCATCGCTTGTACACACCAAGCCTGGTAGGGGTTCAAATAAGAAGAAACAGAAATTTCGGGAACATAAAATTGTTAGTCTTTGCGGAATATTTTATTTCTCACTCTCATGTTACCATAAAACCGTTTTGGGGATGAAATTAAACAGAAATGCAATATAACTTTCATACTTCCCTCCCCAAAAACCTGTGATATAATTTTTTATTTATATATAGGGGTTTCCACAAGGCTGTGGTTTCCCTCAACCAAACAATTACAATGACAATAAGTAAACACTCGGCAATGATAACATAAATAAACACAATGTTTCTATCAAAGTCACACTTAATTTATTTTATTTCTCCACAACTGTCTGTCTAATGTGTCTTCAGCTTGTAGTCCTCTCTTGACCATGCTTTCTTTTACTCCATCCATCCAGGTTTCAGTTGGTCTTCCTTTCCTCCTTCTTCCATCAGGTTCCCAATTTATTACCACTCTTGGCAATCTTCCTTCGTTCATTCTCTTTGTGTGTCCATACCAACGTAATGTTTTACTTTCAACTATCTCTATCACATCTTTCTCTACTTTCATTATTTCTCTTATTGTGCTATTCCCGATTCTATCTCTCCGCGATTTCCTTGCTGACCTTATCCGGTAATCCATTTCTATAGTACGCAATTTTGCTCTTTGTTTATTATTTAATGACCAAGTTTCCGCTCCATATAGCAAAATACTTTCTACTATTGATTTGTAAATATTTACTTTTGTTTTTGACATAATATTGCTGCTCCATAACACCGAATTTAACATTCATATTGTTGTCCTGCCTTGGCATATCCTTTTTTCTATTTCAAATTTGGAAGATCCATCAATCTGTACTGTTGCTCCTAAGTACTTAAAACTGTTGATTTTTTAAATTATATTTCCCTCTATTTCTATATCATCATTGTTAGCTGTCATATATTCTGTCTTTCTTAAATTGATTTTTAATCCCCATTTTGTATACTCCTATTGCAATTTTCTGCACATACAATCAACATCGTCACTGTCTTGGGCTATAATGACCTGGTCATCGGAAAACAGCAGGTTAGATATGAATAAATGTTCATCAACCTGTAGTCCCATCTTCCCACATTTCTTATTCCATTCCCTCAAACTTACATCCAAAATATTTTAAACAATGTAGGGGATAAGCAGCATCCTTGTAATAATCCTTTGCTCGTTTGAAACGCCTGTGATATCCTGGATCCTATTTTTATTTGGCACATGTTATTCCTGTATATTTCTTGTATTAATCCTATTAATGCCTTATGTATACCTGCTATTTCTAATGCTTCCCATAATTTACTTCTGGGTACACTATCATACGCCTTTTCTAGATCTATAAAGGCCATATCGATCCGTTTCTGTATTCCAGTATTTTTACTTCCTCTGCCCGTACCATAGGTACTATAGGTTGAGGAAGTATTGTTTTCGACCCTAAAATTCGAAGTTGAGTTTTTAGCATATATACACCTTTCAAGGCCCCCTGAATCGGAAACATGTCTGTGTGTGTCTGTCTGTCTGTGTGGAAGTTTGTGAACAGGCTAGCTCCGAAACGGAGAATCGTATGAAAACAAAATTTCGTATTTGGGTCAGGTACCTTCCGAAGATGTGATTCGAAGATTGGCGACAAATTTCCCTTATTTTTAAGGGGACTTTACATGAAGAAATTTTCGTTTTTCGCGATTTTCTCGAAAACGGCTCTAACGATTTTCTATAAAATTTGCACATGTGTTCCTTTTACTGAGAGCTAAAACTTTTGTTTGAAACTTTTTTTCGAAAAAATTCTCTGAGGGTAGTTACAAGCCACCCACTGTTCACCCACTGTTTGTAGAAATTTTGACTTGTGTGATGAACAACTGAATACTATATAAGAATGTGAAGTGAGAAAGATGTATTGTTGGCCAGGTATGGAGTAAAGAAGTATCTGAGGGAAATATTCGATATACTGTATTTCGGAAATTATTCTTTACGGCGGAAAGTTCAATAAACGTCTGCAGTCACTTGTTCCTTTTTTTTTTTTAAGTTTGTTATATAGCCTGCGCTTTTAGTCGCATCATTGAAAGAAGAGGTATTTATAGGATAATTAGCGTAAAATTGTGTCTTGCGATTCTGTAAAAGGATATGTGAATACTGCTAACTTTTTTTTGGGCAGAGGAAGTTATGTGACTTTCACATCAGATTTTTTTTACTATGAATATGTGATGAATACAAGATCTGGCTGCTGTAAATCCACATTGCACGTCTGTGTCCTTATACTCATATAATATAAATATACATAAATAATAATATACATATTACCTTACCTCGTGTTGTTTTCTCTATGTCCAGGGTAGAGAAAGTTATGCTGCATTATTTTCGTGGATTTCATTCTTTAATATTTATTTATAATATGAATTATATTGATAGCTTTTCTAATTTGTCAAAGTCCCATTTCATTTATTTCCAAACCCACCTGAGACCAGTGGCAACAATACACTGTTGTCATGTGAACTGTGATTTGGATTTGATAATTCTGTGTAAAAAGGGATTAAGTACTCTAAAAAATTGTTTTTTGACATTTAAAATAAAAAAAATTCAAAATCCTTTCTTAGTGAGCACTTACATTATGAAACGAAGGTACTGTCAAAATTCAAAGTCTCTACCTATTATAGTTTAGGCTCTACGTTGATTCTCTGTAATTAAGTTAGTCAATCAGTCAGGACAAATTGAGACATGCCTATTGTACTTATTGCTTCTTTTAAAAATGCATAACAAGACTGTTATTGGATATTCGCCGGGACCAAACGAAAATATTGCTAAATGCAGGTTTATCGTTATACCGAGGTTTGACTGTACTACATTCGTCCGCTGAAGGCTAGTTTTGCGTACTTGATACGTAAGTAGTTACTACTTTTTTTTCAGAACACATCAAAATGTTAACTTATTTACGCGCAGTATGCATATTACTCTTACCGTCCTCAGCAGTCGAGTGTGCCTACAAACAGAGCCAAGTTTGGTGTTCAAATCCGGCTGAAGGTCTGGAGTTTCCTGGCATAAAAATCATTTAGCATGATTTCCTTCGGATGAGAAGTAAAACAGTCTCTCTCATTACGCAGATTTTAAGAACTAATATCCCCAAATGGGAAAATTACGGTCCCTCTCAGATTTATAACCAGAGGGAAAATCGAGCAGTGCCAAGCGATAAGACTTATCAGGCACGATTCACGGAAATTGGAAGTGAATCGATTATCTTTATGCTATGAATTATTCGAATTATTTTGGCTTACATGTCCACTGAATGCTTGAATGTATTTTTCGCTGTTTTGAAGATGGAAAAGTCACACAAATTGAAGATGCTCCTGTCTCCATGAGTTGTTATATGAGACCAATGCTTTGTAATTACAAGAGCAATTTTTTTTTAAGAATAGCTCTATTTTCGTTTCTTTTCGTTTTCTGTGCTGCTTGGCTTGGTCTAATTGTAAGAACCTACATGGCATACCTGGCTTATGGTAGTAACAAGTCCGTCTCTGAGATTTCCGACAGGACTGCAGTAAAATTAGAAACTATTTATTTTAATAATTTTAGAGTTAATGTGCAGCTCAGTGTATATGAAAAATTGAGGGAGTGGGTGGAAAAAGGGCGTAACTCAAAAAACATAGTTTTGAGATAAACAAAGAATCCTATTTTAAAGTCACAGGTTTCTCGCTACGAATCCAATAAATAGTTATGTGATAGATATGCTATTATCTAACTACATAGTGGCGTACGAAATGTCATACCATTTAATTATCTCATAAATATTGTAATACTAGCATGTGCCCGCGGCTTCGCCCGCGATAATTATTTCAAAAATTAAAAATTAAGAGCATAATAGTTAAATCATTATATTTATTAACACCTAAATCACGTGGACTACATACCACGATTAGATAGCGTCGCCTGGTAAAAGCGGCGCATTACATCGCAAGCGTTCTTAAAAACCGATGGCTCGTTTAAAACGGTCCAACGAAAATCGTTCTTAAACTCAGAGCATTTGCGAAAAATCCCTTTAGGCAGGCCTACAGGCTGAGGTAGATTTCGAAGTTCTTTTGGTTTAATTTATTGTCGCTGAGCAGCACTCTTCTTCTTTAGCCTTCGCATGACAAACCCGCAATAATAACTGCAAAAAAGAGGGAAGAGCACTGTAACGGGGCCTAAATACGCTAACGGTGGATTTAACCAAGAAACTACTGGTCTATACTTCTGGTTTTATGAAAACTCATAAGCTTACTATGTATAAAAAACTTCGTTTTACATAACCAGTAGTTTTTTGTTTGATTAAGCGGCCGTAAGAAGGGCTTAACCTTTGGATTTTTATAAGTATTCATTGCTGGTAACTAGTGATGTAAAATTCCCGGGAATTTAAAATCTGGGAAATATTCCCAGGGAATATTGCCGGCAATATTCCCAAAATTCATAAATTCCCGGGAATTTATGATTAATTGCCAAGATAGATCAAAAAAACTTTTATTATTAGATAAAAGCAGTAATTATATTGTTCAATTAAACTCAAAAAATGAAATATATTCTAAGATAAAATTATTATTAAATAAAATTACTGGGAATTTATAAATTTAAAAGCAAAATCACTCAAATTAATAGGTCAGTGTGGTAATTTTGCAGTTAAATAAACACAAACACTCTTATATGTTCAAACAATATTATAATTGATTGAATAAAAATATCAGAGACATAACTAGAATGTAAAATGTATTAGAAATTTAATTAAAACTATTGAAAGGGAAAAGGTTTATTGGGCATTTTACAGCATCTTTACTGTTCTTATTCAATATTTTGTCAAGTCCCTTAATCAATGTCACTCACAATGTCCATTAAATCTTCTTTATCCGTCTCCTTTTCTTCTACATTTCCAAAACCAAAAAATTCGTCGTCATCGTTGCCAGATTCAATATCATTATCTTCTTCAATCTCAAGGATTTCTTCATCTTCTCCCTGTCCTCCTGTCTCCTCTGGGTTACCTTCCGCTCGCTTGCTTGTTTCTTTCTTCTTCTCTTGTGGTGGAGCGTTCATAAGCTTCCAGTTGTAAGAAAGAAAAGTCAGTTTTGCTGCTCGCTCGGATGAAAGACGGTTTCTTTTCTTGGAATGCATCCAAGAGAACGTACCAAATGTACGCTCTGTGGCAGCCGAAGTTACTGGTGCCCCCAATATTCTTATGGCTACATCTGCCAAGTGACAAGTACCTCTCAATCCCCGCCACCATGTTAGAGGCCTGATAATTTTATCCTTGTCGTCCATCCCTTCCCAAAGAAACTTTCTTGAGAATAAGCCTTCCATGTCCCTGTAGTCAGCTAAACTTTCTCGTACATTTAAGACATCCAAACCCATCTGCTGAGCACAATCACAAACAAGACCTATGGTGTCTAGTATTTCCGTAGGGTTGAGCAAACTTCCCTGCATTTTAGGGTTCAGCATAAATGCTGCTAGATGGATTGGTCCAATGCCAAAATTTTTTCTCTCAATGAACTTTTCCATGACTTTCCTTTCTTCAGATTTTTGCATGGGTGATGTTGGTAAGTTTTCCTTCATACTTTTCTCTATTTCGTTTAATTTCCTGACCACTCTATGTATTTGTGGATCATTTGATTCAAGGATATGATAAGATCCACAATTGGTTTAAGCAAATGTATCATCCTTTCTATTTTAACCCAAAACACAGCATCATCTAGTAGTTTCCTTGCCTTTTCATTGACGGCCAATTTTTGGAGAACCGCTTTGTTCGAATGCAAACTCTCCAAACAAAAAACATGGCTACCCCATCTGGTCTGCCCAGGCAACTTCAGAGATATTCGATCTTTAAATTTTTTCTCAGAAGAAATTTCATCGAACAATGCTTTTAATATGTGACTGTTTTTGATAGTCTTTACTATAATTATCACCTCTGCAAAGAAACTTTTAACAGTCTGACATCCTGAGTATGGCAATATTGGCAATTATTGGCCAAACAAGTACAAATTGTAAAGCTGAAAAAGCACAAAGAAACAGGAAATTTATAAAATAGGTAGTTTTTGAACATTTATGACCTAAGATGTTTGAACATAAGTTCCCAGGGGAAATTACTTGATCAAAATGCTTAGTTTTTAATTGCTTGGGTTTTTAATAATGTTTTAAATCCATTTATTTCCATAAATTCCCACTCGGTTATACAGGAAATTAATGTATAGAATGTTAATTCTTGGATTAAAATGTGTGAACTCGCTTAGTTAACGTAGTTTTAAGATTCCTCAATTGTTAATAAGAGTTAAAACATTCAAAATCTACAAATTTTCATAAATTCCCAGTTTTTGGCAATCTTCCCCGGCAAAAGAAATATTCCCGGCAATATTCCCATTTTATAAGTTCCCTCCCACTGGGAATATTCCCGGCCCACATCACTACTGGTAACCATAGAAACTAAATTTTCGTGCACCAAGTAAACAGAATTACATGGTTTTAACAGAAATTGAAAAATTTTGAGTGATACTTAAAACACAGGTAAGACCTTTCAGTCAAATTTATTGCAATAGGAATCATCTTCGTATTCCAGCTTAACTAGCTAACATCTGGAGTCATCCAGTAGTGATACAAGGTTGTTCTCCACTTTCAACCCTGTCGATCTAGTCAGTTGAAGAAAGCCTAAGTCAGCATTCACACCGAAGTAGCATAGCCTGCGTGTCGCAACACCCGGATGCAGGTTGCATATCGAATAGCGTAACTTACAGTTTTGCATTCACACCGAAGTAGCGAATGTGACCTACAGGTTTTCCGTTATTATTATGTTTCACTTGCCATGTTAGAATCAAATCCCCGGACAAATAAGGTTCAGCATTTCTCAAGTATAGGGGTGTCATTTCGATGATTTTATTGGCTTATTCTGATGCTGACGGCATATTTACATTTGTAAGTGCTGATAGGGCCCGGATTTTGATGACCTAAAGATACTTAAAAATGAGGAATAAAAAAAAAACATTAATTTATTCATCAGATTTGTGTCTATTCTACATTTATGTTGTTGACTCAATTATAGGTTTGTAATTAGTTAATTGGTACGGTTAAATGCCAAAAGTAAACACCGTCTTTCTACATACAAATTAAAATTAGAATAAGATTGATTTATTTAAACTTATTTAGAGTTCCGATAGTAGGCTATTGAATGTAAGTAAATGCACAAACACTCTATATAATGCAAGAAACAACACAAAATGAGAAAATAATTACTCTTTCTAAAATTAAACTTAATAACGCTGGCCTATCAAAAGAAGAATTAATTCCGGTTTTCCTATGTTCTTCATAGGAGACGAAGCATTTCCTTTAAATGAGCGTCCATACCCTAGGAAAACCCTCGATAACCCTAAGAGAGCAATTAATTAATATGGAATTTCAGGGGCAAGAAAAAGTGTTGAATCTTCTATCGAAATACTTATTGATGAGTTTTATAAATTACTTTATTTCACGGCAATAACAATAATCCAGTCACCAGGTACTTTTGCCTGGAGAAATGTCTGAAGTTAATGATTGTTTAATATATTGTATGTGAGTATTCTGTGGTGTAGAATCAAAGTTTTCCAATTCGAGAACCCTGTGCGAACTTCAGGGCAGCCGAAAAATCCCAAAATTTTGGGCTTTTTTTCAGTGTTTTCCTTATAACTCCTAAACAATGCATTTTAGCCTGAAACACTTCATTACAAACGTTAAAGAGCATAAAATTTCCTATTATTTTCTCTGTTTATACGTTTTCTAAAACCAAATATGTACCGAGATATGGCGCTTGAAGTTTTGAAAAATTTTCAAATTATCGAAAAATGGAGCATTTTCCCTAGTAACTTTCATCTTTTAACATTTCTGTTTGAATAACGTTCAATACCCTACACAATAGAAAACCCATTCTTAATTAGATGTTCATTTAAGAATAAAGTACACAATTAAGCGACTCTTTCTTGGAGAATTAAAAGCAATTCATTTGTAGGGATGACATGACTTACCCTGAAGTCGTGGTCTTCAAAGACCATGAAGGCCTTTATAATTCCAGGAGGTTGAATGGGTAAGCGACCTTAGTCACAGACAGCCTTAAGCCCAGTACTCGTCTGTAGAGACTAAGTCGATCCCAGGGTCATAATTCTACCAGAAGAATTAGGTAATGTGAAAAAAAAATCTTATGAATTCAATTTACCTGTAGAGGAAAATCCTGTTCCACGATTTTTCTTTAGTGATGAGCAAATGCAAGACCAAGACCAAGACTACCTTGGTCTTGGTCTTGGTCTTGGTCTTGCATAGGTAACCCTGGTCTTGGTCTTGGTCTCGGTCTTGCATAGGTTGTCTTGGTCTTGGTCTCGGTCTTGCATACTAGGTATTGGTCTTGTTGCAAGAGTCTTGCAGTTTTCTTTTACGCATCTTACTGTGATTGATGGCGTTTACATGATTTAAAGTTACACCGACTACATGTGTGTTATTGTTTGCGAAAGTATCGAAAGTTACTTTGACCATGTGAACAGTAACAAAATAATTAATAATCAATAAGTACCCACCTAAATTTAGCCTTTAGTTTACTTTTTACTTCCTCTGCCCGTATGGTACGGGCAGTAGGCTATTGTTTTCGACCCCCAAATTCGAAGTTGAGTTTGCGGCGAAAAGATTCTATCCCCGATTGTGGACATGAGACCCATGTTTACTTACGATTTCCAGTGAAGTTCTTGTAGCGAGGTTCTGGGCGCCAGGATCACAATCGTGTCCACGTTTATAAATCCTCGCCTTCCCTGGCTGTCGTCGTTCACCAAGCACTCAACTCCACTTCAGGGCGACTAATGGGATTGCATTGTGAAGTTACAAACTGTATAATAAAAGTCCCATAGATTTTGTTCAAATTCTCTAGACAATATTTTATTGTAACTTGAATATTTAAACGACACAGTCACAGTTTCACACCAATACAATCTATGTGATCTTCACTAATTTATGTTTATTAGCGATTTCCAAGTGGTAAAACGATTATGCAATTTATAGAACAATCTACCTAAAACTTCACACACCGGTTATACTTTTATGGTACGGTGATCACTTTTACGCCACCCTCGTCGGGCTTCGAAGATACAAATATTACTTTTAAACCGCCCTCTTCGGGGGTTGAAGATACACAGATGATTTTAATCACTCAAAATCTAAAACTTAGTGAAATTTCTACACAGGACGATACGCCCACTAGGCGTTTATTTAATAATAAGACTTTTGTCCATAGCCTATTGCCATCATTCTATTGGTTGATGAAATATTAGCATCCAACCAATAGGATGATTTCTTGAGATAGAATACACTACATAATTATCACACAAATTTAATTCTGTAGTGTGACTTCCCAAATACCCAAAACATGTCTTTTCATAAGAGTGCGGTATTTGCAGGTTTTACCGCTTATTTTCTTGAAATTTGATTTACAATGTGTTTCCCTCAACTTTCATAAAACGTGCCTTCATGCTAATCTTTAAATTTAAGTACTACTGATTATCATCTTTTCCTTAGATCATAATATACCTTTTACATTGATTGCGCATCTTTCCTGTAACATAATTAGTTCCTTCTGCTACCAAACCCTCTGTCTATTATTTAAAGTCACGTTCAGTCTACCTGGGAAAGTACACCCTCGCTTTGAGATCCTCTTTAAGAAATTTGGTTTTCGAAGAACGTGCTTTTTCACAATACCTACATATTTACCAAGACTTATTCATACCCATCACCATTTTATAATAAAGCAATTACCTTAACTTTTCAATATTCAACTAATTCATTTAATCTACTGTACTTAATCATTATTACCATCAAAAATCACTTACTATCTAATAAATTCTATATCAAGTTTTTAGCATAAATACACGTTTCAAGGCCCCCTGAATCCAAAAATACTATTTTTAGAAACATGTCTGTGTGTCAGTGTGTCTGGTGGATGTCTGTGAACAGGCTAGCTCCAAAACGTAAAATCATATGAAAACAAAATTTCATATTTGTATCAGGTTCGTTCTGAAGAGTGGGGCGAAGATGAAGAAATTTTGTTTTTCGCGATTTTCTCGAAAACGGCTCTCACGATTTTCTTTAAATTTTGCGCATTGGTTGCTTATACTGAGAGCTAAAACTTTTATATGAAACATTTTTTCGAAACAAATTCTCTGAAGGGTAGTTATAAGTCACCCACTGTGAATACGCGCACTTTGCAATACATCCTCATGTAACGGAAAGTCGTACGAAAACAAAATTTTGTATTTGGGTTAGGTACTTTCTGAGGCTGTGACACGAAGAGTGGCGACAACTTTCCCTTACTTTTAAGGGGACTTTACACGAATAAATTTTCGTTTGTCACGATTTTCCCAAAAACGGCTCTAACGATTTCCTTTAAATTTTGTACATGGAGTGCTTATACCAAGAGCTAAAACTTTTAGTTGAAACTTTTTTCAAAAAAATTATCTGAAGGGTGGTTGTAAACTACCCACTGTTTGTAGATACTCTGTCTTGCCTGATGAACAACTCAATACGCGGACATTCACGGCCTTTTATTCTATATAAGTACGTGAAGTGAAAAAGATGTATTGTTGGCCATGCTTACAGTAAAGAAATATCTGAGGGGAATATTCGATAAATTTCGGAAGTTGTTCTTAACGGCGGAAAGTTCAATAAAAGTTTGCAGTCACTTCTTTATCTTCTTCTTTTTTTTTTTTTTTTGTCCATAGCCTGCGTTTCTACTCGCAACATTCAAAGAAGGGGCTATAAGATATTTATAATTTAATTAGCATAAAATTGTGTCTTGCGATTTGTTTAGGTTCACAAGGTTATGTGAATACTCCTAACTTTTGTTTAGGCAGAGGAAGTTTTGTGACTTTCACATAAGTATAGGTAGGCCTACATGTTACTGATAGTGTACTTACATAGTAAGCACCTGTTATATGACGGATATAAATACCGTTCATAGCCCTGCTCTACTGCTCTCTTCCAAACTAGATCAATTATTGTTATCTTTCTTGAGTACAAATGCTTCTTCAGACCTGAAGTATTTCGATTTTTCATTTTTATTTCGACTTTCTTTTCCTTTGAACTTTTTACGTACCTGTACATAGTTATAAAGTGATTAAAAATAATGGATTTTGATATAACTCTGACTGAAACATAACCTAAGGATTGTACTATAATCCCGGATGGTCTTAAAGCTAAATTTTACAAACACAGTATTCTGTTAATTATTGCCATGCTAACAAAAAAGGAATAAATAACACAAAAATGAACACTTTGGAAACGCCTGTTATTAACCAGAATTCGCAAACTCCTCTTATAGCACACCCTCTAGAGCTAGACCGTTACACAAACAGCCTCCTTGTCAATGGTTACGAGGGTTGAAGTGTGACCTCGTTCTTCAAGAATTTACAACATGGACAGTCATTGTTAAAATTCTCTTAACGTAAAAGATATAGTGTGATTTATCTGTAATATAATTTTATTTAACCATCTGCCGCCTGACAGGACGTAACGATACTACGGTTGTATTTATTTCGGCACCTTTCTGTGGAACACCTGCAAAAAGATCTCTCCCAAAATTGTGGGTAAATATATTTTCTTTAATGTCCTTCGGGCTTGGTGAAAACTGCTAATCTTAAGAATAGAGAGTTCCGTTATATATTGTTTATGTGACCTCGTACTTCTCTATTGCAAGCCCTCAACGAATTCCTAGCGACTCTGCGGTGCTTTTGATTAGGGGTCGCTGGATCGCTGCATACACAATGGAGGATTTATAAAACTTTTTCAAGTAGCAAGACTGCAAGAGTCTTGCAGCTAGGTCTCGTTCTTGCCAGAGTCTTGCAGACTTGGTCATGGTCTCGGTCTTGCATGGTCGGTCTTGGTCTTGGTCTTGCTAACGCTGATGCGGTCTTGGTCTTGGTCTCGGTCTTGCATTTTCTGCAAGACCAAGACCAAGACTGCAAGACCAAGACTGGTCTCGCTCATCACTATTTTTCTTGCTCGTCCCGATTACTATATTCTTTTAGCGTAACATCTTACAGACATGGATATTTTTCAACTGTTTGTACAAAATTTACATTTTATGCCTCACTATCCGGCAATTTTCGTGACATATTGTCCATGAATTTTATTAACAGTTCAAAAGGCATGAATACGCAGGCGCTGTCCCGAGTCGCGTCGCATAAAATAAGTCCATATCTACCTGAAGAAATGAATGTCGCTCTCTGCGAGATTCATTATTGCCACGCCACTTCGGTGGGAACACTTAAACTTGTTTATTTGGGATTTAAAATGAGTAGCGCACAACCTCCATCCAACTATTGCGACTCGCATGCTACGCTACTTCGGTGTGAATGCTCCCTAATAGCAAACAGTGTTAACTTAGCAAAAAGTGCTACTAGAGTTACTGTTTTCAAGTTCACGGGTTCGATTCTGGACTCTTTCGATGGCACTTTTGTGTTCATAATACGTAAGTCCCATGTCTGTATATTTACAGTCTTTAAAATAATTCCTTCAGTTCTAAACAGCAGTATGCAACCGTCGTTTTAAAGAACCACAAACAATAATTATGACGTATTTGTGATGGGGAAGTTCGGAACTGCTAATGCAGACGGTTTAGCGTGCCAAGTGGACATAGAAATTAGCGTACAAGAAAAGGGACATATAAACACACTGAAATAACAAAAGCACAGGAACATATGGTCAGCATGTCGATACCCATGGCTGTTGTTGCTTGCTTTCTAGACAGGAACCGCTGCTTCTTTATCAAGTAGCTCCTCACTTGTTCTCACTAGCCTGAGTGTACCCAGTTCCAGGCATTTGTACCTCAGAAAAACTACCATGGCGTACTGGGAATCACACCAAGGCCTGCGAACCCGTAGACACGAAGACAGCCCAAAAATAAATAAGTAAATTTGGCTAAATAAATCAAGATTTTAAATGGAATTTTTGCAAGCTTATGTATCGTATCAGGTAACAATCAGTAAATTAAGCAAGGTAACATGCACTTTAGAAAAAAGTACACAAAATATTATATTCCATGTGATTTTCTGGCTCAACAAAAACAAACAGTCATATTTTATTATCAAAATGTGGACTAGCTGCAGAAAGCTACAGACAGTAAACAACATTGCAGTGACGAAATTTCCCTGCGCAAGAATATATATATCACCTAACGAAACGCGCGCTATTCAGTAGGGCCTATACTGCTGCCAATAGTATATTGGGATACAACTGCCGTAAGCGGTGCATACGGATCGAGGAAAGAGTTTGAAAAAACGAGGCGCTTGCGCCGAGTTTTTTTCTATTTCCGAGATCCTTATGCGCTTACGGCACGAGTATTGCATGTTATTTTTTGCACGATGATTATTTATATCAATTTATTTATATTAATTGAGATATTAGCTCAAAATATTATGTTTATACACTATTGAAGATGGATGTTATATTTCAGAATATTTGTCCTGTTAAAGTCGCCACAAACTGGGGGGCCTTGGTTCTAGTCTTCCATAAAGGCTTGTATATGATGGTTTTACTTACGGTACTTGTGCTTTTTGTAATTTTTACCGCACGGAGATTTCTTTTGTTTTCATAGCAACCAGAATGCGTGCGGGAATGTCAAGTTACGATCATCGGCAACAATATTCGTAAGTACCACTAATTAGTTATGGTACGTCGTGCAAAAACTAATATAACTGTTCCTAACCTATCACTGGCACTATATGTCACTGACTTGGATTCTACCTGCCACTTATCTTATGTAGCAGATTTCTTACCCGTCTACACCTATTGTAAAATTTCGTTTCGCGAAGATGTCCGATGCCTTTGTTTGTAATAATTTCCTAAAGTGACTCCTACCAACACTGATATTATTCGTCTCCTGTATCATATTACGAAATAACACACCGGCGTGTCGTTTACATCGATATATAAACACACTGGACCACCAATAACAGCAGTGGGTGTCGGCATGCTGACCACATGCCCCCAATCGTACCATCTGTCTGTGGTATATGAGCAATGGTCGGGTTGGTAGACTTAGTCCCTTCAGGGATGTAGCGCCATTAAGTTTAGTTTATTTACTTCAATAAAGATTTTTTAAAAGTATTTAAGACCTATGTAAACAATATAAAAGTCACAACATTTTGTTACCGAGAAATATTTTAAAAATAGAATCTAGTGGTACACCCATTAAGATGACAACAAAGATCATCACAAGCTATAATGACAATGACTGCTGATGAAAGGATACGAGCGAGTGAATAATCATAATCACTGTACACCCTTATCTCTGTTTATCACTCACATTGTCACAGCTTAAGAATAACAACCAAGAGGCTTCCTGTGAAAAATTATTCTCCATAAGAAATACCGTATCTATTTAGAATGTAAAAGCAGTTGGTGTGACTTGCAGGAAAATTCCTGCGATGGCTTCAGTACTGTGTACCCTCCTCATACTTTCCGTCATCAGCAACATAGTTCTGGTAAGTAGAATACTGTGGTTAACAAATATGCTAACTTAACGAGACTAAAAATTATTATCATGACCGCCTATAGCAGTCCTTACCAAAGTGAGACTTCCTGAAAATTTCTACACAGTTTTTCGTTTCATTGTCCACAAGACCTTCAACTCAAAAGTTTATATACTGTAGACCTATATATATACGAGGCGCGTCCATAAAGTAAGTTTCCCTAGGGTCATTTGCATAAACGAAACAAAATTTCATGGATATATTTATTGCAACAGATACAGCAAGTTTTCAGATATTTTTCAACATATTCGCAACAGGAATTGAGACATTTGTCATACTGTGGGACCAACTTTTGAACACTTGTGTAGTACAAGTCGGCCACCTGGGATTTGAATCACTGTGGATAACCATCCCCACTTCTCTGCCATTCTCTGTCATTTCTTGAGGTGTAGGAAAAGATGGAAATCACTGAGAACGAGGTCCGAGCTGTAGGGTGGATGTTTAAACACCTCCTAGCAAGTCTCCTGCAGAAGTTCGGCTGGGAAGTGTTTAAACTTTCACCCTAAAGCTCGGACTTCGCTCCCAGTGATTTCCATCTTTTCCTACACCTCAAGAAATGACAGAGAGGAGGAGATGTTTGACACACAATGGTTCAAATCCCTGGCGGCAGACATCTACAACACAGGTATTCAAAAGTTGCTGCCACGGTATGACAAAAGTTTCAATTCCGGTGGCGAATATGTTGAAAAATAGCTGAACACTTGCTATATCTGTTTCAATAAATATGTCCCTGAAATTGTGTTTTGTTTCTGTAAACGGCCCCAGTGAATCTTACTTTGTGGACGGGGCTCATAGTATTCAACCGTATTCAAAGTCATGTTTGTTTGAAATTCATCTTTACCCAGTAGATGTTGGGGAAATCTATGATCACTCGGGTAAAGCTAGTAACGTACATTCATCCCAACTTTACCCAGTGCTTTTGGATAATACTCACGTTATCCGGGTATAGGTAAGTTTTCCCAATTCCCAGCAACCCAACAAAGGGAGGGGGAGGTTGAATGTGTCATGCAACAGTGACATTCATTGTGTTTGAATTTCTGTTTTAGGCCCTGGCAGTCTGTTTCCTCTCAATGGTAATGGTGGATTCCATTGACCGGTAAGTGTCATTTGGTTCTCTTAGAATTAGTCAGGGCCGTAGCAAGGTCCTTCTGCGCCCTTGGCTAGTTTGACAAATCTGCGCCCTCCAATACTGGGGGTCTGAACAATTATTATTATTATTATTTTTTGTTTAATTTCTGTAAAATAGTTTATCTTAATATAAAAACACTGTTATTATCAATGAAAACTTAAACCTCAATTTGAAAATGAACTAAGTGTTGGACTTTATTTTCAGACGATTGAACTACTTAAAAAGTAATGAAATCATAAAATCTAGAATCAAAAGTAAAGTACATAGTAGTGAGAATATTATAGGAGAAAAATTCCTCCGACACTGGGACTTGAACCCAGGACCTTTGGCTATTCGCGCCAATGCTCTACCAACTGAGCTAAGCCGGAGTTCAATTCCCAGCGCCAGACGGAACCTCTCTCCTATGACCGATTGCCCTAATGGTCTACCTCACAGACAGACAAGCTATGTCATATGCAGTAGGCTACTGTGAGGCACACTAATTAGTGATTTTTGTGACCGGGCTCCCACTGTTATTGTACAGTTAACATAAATATATAAGCATTCATGAACCACAGAATTATTGTCTCTGTTGGACATTACATGAGAATATTATAGGAGAAAAATTCCTCCGACACTGGGACTTGAACCCAGGACCTTTGGCTATTCGCGCCAATGCTCTACCAACTGAGCTAAGCCGGAGTTCAATTCCCAGTGGTTCATGAATGCTTATGTACATAGTAGGCCTGAGGCCTACTAAAATGTTTAACACATTAATATAGGTAAAAGTATTTTTTTTTAAAGTTGAACCACTTTCATCTCAATAATAACGTACATTTTAATTTTTATTGTTATATCATTCCATACTGTTCATGATTTATGTTATACTCTGTCAATAAAAAACGTGTTAATTAAAGAACGTTGCATGACTGCTTTTTGTTTGTAGACAATCGGCATAATACTACAGACAGTTCACGTGCAGTAGTTTATAATAACCTCAAAGATTTCTTCCATTAACGTGGAATTTTTATTGCTATATAAATTGCACCAGTCTAAAAAAAAGCGGGATTTTTCATGGTTAATTTTGCGCCCTCTCTGTACCTGTGCCCTTGGCGGGGGCCCATCTCGCCCTGGAATTAGTATGGTAGTTCTGTGACAGTAGACTTAATTTAAGATCTTTAATACAGAATAAAAAAGTAAAAAATCCATACACTCAAGAAACATTCATGTTAAATTTGAAGAAAATCCGTGTTTGCGACTGATGTGTTGGTATTGTGTCGGAGGTGGCCCCGGCATTCATGTCCTTGCCTGTTCAAGAAAGCATGTGTGTGATCCATAGAAATTCCCTCCACGACGGGTCACTGGCCTTTAAGGCCCGGGCGGCGCGGCATGGGTCATGTAAACGTTCCTATAACGGGGGAGGAAAAACAAGTATTATTGCTAAATTTTAGCTAGCACTAATTGCTAGTCCCGATAACATAAAGCCACATGACTGACTTACTCACTGACATTAATGTTTATCCACTTCCAGTTGAGCTAGAAACTTGAAGTTTGGCACACTTATAGCTTAGGCCTATAACCGATGGAAAAATTCCAAAAGTTCAATTTGTTTGCCTTTTACCCCCTAAAAACTTCAACATGGCGGACGCAGCTTTAGAGTCTCTGCTCAATTCTCATGACAACAATACTGATTCAGTGTTCACATACAGCTTTGGAAGTTGCAATACACTGGGCTTTGACATAGTAGTAGTATACTTGGGGAGTTGGAGAGGGCTAATCGCCCTCACACTTCGACCTAGAGATCTTTTGTGCTGTCCCAATTAATATCATCTTGGATTTTAGTCAGTTCCATTACTCCTTTTCCTGGAATAGGATGTTTTTTTGGTGGAGAAGGTCTTGGCTTCTTTCCCAAAGTCTCTCCGAGAGATGCTAGGACATGGAGAATATCATTTTCTCACCTGACTCACTTTAGGCCTACTGACAATGTTTACCCACTTCCAGATTGGCTACATTTAGCTTCTATCCGATGACAAAATTCCAAAAATGTAAAATCTTTATTTTTTACCCCGATAAAATCCCCGCCCGTTTTAAAGTTAGACCTAATTTTAAAACTAGAAGCTAAGCTAGAAGTAGACCTGGGATTTTAGGCTCTATAAAAATTAGTTTTAGGTACCTAAAATAGGCTTTTAAAACAAGTAAATAGGCTTCTAAAAGAGAAAATATTCACTTAAAATATGCTTTAAAATGCGTCAATAGACAGAAAATAGACTTTAATATACTGCAATATGCTCTTAAACTGTAACATGATCTTTTTTTTTTACTGTAAGAAGCGTGGTATACCTTTTCTTAACAGAAATTACTGCAAAATTAAGACAGGTAAAAAGATATTTATCAAAAACAGTTTTGGATTATATGAAAAATTAGAACACTACAGGCCTTCAAGGGCCTTGGCTGCTGTTCTGCAGATATTGGGTGGTTGTGTGGTCAACACGACACATCCCACAGCCGTATTGCGCTGCCTCTGTGACCACTACTCACTGTAGCTTCCCAATTGCCCTCACAACGCTGAGTCAACGCCGTTCCATACCTCATAGTTTTCTAAATTACTTCCGGTGCTGGAAATCGAACCCACGCCACCTGGACGAGGTATCAAAAATTAATTAGAGGAGCCAATAGGAAAACCTTAGTTTTAGATTAATATGAAGAAATGCACACACCTGTTTATTGCACTACTGACAGAAAATAATCCTGCCATCAAAAGTCATCCCTGGACATTGTATAAGCCATTGTTGAATAAGTGAACTCTTAGATGATCTCGTTTTTAGACATCACGAACTATATTCACTTAAACAGATGATATTTCACTGGCGACTTGACACAGTATGTCCCTTCTTACTATATACCTGCTATTTGTTGTTTTGAGTTAATCCTCCCCCTCCCCCGTCAGTCAGCATTCCTTTAGAGTCAATTGTTTGGGAAAATCAAGTTTCTATGAAAAACCCACCCTCTGCTGTTCTGCTCTTCATTCAGGGAAGTCCATTAAACGATTGCAAAATTTACAGAAGTTGAATTTTATTTTAAATGTACAAAATTGGCATTTTAGGCACTAAAAGAGTAAAAATAGGCTCCAAAGGCCCAAATAGGCATTTTAAGGCGCTATAAAACTCTATAAATGTAAGTCATTTATCATGAAACGTCAACATATTTAAAAATTTTCATGTTACTTCATAAGGAACAAAACAGGCATTTGCCCTAAAATCCCAGGTCTATCTATAAGACAATGCAAACCATAAATACTAACCGTAGTTAATTTGAACAATTTGAGACAAACATGAGTAAGCCTAGGCATAAGAAAACAAATCCCGATGGAAATCCGAAGCCCAAGACGAAGACGACTAAGATCGTCATAGTCGGCGATAGTCATGCCCGCGACTGTGCTTCCAACCTGAAACGGAACTTAACCTGTCCTGGAAGTGAATTCGAAGTTATAGGTTATGTGAGCCCAGGAGCCACCACAGAACACATAACCGAGAGTGCCAGAGATAAAGTGCAGAATTTACAAGGAAAGGATTTTGTCATAGTGTTTGCTGGTGCTAATGACGTAAGCAAGAACAATTCAATCAAAAGTTTGTCTCACCTAAATAGCTTCTTGGAAGACTGCAGAAATACGAAGGTAATTATGATTGCTCCACCACCAAGATATGACCTTTCTCCTGGATCTTGTGTCAATAAGGAAGTAAATAGGCACAATGTGAGACTTACAAGGGTAATTAACAGAAGCACGCACATAATAAATATGGACCTCCCCAGACAGTGCTTTACTCGTCATGGGATGCACTTGAACTACATTGGGAAAGAAACACTGGCCAAAATGATCACAGAAAAGGTAAAAGAAAGTAGGCCTATTTCAAAAAAGAATCATATCCCATTAATGTACAAGCCAGGATCAGACTTCCTGACGCCAGAAGAAGAAGATGATAAAAAGAAAACACCAGAGGAAGTACAACAGACAGACACTGAGGAGATACATCAAGATCAGGGACAAGGAGCAGCCCAGTTACGGAATGCAAGCAGTGATGAATCTCCAGGGTACAATGCGGATGAGGCGAGGAACCTGATTACAATGGAACCAGAAACAGGGGATGCCAGCCAGGACGCTGCACATACGGAAGATCCAGTGGGGAGAGTCAACGCCACACAAGATGCTACAGAGCTTCGCAAATCACAGAGGACAAGGAAACAAACAAAAAAGATAAGTGATGATTTTTTATAAATATGCCAAACTTTAGTAAGGTAGGTAGGACGACTGCAGAAAGGACCCCAAACCATAACAACTTGACAGTTCTTCACTCAAATATACAGTCCTTAAGCAACAAAACAACTGAATTAGAGGTACTGCTACACACTGATTTGAAACATGTTAACGTCATTTGCCTTTCAGAACACTGGTTGAACACTCAAAACTTAAAACAAGTAAATCTAAATGGCTTTAAATTAACATCGGCTTACTGTAGGGAAAATCATGGTCATGGAGGAACAAGCATTTTCATTAAAGAAAACATAAAAACAAATGAAATAAAAGGACTACAATTTCTAAACAGCGAAAAAAATTTTGAGCTCTCTGTAACAGAATTAACATTACATAAAACAGTAATAGCAGGTATATATAGGTCTCCAGATGGTGAGTTCCCGATTTTTCTTAATAATTTAGATTTCTTAATGCAAAAACTAACCTCAAAATACAAGTACGTTATCCTCAGTGGAGACTGGAATATAGATTTTTTAAAAGGTAGTAACAAGTTAACAGAATTACAGAACATACTTAGAATTTATGACCTCAAAAACTCGGTCGAAAATGCCACAAGAATCACAGAACATTCAAAATCACTTCTTGATGTAATAGTAACAAACATTGAATACTCTTATCCAGCTGAAGTAATCGATTTAGGATTTTCAGATCACGAAGCCCAGATATTGAACTTAACGACATATTTCACAGCTCCAAAACATAGACCTATAAAAACAATAAAAAGAAACTATAATAAAAACAATTTAGAAGAATTTAAATACTTATTAAGTAAAGAGACCTGGGGGGAAATATATACTAATGAAGAAATAAATTCAAAATTTGACACTTTTCTGAATACGTTTCTGTATTATTTTAATATAGCATTCCCTCTAAAAGAGGTAAAACTGGGTAAAAGTACCAGCAACTCTTGGATAACTAATGGGATTAAGATATCCTCAAATAGAGTAAGACTTTTAAACAGTGTTAATAAAGCAGGACAAATTTCAGGCGAATTTCACAATTATATAATCAACTATAAAAGAATATACAAGAGAGTTATTAGGCAGGCAAAGAGAATGGACAATGATAGACATATATCGGTGTCGTCAAACAAGAGTAAGGCTATGTGGCAGGTAATAAAAAAGGAGACAGGAAAATCGAATTACAATAACCAACGTATAGAATTAACACATGGAAGAACTGGTAATAGAGTCACACATCCGCTGCAAGTTGCAGAACTATTTAACTTACATTTTACAGAAATAGCAAATACACTATTACAAACACAGTATGGCCCACCAACTAGGCAGTATAATTATAATAAAAAAATTAGTAGCTGCAACAAATCATTATTCATACTACCAGTAAGTGAAGCAGAAGTGAAGAATATAATAAACACATTAAAGAATAAGGTGTCGACCGGAGTAGATGAAATACCAATTTCTGTATTGAAAGAATGTATAAATCACATATCAACACCTTTAACACACATTTTCAATGTCTCGTTCTAGAGGGGGATATTCCCAGAAAAATTAAAAACGGCAAAAGTAAAATCATTGTATAAAAAAGGGGATAAAAATGACATACAAAACTATAGACCAATATCCATACCTTCAGTATTTTCAAAAATTCTTGAAAAACTTATGTACAGTAGAGTCATTACATTCTTAGATAAAAATGGAATTTTCACAGATAAACAACATGGTTTCAGAAAAAATAGGACCACGGAATCAGCAATTCATTCTTTACTACAAACTATTCAAAATGCACTAGAAAAGAAAGAGAGTACGGTAGGGTTATTCCTTGATCTTACTAAAGCCTATGATGTTATAAATCTTGACATCCTAATTTAAAAATTACACATGTATGGTATTAGGGGGGAGGCTAACTCATGGTTCAAATCTTATCTTTCCCAAAGAACCCAAATTGTTGAGATAACTGATGTAGACAAAAATAAACTAACCCTTGAAAGAAGCAAATCCACCAGTCGAGTATTAACACAAGGGGTACCACAGGGGTCGATCTTGGGACCACTCCTATTCTTGCTATATGTAAATGATCTTCCCTTGAACATTGAAGAAGCAGAAGTTGTTTTGTT
This sequence comes from Ectobius pallidus, assembly GCA_964059195.1. Taxonomy (NCBI): domain Eukaryota; kingdom Metazoa; phylum Arthropoda; class Insecta; order Blattodea; family Ectobiidae; genus Ectobius; species Ectobius pallidus. Next base: position 18,721,364 of record CAXKWD010000009.1, on the reverse strand, counting down.
TGCAGATGACACAAATCTTCTTATAAAAGGAACAAATGAAATAGATCTTACTCAAAAACTGGATTCCAGTTTAACAAAAATATATTCTTGGTTTGAAGCAAATAAACTTTTGATGAATGAAGAAAAGACAGTGGCCATGAGCTTTCATACAATTCAAAATCAACATGTTATGAAGCCTCAAGTAAAATTAGACAACAAAATAATCCAATACAAAAACGACACAAAATTTCTAGGCATACATATAAGTGAAGAACTAAAATGGAAAACACATATTGAGGCACTAACCAATAAATTGAGTACAGGCTGCTATATGTTAAAAACTTTAAAAAATGTCACAAGTGCACATGTACTTAGAAGCTCATACTTTGCTTATTTCCATAGCCATATAAAGTATGGAGTCATTTTCTGGGGTTCTTCTCCGGAAGCTGAAAAAGCCTTCAAAATCCAAAAAAGAGCAGTCAGAATAATTTGCGGAGTTAACCAACAGACATCCTGCAGAGATTTATTAAAAAAACTAGGAATTTTACCCTTAGCTTGTATATATATATACTGGAAGTAATTTATTATATTAAACTACATGGGCAAAATCTGTTAACAAACAACAACATCCACAATTATCAAACAAGACAACAGAATGACCTGCATGTCCAACACAGTAGAACAAATATTGTGAAGTCAAGTGTGAACAATTCCGGTATAAAATTATTCAATAAACTACCTACAACTATAAAGTCTATAGAAAACAGTAAAATATTTTTAAAAAGGCTAAGGTCCTTCCTGCAGACACATTGCTTTTATTCAGTGCTTGAATTTCTTTCTTTATAGGATAAGCTAATAAAGAAATGTTAAAGGATCTAATAACTTATAGAATAAATTTCAGGGTGAAAAAAAAAGATAGTCAGAAAGATTAATTATAAATTTCTAAAAATTCATTTTCTTTTTCTTTCTCTTGTTTCTCTTTATATTTCAGGTAACCTGGAGAGTCTCGAGAGTAACCTGCAGAGTCTCGAGATACTGACATGGACTGACTATAGTACTCATGACAACCATAGCTATAAGGCATGAGAGTAATTGCAATATTGTTACATTGTACTCATCTTTCAATAACTAATGTTAACTCTATATCTATATCTTGTATTGACTTTAATGTGTAAATATGTATTATATATTATTGTAATTATTATTGTAAATATTTGGACGCGTCCTATAACATGAACATGTTTGTGAAGGACTTAATAAATTCTATTCTATTCTATAGTGTATACAAAAACAAGTTACACGAGCTACAATGTAGAAATAGCATTCTCTCTCATAAAACCAGATCCAATACCCATATCTATATACAACACCATAGGCTATTAAAATCTCTAAATAATTATCAAATTATTGGGCAGAAACTATTTAATAAATTACCAATACATTATCAAAATTTACCTCTAAATATCTTCAAGATAAGAGTAGGCCTACATGACTGGTTAGCCAAGAATCCCTTTTATAATATAGAAAATTTTTTAAATAGTAATATAGCCTATAGAAACAATGTAGTCCTAATATTGTCTTATTTCTATGTATCACTGGTCTGTAAACCTGATATTTTGTTATTTTCTGTTTTATTGTGTCTTGACAATGCACTAACTTGGTCTATTGACAGGTTATGCAATAATAAATTGTAAAAATGTAAGATTCTTATGGCGTAATACTTAGCTTACTGTAACTTTGTATAATTTAAGTTTACTGTTACCTGACATTGTCTATTGTTAATTTATATTGGTTTGATGACAATAATATTTATTATTATTGTTATTATTATTACTAAGCCTATACGGGAACTCTATTTCTGAAATGGTTTCAGTTAATAAAAACACACACACTTTCGCGAGAGCCTCGGTGGAGGTTTGAAGGCAGAGCCCCCAACGAGCGAAGATAGTTTGTTCTACTGTTTGGATTGCTAACATAGTGGGCTATGACCTGTATGGGTAGTGTGAGGTTAGGGGTGAAGCCATTCCAGTTTGCTTTATATTCCACAGACATTGCCATTTCATCCAATTATCAATACCGACACAATGATTGCATAGTTTACTTAGCTAATGTAGTGGGCTATGGGTGACGGAGAAAGCTACAAGGTTAGGGGTAAAGCTTCGCATTCCACAGACATGGCCTGCATGGTCATCTGATAAATTTCTTTACATTACTCACCCGGCTTTGTCTCCAAATCGTTCTGTTACCTCGGTGTCTTCCAAACTTGATATAGCAATGTCTATTCACAAAATCACATGCTAAACGTAAATTATACACACGTTTTAAACATATAAGCATACGACTTGTTGCATTACCGCACTCAGCAATCTGCCAAGTACTATCATTCCTCCCATTCATCCCCTCCTGAGAGCCGCTCACAGCGCCACATAGTGACAATCTAGCGAAACTGTTAGCAGAGACAGTTCACTCACGATGACCTTTGCATTTCAGCAACAGCTATGTTTGACAAAGTACTAAAAATCTATAAATTAATAATAATACAGTGAACGCCGCTTAATGTGATCGTGAATAATGTTATAAATCGGGTAATGTTACCACTTTTATGAAGTCCCGCACGGATTAATACTGATACATTGAAAAATGCTGTTTATTGCGATCAAAGATTCAGTTAATGTTATCACATTTTCCTTTTTGCGGCTTTATTTCCAAGTACTGTATGTCATTCAAAATTTCGTTTTTAATGGTTTTGTTTCTAACTCAACTGTATTGTGTTGTACTGGAGGTAGCAATTCTGTTCCCAGCTCACAAAATGACCAGTTATAGGGCATTCTCTTTTAAGTAATAAAACATTATTCACCCCACAGTTAAGCTGGAGCTTTTGATTTATGAAGATAACAGTGCTGTAGATGTAGATGTAGATATCTCGTCTTGTAGATCCTGTGATGAGCATGGCTCAAGGATATAGAACACGTCAGATAAAAAAATACATGCATGTTAAAACAATAATATACACTAACTGCAAGCTGCCAAATTTATCCAAGCTGGAAATATTCCTCGAAATTGTAGAAGGTATGAGTTATTAAAAATTTCTTGACAGAAGTTTTGAAAGGTTTGCTCTTTCTTTGAATACATAATAATTTAATGTTGTTTGGAAGCTTGTTATATATCTGTATTAGAGTTTTAACGAGTTAGTTGGTCTGTGTAGATCATTTTCGAATTTATCAATATTATCTACTATATAACACATAACGGAATATATGTACTCTCCTGTAACAGTGAGAACTTTTAATTTTTCAAATAGTGGTTTACAAGATTCCCTTTTTTTCTTTCCACATATTATTCTTATTGCCCGTTTTTGTAACCTAAATATTTTCTCCCTATGGGAAGAGTTACCCCAGAATATGTTCTGTACCTCATTACCAAGTGAAAATATGCAAAATATACCATAAGTAATGCATCCTGTTGTAATATATTATTCAAAATTCGTAAAGCAAAACATGCTGAACTCAATTTTGGAGGAACAAAAGTAACATTAACTGCAATTATATTTAAAAGTTATAACTCAGATACTAGCTAATTAATATTGAAAACTATAAAGATTCTCGAAGCTCATACAAAGCACGTCCTCACAGTCTCACGCCTCTAGCGCCACTAGCTGACATGCAGTGATGGCTAGTGTGAAATGAAAAGACTTGAGCAGACAGGCATTGATTGTTTTGCTGCGCTGTGTTTACCACAAAGCAGTATATACTTCCAAAAATACTCGTAACTCGTAACTGAGTATGGAGTATTGGTTGAAAAAAAGTTGCTTGCAGTCTATTACTGTATTAGCCTTTGAGTGGTTCAGTGATTCAGTTACGTACTGTTTTATGAATAAATATTTTTAACTCTGTTTTGTAGTATATGATCTTATATATGAATGAATAACCTTCATTTAATTCCTTCAGCTACTGTTGTCGTCGGTTAATATTATCAGATTAGCTGCGTCCCGAAGTGATCACAATAAGTGACGTGCATTATTGTAATAATAATAATAATAATAATAATAATAATAATAACAATAATAACAACAACAACAACAATAATAATAATAATAATAATAATAATAATAATAATAGCAAGTGTTTATCTGTGTGCAATGCTTAGCCCATGGGTGCCCAACTGTGGCACATCGTGTCACTGTGCGGTAGGGGAATTTATCCCACTACCGTCGCGCTTGACGTCAGCATAAAGCAGTTTCGACGTGACACTGAACATGAAGAACAGGTTTCTTACGTCACAGGAGGATGGGGGGCTAAAACGTTTCCCCTCAGTTGCTCACCTATGGCTTAGCCAAATGTAGAGCATGCAGAGATCTGAATTTTATACATAGTTGGACGGAAGGGGAATCACGAATTCGGTTCTAAATGGGAAACATTGATCGATCTGGACAGAATTCACTATGAGGGACTTTTTTGGGCCAAGGAACTCGAACCTGAGGTCTTTCTTCCCGGGCGGTGCTTTCTGATCATGGAATGCACCTCTAAGCCTGATTTTTAGCATTTTAATTAATAACCGTTTTAAATGTTTATAAATCATTTGCGTGTAAGGATAAGATTCATGAATCTTTAGTTTTAATTGTTTCATTTCGAATTTATATGCCCATAAGGCAGCACATCAATAATTTATTTACTACGTCTAACAATGTAATTGAAAATAAAATTATGCAATTCATGAAATTTATGTAGAACGATGCTTAGCGTTATTAAATAAAATATTTTAATTATTTTCCTCTTAAATAAAATATTTAAAAAAATCTAGCGATTGAATTATTAAATGCGGGCAAAACCGCGGGCACCTGCTGGTAATAATATATAAAGTGTATATTGTGCAAAACAAAAATTTGTGTTCTACAATGCTCACTGTTAATGTACGTAACATATTATAAAAAGGGCCTAAATATTTATATTGTACTCATCCATTTAAAAATGTGTTCATTCTTTTTAAATGTACAACATTTTAAACAACTTTAAGTTTAAGAATACCTAGATTCTATCTGAGCGTTATAGGGTTAAAGACAACATTTTCGATTCAAATTTGTATAAATTAGCAATTTTAGTCATGGCTTCCCTTAGTAGGCTACACGTGTTATTAAAACTGCCTTTTTGATATTTCTAATAACTTAATAATATTTGTAATCTTCTGTGTATTGCAGGCAAGTAACATCAGGATCCTGTGAGTGTTCGTCCACCTCGGGAGAGGGAAGCAGGTCCAGCGAGATTGATAGCCCTGACCCCGAGGCAAGTCATAATAAATACTACATGTGACGTAACAGTATCTCAATGTCAGACTTGAAAGTACTGTCATTGTTGTTCTTTCAACCAGGCATATCTCATATCGAATAATATTGTACGCGGAAGAATCTAAAGTAAGATAAGTTATCTTAATGTGAATTTGGATCTCTTCTCTTATATAAGCGGCTTTGTCCTGACTGACTGACTGATTGAATGAATGGATGAATGAATGAATGAATGGATGAATGAATGACTGACTGACTGACTGACTGACTGACTGACAGAGAATCAACGTAGAGCCTAACTATAACAGATAGAGACTTGGAATTTTGTCAGTACCTTCGTTTCATAATGTAAGTGCTCACTAAGTAAGGATTTTGAAAAAAATTGATTTTAAATGCCAAAAATCAAATGATTTAGAGGACACGAAATACATTTTTACACAGAATTATTGAATCCAAATCAAATTCCATGTACAGTTCTCATGACAACAGTGTATTGTTGGCAGAGTTCACAGGTAGCTTTGAAAGTGCACGATTCGGTACTTGGACAAATTAGAGAAGCTATCTAATGAACAATGAAATCCACGAAAATAATGAACAATGTGAAGCAGTCACATAACTTTCTCTGCCGTGGACATAGAGAATACCATTTTCTCACTTCGCATTTTGATGTAAAATAAGAGATCATATTGCAGGGACAGCATTTTCAGTTGTCTCAGCCTGAGTGTGTCCACGAGTTTGCCACTGATACGTTATTCATAGCTTTAGACTTTGTATTTTTGGTTGAGAAATATGGACGTTTATCATAGGCCCTAAGCATGTAAAAGGAGACAAAATAGAATGGAACATTTTTCTCAAATGCGTGCAGTATTTTATTATGTCCCAAGTTTTTGGGGAAGAAAGTATGAAAGTGACATTGATTTTTTTTTTTCAGCCCCGAAACGGTTGTAACATGAGAGTGAGAAATAAAATATTCCATAAAGACAATACACTTTTATGTTACCAGAATTTCTGTTTCTTATTTCAACCTTTACCAGGCTTGGTGTGCAGAAGCAATGGGGTGCAAAATTCTACATCCTCCATGAGTCATAAAAAGCTATATCAAGCATTTTCTGAGGGAATAATTTGAGTGTGATAAGTCGTTCTTCCTCTTTTCAAATTCTACATACATATTATATATGGACCAAGAGTTTGAAAAACGAAAGTCCTTCATAAGTTAATTTCGAATTACAAATTATAAAACCCGGGTGACACCAGACCTTTCAAGCTGGTATTACTATAAACTGAGTTTATTTCCTGTGTTTAATGTGCGTTCCTTTGAGGTTAAAATGTTAAAGCGAGGCCCTGCTCCCTGCATGCCATCTATCGCAACAGATGAGAACTATTATGCAGTTCAATACTCATTGAGATACAGTCGTTTGTTTTATCAATTACAAGGTAGCCTATTCAAAACTCAAAACTTAGACCCATTTTAATTATAGTAAAAAAAAAAACAGATTCCCTGGGATTGTCTACGGAAACAGAACACAATTTCATGGAAATATTTATTGCGACAGATACAGCAAATGTTCAGCTATTTTATAATCTATTCACCACCGGAATTGAGACATTTGTCATAATGTCGGACCAACTTTTGAATAAATATGCCAGGAGTCATAGAAGTCATAAATGGCATAGACGTCTGTCGCCTGGAATTTGAACCACTGTGTGAAAACCTCCGTTTCATTGTCAACCTCTACCATTCTCTGTCATTCACTGTCATTTCTTGAGGGGTATGGGAAGATAAAATCTCTGGGTGTGTGGTCCAAGCTGTAGGGTGGAAGCTTCAACACCTCCCTGCAAGTATCCTGCAAAAGTTCGGCTAGGAGATGTTTCAACATCTATTCTACACCCGGACCTTGCTCCCAGTGATTTCCATCATTTCCTACACCTTAATAAATGACAGAATGACAGAGAAGCGAAGATGGTTGCCACACAGTGGTTCAAACCCCAGGCGGCAGACTTCTACGACACAAGTGTTCAAAAGTTGGTCCCACGGTATGACAAATGTCTCAATTCCTGTGGCGAATATGTTGAAAAATAGCTGATCACTTGCTACATCTATTGCAATAAATATTTCCATGAAATTTTGTTTTGGTTCTGTAAAACGGCCCTAGGGAAACTTATTTTGTGGACGGCCCTCGTATATTTTAGTTGTGGCCCTATGTTTAATTCAAGTTATAACATGCCATCCAATTAGAACATGCATTGTTAATTGATACTATACAGCCATTCCACTGTTAAGGATGGGACATCAGAGATGAATAACATTAATAAAATGAAACATGGAATTAATATATAGATATTAGGCCCTACAGTTTTCCTTATGATATTACACAATCTGTTACCGTGTTATGCACTAGGCTACATGTAATGGTTGTTAGAGACTATAAATCTCTTTGGACACCACAATATTAGTGTATCTTCGTTTAGCGTATTACATTTGAGTGTTTCTCTATAAGGCTATGGGTGGAGATGTTTGTATCTGCATAATACAAAATGCTCAACATCGATAACTTGACGGAACTGCACATAATTAAACTCTACTTTATTAACGCATAAATCAGTATGAAACTGACTAACTTAGCAAAGTAAACAGTAAAACTTGCTTACAAAGGTGTTTTATTAAAACTGATCAGGTCGTTTAAAGTTCCGGAATTTTCTTGGAAAAGTTATAGAAAATACTATCTCAAACTAGCCTTAGACCTTATTCTGGTATTAACTCTATCACATCTTTATGTATGCTTTTAAAATCATGTTTTAGGAATTATCCCTGGAAATCCAGGTCATGAAAGAGACACCGCATTGACTAATGATCACAGATCTAACATAAGAAATGTGTTGTAAATTCTATCCTCACTTTGCAGGCTAATTGGTGCAATAATCTGTACACTTTAACCTAACCTCTATAAAAGTAAATGCATAATTATCCTTTGGATATCAAGAAAACCTGTAAAAATGTCTCCTAATAACATAAAAGTCAAATAAGGGAGGTATTTAAACCCCTTTGAGCTGATATGGATAAGAATGTTCATATAACAAAAATTGAGTAAAAACATTTAATCTACATGCTAAATTATGTAATATAAATTATATATATGAGCTCAATGGGACATCCTAAAGTAAAGTATTCCAGAGGCAAAATAGTCCCCCAATCGGATCTCCGGGTGGGGACTACTTTAGGAGAAAATCAATTAAAAATTCTACAATGGAATGCTGGTGGATTTACACAGGCAAAGAAAATGGAAATATTAAAACTCCTACATGACAATGAGATAGATGTTCTAGCCATCCAAGAATCTAATATATCCCTAGAAAATATTAAATACTATCGCCTAAAGGACTACCACATAAATATACTTCCAAAGTCCTGACAGATTGCAAGTGGTATCCTAACTGCAACACACAAGTCAATAACTCATAAATTTAAAATAATAAAAGAAATGTCAAATGGAGACAAATCAGAAATCGTTAAGCTTGATTTATGGAAAAATGATCGGCACTTTACAATTTTCAGTATTTATAATGCACCAGGTAACAACCCAGATTTGGACCACGTAACAGTTAACCCAAAAACAGTGGTTGTTGGAGACTTCAATGCACATGCCCTGGAATGGGGTTACAATGATATTAATCCAGCAGGCAGAACAGTCTTGGACTTCATACATTCACATAATATTGACCTGAAATACAGTACTCATGATACCCCGACATTTCTCCATTACAACGGATCACTAACTAACCCAGATCTTACATTATTATCAACAGACATAATAGACAAATCAAGTCGTATAATAGTAGATGATCCGGGCTGTGGTCATAGGCCAATTATAACAACAATCGTTACACAGAAGAAATTGGCAAATAATAAACCCATGGCACAGATTTCATGGAATTACAAAAAGGCCAAGTGGAATAAATTCACTGAGGAAATTGAAACAAAATCTGTTTCCTTTACAACTGAAGAATATAAGTCTCCAGATAACATGGTTAAAAAGTTTTGTCAAAATGTTCTGACAGCAGCAAAACACTATATTCCCAGAGGTAAGACAATTAAATACAAGCCTTTCTGGAATAAGAACCTTGACACACTGAAAAATCAGCGTAAAAAAGCAAGGTTGAAAGCTGAGACCACCAAAGACACTAAGGACATCCAGGAATGGAGGAAAGTTGCTGGAACACTTAGAAAAGAAATAAACACTGCAAAAAAGGAGGCATTTGAAAAGTTCTTGGAAAATATTGACTACAGGAAAGATAGCGCAAAGGTCCACAGATATATCAGTTTATTAAATGACAATAGGACAGAATACAGAAAAGAGCCTATTATATGCAGAGGAAAAACACTTACAGAGGACACAAAAATAGCAAACGCATTCAATAAAACATTCAATGCAACCTTGAAATCAAAAGAACATACAAATAAGAATAGTAAATGTCATATCAAGAATAACTTCAAAACTCACTCAGAAGATATATTTGAGGCAGAATTTAATATCAAAGAGATAAAGCGGGCAGTGTCTAAGCTTAAAATAGGGAAAAGCCCAGGTCCAGATGGAATATCAGGGGAAATGATCAAACACTTTGGTCCTCAGACGCTTAAAACATGCCTAGAGATCTTCAACTATATAAGGGAAACATCAATACCAGCACTATGGCGAAAAGCCATTATAGTACCTATTCTTAAACCAAATAAACCACCTGAGGACATGGGAAGCTATCGTCCTATTTCACTTACTAGCATTCTGGCAAAATTAATGGAAAGAATGGTATGTAATCGATTAACATGGTACCTAGAAACTAAAAATCTACTAAAGCAAGAACAAGCAGGATTTCGTAAAAATCACTCTACCTCTCAACAAGTTGTTCGAGTAAGCCAAGAAATCAAAGACTGTTTGGATAAGAAACAAACAGTACTAGCTGTCTTTGTTGATTTTAAAGGAGCTTATGATAGTGTACCTAGATTGAAATTATTGGAGAAAATGGTTGACCTTGGAATACACAATAACTTACTGAAATGGTTTTATAACTTTTTAATACAAAGATTTTGTGCCACGAAATTTCAAAATTGTCTCTCAAACTATAGACAGACACACATAGGACTTCCACAAGGATCGATTTCCAGCCCTACTCTTTTCAATATAATGATAAATGATCTACCACCAAAACTAACCAAAATCAGCAATATTAAGTGTGCACTATTTGCTGATGATCTAATAATTTGGACATCAGCACCACATAAGAGAAACAATGATCTATCTCTCAAAATGAATGCTGCCTTAGCTGAACTCTCCAATTGGTGCTCAGAAAATGAAATGAAAATCAATATGTCTAAGACAAAATACCAGGTCTTTACACTTTGCCATACTGAACCTGAAATTCAGATTAAAATTAATAATGATAAAATTGAAAAAACTGAAGCCTATACTTACTTAGGCGTAACTATGGATTCCAAGCTCTCTTGGCGAGAACATGTTAAACATACAACAGAGAAGGCTCAGCAGAGGTTAACCGTGTTAAAAAGATTGGCTGGAAGTAAATGGGGATCATCCATGAAAACACTGAATACGACTTACAAGACATATATAAAACCAACTCTTTTGTATGGTAGTGAATCACTTATAACTGCAACACCAGAGAAAATGACACAGTTAGAAAGGGTTCAAAACCAAGCCCTAAGACTTATAACAGGCGGAGTGAGGTCCACGCCCATCACAGCAATGCAGATAGTAACAAACAACATCCTTCTACAAGTACAGATAGAAAAACAGAGTATTACCCTTTATGAGAAATTGCGGAGACTTCCTAATGAGGATTACTGGAGATCATACAAGCATGAAGACCGTAAACTGAAAACCCAGTCTGGATTCCTTCAGGAAATCAGAAAATTAAAGATAAAATACAAATTGGATACTTCTGATAATATAGAGAATCTTCTACACCCTGCTCATCCCTTCTTACTACCAGATATCAAATGTGAAGACAACCTAATAGAACACATTGCTGCTAAACAGGATATGAACTTAAATACACTGAAACTGTTAGCTCTAGAAACTATACATACACGCTACCCAAATCCAGAATGGGTACATATATATACAGATGGGTCGTTACTGGACAAACACAGCAATGCCGGCGCAGGAATCTATAGTGACATTTTCAAATTCTACATATCACTCGGACCCTTGTCAACACACTATGATGGAGAGGTACAAGCAATAATCACAGCTCTCCAGCAACTTTTAAACCATATAACTAAATTTAACAAAGTGGTAATCCTCACGGACTCAAAGACTGCATTGCAAGCAATTGCATCACCATACCCAGAAAGCAAAAAAGTAAGAGAAATACATACAACAACAAGAATACTTCAATCTGGTTTCTTCTATAGCATTTCAGAGTTGTCCAAATAAATACAGAGTGCTTCAAAAAAATGTATACACACTTTGAAGTGTCATAGAAAATCTATTTTCCGTTCTACAAGGTTAAATTTCTGGAAATGGAAAGATTCAAGTCCAATTTGAAAAATAAATGACTTTCTGATGAAAATGTGATTAATATTCAAATGTTCAAAATGGTGGCCTTCAGCATCAATGCATTTCTGAGTACGAGTCACCATTGATTCCGTACACCGTACCAAAGTGTCCAATGAGATTTCTGCGCACACTGCTTGAATCTCATTCCAAAGTGTGTCTAGGTTATGTGGTTTACGTTTGTACACCTCATCTTTTACTGTGCCTTGCTCCATAAGAAGAAATCCAGTGGCGTAAGGTCTGGAAAGCAAGCAGGAACTTGATTGGTCCCCTGCATCCTATCTGCTGCCTTGGAAAATTTTGATCCAGGTATGCTCATACTTCCCTATGATAGTGCGGCGGGACACTATATTGTTGGTAATAAAACCATATAATGCACGAATGGCAGGGAATATGAAATCAGCAAGCATTGTTAGGCACTTTTCATTGTAGGATGATAATTGGCACGATTGTTGAAACTATTCTTCTGTGATCTGTTGAAGAAATATAACATTACTTTCTCCCAGAAAATTAATCTTCTAGAACGGGAAATAAATTTTCTATGGCAGTTCAAACTGTGTATACATTTTTTGAAGCACTCTGTAGCCTATATGTAATTTAGTAATATGGCATTATATTTCTATATTACAAGGTTTGGCAATATAGATATCTTATGAATTTTAGGGGTTCTGCTCAAGTTTATGATTGCTGCAATTCCCCAGCTTACGTAAAAATAGTTTGCAAGTGTGCAATGACTATGCAAGAACTCTACCCCTTCACTCTAGGCAAAAAAATGTTTCCATCTTCTAATTCATTGGAATGTTGCTCAATCTGATTATTGGCTGCTCTTCAATATTCATTCTTACTTTATGGCATGTTTGATACAGAATAATTATATTAACATATTTATGCATCGAGTTTCTTAAACAAATAGAAGTTCTTAGTTAATAGTATGTTATTTAATCTGTTTAAATTGATATTACGAATTCCAGGCTCTCCCACAGAACATGGAGTATATTTTCGGACCTTGGTATACCCAGTCACACACCTTCCTTTCTCATATTCATGGCACACTCACCTGTAAAGAAAGAGAACTTAATTAAGTATTCAGTTAGAATTGTAGCCCTGCATTATTCTTAAAGTTAACTGAATTTTGCAATTATCTTGTGTATAGTTCATAAGTTGATATTATATACATAATTGAAATTCTTCTGTTATTTAACCCAAGTATTATCTTTATTATTTTGCTATTTCTTTAACACATGGAAACCATTTCAAATATGAGTAATAGAAACTTTCTTGCCTTGTAACGGATGAGACAATCAAGAGTAGCCCCACACATCACTCAGTTGTCGTACCAAGAACACTACGCTGTTCAATAACATAAGAATTAGGAAAGTTATATACCCAGATTCAAATAAACATTCATGTAACAAACTAAACTAAACTCCGTGGCGCTACATCCCTGAAGGGACTTGGCCTACCACCCGACCGCTGCATCATCTCCCGTAGGCAGATGGCAGGATTGGGGGGCATGTGGTCAGCATGCCGACACCCACGGCCATTCATGTAACAAAAATGTGTTAAAATATTTATTACTGGCAAATACTTCAATATATATAATTTTTAACTAGATCACCAGAGAAAAATGTTTACTTTTGTAGATTGATTCTTAAACATATTTGTCTACGTTAGCATGGAATGGCTGTATACCAAGAGATGAGATGAGATGATGAGAATGAAAAGATTTGCTAAATTTTTTACTTATATGTGAGTATTGAAATTAAAATTGTACAATGTGAGTAATAATAACAATAATAAATGTATTGTTTATAGGTGGATGAACAAAATGGAGAAGATGATGACTGCAAGAAACTTGAGAAGATGCTGAAAGAACTGCAAGAATTTTTTTCGAACCAATAGCCCAAAACTCTTCCTCTATGAATTTTTTTTCGGACCAATAGACCAAAACCCTCCATCCAATATGATACTTCCTCTTTAGTACAGTAAATTTCCCAGTAAAACAGAGTTGTTCTAATGTCTTTTAATATGTTTTCCTGTTACTTCATGTCCCAGAAAATGAAGTTGACCTATATGAATGCAAAGTACTTTTTAGATGGCCAGATTTAAAAATATAACTTCTAACACAAGACCACGAAGTAAAAGGAGCACATCATCACAATAGTGCTAAGAAATCCATTGTAACCAACTTGCGTTTTAATCACATGGAAAATACTCTTTTAGTTGAGTATAGTATATTAGCCTATATAATTGATGTAAGTTAATAAAACAACTCAGATGTAATATATATATATATATATACATATATATATACATACAGGGTTCGAATTAACAGGAGGGATTTCCCTCTCTTATCAAAAAAATTTCCATTGCTCATCAAATAAAAATTCCTTCCTTGCCAGGGAAATATTTTTCTACATTTCATAAACTTCAGTTTAAAATTACAATGCCATTACCAAAAACATGCCCTTATGTTTCTTCATATTCACCAGCACAACACATAACAAAATTTCTAACAAGCATATTAGCACATCCACTGTGTACAGTAGAGTTTTTCATTGCTTGGCCAGGCGGCTTCAAAGGAATAAACCATTAAGTCGGTGTTTCTTCATGTTAATTGATCTCACCTAGTCGGTCTTCATTTCTGTTTTCCAAAACTAAAGCAACGTTGCAATATTCTCTCATTGTTATCACTGACCTCAGTTCTTCCCTCACTTTAATCAACTCACAAATGTCATTGTTTACTGTAACTAGATCTTGCAACCCCATGTTTCATTCCATGTGGAATAAACAAGTAGCTGTCACAGCCATCACAGGACATTCTTAGATTTTGATTGGCTGAGGTAAATAGCTCATTGGTGCAGTAAATATAAAGAGTATGGGTTGAACTGCCAGCAAACTTTTCCTCCTAACAAAAGGAAGCAGCCTGGGTATGCAGAGAATAAATTGACTACACCAGAAGCAGAACAATGAGCATAAAATTTATATTACTGCTTTCTATTGGGTTCTTTATGCCGGCAACACTATGGTTAAGAATGTTTGCTATGACAATGAGTGCAGTAGTGATTGGTGTTCCGTGGTGGTCTGTCGAGTAGCCTATGTGTTCTACAGAGAGTGGATATTCTTAAGTTGGTTAACAATTTGGATTGGATAGATTTTTTATTGAAAATGTTAAAGTAATAAAGTCTGAAACATAATACCAGTGTCTTCTACAGAATGTGAAAGAGGTTTTCGTATCATGAATAACTCTTACTAAACTACGGAATTGGATGGGGGGGGGGGGAACACTAGCATCTGTGAAAATTAATGGGCAATGTCTAAAAGATTAAGATTTGAAGCAGAGAGGATAATGGGTGGCCATAATTCTGCCAAAGACAATCCTCACAAGAAAGAGTCTTCCAGTATTTCATCCCATCAAAACAAACTGTTCCTGTAAATTCTTATTAATAAAGACTATTATTTTATAAGTTATCTTTTCATTTGTCTGGTATTACAAAACTATATTTATTTTAATATGAGGTTAAATATAATTATGTTAGTATTGGATCCACATTTAATTCCTCCCTTGTCAGAATGTTTGTTTTGAACCCTGTATACATAACATACGGTATATCTGGGCATACGGTAAGGGGGTTGAAACCCCTCCCGAAATATCTGCAATATTTTGAAGAATTTAAATCATGGAACAAAATAAAATAAAAAAGACACTGGTTCGGTTGTTACATATTTTACAATTTCGTACATATCAAAGCATTATTTAAGATTTATCGTAATTTATTTAAGATTCAAATTTCAAAACCTCGTGGTGTTGATAGTTTTTCAGCTTAATAACAGTGATGTATTGCTAATAAAGAAAAATCACTTCAGAATCTGTCAAACGACAACTCGAATGCTCCCGCCGAAATCCATCAACCTCACAAGCTTATCACAAAATTAACATGAAGTAATTGGCATTAATCGGACTATTCCACCAGTGGATTTACAGATGACTTTAAAAATGTGCCATAAACACCATACAGTATTATGATAATTTTTCAAAAGAAAGTTTTTATTTATAGACTCTAGCTTAACGAAAAATGGATAGAAATCTCAAGAAAAACAATTTCAAAGACTGAGCAGCATATTAATTTATTACAGCGTATTAATTATCACAATACAACTGTTGAGTAATTGAAAAGAAGTATTAATTCACAATGTGCGTAAGGACATGGAGCTGAGACGAGTTTAGATCAAGCCCTTTCCGAACAAAATTTCACCGTACGCCCATGATAACATACCACCACAGCCTAGAACAACGACCTGTGTTACGGTAAAATTCATACAGCTCCATGTTGCATGAAAGAAATAACTAGACAGGTGCTAAGGAAAACAAAGTAATTTACAATTATCCACCATTCTTAAGTCATCGATAATTATGACCAAAAGCTTTAAAATCTACAGATTACACACAGGGCCGTAGCAAGGTCCTTCTGTGCCCTTGACGAGTTTGACAATCTGCGCTCTCCTATACTGGGGGGATCTGAACAATTGTTTTAAATTTCTGTCAAATTGTTTATTATTTTAATATAAAAACACTGTTATTATCAAAGAAAACCTAAGTCTCAAATTGAAAATGAACCAAGTGTTGGACTTTAAGGTACTAAAATCTTATTTTCAGATGACTGAACTACTTAAAAAATAATTAAATTATAAAATCTAGTAACAAATGTAAAGTACATATTAGGCCTGAGGCCTGAGGCCTGTTTAACACATCAATATAGGTAAAAGTATTTTCTTCGAATAGAAACTTTTAAAACAGCTTCTGCAACATGCAATGAGAAAATAAAAAAATGCATAGTATTCTTTATTAACAGTTAAATCGATCTGTAGGCCCGGGTTCGATCCCCGGTGCGTCCTCGGATTTTTCTGAGGGAGGGAGGTCTGGAACGGAGTGCACTCAGCCTCGTGATCCAAACTCCATTGGAGTGATCTGGCTGTGGTCATCTTCTGAAACTGTCTCAGTCTTACTATCTTCCTTTTAATTTTCTCCTTCATTTTCTTTTTGGTCATCTTCCTTTGCTTCTTCTTCGTGTAGTGCATTACTAATACAAGTTTTGACAATTTCCTTATCTTCATTTTGCAGCCAATTTCCAACCGCCAATGCTACATCTTTTGTCTTTTCGTTTTCTGATTTTCTTAAATTTGCTTCCAGAAGGTATTTTTTGTCCCATTTCTGTAAAAAACCACCACCTAATAGATGAAAACTAATAATGTGGACTAAGCTATGATGATGGTAGTTTTAGTTGGCACATTTTTTTTACTGAATTCAT
Organism: Ectobius pallidus; assembly: GCA_964059195.1. Lineage (NCBI taxonomy): Eukaryota > Metazoa > Arthropoda > Insecta > Blattodea > Ectobiidae > Ectobius > Ectobius pallidus. Next base: position 18,704,232 of record CAXKWD010000009.1, on the reverse strand, counting down.
TCTTACCTATACAACAGAAGCAACGCCAACATCAACAAGAGACGAAACAACACAAACACTATTATTGTTTCACTGTTTAATTTCAAAATCGCTTAGTTAAAAAATACAATAATAATATCCTGGACTTAGAAGGGAACTTGATCAAAACAAATAGCATGTGTACTGCCAGCTGACAGAGCTGTGCATCGGCCATGGATCACAATACATATTCCATGTAAAGTTACAGAAATTAATTTTGATGTACCAGTACGGTACATTAATACATTGTGTGATTAAACATTTTTAAAATAATAAATTTTAGTTCACACTTTATTTATAAACATTAGTAAATAGTAATAACAAATGGCATTGAGATCTGCGCATTCGGCTTTTTCTGTTGTTATAATATAGTTGGTCAGTCATTTTTTAATGTAGCATATAACAGTATGTGCGATGCCATTGTCGATCGCTTTGTAATCAATCCTGCCGTCAGAAGTAGCACTGAGGACGACAGTCAGCTGGAAAGGGATTGAGTTGAACTACTTTCATCTCAATAATAACGTACATTTTAATTTTTATTGTCGTTACATCTTTCCATACTGTTCACGATCTATGTTATCATACTCTGTCAATATAAGAAACGTGTTAATTAAATAACGTTGCATGACAGCTTTTTGTTTGTAGACAATCGGCATAATACTACAGATGGTTCACGTGCAGTAATTTTTAATAACCTGAAAGATTTCTTCGATTAACGTGGAATTTTATTGCTTGATAAATTGCACGTCTAAAAAAGGCGTGATTTTTCATGGTTAATTTTGCACCCTCTTTGTACCTGCGCCCTTGGCGGGGGCCCACCTCGCCACCGCCTAGCTACGGCCCTGATTACACAAGTCAATCAATCCAATGCAGGGGAGGAAATTATAACCAGATCGAGAAAACTAGAAATGGAACTTTCTGGAATATTATAGTGTCAGTTCATAACATAATTAAACCTGTTTAACAAATAGGACCAGTGGGGAGGGGCGCCAGCCAATAGGATTGCAAGGAACTCCCAAATAGGTGTCACTCTTATGGAAATCTAAAAATTACACAATAAAATTTCGAGAATATATATTGTCTTTGTATGTTAAACCTCGAGGAAATTTTACTGTTACTACACATGGAAACTTGGGGAGTCAAGTGAAATGAACTACTAGAATATTACCAATTGTGAAATTATTGTACAAGTTGGTCTTCAATAAATGCAAGTGTCAATAAGAATGGTGTCAAGTCTCATTATTTAGATGGTAGTTGAACCTCTCCTTGTTTGAATCTGAGACCCCAAAGTCTACATGTACCGACTGGCAGCTGGAGGTATGGGATATGGGCCACGGCATCAAAGTAAGCATAATAACGCTTTGGCACCCGACATCTGGAAATTCACCAAACCCATCACCAAGCAGATCCATACCATAGTTAAGAATATCTGTATATGAATTTTAAATATAAAAATTATTTTAAAAAAATTGATAAAAATTGAAAATGTTAAAGGTCATGTTTTAAATGTTACATTTCTCACGATGGTCGCAAAAGAAATCATAGTTGAAGTTTGAAAAATGTTGTCAACTCAATTCCTTATGTTGGCAATTGTGACTCTGTCTTTGCATGTGTATATGTGGCAGCAGATGGCAGGGCAGCTTAAACTCCAATATGGCTACCTGGTACGTGATTCATTAGAGTAGATCTAAAATCTTTTATAATTATTTCACAAATGTTAATGCCTGAAAGATATGATTTGGCCTAAGTAAGTAGTTTCCTGGACGTATTCCAGAGGTTCCTTGTCGGTTATTGTGATGTCCACTTCCCTTCTATTAGTCATCAATTTTGTCTTCGATGGGTTCAATTTCAGGCCTACCTGTGCGCTCAAGTTGCTTAGTTCTATGATGTGTGACTTTAATTCTTCTGGTGTAGCGGCTATGAGTACTACGTCATCTGCAAATCGCAAGTGAGATAGTTTTACTCCGTCTATCTTATACTAGTAGGCCTACTTATAAGTAAATACTGGATGAACATTAGTAGTTACTACCAGCTTAGCTATGCAAAGTACATGTAGTGGGCCATGATTACTTAAAGTAGGCCATGATATCTATATAATAAGAGGAAGTGTTTGTCTTTCTGTCTGTTTGCTGAGTGCGACACCCAGCCAAATCTAGGGCATGCAGAGATCTTAAATTTTTAACATAGATGGACTAAAGGATGTCTGAATTCAATTAAAGCCGGATTTTGAATGTTTTGCTTTTGTTCGCGAATTATGAGGTCCCCCTCCCAAAAAAAAAAAAAAAAAAAAAAAAAAAAAAAAAAAGTCAGAAAATTTTTTCCACTATTGCAGCAACAGATTTTAGAAATAGGCTACTTTTCAATTGTAAAATTAACAAGTACCGGTACTCTTCCTCTTTAGCCATAGAAACTGGGGAAGAAGAGCATTGCGGAAATAGATTTTTTCAACATAACACATGAAGATGTTGATTGCTTTGATTTTATTAGCCCGCTCTACTTGATTTATTTGTTTGTAACATTACAGCACGAAGATATCTGAAATTTTTAACATACGTGGACGGAAGAGAGATCATGAATGTAGGTCTGAATGGGGAAACATTGCTCGATTTGGACGAAACTCACTGTGCAGGGGAGGGGGTTTAGCCTGGAACTCGAATCTCAGGTCATTTTCTTTCCAGACGGTGTACTCTAATTGTAGAATTCACCCCATAGCTGGATGTTTTTAAAATTATTAATCTTTTAATTGTTTATGAATGATTTGCATTTAAGCGGAAGGTTCATAATTCTATGGTTTCTTTTAATCATTTCACTTTCAATCTGTATGCCCACATGATTCATTTAGTAGTTTTAATTATTTATTTACTACATCTGACATTACAATTACAATAAAATTAGATAATTAATGCAACTTATTTAAAAACGGTGTAAGTTTTAATAAATGGAATTTTAATTTTTTTTCCTATTAAGTGTATTATTAAAAAATCTAGCGATTATATTAATAAATATGGGCGAAGTCACAGACACCTGCTAGTTTAAAAAAAAAAAAGAAATAAAATATATAGGCTAACCTCAATACTACCTAAGACTGGCCATTCTGCTTAAATAAAAACAACAAAAGAATATTGTGAAATTGTTTAGGTAATAATACACAGAAAAAAAATTTCAATCGTAATTAAGTGCTATGAATTCTGACTCTGATAGCCTGGATCAATAAAAATGAAAAATTTATAACTTCTGCCTTTTTGCTATGTGTTTCAATATTTTCATCCATGAAATGTGAAGTATGCCACTTCATATTTTCCTTTTTGAATCTAAATTTATTGTGATAATCATCTTCTTGAGCCTCTATTTGCTCTCTGTACACTTTTTACTTCACAATTCTTGTAAAAACAAGCATTTAAGATAAGGCATTGCCATCTTAAGCAAGGTCTGTACCACACTTGAAAATTTCACAGTATTTACTGGTATTGATAAGTAAATACTTGTTATTATTCACATATTTTGCAGTAGATACTACTTGATCTAGTAAGTAGGGGAAAGGCCGGTAGCACCGGACAGTGGGTACCCCCGGACAATAGCTAGTTCAAGGCTTCTACAACAGATAGTGACACGAGTCGTACACCTACGTTTGCCCTGCACTCTACAGAAATATATAACAGAGATTGCCGCCTATGTGAATTCAGACTTTGTGTTGGTGAGCGGATATAGCTGCACGTGCTGATTAAGTGATACATTGTTAATTTTCCAACCGCCATTCCAGCTTATCACATAAATAGAAATATACTGTTTTTATTGTATGAGAAGATTATAGTGTTAATAAGTAATTAAAGGTGGTTTCAAGTCCAGAAGTATTTATATAAAATGAGAATAGCGAGTTATTTACTTTGCTACATAGATGGTAGCCCCGGACGCATCATATGACGGTAGCTCCGGACAATGCTAAATTCGTTTATTTGTTTCAGGCTGTGACGATATGCCAAAATTCAGGGGGAAACTACTAACAGAGGTTCCTGGGATGAAAGTGACATGAAAATTGCCATTGTTAAAGTAATATCAGGGGAATTAGGTGTGAGAGAAGCAGCAACACGATATAATGACCCTTAACTTCGGTATAATGTGCACTTCATGATAAATCCAAAGCCATAATTAGGCAGATTTGAACCGACGTTTTCTTAGGAGTATGAACTGCCAGATAGTAGCCCCTACTGCAAGAAAGTTATCAACAAGGAAACGGAGAATGCAGAGAAATGAGATATTGACTTCTTCTCCTTCTGACAATATACTCAAAGAAAATTAAAAAAAAAAAAATAGTAGCAAACAGTGGACCTAAGCCTATAGTTCCTAATCTAGGAACAAATCCTTTTTAAGGGGAACGTAGATGTACAAAAGGAGCAGTGAACAAAAATTCTGCAGCTAACAAATGTTCATGCATTTCACTGGCCTATCAAAAGCAATGTGAAGAAGAAACAACCACCTGTATTTTGTGCAGTGGTCAGTTTGACGAAGACTGGATTCAATGCCAGGACTGCAGCGGTTGGGCGCATGAGGAGTGTGCAAATGTTGAAGACCATCAGCTTCCATACCAGTGTGATCATTGTGCAGCTAAATATGACTTATTTCCATTGTTTGTTACAATGAAATATTGTGTCCGGTGCTACCCTTCATTTTCGCAATTTGTTAAAACGTAAGGGATGAAAGTTATTTGTATTTTCATAATAATTAGGCTTTACATGAGGATTTCAAACCATATCAATTAAAGCAGAAGGTCCTAAGAATGGCTTTATCTACTTAACTTCACTTTCAGTTACTTTTCCTGCGTGATGTAATAGTTTAGGCTTAAGTGTCCGGTGCTACCGGCCCTTCCCCTACTGATTACTAATAAGCAACAGTATTTACTGAAATATTTTATTCACTAAAATGCTAGTTTTTACTTAAAATTTTGCAGTAAAAGCATTTACTGACTTTTATTCACTCCACCAGTGTTGTTTAAAACGAAATCACTACTGTGTCAGCTGTCAGATTAAGGCACACTAAATGAATGAAAAATATAGTGTGTTATGGAATACTTTGGCTCACATTATATGAAGGAAAATGGCGTGCACCAATCCTTGCCGATTTTTTATGCATTGTTGCCACACTTGTTAGAAGAAAGAAAAGGAGTGTACATTTCTTGCTACTACTCCTGGGAGGTGCACAATTGCTAAAAAATGTTACTTAGCTCAACAAAGACATGTAAGAGGCGCATCCATAAAGTAAAGTAAGGGCTATATACAGAAATAAAACACAATTTTAAGGAAATATTTATTGCAACAGACATAGCCAGTGTTCAGCTATTTTTCAACATATTCGCCACAGGAATTGAAACATTTGTCTTACCATGGCACCAACATTTGAATACCTTGGTCATAGAAGTGTGCCGCCTGGGATTTGAAACCACCGTGCGACAACCACCTTCGCCTGTCATACTTTGTCATTTCGTGAGGTGTAGGAAAAGATGGAAATCATTGGGAGTGAGGTCAGGGCTTTAGGGTGAATGTTTAAACACCTCCCAGCTGAACTTCTGAAAGAAACTTGCTACGAAGTGTTTAAACATCCACCCTTCAGCCTGGATTTCGCTCCCAGTGATTTCCATCTTTTCCTACACCTAAAGAAATGACAGAGAATGACGGAGAGGCTGAGATATTTGTCACACAGTGGTTGAAATCCCTGGAGGCAGATTTCTACGACACAGGTGTTCAAAAGTTGGTTCCACAATATGACAAATGTTTCAGTTCCGGTGGCGATATGTTGAAAAATAGCTAACACTTGCTGTACCTCTTGGAATATATATGTCCATGAAATTGTGTTTTGTTTCTGTAAACAGCCTCAGGGAAACTCACTTTATGGATGCGCCTCGTAGTAAGAACATGGTACATCTGGCATCAGGAACATTTTTTGTTCAAGGTACACTTGAAACTTTTCGTTTGTGTACAGATTCTTACTGCACAAGTAAAATTGCTCAATATGATGCATACTGCCTCCTGTAAATCAGTGTTAAAGAAAAAATAGAAGAACGTCATAAATTAAGAAGAATATGGCAGAACCACAGATATCCTGAAGATAAAAGGCGATTCAACAGAGCTTCCCAAGAACTAAAAAGGCTCATACAAACAATGAAAAACCAATCCATCCAAGAATATCTGGAAAATCTAACGCCTCTGGAAGCTAGTGATTATTCTTTATGGAGAGCTACAAAGAAATTGAAAAGACCTACAGACCCCATACCACCAATTAAGAAAGAAGATGGCACTTGGGCTAGAAGCTGTGATGAAAAAGCTATGTTATTTGTCACCCATTTATCACAAGTATTCCAGCCATTTCCTTCAATGGCACAAGAAGATGACACTGAGATAGATCATTACCTTCAAGCCCCTTTCTAAATGTCTCTACCGATTCAGTCAGTATCTCCAAGAGAGGTCAGAAAAACTATAGAAAATAATTTGAATCCTAATAAGGCTCCTGGTTATGATCTAATAACTGGTCGTATCTTGAAAGAACTGCCATATAAAGCTATTATTTTTATTGCATTCATATTTAATGCAATAATAAGGTCGGGGTACTATCCAGGAGCATGGAAAATATCACAAATTATCCTCATCCATAAAGCAGGAAAACCTCCAAATGAAGTTAAATCTTACAGACCTATAAGTTTATTGCCTGTTATTTCTAAATTGTTTGAGAAAATACTCCTGGTCAGACTTAAACCACTCCTTACTGACATAATTCCCGACCATCAATTTGGATTTCAAGCACAGCACTCAACCATAGAACAAGTGCATAGAGTAACAGATGTCATTCATAATGCATTTGAAAATAAAGAATACTGTTCAGCAGCATTTCTTGATGTTAGCCAAGCTTTTGATAAAGTATGGCATACTGGATTGCTATTCAAAATAAAAAAGTTCTTACCCCATTCTTTTTATAGTATTCTGCAATCATACCTAGAAAAAAGATTCCTTCAAGTTAAATTTGAAGACAGCCTATCGGATCTCTACCCTATCAACTCTGGAATTCCACAAGGAAGTGTCCTTGGTCCTATGTTGTATTTACTGTACACTGCAGATTTGCCCATAGATGTACAGACAACTATAGCCACTTTTGCTGATGATACAGCAGTCTTAGCAGTCCATGAAGATTTAACCACAGCGTCACAACACATACAAGATTACCTAATTAAATTGCAGACTTGGTTTAAAAAATGGAGAATAAAAATTAATGAAGATAAGAGCCTACATGTAACTTTCACGCTAAGACGAGGCACTTGCCCTCCAGTAAGAATCAATGGTAAGACTCTACCTCAGTCAGAAGAAGTTAAATATTTGGGTATCCATCTTGATCGTCGTTTGACCTGGAAAAAGCATATAAGTACCAAACGCAAACAACTAAATCTAAAATTCAGCAAATTGTATTGGCTCCTAGGACCCAAGTCAGAGTTGTTAACTACGAACAAACTTCTAATTTACAAATGTATCCTTAAACCAATATGGACATATGGAATTCAACTTTGGGGTACATCAAGCAACTCCAACATAGAAATTCTAGAACGTTTCCAATCCAAAACGATACGAACTATTGGTAAAATTCCTTGGTATATCAGTAACAAATATATTTATCAAGACCTTGAAATACCAACAGTAAAACAGGAAATAAGTAAATACATTATGACCTACCAGAATCGTCTAAACAAACACCCCAATTCATATGCAGTGAATCTCCTGAACAATGGGACAAACATGTGTAGGCTCAATAGAAATAGAGTTTTGGACTTGATCTACAGATTTAATTAAATGTCAAACAAATTTGTTATGTTATACAAATATTAGCCACTGGGCTATATTTGTAACATGTTCATTCTTGCAACATTATTACTTATTGTTCATTGTAGAACAGATTGTAATGTTGAAGAAAGATTATAAAAAAAAAATGCATTTGTTAGGCATGAAGTTCCCTGAACTAGGGACCTTACCTTGCTGTCATTTAATACTTGCACAGGCTAGTTCCACTAAAACCCCACCCATTATTCCTTCGTAAAGCATGAGCTGTTCAAACCAATGTTACAGACAGTGATAATAAGAAAATAGTTAACTTCAAAATTAAGATAAGCTGAAATCAGAACAAAGAGTTTTTTTTTCTTTTTCAAAAACATTTATTTAAAAACTGGCATGTTTATTTGAATGTGCACTGATTAAAAAGAAAACAATATTCATAGCTGAAAGTTAAAGGAAGATGGATGACATAGCCTACTCCATTGTGATACGAGCTGAGGTGTGATCAGATAAAATTGCAGCACTGCAAGCACATTTTACAATGAATGATCATGACTGATGAACATCTGAGACATTGCTAAACATTATTGGTCAATATCAATAATTGGAACAGTCCACAAATTCCTTACTTCACATACCTGTATACAGTATTAGCAAATCTCATATTTGTCTTCAATGTTCTTTTTTTCTTGTTTCATAAGTTTTCTTCATATATGTGAGTTTTTCTTAATGTTTATTGGAAATGCTTGTAAAAACTTCTTTGTGGTGCAAATCATTTTCTTTTATATTACGCTTTGTCTTAGGGCAACCCTTAACTAAGGGAAGCTGAATGTAAATAAACACTTATATATATATTTAACATGTAATTATCCTGATCTCCATAAATACCTGTCCCATACTATGAACAAAGAAAACAATAAAAAAAAAATTTAGGTATCTACTGTAAGTACTGTTACAGCAGCTGGCCTTCTGACGTCAACCTGGAGAAAGCAAATGAGCATCGATTCAATACGTGATTAGTCCACCACCGATTGTAATTTAGTTTGAAGCAGATTCACACTCTCTAAGATGTTATATATGATACTACAGAACATTTTTGTTTCAAATCGTAATCTTTCACGCTTAAATTGAACTTAAAATATGGATTCAATTCAAAATGCAGTCTGGTGCTTGTTTCTGAACAAAACGTTATTTGTCTATCTTTTAGACGTGACCACATGCAAAACAGGTGGTGACATGAACTTTTGAGACTTCTATTGTTACAGGTGTTCTTCTAATCGAAAAATCCAGGAAGAATAAACATAGATCATAAGTCACTGCATACATAAGGCAACTTACTTTTCTTGTTGCAATGACAGAGAATTGTATATCTCTTTGCTTCGATTTCCAACAGGCACAGCCTTTGCCTAAGCTTCCTAATGGTGAGGGATACTACTCAAGACCTTTTATACATTATGTATTACTAATGCTGAGTTCTGTTGGACAGAAAATCAGGCTGGGCAAGGAGCAGTTGAAGTAGCTTCTGCATTGATTCATTATCTAAGTCAACCTTATTTTAAACCAAAAATAAAATCTTTACAACTATTCTGTGATGGATTCAGAGGAAAAAATAGGAATGCTCACGTGGTTCATACGATTTTATTCTGGCTTTAAAGAAATTCTCAGATTCAATGAAGGAGGTGGTTGTGTCTTTATGACGCATATCACAACTGAACTATTTTATTTGGAAGAAGAAGCATCATGTCTTGAAGTAGTTGCATCTTACAAATGGAGAGTGACTAACTACGAACACATGACTAATAGTTGCCAAGAAGAAGAGCAGAGACCATAATAAAATCGATAGAGTACACAGAAAATTAGCCGGCTACCAAATAGCATAAAAATAGATAGTACAGAGGTGCAAGGGCATTCATTTTTGCCTGCAGACTGAATGTTTGGCACATTTAAACACGCTTTTTATTATAGTTTTGTAACAAAACAAGATTTACTTTCGAAACTTTCATTATCAATAAAAGATGTAAACAAAAAGAATGATTTTGCACACACAGTACATTTAACTCTAACATTTACTCATTCTGATCACATAAAGAATTTGTAAGTTTGATAGTTTTTTGTCACTCCTGAAAAATAACGATTTAAGGACTAGTCATATTTTGAATTGGCGCTCTTCAAATATTTATGCTACCGTGAAGAAAAACAGAATTTAATAGCCATAACTGCTGTCTGACTAATGATTGGCTCAAGAGGAACCATCCGTTTCTTTTTTCATGAAGTTTTGTAAAGATATTTAGATAAAAAGTTTATCCACCAAGTGGCACAAGCAGTAATAATTCATACCTACACCCTTATTTCATACATCTGTCAAACATGTAGATGTATATGAATATACTGTTGTCAGGCTACTAACACGCTTCCTCCATCTTCAGGAAATACTGGAGTATCGAGAGGATAAAGGGTCCTGGTTTTTATACTAGTAGACTCTGACCTGGCCATGGAATTAATTTCTCGAACACTACAGAACTTCCAGGCCAGCTGGCTATTGGGATAGATTAATCAGAGAAGCCATCGAGATTACCATATTGGTCTGAATATAAGACAACCATGAATTTTTGAAGGATAGTTACGAAAAAAAATAAAAAATCTTATTAGTACATTTTGCTTCACATGAAACGGAATTTTAAAGTTGATGTCGTAACTTCTTCTCTCGCCTTTATTTACTTACGCATTGAGACAATGAAGATGCTTCTTTTTCCACTTAGTTCGCCATGGCTGGTGGTCAAACAAAGCTTTATGTGTAGAGAATAGAGAAGTAACAGTGCAGTAAAAGCAGAAGTATGAATTCAGAAAAATAAAATTCGGTCGAATTCTGTGAATTTCTGCATGACTTTAACCTTGAGTCAGATACACGTCATAACATGGAAATTCCCGCTGCGCAGCTGCATTCATGAATGGATAGTTGTTGAAAGTGTTAGGCTGCGCATATCAGATGAGTATATTTTTTATAAACACATTTTGAGGAAAAAACATTGTCTTATATTTGGGCCAATACGGTAAATTGGAGCCAGACAATTTTAATAGAGACAGAGGTTTTAAGATAGAGAGAGGGAGCTCCATTTGAAATGGAGGAACCTGTGGTTTAAAAAAACAGAAAAGAAATATTGGCCCTGAGAAAAACCATTTAGCTGAAGATGAATTGGTCAATGTGCTCAGTTTCTCGATGCTTCCTGATTGGTTGAACCCCCCCCCCCTTCCATGACCACTAGTATAAATACCGGCACCCTTGCTCAACCTGTAACTTCAGTATTCCCTGAAGATGGAGGAAGTGTGTTCATCTGAGAGGTCAGTTTTCCAAATTACTCACCTGGTTGGCAACCCAAGAACAGTATATTCAGATTATAAACCAGGTAAACCACAAGTCATTCATGTACTTATACAGGGTGTTAATGAATAACACCAAAATATTTTACCTGTGTATAGAGGGGACATAGACAAGCAACTTTCAATAGGAGATTTTTGCTCTATGGATTCAATTTTTCTGTTGTAGCTTAAAATCTCCAAAGGCCACTGACTTCTAACATGTGAAAAAATGAAAAACAATCTAGTGGTGGCCAGTCATGTGATTAGTCCATAAATTTTGCAGATTATGGGAACACTACATTATGATAAAGCTGTTGATAAATGATTAATAATCAGGTTTTTGTTGATCACTAAAGGCATGAAGTCAATTTAATGAACATTTTATCCTCTTTCCCTTCATTATTGACTTATGAGCAGCAAACTGTAATGACTTTAATGCCCATTTTACATCATAGAGCAAAAATCTCCTAATAAAAGTTGCTTGTCTATGTCCCCTCTATACACAGGTAAAATATTTGGGCATTATTCATCAACATCCTGTATATGTCTACTATTAACAAATAATGTTTTCCATTTTCCTTTCATTTAATTTCTTCTTTATTTTATTATTTGAACTTCAATTGATAAGTAGTAAGCTCTGTAAGTATGCAAACCTTAACCTTTCTGGGACACATAACTAAGTGCTACCGAAGTCAATGCTAAATATTACTATCCAACGCATACTACTCAATAAAAAATATGCAATATAGTGTGAGATTTTGCTGCACATATGTAGTTCTGTGCTTCAGTGTAGCTACCACAAAAATGGTAAACAAGCAATCTCAGGATTTTTCAAATAAATATGAAGAATTTCTTAAGATATACAGAATCGAATGCAAAATGGGATCCTCATGATGGTTTAAAGCAGTGGTTTTTAAGCCATGGCCAAGTGAGTTCTAAAACGAAGACTAGGAACATAGAACTAGCAACATAGAAAATAATATTTCTTACTGTTTCATCAATATATTGTTGCAGAAACAAAAGAACATTCTGTCTGTTCTGATTTTTAAAAGTATTTCATAGTAAAAAGCTCTGAAGGTGTCTTTATTTATTACACAACGTAAACATAAAGCTAAAATACCATAAAATAATGGAACTTTTATACAGTGAAGCAATGTACGAGGGCGTATCAATAAATAACCGGACTGATTTAATTGTATTTAAATAAACCGTCCTGAAGCGCAATGGCTGCTAGCTGCGGAAAGGTGAATCCTTTGTCTAGCAGTGCTGTGAATCGCAGTCATGCAGAATGATTCACTTAGGTGTTATACCCAGATACCGCAGGTGGTGTTTACTGTACCCAACATGGAACTGGAATTGCAGCAATGTGCATCGATAAAGTTGTGTGTTCTTCTAGACAAAACTCCTACAGAAACCTTAGAAATGGTGCAGCAAGCATATAAAGACTATGCTTAAGGCAGAACACAAGTCTTTGAGTACCACAAACGTTTTAAAGAGGGTTATGAAGACCTTCAAGATTCTCCGTGCTCTGGAAGACCCGTAATAGCAAAAACAGAAGTTAAAATCAACACAATTGACACAACTGTGCAAGAAGATTGTCGCATAACAATTGCGAAGGTTGCAGATATAATGAATTTGTCTTTAAGAATCAGATCTTGCCAGGACAGGATGGATCTTCGCCGGTTCATGAAGCGCGTGCAACTCAAGATGTCATTGTAGAATTGAGCATTGAGATCATGCCTCATTCACTGTATTCTCCGGATCTCGCACCTTGCGATTTTCACCTCTTCCCTAAAGCGAAAAAGGAGCTACGTGGTCGCCATTTTCAAAGTGATAAGGAGTTGAACAACATTGTCATGGGTATACTGAACAGACTATAAAAAAAGGGGTTCAGTGAGTGTTTTGAACAATGGGTAAATCATTGGAATAGTTGTATTTCATCAGATAGAGAGTACTTCGAAAGTCTGTAAGTAAATTTGAATGAAATAAAGCCATTATGTGTTCATTACAAAATAAGTCCGGTTATTTATTGATACACCCTCGTATTAAGTTAACTAAGTGAGATGAATGACACTTAAACACTTTAGACTTCACTTTTACTTACATTTTTGCAGAACGTACATTTCATGGGCTTTGCCCACATTTTCAACTGCTAGTCAACTGTCAAATCCTTGCTTGATGTGCCCTCTGGTGTGGTTTTTATGAATTTCTTGATCAAGTTTTCCTCTTGCAGTATTTCAAAATTCATTAACCTATCTTCGAACTTTTTTATACAAATTTTTCCCAAACGTCTAGATCTTTGTTTATTTACAGTCTTCTATAATTTGGCCTCCTTACATATGTTATGAAACGTACATTCTGCAAAAATTTAAGTAAAAGTGAAGTCTAGTGTTTAAATGTCAATCATCCCACTTAATTAATATGATAAACCTAAAAGTTTATTGTTAAAGAAAATTATTCACAACCATATATAAAATAAGTGTAGATATATTAAACATAACCGCATGATATTATTCTGCTCCTCTAGTATCACATTCTAGGTTATGATTTAGTGTTCTTACTAAGTCTTGCATCAATTCTTTTTCGACAAAACCTTCGTGTGAATTCATTACTACAATCGTGTAATGGATTACTCCTGCCCTTACTATTTTAATGCATGGATATAATGCATCTGCCTTTGATTAGCTTCTATCAGATCAAGTATATCCATCTTGAATTACTGCAATAACCAGGTTAGCGTAGATTGCCTTGGCTTTTACCTGTGGCTTTAGAAAAATGAAACTAATCCTAATGTGAATATTAAATTGTATTGGAAGTTAATGCAGTGAAGTTATACAACACAATATTTATTTAGGGAATTGAAATTAACATTAAACTTCACTTCTGGTATATTTTACCTGAGCTGTTGTTACGTTATGCAAACCCTTGTTTACCATTTATTTAATATTCATAATAATTCTTTCATATTTTTTAGAAATTTCACATTCAATTCTTCAGGCATTATCAATTCTGTAGATCGGACATTCACCCTCGCATAGTATACCTGTCCTCTAAATATGCCACCCTCCTGCTCTATTTAAACGATCGTAAATTTTTAGAAATAAAATTCAATATAGTAATATAAGAATTGAGTCAATTTTTGTGACACTTACTTCACTTGAGTCCTCTATTTGGAGACTAGTTTCGGGAAGTTATTCCTCCCATATTCATTCCATTTTGACTGCTGCCTGCTGCTACTTGACTGCCCTCTGGTTTCTTTAAGATGAATTTATTGAACAGGTCATTGGAGGCGGGGATTTCAAAATTCATGGCTTTGTCTTGATGTTTGAGGATGAAGATTTTTTCCCAATTGATTAATTCTGTATGTCCTCTTGCAGATTTTAACAGTTTTGCTTCTGGTTTAAAGTCATGGATTTTTTATCCAAAAATGGGCTGCAACTGCCGATTTATCTATTTCATGGTTCTTTATGTTCCTGAAGTGCTCTTTTGTCCTGATTTTTAAATTTCTTTTAGTCTTTCCGATGTAAACCTGGTTGCAATCCTTGCACTCTATTTGGTATATTCCTGATTTGTTGGAATTAGGTATTCTGTCTTTTAGTGAGGAGTTTAGTAAATTTCCAATACTATGTTTGTTTTGTGGTGCCAAAATTATGTTTTGTTCTTTGAAAATTTTCTTGAAACTATTGTTAGCCAAAGGGTGGTAAGTGAATTTTTTGAATTTTCTATCATCTTCTTTACTGGTCAAAGTGCTAACATCTTTGACATCTTTCTGTCTTTTTTGTCTGCCAATTTTTCTATCTACCAGATTTTTGGTGAATCCATTGTGGTGAGCTGTATTTACAATATACTTGTATTCAGCTGCATATTCTTCTTTAGTTATCGGTGTATTTACTAGTCTATAGGTTAGACTACTGTTATATTACTATATTAGAAAAACTTCACTGTTACTAACTTCCTGTAATAATTAATATATAAAATTCAATGCTGAAATACAAATTTTATAGTGCACTAAACAGATCTCCTAATAATACTTCAAAGTACAACACCACTCAAAACATTCTTCGTTGTGAAATGCCACAGTGCAAAATAAGAATATGTCACTAAAAATTGATAAAATTATAAAAACACTTTATGCTCCACTTACGTCATTTTTTTAAAAACGGGACTATTTTTGGGAGTCCTGTTTTACAAATTTACTTAAGTGGAGCATAAAGTGTTTTTATAATTTTACAAATTTTTAGTTCATATTACTTCGTGTTAATTTATTTTATAGGCATATGTATTGAATTTCCCTCCTCTCGTGCATTATTAACTTGGCATGGATTTGAAGAATAATTTATTTTTCTATCTGTCACTGGTATCCTCTAATAGGTACCCTGTTGGGCTTTGTACACAACCCTCGAAGTCTCTAGGAATTTTTCTGTGACAGTTTGGTGACAAGTTGTGAAATTTACAGACCCTAAATTCATTGAATAGGGCACCAGGAACACTACAGTTTTTACGGAAATTTACTAATCTTTGAAAATGGTTTGCTTTGTACATAGTCTTCACATATTATTTATTGTATTCAGTGTAACTAAGAACATCTGTAAAATGATATGCATACAACCATATGGTATTATGTACTATAATTTCTATATTAATAATTTCGTCATTGCACAAGAGCCGGTGTCATGTACGTTATTTTCCTCTGCCCAGTCAAAACCAAAACAAGACTGCATAATCATGTCATAGTTTTAAAGAAAAATGTAATAATAAAAGTATTTAAGAGAGTAAAGAATCCAAGGACAATACACACTTTTGATCCAGTGATAAATGACTGTTTATCACCGATGACCTAAATTATAAAAGCTAACTCATGAGAAATCAACCCCTTGTGTCAACATAAACATCTCCATGTCCATGTTTCCATTGCCCATTACCACTGTGCTCTGGAATGTTGAAACCTTTTGCTCTTTATTTAACTGCTATATTAATGAATGTGGTACATATGCACCATATCATCTTTCTTCAAGTGCTGCGCCTGTTCTGCTAAATTCGCGAATGTGGCACATTGGTGAAGTAGATACAACAGAGAAGTACAGGACAGAATACAAAAACATGAATATTTCATTTTCGTGACAGTGGCATAATAAATAAAGCAGAACTTGCACTTTCATGAAAATCGAACTAGCTATTAGTCGCCAAGGAAAGAAGATACAACATTCACGGTTCTTGCAGAACAAAGATAAATGTCAGAAGATGCCAGCAATGCACTTAACTCAAAATCTCAAATTATTTGACATTCGTGGTTCTGACAGATAGGTGATAATACGTAATAATATGTAACTGTGAATCACTGAACCACTCATAATACAGTACTGGACTGCAAGAAACTATTTTTTCAACCAGTTACAAAGTTTTTTTTATTGTTTTTACTTTTCTTTAGGAGTCCATTAACCAATACTCCATACTCTGTTACAAGTGTTTTGGAAGTACATACTGATCTTTGGTGAACAAAGCGTACCAAAATATCTAACGCCTGTCTTCAATCTTTTCATTTTACACTAACCATCACTGCACGTCAACACTGTTATCTTCATAAATCAAAAGCTGCAGCTTAACTGAGGGGTGAATCGTGTTTTATTGCTTAAAAGAGAAAGTTAGGTAATGCCACCCCCTCGAACTGGTCATTCTGTGAGTTGGAAACAGAATTGCTACCTCCAGTAGAACACAATATAGTTCAGTTAGAAACGAAACCCTAAAAAACTAAATTTTGAATGATTAACAGTACTTGGAAATAAAGCCACAAAAAGGAAAAAGTGATGACATAAACCGAATCTTTGATCACATTAAACAGCATTTTTTCAACATATCAGTATTAATCCATACGGGACTTCATAAAAGTGATAACATTACCTGAATATAACATTATCTGGGATTACATTAAGTGGCGTTCAGTGTATCCTAAGTTGAGTCCTTTGAACATTCAGCTATTTCATGTAAAACTTCAAGATTAATTTCATCTGTGTAAATATTACATCAACAAATTTTCAACAAAGCTTTGTTGTTATTGCTTGGAAGTGCAATAAATTGTTGTATCTTCCAACATGTGTCATTTACCTGGGGATGCATTAGGCAATACACTCTAATCCTGCATTTTAAATCCAATTATAATTAACTACGTTACAGTTCACTTTCTTCATCGCTTTAACAGAGACAGCTCTTGAAAATGGTAGCGATGGCACCGAAACTAGTTCAGGTAAAATGTACCAAAAGTGAAGTTTAGAGTTAATTTCAACTCCCTATGTAATTATTACGTCGTAACATTATTTTAAATAATGGACGTGGCTAATCGTTTTGGCAGTTGACCCATAGAGTAGGTATCTCGTGATGTAACAACTAGGGACAAAATCAAAGAGTTAAGCAAGCCTAGAAAAAATTTAAAAAAGAGTCAACAACAACAATAAGGTCAATCAACTGAACTGAAGCAGCAAGTAAGGCATTTCATATACCAGGGAACAAATTGACTTGAAACATTATACAACTGAGAGGAGAACAGACGTTTTGAGCGGTATCTCCCACTATCAGCATCTGTGAGAAGAAGCCTTTAAAGTACAGAGTACCGTATTTATCTGAATATAAGCCACAATTTTTACCTAGATTAAGTCAAACAAAATATGCCTGCGGCTTAAAATCGCATACAAGTGTTTTTAGGCAAAAGTGGTAAAAATGTGAACAATATAGCCAGTTGATCCACCGTGGCTGGTTCCCCTCCTCCAAGTTTCACTACTTATTGATTATCTCAAAACTCCAGGACTATCGATATATTAATTGATTCAGCATCGAAAATACATTGATTTTAATTGAAGCATCATAGAAAATGTGTTAAACTGCAAAAAGCAAGTGTTGTTCATTTTATGATACATGTTTTGTGTATTTTGTCATTTTCGATAGCAGTATTGCGGAATATGCATGTATTATGAGTTGCTCAGAAGTAAAAAAAAAAATGCCATAACGTATGGGAATGCAATTAATGGTAATTTTAAACTGATGGTAACTGAAAGTGGAGTTATGAAAAATAGAGAAATCGTATGAAATTCAACACTGAAAGTCCTAGGAAGTGTGAAGTACTGATTTGTGTTTTCTTTTCTGTCAGTTTTATTTAATTATATTAAATAAAATTAGAATTTTAAATTTAAGTCAGCTGATACTTTTTTTTATTATTTGAGATTTATTTCAGCTAAGAAATGCGTTACTTTAATATTATGAAAATGAGGCAATTTATTTTTTCACTTTGGGGTTAATTTAATTTTTTACCCCTTTACTTTACTGTTAAAAAAAGGCAGGTGCGGATTAAATTCAGGGGCGGCTTATATTCAGATAAATACAGTAATTTTCCAACTCAGTTTCATCTTCGTCAATTTAAATTAGATATTAACAGATATTTGAAACAATCTTTAGTATAGGAAATTCCACAAGCTGTTTTTATTTTGTATACTTATGCCATATTAAATTTAGAAGAAAAAGAAATCTTAATCTTTGAACTACTCTCATGTTTTTTAAACATGATTATCTTCCTACATTTCAAAATTTTGCATGATATGCCAGTTGCAAAACCTCCCTCAACTGTTCAACGGGCAACAGGAAATACCATGTTGCATTTTTAGATTTAGTGATAGTACTCTTTTGCCATCACACAAAGAAGGAACCAAATCCGAATGTCCTCTTCATTGCTTCCCAGTAATACCGATCCCAGTTTTCCTTTGTTGTATCTGCTTCACTGTAACAAACAAAACAAACTTTTGTAAATGCAAATTAATAATATAAATTTAACAAATCTAGGCTGCTAAGGGTATACCGTATATACTTGGAAACTACCTGCATATTTTTTTCAAAAATCATGAACGAATAACTGGGGTGCAAGTATTATTTGAATACTGGACTCTTCTCATCTGAATTTCAACTAATTTGTACCATATCGGCTCAATATAGCATGCTGCTTTGTAGTAGCATCGCAAATTCGTTTTTATTTCTTGCTGATAAAATGGCATTCTCTTTTTTATTATTTATTTATTTATTGATTTATTTACTTATTTATTTAATACTTATTGGCCCTGTCCAGGATTCTTATCAGAGTAGCATCACAGTATAGTATAACAGCAGCGAAGCCGTAATGAAAGGAAAATGATACCAAGAAGATGCTTTCTTATGCACATGGTCCGTATAGGACGCCAAGCGAACAGTGCAGTACAAGCAGAACCACTAATTCAGGAAAAGTTTGGTAAAGTTGAATTTCCATGTCATCGCGTGTGATTCCCACTGAACAGCTGGATTTAGGAATAAAGATGATGATATTGTTGATGCTCTTTGTATACTGAAAGACTGGACAAGAATTTGGGGGGTGGGGGGGGGGGGAAGTAACGGCCAAATTTAAGTTAATAAAATAGATATTTCACAGAGAATTGTTCCTCCACTACAGAGCTAGCCTGGGACAGACCTCTTCTTAGAAGAGAGGTGTGAAATAATTTAGTAAAGAAACATTTCCTGATAAAGAGCCCTTGAAATAAATACATTCACGAAATCTATGTGATAAGATTTTGGCACACCATACAGATGTAGATGGAATTGTGATAAGAATAGTGACCTTTGTATATATGCAGTTGGAAGCGACCCCAAGGGGTGGAATTGTTAAGTAAAGTGTAGTGTCAGTGTCTTTAGTAAACAGGTGATAGGCCTACCTTTGAACTTTCATTTATTAACCTATTTTAGCATATTATTTCTTATTACAATACACACACATAAATGCAAAGAAGCTAATTAACCATACAGAATTTTAACATTTGCCCATATCAACACATGTTTATATCAGACATATAGGCCTACACAATGTAATACATAAAATAAAAACCTGGGCACAATATTCAAACACACACACATATTTTATATATTATATATACACAAACAAAAATCAAAATGGAGTGAGTATTTGATACCTTTTTCAAATGAAAAAAAAAATCATTATAGTCAAATTGTTCTCTAAAATATTTTCTCACTCAGAACAATGTTGTAGGGGGATAATTTAAAACTACAATGAACAGTCGATTATCAGTGTTAATTGGGACCTTATGCAAGACTAATTAAAACACACGGATAATCAAGTGTTAGAATTAACCATGTGCAAGATTTGGTATTTTAAAATTTGTAGCCATATTGTGCATACGAGTTATTAAGTGCGGAGAATTAGAAAACGGACAAAATAAAATGCGGGAGATTCGAAATTAAGTGCGTAAAAATTCAAATTTTTACGCATAGATAAACAGCACAAGGGTAATCGGGAGTTGACTGAATGCTCAGGAATGCATGAAAATATAAAAATCGCTGTTTTAATGTAAGTTAAAATTCACATATTTTTTGGCAAATGTTAAAATTTGCATTTTTCACGGAAAACTTTAAAATTCGCATATAAATTCACAATTGTGAATTATGCATGTCCCAATACATGGTAAATGCAGAAATTGATGGGCCTATGTTGAAGTTACAGAGTTACTTACCTTTGTGGGACACCAGTTTGCACAATTTTTACTTCTGTATGATCGTCTTTCTGATCGATGCTGAATGTAACAGTTGAGTAATGTTCTGCTGGCCACCTCTTGAACCTCCATCTCTGTTCTATTTTCTTGTTTGGAACCTAAACAAACAATGATAGTTCATTACATGGTATCCTGAAATTTAATGAATGGATTTTTGCACAAATTTTTAAATGTAAAGAACGAATATCTTGGACTATTTTGTGCTATAAACAATAAAATGATGGGTTTTAGGTATTCAGTAATAACTGAAATTTTGTGAATAGTTTTTTCTTAAAAATTCTATTTATTTTTTTATTTTTAAGAAATAGGCCTACCGCATTTTACGGACAAGATGCTCCGGAAAATTCACCTTGATTTTAGGATGGAAATTTAAAGGAAAATAAATTTAATGCGAGTCTACAAAAAATTTTGAAGTGAATAATATATTTCATTGCATAAACAAATTATAACCTTGTGCAATGGAATCAGTTATACATCATTTCTAACTTAAAATCCGCGGTGTATGAGAATCTCTTCTGTACAGGTGGCATTGCATAAATTTTAACTGAATTGATTTCTCATAAAGACTAAAAATACTTTACACCCTCTAACCCTCAATTTCAGCCTATGGTAAGTGTAACAGGACAAGGCTGTTTAGAAGTCATTGCCTTTATTTAAACCATTCGGTGGAGACAACTCTTTTCCTATTAAAGAACTCAACATTTCTTTCTTTTCGCATTGTATACCAGGCTTCCAGCTACCCTCATTTTATGACTGTGACAAGTTCACTGATGTACAGTCTGTGCCAAAATTTGCAACTATCTATCCTTACAACACCTTCTTTATGATTATGGTTTCACCAGCAATATTTACCATGATTCTAAGATTTTAATATTTTTAGTGTACTTCGGACCATTAGATGCACCCAACTCTCAAGGCTCTGTAATTTTCACAAAATTATACTAAAGTCTTTGCGTTTTGTGAATCAGTGGTTTCATTACTATTTTAGTATTATTATTATTATTATCATCAATTTTACAAGAACATTTAAAATCAGTGACTATATCATTATGTTCATATTATTGTGTTATTTTTTCTAATATCGATTTTCCAATCTTGTCTTTAAATTGCATGACCTCATTTGTATGTGCATGTTATTGGTTATTGTCTCTAATATAAATTTCACACATATTATTTGAAATTAAATATTTTGTAAAATATTTAACTTTTTGGAAAGAGCATTTATTATTATTGCATATTTTTGAATAAGAAAATATAACAGTATTTGCTTTTAAAAATGTTAAAATGGTTACACAGAAACTTATAAGTTCAACCCATGCATTTTAAATGCATTTAATAGCTATAAAAAAGGAAAAAAGTATGTTAGATCAAATCTAACACATGAGCAACAGCCTGACAAACATAGGCGTGAGTGATCGCAGGTTAATATTGTTGTAACTACATTACATTTTAGTGTTTTTAATCCTGATATTCTTCTCTTGTTAAATAAGATCAGATCTCTGCTTCCAGCACCACGGAGAGGTGAGAGTGGAGTTGAAGATGCGAGGCTGGATGGTCCCTCTTGATGAGACAATGTATTTCACATCACTCTCCCTTGGTCCATAGTAAAATGTCTATTTAAGGTAAAAAATCTGGAGAACAACAATAAATCAGGGTTCTATAATGAGCATGGAATTTATTTTAGTTTCGGAATACTCACCAGATCCGTGAATGTGCCATGAATGTTTCCACCAAACAACTCAAAGCTGCCTCCTTTTTTAGGCTCCAATTTCACTGGACCATGTGTGAATGCTTGAACCATCTGCAGGAAACATAATACAAAGATACTCTTAATTTAATGAAAACAAAATGAAAGTAAAAATTGACCTCTATCAGGCAAGTGAAACTAATCTACAACAAAGATGGTATTACAACCAAGCTTCAAGTTCAATGTTTAAGTTTTTTTTTTATTTTTTATTTTTTAAACAATGGATACTTTAAACCTTGTCTATGATAACAAGAGGAAGTGTTTGTCTGTCTGTGCGCAGCGACCAGCGAAATCTACTCGAAATCCACTGCATACAGAGATCTAAAATTTTAAACATGGATGGACCAAGGGATCGCCAAATGCACCTCAAAGCTGGATTTTTTATTTTTGCTTTCATATGAGTGAAAAACTGGCAGAAAACGTGATTTTTGTGCTATCAAAGCATCAATCTTTGGTATTACATTTTAATTGTCAAATCAATTGTAGGCGACTTTGCTTTTTTGTTAAAACTTGAAAATAAAGAGCATCACAATTTTTTCAACATATCTCATGGAATTATAGATTGCTTCAATTTTGTAAGCCCACCCTGGTCGATTCATTTGTTTACAATGGCATGGCCCACAGACATCTGAAACTTTCAACATTGACACAAGTACCCCTACAGTGACATCTCGACAGTCTGTAGCTGGTCTTCCATCTGACACATCACTTCAGTAACCTTGAGAATGGAGGCAGCGTTCATCTCCGAAACGTCGGACCTAATTGACCTACAAACCTGGCTGACAACCCGAGAAACCTTTATTCAACAGTAAATGTTTTACAGTGTTTTTATTTTATCCATTACCAAACGGATCACTCTGTAAAATAAGTTGAAAAGTGGGGCAATCTTAATCCAATTGCAATCTCTCAAAAACAGTTCACCTCACTTAAAACATGCTTAGGATCTTTATTGTGCAGGATTTCATAAGGAATATTTTTGTAATAGTAGTTTTCTTTGAAAAATGAACAGTTTAGCAAAAAAATTGAAAAAATATACATTTTTGGGGGTGAGAAGGGGGATGCACCCCCTCGATAGGGGGAAACTTTTGTTTTTTATTACTACATCTCCTGTGAGTGTTTTCCCAAAGTTTCAAAACTTTGTAAATTATTTCTTTCATTTTTTCTAATTTGCCTCAACTAGTAACTAGCTGATGTTTTATCAGATAAAATCACATCCTTGTAATGCTTACAAGCATATTACAAAAAACCAAGGCATTGCCAAACATTTAGAGATAGCAAGGTCGCAGGATCAAATCCGGCCACGGTCAATGGATTTTTCAGGACAGAAAAATCCTGGGCACTGAGTTCTCCGGGAAGGACTTTAAGCAGGGGGGCTCGTGTCGTAAATTTACAGCACCTAAAAAGAACTCCAAGCCTAAATTAGAGCCCCTGGACAAAATTTCTCGTCCAACTAATACCCTGGCTTTTTGAGGGGTCTGTGTGGCGGTGGACTTACCATCTGACCTCTGTCCTCTCTCGGAAAACAAGCGCAACAAAATTTGCATGAGTAGCAGTAACCTCCACTTGGAGGCCCTAATGCCCTGACAGTGGGGATATACAGGAAGACTGAATAGACTGAATAACTGAATAGTCCAAATAAAATAATATTTGCAGGAATTTGTTTTGATGCACTTAATATGATTATATTTCACATTTTTAAAAGTGTATTTTTTGGGGTTATAGAAAGCAGAAAGATCTGACAGTTATATGAAGCATTAATGAGAAATTCTTGTAAAAATTATATAAATATATATACTATTTCTGAGATCATTTTACACTTTTCAAAGCGAATGCTGTATCAATACTTATGAGCAGGGTATCACACGAAAGATTTTTTATTTTAGTTTGACTAAATTGCATACCATTGAATTTTAATAAGTATTTTAACTAAAATATTTAATGAAAATGTTATACTTAGAAATTTAACAGAATATTTTATTTCAATATCTCGATCCCAAGATCCATAGGGATTAATTCAAAGCACAATATTGTTCATAACAAAACAAATGAACAATGATAGAGATTATGAAAAACGTTGAAGCTGAAATTAACGTAAAAATACCTCAGCCATCAAATAAACCCAATATGTAGAATAAAATTAATGTTATTTACAGTTTTACATAAAATTTGAAAATTAAATGTGAAAAGATGAATTGCAACATAGTTGTACATTAGCAGTCTTACTAATAATCAGTTGTAACATTTATACCAGCTGAGGAGAAAAAGTGTACTAATAATCCTCGCATAAGGCTGAATGTGTGCAACGCTTTACACAGCCTGGCCCCCTTGTATAAACTTGACGTAAATAATCAAGATGGCTGATATCTGTAACAGCCGGTCGTTTCGTAGATGTCTGAGATTGAATTTTGAGGCTATGCATATTCTGAGCTGCTTTTGTTCCTTGTTTGCGGGACATATTTCCATACTTGTACCCATGATTACAGCTTTTTGAAAACAATATAATGAAATACTGAAACTCGATTTTATCTCGGCAGACGACATGTTGAGGTTTGTTCACGGCTCCGACAGATGGCGTTCAGCAGTCCTTCATAGCCAAGGGCTAGTAACGTCATGACCAGCGTGACATGTTTGATGACGTTTCACGTGCAAACCCGGTGTAACCCTTGGCAGTTATTCTGCGTTTATTGGTAATACGGCTTATGCAGAACTTGCGCGGAGAACAACCAAACAACCGTTCAACGCAGATATAAGCAGCTTTTATTAGTAAGGCTGTTAGGCTTTACTTGTTTTTAGAGAATCAATAATAAAAATAATACTTATTTATATGTATTCTCTGACTGATTGTTTACAGCTTGAGGGCTAAAGCAGCACCCTACACATTAGTGAATCACATACATTAGTAATTAATTGCTAGTGCATTCTGAGAAACTGCCATATATAATTTTTTAACGACTATAATATGATTATATGTAGAGCCTGGATTCTTAGGTTTTAAACTATTCTGTTCCTTGCTGTGATATTGTAACAAAACTATCTGTTTCGTTGTATTGGCAGTCACATAGTTCAATCTTATAAAACCTAAAAATGGCTAAATAAGACGATAAAAATTAAAACTAGCTAAAACTGCTATTCAATTAAAATACGATAAAATAACAATAACACCATAGTGAATAGAATGAAAAAGTGTGATGACTCGGCCGCTCAGGCAATGGTGGATATAGGGAGAGCGGCGGTCCACCGAAACACTGGCAGCACCTTTCTCAATGCTGCATCATGATAGTTTGGCATCTTATGATTAAACTCGCAATCTTTAATTAACCCTTGGTCCTATTTCTGTGAAATTTGTGCAGAAATAATCTGCACCCAACAGACCTTCTGATGGTTAAAACAGAGACTTCAAAAATGCGGACATAAATGTTTTTATTTCATGGAGGGTGAAACGGAATTTGACTATGCGACAATTTTTTTCATTTTTGTGTCCTGTAAAAACTTTAAGCGAGAAAGTTTTAGTGAAATATTTCAATTTTATTTTAAATTCAGTACCACCTTTATATCTTGAATGGTTTACGAGTAATTGAGTGGTAATTATTCCGGGCGCTACAGCTGTCTGAATGATGTGGGACAATCGTGAAATGTCAAGAGTGAAGCAAATTTGACTAAGCGACTTTTTTTTTATCTTTGTGTCCAGAAAAAGATTCAGGCGTATAAGTTTTACTGAAATACTTGAATCTTATTATAATTCAAGTACCACCTTGAATGGTTTACGGGTAATAGAGTGGTAATTACTCCAGGCGCTAAAACTATTAGAATAGTATTGAGGTATTAGCAGGCATCTTTACCATAAAATACCAGCAATAACGTAAAAACCTTTACGTAATTTATTCGTGGACACAATAATAATACTATATTAACTGACTACTTGTACCCATACTGCAAGATTGACCCGCTGGGGAAAAGGAGTGAATGAAGCTTTTTTCTAACTTCGTAAATCTGCACTACTTTTATTTATGCATTTGTTGAATTATTTATTGTACCTTCTGTTCATTTATGTAATTTTTATGTATAATTATCATAGCAAATGCCTTATTAGTTTAATATTTTGTTCATTTTTTTAATAATATCATTTAACAACATAAAACGTACATCAGTTACAGCGAACGGCGAATTGTCGAGGGTTTGAGCAAATAGCGGGCTGTAGTTAAGGCCAGAGGATTTAATTTTTTTTAATGAAAAAATCAGGGAAAATGCTTTGAAATATTGTGTGATATATGCAAAACAATTTTTGCGTATGTGCGTCTTTATCGGATGTTGAGATGCCAATTTTAAAGATCACGCGCCCTATTTTTGTAGTGCTGCTTATGAAATTTTCCGTGCCCTGCAATTCACAAACCGTCCCTTAGTTTATATTATCTCTGTCACATAATTTGTACACAGATCTACACTTTTGACCGTGTTTCACCTACATAACTTGCCCCCATACAGCCAGGAGAAAATTAATATTAATATAAATAATATTACTGTTAATACAATATTAATACAAATTAATACTCAGTAATATTCTACACAATGTAATATTAATATTAATTTATAAAATATCCCTTAGCTGTTTTCTACCCTAATTATACGTTGTTATTTCCATACAAATGTACATTCTTTAAAAAAAAAAAAAAAAAAAAAAATTCATCAAATTATACCCTCTACCCTATTTTCTAGGCAACAAAATATTAGATCAAATCATCTCTTAGCTGTTTCATACCTTTATTATGTAATTGTTCATTGCTTGTGAACATCTTCGATTTTGGAAAGATGTGGAACGAAATGTTACGGCCAAGCTTCTTGCATTCTGAGAAATTACTGTTACACAAGGCCATGTTTATTTTTGGAGCTGATATCTTCCAAGACGTGTAAAGCAGCCCAAAAAATGTGAAAAGCATCTAACAATTCATTTTAGATAAGGTGAGTCATTTTGGAATAGATTAATGTATTATTTTGTTTAAGAGTGTTTGCAATTTTTCCTATACCACCCGTAGTAATCTTGCTTCCGCGAATCTCAAGCAGAGTAACTGCTATCTAGCGGCGGAACCAGTGAACTACCACAGTCATCACACTTTCTCCTCTATTCATTATGATAACACTTATAATAATTAATCTAATTATAAATATAATAATTAATCTAATTATTATTGTTCTACTAAAATTACTTTCTAAATATTTATTCAAAAGTAGTTGAACCTTTAAAACACTTTTAGCTCACTTTACGTACCATTACTAGGACATGTTTCAAGAGGTTACTACCCTCCCATCATCGGCTAGCGGAGGGTAGTAACCTCTTGAAACATGTCCTAGTAATGGTACGTAAAGTGAGCTAGAAGTGTTTTAAAGGTTCGACTACTTTTGAATAATTAGTAAAGCTTCACTGTCTATAAAACTTCATTCTAAACTTTGTACTTTCTAAATATTGTAAGATAGAATATAGCATTGTGTTTTGTAATTTTGTCATTTTGTACCCCATTGATCTGGTAAAGGAAATCTTAAGTGAACCAAAATCCCAGGTTTCTATAGAAGCAAATTAAAGACATTCTTAAGAAGCTTACACTTGCAATATATTCGTAGTGTTTGCTCCAGCAAGGTGCCAAAAGATACGTTTTTTAAAAGTTGATTAATTGAAAACATTCTTGTTGAGCTTGTGGTGGAGTTGAAAATGATAGGCATAGTTCTAAAACTAAGTGAAAAGTATTCCTAAAATCTAGTGGTTCATGGAAATTTAAGTAAAAATAAAATGAATTAAGAATGTGTTAACTGTAATTATTAACGTGAAACTGTAAAAAAATTGCTTGAAAATGGCAAAAAATTAAAATAAAACTATTTTAATATGCTCAAAAAACTAAAACAGGGTTTATAAAAAACTTAAAAATATCCTGGCCCTAATTATAAGTGAATGTACAAGGGTGTACTTAATAGTGCTAAATTCTAGTCTTCCTGGCTTTTGTCAGAAAGGGAGAAGTGCATGGGTTTATTAGTTTGCCATAATGAGAAAAAAGATATCATTACATCTTGCAAATTTCATGGATCTGTAGTCATTATACAACAGTTTTCCTGGAGGTCTGTTCCAACACGCTAACTTGGCAATCTGGGCTATGGGCCCTGTAGATTGAGTGAGGATATGGTATCAAAGGTGTGAAGAGAGGAATTAATATTACCAGCAATTCACTTAATTCCTTCCACATCTAAAGACACACCTCTATCACAGTCATAGCGTTGTAGAATTCCTCGCCTGTGCACTGGAATCTTTCTGTGAACTGTAATGTGGTCGTGGCAATCTTACAACCCTTCGAATCACTATTTTGATGATTCATATGTACCTGCAAAACAAATACAAAAAAGTAAAAAAACTACTCTCCATTATCATATTAGTGCTTTTTGCAGACGGAATGAATATTAACCACCAGTATATGATGGACTTTAAGAAACTACCTCTAAAATCTAGCTGCATCTTATTTGAGAATGATACTATATTTTCAGAGTTTAAATTAAAATTACCAATTATCTTGTGTCTCTTTAAAAAAATAAAAATAAAAAAATAGGAGGTACGACATAGTGTAGTGGTTGAGGTGCTGCACTACAAACTGGAAGGTCGTGGGTTTGATTTCCGATGAGGTTGGAGTTTTTCAACTGGCCTAATCCTTCTGGTAACACTATGGCCCTGGGATTGACTCAGTCTCTAACAGAAATGAGTACCAGGAGCAATCCTGGGGGTAAAGGCAGCCGGTGTTAAGGCTGACCACCTTACCACCTTCACGTGCCAAATGTCTAAAATCTGGGAGCCTCAATCTCCTGGAACCCTCTGGGCCTCCATGGCCTGTATAGGGAACACTTTACTTACTTTAAAAAAAAAATAAATAAAAAAAAAAAAAAAAAAAAAAATGAGAATATTATAGCAGAAAAATTCTGACACTGGGACTTTAACCCAGGACCTTTGGCTACTCGCGCCAATGCTCTACCGACTGAGCTAAGCCGGAGTTCAATTCACAGCACCAGATGGAACCTCTCTCCTATGACTGATTGCCCTAATGGTCTACCTCACAGTCAGACAAGTTATGTCATATGCAGTACTGTGAGGCACACTAAGTAGTGTTTTTTGTGACCGGGCTCCCACTGTTATTGTACAGTTAACATTCAAGATAGATACATAAGCATTCATGAACGACAAATTATTGTCTCTGTTGGACATTAGATGAGCATGGGAACGCGCACAACGTAAGGGATATGGTCTTGGTTCATGCGGGAATAAAATGTGGAACGCACCGTGTACGGGCATGATGTGGAAAGTGTTAAGAGAAGAAAGAAAGAAAAGAACAGCCCCACACAGTTTCGGTAGAAAGGGATTTTACTGTATATATTAAAATTTGGAAAATAGTTATTAATTATGCAAAGTGTAGATGCATACTCACTTGTTTATTAAAACCGGCTGATAAACTAGCAACTTCGTCGCTCTTGTTTGTTTTGTTCACTTCATCCTTCTTTGGAAGGATCATTCCTTGTGAGAATTCTGGAAGAAGAAAATTTATTTTAAAATGCTTCCTTGATTACAAGGCTGCCAAAACGACAAAGCTTACTATCTAGACTAGAATATTAACAACAATAAACAGACAAAATTACACAATAAGAAGCTGTATGGCACATAAAATAAAAGGAACAATTTAAGATATACACTGTGTCCAGGAAAGACCTGATGAAAAAGAAATAATTATATATCTGAAACTATTACAGTTACTACCTCAGTATTTTCACAGTTAGAAAGACAAACTCAATAAGTTTTGTTTTGTAGCATCCCGTAATGCGCATGAGCATGCACATTGTTGTTGCACGAGGAGAAACGAGAAAAAGCTCGTTTTGCGCAGCGTGTATTTTCAGTCTTATTCTGAGAAGTGGGAATGCAAGTTGTGCATGTGGTGTACAGCCTACAGCCAAACAATGTTTACCCCAGTAGAGAAAGCAGAATGTTTTATGGCTTGCTACATTGAAATCAGTCAAGCGTATAGGCTACAATGTCGTTTCCAAAAAGCCGAAATCCTCCTGCCCGAAACAGCATCCTTCATTGGCACAAGCAATTTCTGGAGACAGGTAATGTCGAGTCACAGCAGGGAAAGGCAAAGAAATCGCGCATCAATGACAATGACATTGAAAGGGTACGGGGTGCTTTTGTAAGAAGCCCAAGGAAATCCATTCGTGAGGCGGCAAGACAACTGAAAAATGCCAAAATCCACAGTCCATGGGAGAGAAGGAAAGGGAAAGGGCCATGGCCACCAAGGTTGCCGGACATGACCCCACTGGATTTCTTTCTCTGGGGTTTTGTGAAAGACAAAGTGTATCGCACGCCTGTGACCGATAATGTGGATTTACGTGGCCGAATCTACAATGCAATAGGACTAGTCACACAGGAGCCATAGCCCGGGCCACAAATGGTGCTCACATAGAGGCTTATTAAAACTCATCGTTTCTCTTTGAACTGTGAAAACATGATGACAATAAATGCAATAGTTTCAGATACATAATTATTTCAGTTTCGCCAGGTCTCTCCCGGACACCCTGTATTTCTATTTGTAGACATAAATGTGATTTTCATATAACAAAGAGGTTATTTAAGACTGTCCGGATGCATGCATTTTTTTAGAGAATATTTTCCACTTTTAAAACATAAGAATGATTAGAAAATTGTGGGAAGTTAAAAAAACCCAAAAGTTAGACTGTGGCTTTCCTTTATTCGACCAAATACTAAGCCTGTAGCAGAATTAGGAACAATCCTGGGTAACTAGTGCATTGACAATCTTATAATTTTATAAGTCAATTGCCTAAAAATCTAGGAATATTCAAGTAGCGGTAGCAGTATTATGATTTTAGGAGTTACAGCAGCTGTCACCCAGTACCATGTGAAGATGGTTTACACACAAAAGAAAGAAAGAAAAATAAAAAAAGCAGATAGGTTCATGTAAAAAGCAGGAAAGTCAGTTTCAAATTTAAAAATATACATGGACCATTTTACTTTGCTTGCTAAAGTAATAAGTTTTAAAAAATGTTCTGTATTATCAAAATCTCAGCTTTTGATACAAGAAGTACACTATAAATCATCCAATAGAGATTGAAGTAGATGTAAACAACGCAAAATGTACACTCCACTGACTACATGGAATTTAATGTGGAAAATGTAGTGGAAATTGAAAAGTATGTTGATATAAAGTTAAAAGACGATACTTGAGGGTTTCCTAGTGTTGAAAACGTATAATGGTTTCTCAGGCTTCCAAATGGGTGGGTGGGAAAACTGATTACGAGCTTCCAACTGCTATCTTCACTGCCTCTTCAGGAAAAAGTGAATAGGGCACTATTTCATAAAAGTTAAAATTTTACAGGTGACAGGCTATCAGTAAATTGTTTTACAGGTTTAGATTTTGACGATTGTTTTTTTTTCTTAAAAGATGACAAGTTTACATAAATGTCATGACAATTTGGTAGATTTGTATGACAATTTTACACAATTGTTGTTTCTCAAAACTTTTGAATTCACAGGTAAAGTCTCAGAAATATGTCAAATCTTAGGATATCTACCATTTATAAAACATCAATTTTTGTTGACATATTTACAAATTTACAAAAAATGTAGAATTGTCATTACAGAAGTGCCAGGCAAGTTTTCATATTTAGGCAAAGTCCGTAGGTTATATAAATGTGTGGCATAACTTGGCAAACTGTTTTTTGTGATTTAAACTTTCTTGTTAATAAACCAGCTAAATTGTCTTGTTAGCAATGAACACTAGTAGTAGTGATATTGGTAGTAGTGTAAGTGATGAAGAAATAAGCATGAAACCATGCATGGTTTTTCAGCAACAGATTAATGTAATCTTCAATTTCAGTGACTGTGTTCAAAGAGAAATATAATTAAATTATTTTCAATAGTAATAATTAGGGACCGGATTCTTAGGTTTATACCTATCTTTTTTCCTTGCTTCCAAAACAAAAAGCGCTTTTACACTTTTTCGAATCATGTCCCTAGGATTCACCCATATTAATTCTGTGGAACCTAAAAATACCTAAATGGGGTGTAAAAACCTAAATATACCTAAACGGGATATAAAACCTAAAATATATAATTTAGGCTACTTTTTTGTCCTTTTTGTTTGTCAGTTGAGGAATTGATATTTTGTGGAGAGACAATAATTGTTGTCGGGTTGAAATTAATACCACCAGCGTTTCGTTCAACCCATTGTCGTCTAGGATGGACAGTATAAAGAGAGGAAGTGTAGAGTATCGGCGTATTCCTTTTAAACTATTCGTACGAACAACCATTGTTGCCGTGTATGAACAAGGATATAGATTTCTGTCTTTTAAAGCATTTGTTTGCCTTAAGCCTTTAGTACTGTCTTGTTATTCACACTGAGTGGTCACACTGTGTTTTAAGAAGACGTATTAATGACTCTTTAATTTTCATAGATTAATTCATGATATGTTTGTACTACATAATTTTGAAACAGTTAACCTGAATAACAGGAATAAGAACTTCAAAAGTAAAACAGTTCCTCTAGAGAAGAAGAATTGTGGATTGTCCCCATAACGCTCGCAGCATTGCCACGTTGTATAGCTATACCTATACGCTGCCGAAGAAAATCTGTGGCGCGAGGATCGTGCGTAATGCTCTTCAAGATGTTCCCAATGTCTTTCACTAACTCTTTCGCTTCTGCACACCATGGGCCAAAGGTTTCCACTGCGAACACTGTAAATAAATCGTTTTCGGTGATACCCCGGTATTTATGCTGCTTAAGCTTAACTGCTGCTTAAGCTTAACTGCTGCTTCTGCAGCGGAACCGGCGAGTTTGGATGTCATTGATAAGTGGGAACCAGCCAATGTGTCAACGCAAGTGGCATCCCATAGCAGTGATTTACCATTCCTCCAAGGTATAATAGACAGCCCATCAGGGTGTTTGCCATCAATGCGGCTGATTTCAGTTGGTTCTAGAATTGAAAGAATGCCTGCTGAGGATAAGGCACGTTTCAGGATGTCATTAAGGGTGAAATGTCTTGAAATTCTTCCTACAGCTTAACCCTTTCACTGCTGAGATATTTTCACTGTCACTCGGTGCTAAATCCGAAAAATAAGAAGGCAGTTTTAAAATACGCCAGAACTTCGTCATCACGTTAGAAATGTTTTTCCTTGCTCGTGAAAGCAATGACTGTGTTGAAATTGAACATACCATGGCCTTGACGTGATTCCCGGCTTGTCATATGACTCGTGAGTTCAATGGCTTCTTCAGACATCACAACATTGTGCAAGGCCTCATATTTTCATCTACAGATAGCACCACAGGGCAAGGAAAGCAATGAAAATAATTTCTATCTAACCCCAACAGATGGCAGGACATTATCCTTTCGTTGAAACCTTGTTAAAGAATTCTATTCTACGAGCAATTGTTTTATTCGTATCACTAACTTCGCGGCAAAATTGTGCAAGGCCTCACATTTTGATCTACAAATTGCACCACAGAGCAGGGAAAGCAATGAAATTAAGTTCTATCTAACCCCAATAGATGGCAGGACACTATCCTTTCGTTAAAACTGTGTTAAAAAATTCCATGCCTTGTGGAATCGTCTCGTTCATAGCACCCACTTCGCGGCCGTCACAGTTCCGTCGTTAGCAGTGAAAGGGTTAAACCATGGTAACCATACTGATCTGTAGTGACACCGCAAACACATTTATGATGTTGGTAAATTTTAGAGCCTAGTCTCAAGGCTACCGCAATCCGAAAGCTCATGTTATCCATAAAGGTGCCAATGTTTGTAGATGGTATGGCGTTAAGCCATGAACTAGCTTCTTTTTCTTGGATAGCAAGAATGCGTGCTTGATCAGTAGCTGAAACACAAGATGAAACCAACGACCCGTGGATGCGTGCAGCGTTTATTAAATCCCAGTTGCGTTGGACTTCAAGATGATCTTGAGGGACATTTAGGTTATTTAAAGTAGCCCATTCTTGTAATGCCTCTGGCAGATGGCTCAAACCGATTTCATCACCGTGTTTTATAATTTCAGACTTGACGAAATCGAGAACACCATGGGCCGAAGCAATAAAGGCTGGGAGGCATGTGTCACGTGCGGAACGAATGCCAAGACCACCAAACTTGAGTGGTAAACTTGCTAGAGTCCAATTACTGTCTTCCAATTGAATGTTTAAAATAGATTCCAAACTATTTCTGAACAATCTGTCAATCTCCATAAGAAGTGAAGGAAAATACCATAGAGGAGTTGTTCTCATGAAGTAATGCAATTTACTAGGTAGGTATTGAAAAACAATTTCTTAATAAGAAATATGCAGTGTGAGAGTGAAGAGATGTTAGGTTGTCAAACAACTTCCTCATTACATCCATTTTAGCGCGGGTAGCTGATTCTATGGACTCGACAAAAACTGGGGAGCCTAGTAAAGTAAGCTCTGGCTTTGAAGTTATTTTAATGCCAGGAGCTAATTGCTGAAATGCTGACACAACGGTGTTGTCCTTTTCAGAGCAGAAGAATAGTTCGCACTTGGTTGGGTTGATCTCCAAACCGATGGACTTGCAAACCTCTATTAGTTGTTTGAAGTCAGCAAGGACAATGTCAGGATCATCTCCAAGTGTACCATCATCCAGGTAGAACAGATTAAGAAAGCTTCGTAATTTGGTAATAATGGGATGGACGTATTAATTATGTATTGAATCCTATGTAGCACATTCAAATTCATTAAACCAATTATTCTACCCGAAAACGATATTTTGGACAAAAAAACCTAAAAAAAAACTATTTCACCTAATGGAAAACCTAAAACAGTGTTTTTTAAAAACCTAAAAATCCGGTCCCTAGTAAAAAATCAATTGATTTGGTATCACATTCAATGTTGAGATCAATTATAGCACACGTATATGAGACAGTGGCAGCTCGTGGCCGAAGAATTAGGTGAAGAGAAAAAATGCCACATGCTTATGTTAATAACGGAATTCACCCAATAGCGGCTCGTGGCTCAAAACGAGGGTGTGCTGCAAATATCATTTCATACAGCAAACTTAAAATATTTTTAAAAATTATTAGTAGGCCTATCTAAAGTGCTCGTCTCTTAATCCATCTCTGGGAACTCTCACGCGATTATTTTTTTGATAATTTCTCTTGTCTTGTCGAACGTTGTGTGAGTTGTGTGATGAGAGAAAATAGCACAAAAATAATAATAATCACAATAATAATAATGATAGTAATAATGATGATAATAATAGTAATAATAACAACAACAATAATAATAATAATAATTAGGGCAGGGCAAATCGCATGAGAGTTCCCCGGAAATGGAATAAGAGACGAGAAAATAGTATTTTTAATGATCGAGGTAGAGGAAGTCGCTTAGTGTTCCCAGTGCGACAGAATACTTAATCGGGGTTGTGGAATCCGGGTTTTTCTGAATTTAACACATTCGAATTTGGCGGCGTTAGACAGTCAGACGGTGGAAGATCTAACGTGCCCACCTCTTTCTCTGAGCTGACAGTGTGAGGTGCTGGCGCGGCGAAGAAAATGCCTGAACAAGGGGACTGCTTCATGGGTAGTCTGTTCTCGTCACCTAGCAGACGTGGGATAAGCGAGAAAACTGCAGCTTGCCATCCTCATTTTTTATTTGAACAGACTACCCATGCAACGGAGGGTGTGGTTTCCAGTTCACCTTCACACGGCTGACTTGAAGCAAGCTGCGCTCTCAGGATCTCAGTGTCTCCTAGCTTTGCCACCAGGTGGTGGCGTGGCGGGCAATTAAAAAATACAGATACATTTATAGTAAAAACCAATTCGTGATATGGAAAATAAACTTTAAAAATACGTATTGTAAAGGGAAAATACTGGTGAAGTGCTACTTCACCTACTTCCCCTGAATAGCCGCCACTGATATGAGAGCCATCTACAGTGTACTAAAGTAATCTTTAGGTTTGACATAAAATAGTCGCGTTTATGAGAAAGGTTCTTTTAGTCTGACAATTTACATTAATTTGCCTGTAAGGAAAAGTTGTAATATTTATGAAAAATACAACTGTCATGACATATTGACAAATTTGTCAGACTTGACATAATTGTCGTATTTGTCACACCTGTAGAGTTTTATGAAATAGGGCCCTGGTCTTGAGAAAATATTCAATGATACAGGAGAGACAGGAAATGATTGGTGGAGTGGGAGCCAATAAGAAGTTGCCACGTGGAACAGTTCAATGGAGAGCCCCTATAGGTTGAAAAGGAAAAATGGAATTTAACAGTAATAAGTCTGCCCTTTTCATGAATAATACCCTACTTTGGCATGAGAGAAGCAAGGCCTGGCAAAGCTGTAGAATGGCATCCCTATTGAAATTTCAGCCATGGATCTGGATACGGCCTCAGTAGTATCTCTGCCTCCTTAGTGTTTTTGTCTTGTCGAATTGGATCTTGTGGCCAATGTCGGCACTGAAGACTCGTCTGGGTAATACAGCTTGGTGGTCTACAGGTTAGCTTTCTGTATTTAACAGATGATTATTTTAATATGAGGAGAATAAAACTATTCAAAATTCGTTGGTCCATATTTTCCACTGAAGTATTATAAAATCCATAAAAAACAAGAAAGTAATTTGTAGTCAGTGGATAAAAACACAAAC